>OW799214.2:20037289-20671482 GCA_941918905.2 Xestia sexstrigata
CGGGTATTTGTTAAATTAGTAAAAGCCATATAAAATATTATCATTACTACATATTATAAAACAAAGTCGCCCGCCGCGTCTGTCCTTATGTATGCTTAGATCTTTAAAACTACGCAACGGATTTTAATGCGGGTTTTTTAAATAGATAGAGTGATTCAAGAGGAAAGTTTTAGTAGTATATAATCTGTCAAGCGGGCGAAGCCGCGGGCATCAGCTAGTTAAATTTAAAAATTGATTTATTTATTAACTCGCGGATAACTTTAATATCGCTATTCAGGGTTTTACGTTAGTTCTTTATTTGTGTCATAGAAGATGATAGCGTTCTTGTTAACAACTAAATATGTTCGCTACTTAACGATACATCAAACACCGGAATTTAATGGCAGATGTCATTTAGTCGGTTCGTGTTACCCTTGATCTTTCTTTCTTGTTAACCTTTCTTATCTGCCAATACTGGTTATTAACATTAGCAAAAATCCGTGGGTATGGATGGCGGTTCAGAGTTCACACCAAAATAAAAATCTCAATTTCCCAGAATTCTGCAGTACATTTACATAAAGACCTACCAACCGACGCGCTATGTATTAACATTGATGTTTTTACATAATAAACACTTTATGTATATAATAACATATAGGTACAGGCTGTTGTATTTTGTAAACGCGCGTGGGTTTGACGTTAACCCAAACTGACAAGTGACTAGGCCGCCATTTTTCATTCAATAGCGACACGTAACTATGCCTATGTGAGGAAAATGTAGGTACAGGAATTATTTTTTGGAAAAATGATTGTTTTTATTTATTCATACAAAATATGGGTTGTTTTAAAGCAAAGTGTTCTTTGCAGGATTACAAATGTGACGCTAG
Source organism: Xestia sexstrigata (assembly GCA_941918905.2). NCBI lineage: Eukaryota > Metazoa > Arthropoda > Insecta > Lepidoptera > Noctuidae > Xestia > Xestia sexstrigata. Next base: position 20,038,156 of record OW799214.2, read on the forward strand.
AATAAGAGGGAATGCTGGGACTAACAGATCCATATCGTAATTGTAATTCTTCTACCCTTATCCCAATAAAAGATGTAAACAACCTCATCACGAAGCCGTCAACCAAGCATTCTGTACATCAAACTAAGTAACTTTACGCAAAAATCATTGCTGGGAAACGACTTTTTTTTGGGGTGAAAAACAATTCAAAGTAACGCACTGAAAATGGATGGATTGAATAGTACGGGAATCGTGGAGGTAAAAGTAAAAATCTTACATTAAAAACTGCAGTTTTTTACTTGTCAAAAAGTTGGAACTTTGACCCCCAATATCTCCGTAACTAGAAGGTTCCCAAGTATGGTGTAAAACAAAAAAAAACGCAATGACGGGGAAAACAAGTGCCTTTCGGCTTCGTTAAGAGGTGTTTTACTCCCTTTATATTTGGGGTCGGCGCAGCATGTACTATTCTTCCATACTTTTCTATTACTCGTCATCTCAGCAATCACCCCTTCCTAGCCATGTTATCCTTCACACAGTCCGTCCATCGTTTCTTTGGTCTTACTCTACTCTTGTAGCCACATACATTCATACTGAACATTTTCATCACTACATTTTCTGTTGTTTTCTCAAATGAAAGCGTTCCTTCTGAAGGGGCTCTAATTACTGCATTCGAGAAGAACACGACTGTCAAGTTTTCATGTTATGTAGTACATTTATTAGGGTTTCGCATTTCTCAAAACACAATATAACCCTGCAGTCGCACTGGTCAAAAATTAAAATTAATAAATTCACGTTAAAACGTGTTGTCTGACGAGACAAAACATTTAAACTCAAAGAAGAGAAAGAGAGAGAACTAGGGGTTTCGCGGTGTTTTATGTATCGCCAGTTCGCACGGTGATTATGGCTTCTGTCGCTTTCCTGATTTTGAATAACATTACTTAACACCAAAGAAAACACGCGTGATTTCACACAAGTATAAAACATCTACGTACACATTAAATTAAGAAGACTCGTTGCCTGGCAACCGTCACCCCCCGTAGTCATAATTAGTGACTTTAAGGGGCGCCCGCGTCAATTGCTCATTAGAACACCCTGTAAGTATATTATCAGGCACACTCTAAGACGTGCGCAGATTTAATAGGCTTCTAGTCGTTATTGCGTTTGATGGAGATTATTTTAATTAAGTAAGGTGACTTTATTTTGAATACCAGATTTTGGTGTTGGCTTCCTTTGCGTGCTGTAGTGTACCTCATACTATATGTTTTTAATTTCGGGGATAGAGCTCCATGTCCTTTAAAACGCGTTGGCAACTACAACTTCAAAAATCTGTTTGGTAATTTTGCCAAGTCGATTATTGACAAACTAGCGGCGGGTGGACATTTATTTTCCTCTAATTCCCCCTCCCCCCCCTTATTGTTTGTATTGATAAATATAGCCTATGGCACTCACAAACAACGTGGCTTTCTAGTTTATATAAACAGGGATAGTTTAAGCGCATCTCGCACTAGGCAGCCTGGCCGCTGCTCTCAGGTTGCTGCAACTATTGTCTTACAATCAACAGTTTCTGAACACTAAATACGACTGTCTGCTACGGCAAGTGCGCGGGGTCCGAAAGAATATTTCCTTTGTCTCTCTTTTTAGGGTTCCATACCCGAAGGGTCACCAATGGGACTCTATTACTAAGCGTCCAGTGTCCGTCCATCCGTCTGCATACGTCTGTCTTTCAGCGGACTGTATCACATGATCCGTAATAGGTAGACAGTTGTATTTCTGTTGTCGCTTAAATAATAAAAATAATTTAAAATTAAAGGATTGTCCCCTACTTCTATAGTACGGAACACTTCATGCGCCAGTCCGACTCGCACTTGGCCGGTTTTCTTGCTACTTGCTTGCAGGTAAGATAAAGATCACTTAAATGTGTTATGTCATGTGACATTCATTTGAACCATCCGGTTTCCAATAAGCCAGAAGGCACCTCAAAGTTCAATCGAGTTCATCTATTCTAGATGAATAATTTACAGCTTACGTCAAACAAGCAAGCTGCCGTAAACAAGTAAATTTCTAGCTAATTCTAACAAATGCTCATATGCTCATAAAGCGGAATACAGCGTTTTACAGCGAAACAGCGCTGTTTCGGCCGCGGTGACAATTACGAGTAGCACTAATTCTGATTGCTCTGTGCGGTACTGAGCACTACGGTAGTAGGTAAACAGTTGCAGTTTGTTTGGCAAACTGATTTAGTTCATTTGTTTTGTGTTTGTTTATTTAAAGCTAGTTTGCTACTCTTCTAAACTCTTTAGTCTGTGCTTACACTTTTCCTACACATCCCCATGTGTAGCAAAGGATGCGTGAAACTAACCAATCAAACACAAACTTCAAATTCAAAGTATTTATTTGAATTAGACGATTACAGGCACTTTTGAAAGACAAAAAACAAAAAAAAGCGAAGCTACGTTACAGTCACAAGGTATAATAACTTGTGGAAGTACTGTAGTTGCACATTCCAAAGCGTAGATCTCCATGGAGAAGAATGGGCATGAAACTCCGTGGACACTTTTAAATCAAAATATTATTACAAAATCTCATTGCTAGCTTTACTTTAAAAGGCGTGTAAAAGTGATGTTATTAGTTAGGTCCATATACAGCTCTCGTTATCGCATCTTCGCAAATCTGTGGTACAAAAGCAGGCATAAGGTACAGTTCGAACGCTATCACAAACGGCACCGGCAAAGTCACTCAATCGTGCGACACGATTGGATTCTTTGTGATTCTATGCAACGCTCCCATGGGTGGTGGAATTGCCGCCTTGCCATTTCCATAGCCATACAGTAACATGTCGCTTGGCTTCAATCTGTCATTGTGTTTAAAGGCTGGTTTTCTGATTTGAACCTCAACTTTACGAAATTCGCGCACTCGGTTTGTGCCAAACATAATCAAACAATTTTGTACTCAACTTCAGGGAAATCATCTAGTGCGTGTAGTTTAGTGGCATTATAACTTAATTAAAACTGTAATTTTGTAGCATTCTATGGTAAACTATAATGTTACTAAATTACACGGACTAAACTATTTCCCTTGCCAATTAACGGACTTTATTTAGTGCCTTAAATTCCTACCCATATAAATGTGACATACACTAATTATTAGTATACTCGTATATCAAAAATTATGTCTCGATAATATCCTATTTATTCACAAAAAAAAAGATTATTATTAATCGACTTCTGAACGTAAAACCCTCAAAGCTCAAGTATCCCAAACACAAAATATGTTACTAATATCGAGCTAAGAAACCTTTGTAAATTACCCAAAGGCCCCTTTTACAGCAACATAAGGGGTTTGCAACAAAAACCTTTCACGAAAATAAACCGTTGAGTTTCACAAAGGAAGCCAATTTCAGCCTTATTTCCATTAAGTAAGATGTTGAGCGGAACCCTTTGCGAACGATTACTACCGAGAATTAGGGTACCGTCGTTGCTTTTTTAGTAAATTGCTGTTATAGAGTTAATTGTTTTGGGTGCTGATCCTGTTTTGTTTTAATTGATTAAGAATTACAGATCGGCCAGCTTCGGCAATCCTCGTCTATCTTCGCTTGTTCGTATTTACGAACAAGCGATGATGAGATCAATATGGTGCAGTTACAACCCCATGTTACAACTGCCAAAAAACTAATCTATTCTATACGTTTACTATTATGATTACAAGTTGCGAAACGTTCGAATTTAATTCGGGAATACGAAGATTACCGAAGCGCTTAACTTTTTTGAAAAACTTTTGCTTGATAGTGTTGATTAGATGCGATGCTAAGTTGATTACTTGTATTTTAAAAGGCTTACTCCTTTTGTTATTAAATGGCCGTTTTATAAACAAAAATTGTAAAACTTGTTAAAAAATTACCTACAAACTTGTACAAGAATCTCAAATCTCTTTTATGTTTATTAGAAAACTTCTCAAGTCTTTAAAGTTAAATTTATAATATAGTTATAATTTTATTTATAGACTTGTCTCATCATTTTTTGTTTTAACTTCTTAGAAGCTTAAAACCTTTCATGTTCATCATCTGCTATTTCCTAACAATGTTGGGGTCGGCTTCCAGTTTTACCGGATGCAGCTGAATACCTGTATTTTACATTTAGCGACTGCCTATCTGACCTCCACAACCTAGTTAGTACCGGGTAATACGATACCCCTTGGTAAGACTGGTTGTCAGACTTTTTAGGCCGCTGACTACCTAACGACTGTTAAAGATCACAATTGACAGCCGGGGCAAACGGCTTAACGTGCTTTCCGAGGCACGGAGGAAACTCGGTATGTAATGGGCGGTCACCCATCCACAGACCAACCTAGGCAAGCACGGCTTAACCTAACGATCAACCCGAGCGGCTGTTAATATTTTACTCCACGAAAACCTTTCATGTTAATAGCTAATAAACTTTTCACACCACCTGCTCGAAAATGTCAAATTATATGTCAAGCAACCTTAACCTAAAGTGAGTCATTAGTGGCCGGGGGCACAGCCGGTCAATAATGTTGTACTGGATTTAATTATGACCCGCTGGTCAATAATGTGATTTGAATTTGGAATCTCACATGCTCAGCTAAATTGGCAGTATAGTACTAACAAACACCCTTTAGTGCCAGAAAGAGGAAAGCTATTCTCGATACCCTTACTACGCGTGGATGATATTCTCGATTTCCTACAAAATCATAACGTTGCCATGTTTTCGAAGACATAATATTGTAAGAATAATTAGATAACAACGAACGATTTTTTAAAAGGAATGGAATAACATTAAAACTGGCATAAATAATAATAACAAATACCGTACCGCGCCGTAATACCGTAATAGTAATTGGCTGTAACATTAGTTAATTTATTTTAAGTAAACTGCGCTAAGATTGCTGTGGATTTTGTGAATAAATAAATAAATATAATATGTAAGTGCATATAACTAACTAGTTCTAAATATGTTGTTCTTACTGTTTGTTTATTTAATAAATACTTTGTTTTTCGTACTATGGCTATTATTTTCTCACAGTAGGTGTAAAAAATAGAGTATCCTTCTCTGGGCTAAAGGTGTCTTTGCCTTGGGCTAGCTTGAATCCCTCGCTGCACTCAGGTTTCTTGTATTAACTCCCTCGCTTCGCTCTTGAGTTAAACTCTTAACTCCCTCGCTGCGCTCGGGAGTTAAATCCCGGATCCTTCGTTGCGCTCGAGATTCAATATGACGCCCGTGATAGATAAGATACAACTTCAGCCCCTCGGTGCATAATCTACTATTAAGCAGCTTTGTGTAAGATGAGCTTGTAATTTTTTTATTATTGAAAATTATACAGTAAGTATAATTTTTTCAAGTAATTAGTGTTTGTATCGGATTATTGTCATCTGCTACAGATAAATAATCAGTATGGTAAGGTTTTTTTTTTTCAAGATAATTCGTAATTTTTATTTTATTAACATAACGTCACGCCTGTGATATCTGAAGTGTTAGGCAAAAGTGTACCTTTTAGTACACCCACATTTCGGCAGTAATGTTTAAGGCCTATTCATAGTTTGCACAGTGCCGTTCACATTCAAGAAAAACGGTTTTGAGTGTTTGCAGTTTTTAAAAATCTCAACTTGTTTCTGATTTTAGCCTTGTGCCTTTTCAACTAGCTTAAGAAAATAATCTGTTTACGCAGGGAGAAATCGTCACACATCGTCGATTCAAAATCCAACCACACACACAAACCAAATAAAAAACAGGAGTTAACCACGCTTAAGGTCATGGCACATTATACTGGCACCGCACCAGCACAGCAGCTGTTGTCCGGCGTTGGCTCGAATTTAGGTTACGGCCAGCCGCCAGCGCGCTTACACCTCACCAACATGGTGAGGTGTAAGCTCGCAGTCCGCGCGCCGGCCGCGAGGTGCAAGCTTGCAGACCGCGCGCCGTCCGTAAGCTTTTTCATATAGACATTATGACATATTTTAAACGACACCCGATTTAATGCTCTAATTTGAATGACAAGTTAATTGCTCAGTTGGAGAGGTGCCGTGCCGGTATACTGTGCCAAGACCTTCACAATTACTACAGCACAGGGGCTTTCCACCGAATAGGGATGAAGGGACTCTCGCAGTAAGATATTGTTCTAAGCATAGCTGCATGGCTTCTCTTGGGAGTTATAGGGAAAATGGCGAACACCCCGTAGAAGGGCAATAAAATTGAACGTGTCAACAACCGTGGGGGTGAAATGAAGTGGCAGGTGTCAATCTGTGGGAAGACGTGGTGTGGTTGTTATTGAACCCTAGAGCCTCGTATGAACTGTTTCTGCTGGATGTAACGGTCTGTCAGACTGTCATACGGTTATCTTTAAATCTGAAATAGAAATAGAACATTGTTTATTACCTAGGAAATCGACTGAAAAATCAGTCCTAACAAGATTTTCTCATCAGCGATGTTACGTAAAGCTCTCTCACACACACACACTGAACAAGTTCCAGTCTAAGTTATATAACTTGGAGGGCAACGATTTGTACTCAGTAAATTTTAAAACTCATTTTCACACCGGCGAAGTTCAGGTGACGACGAAAGTCCATTAAGTTAGTAACCACGGCTCCTTGTGACTGCAGTGTAGAGAGGATCTAAATAAATGTTGATGCGAAATAATGGCTCGGGTCCTGGGTGCGATTCCTAGGCCAGGCACTTATTGGGGTTTTCCGTCAAGAATTGTTCAGAAGCCGCCATGGTGTCTGGATTTGTGCCCGGTTGATAGCAATAGCTTCGCCTCACAGTTATAACTGGCGAAATGTGGCGGTCAACCGGATACAAATCCAAAATCCGTGGCTGTTACAGAGAAATCCTTGAAGGAAAAACCCAATAACACTTTGCCCGACCTGGGAATCGAACCCAGGATCTCATGCTCAGCAGCCGCGCTTAACCGAGGAGGCAGTCCAGTATTCGACACATTAACCTACACTTCTGTCTAAACCTTTGGGGATTAGATTATTTTACTTTGCGGAAGATCATGATTGACCTGATTGAACTTGAACTGCCCTCGGGCTACAAACCTCGATCATCTAAACTAATCACTCAAAAGTTTTTATGTTCCAATCTGATGAAAACCTCAACTAAAAACATTCGTTATACCTTTTTGTAAACAAGTTTGTTAGCCCAACACCTCTCTCTCCATAGCTCACTGGCTGCAACAGTAAAACGGTCGGGAACAACGGTTTTCCTTCTCAAAACCAATAAAATAAATTCTGTTAGACGATCATCTAATTTCAATGAAAGCTTCTCCGCAGTAAATCTGCCGCGTCTATTTGTTTACCGCTGTGAAGTTGGTAGCAGAAGGTTAAGGTTGTACTTCAACTAACTTATCTGTGCAGGCGGGAAAACACAGAACTAAAATAAATGTGCCAAGTTTTACATATCGATGCAAATTTTCTTGACAACCAACGCCTACGTTCATACTATAAACGACTTTTATAACCCATTTATAAACACTGTTGGTCCCGGCTGTCATTTTGTAGATCTTTGACAGTCGGTATAGGTAGTCAGTGGCCTGAAAGTCTGACAGTTAGTCTTAGTTATGAGTATTGTATTACGATGTAACTGGGTTCTGGAGGTTCACATTCGGTCCATGTAAAATACTGGTATTCAGCTGCATCCAGTTAGATAGAAATCGGACCCCAAAATAGTTGGCAAACACTAGGCAGGTAATAATAGAGACCCAGCCGCCTTCAACTTTGGAATTCATAGTTAAAAACGTGTTTAAAAGGTCTGATGTACTAAAAGACACATTGAAATATGAGTTTCAGGGGAAACCGACGCCCTCGTGATGTTTTCCTACGCTGTGATTTAGTCATGGTGATGTCATATTTTACACAAAGTAAAGTTTCTGCCTGTGTTCAACATTTCTTCCTACAAATAGTTAGCCACACGACAAACCTTTTGTGTTATCTGCTTTGTGCCACAGATACCGATGCTTTGTCTACATCGCATCCTACGGTTATGCCGATGTTGTTTTGAAATACATTTGTGTTGCAGGTGCTTAGAGGTAACCGTGTAGATAGAAATCTTCTTATTGCTATTGTGTCCAATCTTCCCTCTGCTGACGGTTTTCTGACCTATTTTCGCAAAAGGTGCTTCAATGGCGGTTCAATGAAGCAAACATTTTAGAAGTAGGTAACTGTTTTCCGATTAGAGATATCCTCAATTTATTATTTTTAATTTTTCGACTTCTTAAGTTACACTTTGGATTTTATACGGTTTCCAACAACATATAAAACACGACACATTGTTATTTAACTTCGATATAGCTCAGATAATCAATGTTTAGAAGTGACGTCATACCTGTAGATCACATCATTGAAAAGCAGGGCCTGTCTTAATTGTCTTTTTTTTTTAAAAACTAGGGATTTCTCCAGTATCGTAGGTGCTTTTACAAGCATTTAAACTCACAAACAGCCATTCCAGAATAACTACCTGAACTGTAGGCCATACTAATATTTGTTCCGTGCGGCAATCGAACCCGCGACAAGTAGCGCAGCAGCCACTGCGCCTAACGTGCCTTTTCCGAACTATGTCAAGCGCTAGTATTATTAATTAATACTAAATAAGTTCTTTAACCCGAGGTAAACACTGTGCTTTTCTTTACGAATACAAGGAAAAAAATGAATTAACTCGAAAAAACAAATGTCGCTTTCCCGCCTATTTTTTTTTTTTTCTGTGGTCCGCCAGCTACGTGCGAGTATTCAGCCATTATTTTTCATTTTTATCATTGAAAAAATGGTAAATATTTTTTTAATACACTTCCTCGAAAACTGGTCCATAACGCACTGCATAAGTCATAAGTCATTTATTTCTGAACAAAAATACATTGTGTTGAAAATATAAATTAAAATTAGATTATTAAGGATTAGCTAATTCATAATAATAATAATAAAACAAATTCCAAAAAAATAAATAAAATAACAAGCTCCTTTTTACAATAATAAAATGAATAGTCGTTTAATAAAAAAATAAATGTCAAAGATGAAAAAATAATAAATTGAATAGTCACTAATTTACAAGATTAAAATGAGAGCAATAAAAATAATAATAAATTCAATAATAGCAAATATCACAAATACATGATTGTCATTTGTCAACTGAATTGAACTCAATACTGTAAAAGCCTTTCCTCAATAAATATGTCCTTAATTTGTGTTTGAATCAATTTGCACTGGTAATGCTTTTAAATTCCAACGGCAACCTGACAACAAGACCGATTGATATCTGGGACCATGTCGAACCACTTTCAATCTAGGTTGTATTGTGTAGGGTAGTGTGTAGTTTGTGCAAGGTTCAATGCCTATATAGTCTGAGGTGAATGTTTTTTTTTTAATTTCGGCAAAGCACTAAGCGTCTTTACGGTATACATATTTTAAGAATATTTAAATTGTGTTTATAAATAGAATATCATAAATAAAAATGGTTATTAAAAACTAAATTACTTTTATACACAAATTAACATTTATTTCTTGTTTTTTATTTGTTGTTTGTTCTAAATTCAAAAACATAAAAAAATACTATTATTTATATTAGGCTCTTTAGCGGTTTCATACCTTTGCTTCTCCTTCACCTGGCGAAAGTAAAGCGCGGAAAAAAAGAAAATTAAAATCATAGTTTCATAGTAATTCATGACAAAAATATTTTTCGTTCTTAAAATTTATTTCTTCAAAAGTGCATTGAAAAACGTCGTTTGATACACGTGGTCAATTTTGTTATTGCAGTTCTCGGGTCCGTTAATTCCGCCTCGTACGCAATAACAACCTTTCTCCACTTGTATCAAATTGTATTAAAGTTATTTAAAATTTATATATATATACCAAAGAGGAGGCCATTGAACGCGTGTAACGAAACCACAGCGCGATTCAGAAAAATGCAAGAACTTTGTGCCCCGAATTTCATTTCATACTTTTTATGGCATCCCGAACTTTTGTGTTTTACCAATACTTAACTAAATTTTATTTGAATTTAATTATTTTCTAAGATCAGAAAACAGTATTTTAATTATTATGTTCTGATTGTAAGCATTATTATATTGGTAATAAATAACATGTACCTAACTAGTTATAATTTACTTTAATTGTTTATAATAATCAATCTACTTGCTTCATTTGATCAGTCTAACGACTTTCAATTTGCGATTATGCATTATTTAAATCATATTTTTAATTACACTTAGGTAAATCACGTTTAATTTACTTAAAATGAAGTAATACCTGACTATTTAAATTATTAAAATGCAATAATAATTATTTACTAAATAAAACAAGTAAGTTGACTTACTTGTTTTGACTAGTCAGTGTAACTACTTTTGAAATTTAAATAGAATCAGGTAATAGTCCACCTCCACTTTTAATAAGTTGATTTTAAGGTGAGGGTGGACTTTCGACAGAGTACGTTTGGCGTTCGCAGTGAACAGTCGGTTCAGTTGAGATTTATATAAGCTACACTAGAAATCGTATTGTAAATATTACAAAGTGAATAAACTTGATTTATTGGAAGGCCGCGTTTTCACTCCTGAAACTTCCCTATATGATTTTACCCATTTTTTCGGCGGGTTTTAGTGAATTAAACCTGATCCCACGTATGGTCGAACAAGCTATTATTTGGTTTACAGTTTAACCCACAAATTACATAGTAAAATGTAAACCAAATAGCTAGAACATAACATCATGCCTGTAATCGTCGAAGGGAGGTGATATTTGCAGTGACAGTTTGTATTTATGCCCGATTGATGGCAATAGGCTCAACCGCTATTACACGCGGAAATTTTATTTGGGTAGAGACCTCTGTCTAAGCCTGCGGGGATTATACGCGTGATGTTATGTTGTGTAAAATAAATCCAATATGGTGTTTGGAGGAATTGAGTAAAGGATGACATCCCATCTCCCTTTTCGCCTGTGGCTTAAAATACCTCGTCAAAACATAACCTTTAAGTAGTGCGTCGTCACATTGTTTTGTGAAACATAATATTGTTTGTCTTCTCATTTCTATTTTGTTGACTCAAAGCTCTTTGATTAAAGTAATCACAAGAAAATGGCCCCTGTTTGTCACATAATGAGGTAATTATGTATATAAAATGTCTCTTATATAAACAGTTGTTTACAAACATGTGTAGAAATCTTTATCGAGTAATAATAATAAGGCTGAAAATTGGTGTCGTAATCGGTTGTCATGAAAAGAGCATGTGATGCGGAGAAATGAGGAATATGTCGTGAATAGTATTCAAAGTTACAACTGAAGCTCCAAATATGATATTATGTAACCACAACACTGTAAAACAGCGTACATTGTGTTATAATTTGAAATACTCGAGGCTTATGTGTAAATTTTCCACAAAACGTTAATTTCAAAGGATTAAAACAGTTTTGTAAGCGACTGTAAGCTCGCAAAACGTATTTTAAATCCTGTGTGTTTAGATTGTCACAAAAGAGGGTGTTTCACATTATATACAAAGGTAAATACGGTATTTACAAGATCTGGCGGTTATTTTTATTTTTGTACTCTGAAATACAATAACAGTTTCCACATTGCACCGTCTGACCACTTCCTGGTATACTTTCCTGGCAGATTATTTAATATATACTCCTGAGATAGTCCCATTTAAATTTGGTGAAGATCTGATTCTGATCTTCGGAGATATACAATGGAACTCTTCAAAAATAGACGGTAAATCGTCGTGATTGCTGCAATCGCTTAGATGTTTATTGTTTATACAACATCATGACGTAACATCACGCCTGTATGCTCTGAGGGGTACGCAGATGTGTACAATACACCCAAATTTCTACAGTCTAAGTATGTTAAGTTCCATTTATTGGGGATAAGCCTATTACCATGACATGTATTGTTAACAATGTTAAATAAATGCTTAACAAACATTTGTATAGGATATTGACAACTAAAAATGGAAAAGTAAAAAAAACTTTTTGCAAAAAATAAAACCGACTTCAAAAAACACAAAAAAGTGAAAAATAACTTTAGCTTCAGAAGTCGGTGACAAAAAAAAAACGAAATGTTTCAAACAAAGGTTATGGGTATTTTTCACTTTTTTGTGTTTTGTGTTTTTTGAAGTCGGTTTTATTTTTAGCAAAAAAGTTTTTTTTATTTTTCCATTTTTTTTTTAAATTTATTATTGTAGACAGCATTTAGACGAAATGTATCCGTAGTAAAAAAAACATCCTTTTCATAAAAAATAGATTAATTTTACGTATTTGTTATATACAGGATGTAAACAACCTCATCACGAAGCCGTCACCAAGCATTTTGTACATCAAACTAAGTAACTTTACGCAAAAATTATTGCTGGGAAACGACTTTTTTTTGAGGTGAAAAATCATGTTTTGTTGCAGAACTCAATGTAACGTACTTAAAACACTGTGCTGATGGATGGATTGAATTGTACGGGGGTCGTTGAGGTGTTTAAAGTAAAATCTTACAAAAAAAACGTGTATAAAAAAACGTTGGAACTTTGACCCCCAATATCTCCTTAACTAGAAGGTTCCCAGGTATGGTGTAGAACAAAAAAATATTGCAATGACGAGGAGAACAAGTGCCTTTCGGCTTGGTTAAGAGGTTTTTTACACCCCGATAAATATTTACATAAAAACTCCGCCTTTAAGTTCGTAGATCGTGCCTTTTCAGATTATAATAATCAGGCCCTAAATGGCATTTAAACGCGGTTTGTGACCAGCATGATAACTGCGTAGCGTAAAGATATTTCAATGAACGGTTGAGCCTCCGGAAATCGGCTTAAAATCGTGGGTCGATTGACCTGTGAGGTTAAGCTGCTGCCATTGTGGGTATCAATCGTCGTCGCGTATTGTCGGAATCCCAAAAACTTTGGCAACTAGTTCTAATATACCGGAATACCTTCACCACAAAAACTTTGAGCCCGTAGCTCAAAATTGGTGCCTTAACCACCTAAAAACATTTTATTGGTACATTGTGGGCAGCAATTCAGCCGTCAAACTTTTACAGCTTAATTAGCCGTAAAAGTCTGACGCAGTCATTCGACCAAAACACTGAATCAGCCTGATCCGCCTAACATAATCTCTTAATCCTCTTAACGACATCCCCAGTCCTTCCCTTGCAGAAAATCGTCAGACCAACACGGAAAAAACGCGACCAATTTTACCGATATTAAAAAATGCCATTTCAAAAAAATTTTCTACTTAGCCGTAGACGTACATTGGAACCCTTTCTACGTATACATAATTGTCACGCTAGGAATCTACCAGGAGAATGTCAAACGGATTTTGATAATACGTCTCAGATTGTGTCAGTTTAGTATGTAGTTGTGTTATGTTGTGTTATTTGTGATGGGATGATGTTATTGAATGAGCGTTGTCGTGAGTTATTGAGTTAAAGCTATAGGATTTGGTTCGATTTGGAAAATGATTTAGCTCGATTTTGGATTACTGTCTCGTTATTCCAGCTGTCGACTACCTTTGTAGCTATCATCTTTTACTCGTCTATTGTTTCTTTGGTCTTCCCCTAATCTCTTAACAATCCACATTCATACTAAAAAAAATCCTCTAGTCATTTTCCGAATGTCGTTCAATAAAAATAAGCTGAACAGATTAGAATTGAATTATAACGGACACCAAAATAATCTCTCCAACATTGTTAATACAATATAATTTGAAGTATTGTTCGTTGCGAAACTGAATCGGGTCCCGCGGGAAATCTGTAGTTTAAATTAACTTCCGTTCCAGTCTGTACGGTAATAAACACTTGTATTTCTTGAATGATTATTATAGGGGAAGTTAACCTTCACTTGGTAAAGGCTAAAAAATACCTTACTTCACTCCATTGGAAAACTCACTCCACTCCATTAAAATAAACATTTTGTTCATAGTCAGCCTATAATATACTCACTGGTACGGGCCTACAAGGGAGAAGCGAGATTCGAGAACGCGGTTTGATTGATGTCACATGGCTTTGAATTTGTGGTTCTAGGACATACTGGTTTTCTCATGATATTTTGTTTCACCGTTTTGGGAGTAACTACCAGGCGAGCGAACACCAATCTTGACCGACCGTTAAATTGATGTAAAAAAATTACTTTTCATATCTGACACCAAGGCATATTACTTCTTAAGACCTTAACTACAAGAGCAAAGAAAACGTAACAGAGTTTTTAGCTTTGAAAATTCCTAGTCTTCGGTCGTAATTGGAAACGTGTCAAATACCTAAGAACACGGTCGAAAAAGCTGAGAACTTTCTAGCTAATTCCAACAAAATGGCTACCTACGTCGACGCTTTTATGTCTTTTATACTTTCAGCAGCATCGCATTGTATGAAACTAGGAAGGTACATTTAGAATTTTAAAAGCACAATACCTTTTATTCTTCTGACGTTCCGGACAAATTGCAGTTACTGCTGGAGCCTCCGTATACATAGATATGTAAAGCGGTGTTACACGTTCTGGTCGGTATGATTTGGCACAGACGAGCGGCAAAATGAAATATCTCAGGATTTATGTTCGGAAAAAAGTTCTCTGGCTCAGTTGAAGTGCTATCAAGCCAAACCCAAAGATGATTCAGCGAAGGTGCTTGTCGATCGGGGTTGCCGATTGGCATAAGCCGAATGAAAACCCAATAAAAAATCCTTTCTGATTGGTTTTCTTGTTCAACAAATACTGTTCGGGTCGGCACTTTCAATTCGGTAGTTTTACTGAATAAGGAAGCCAATCCGTCATGGCGTATAGTATCCCTGACGGAGGATGGAGTATACGAGTATTTCAACTAAAAAAAATACCAATCGAATTGAGAACCTCCTCCTTTTGGAAGTCGGTTAAGAAGGGTTGACAATAGCCTCAATGCCGGGAGGCATTGAGGCTATCGTCAACCAACTAGCCTATGCCTACCAAAAGGAAAGGCCGGCTAAGAGCGAATTGGACTCGTGCAACGAGGGTTCCGTACAAACTTTAAAGGACAATCAACAAATCTTTGCTGTTCGATCCCTAGAAACGGCTATTGCACCAATCGCAAATATTAAGTTTGCAATAGTAAAATCACTTTTTTTTTGTTATTAAACTACATATTTACGGTTTTCAGATTTTTTCCTTTACATGTGCTGTAAGACGGTAATGCCTTGTTTTCCATAAAATGATTTGTACTATAATTATTTTCCATAATCGTCCCCCGTCATAATATTTACTTGCACTATTATCATTTATAGTAATAATAATATGGTTTATGTCTCTTCCACAAATAAAGTACATTTGTTGTAAAAACATAAATACAGGAAAAAAGTATTTTGTTTGTGGGAGACTGGCGCCTAAACTAAGCCGAGGCCTTTATTTTAGGACACCAGGTGGGGCCCCACTAAGATACATATTAAAATAACGCTTGTCATATCAACTTATTAGTCATAACTTCTATTTGCCATAAAATGAGTTTCCATAACAACATGTGTTGTAATCATTAGTTTCTATATGTAACACATTCCACAATCGATACTTGACATAAGCAACATTTGATATAATTTAGAAACGTTTATTGTATAATGTTATTAAGGCATTTGGCCTGTCTTATAATGATTTATTACAGCAAACAATCTTTAGTACTTTTGATGATTTTAGTACTACGATAAATTAATCTTCTAATTTTACATGACTTATAGCCATATGTTCTGTAAGTCTTGTATTACATTATAAGTATTATTCCGTACTTTCATTTATACATTGTTAGTCCTAAAACATTTTCTCTAAATTCGGTTCTAGTGACAGAAACGAATCGCTGTAATTCCGACTCTACGCAGTCTTGTCTGCCCTACCCCTAGAGTGTAATTTAGAATCGCGTAGGCGCAGAGGGGCAAGGCGGCCCGCGAGTTGAGGAGCAGGTGGTTGCGACGACGAGCTTGCGTGGGACCGCCAGAGCCCCCAGCGCCGAAGCCATAACAGAAACCGTGCCTGCTGCATGTTGCTTGCTCGCTTGCATGCTGCATGCTTGCTTGCATGCTGCATGCTTGCTGCATGCTTGCGACATGCTTGCTGCATGCTTGTTTCATGCTTGGTGCATGGTTGCTGCATGCTTGCTGCATGTTTCTTACGGGGAAATAACAACCACATACGTTCATAATCAACTGTTTTATAATGATTGACGCTTTGATTGATTGATTTTTCTCCCTTTTAATGACTATCGATGTGAAATGTATGCCAAAAGATTCGAACTGTGAACTTTCATTGCGCTTGTACTGAACTAGCATTGTTGTGATAGTATGGGCAAATTAATGTTATGGTGAATAAATGTTATGGAAAACGACATTATTGAAAATGAAAAATATAGCTAATAAATTTATGGATTAAAAGTATTATGACACTTGATCGATTATAACCAATGAAATTAGTTAAAAAGGTTTTATGTAATTTCACGACTATGGCAACTGAAGCGTTATTCTAATGAAATTATGGCAAATACAAGTATGGTAAATAAAATTGTTGCATTTTAAATTATGGCAAATATTAGTAAACCCTGTAAGACCAAGTTGCTTTTTGCCAAATTTCGTGATTCTAGGTCAACGGGAACTACCATAATATAGGGTTTCGACCCAAAACCTATAGGGTACTTCCGGTTCAACTTGCTAGGTCCACCCGCTCCTCAGAAAATCGGTGTTGACAGATGGACAGACGGACAAGAAAGTGATCTTGTAAGGGTTCCTTTTTTTACCTTTTGAGGTACGGAACCCTAAAAATGGAGTGGCGCCAAAGGGATTTACGTCAACTGACACATGAGACAACTAGACGTAACCACTGCTCTAGCATTTAGTGACGACGATTCGAGTGACAAGTTTGATTCAATGTTTAAGCTTCGATTATCCTAAGCTGAATTTCAGTAATAAACCTTAAAACACGAACTTGCGTTTGAGAGCTGTAACTCTCATATTGCCATGGAGAGATATTAACATTAACAGCTCATATACTTATTTATTAAGATGTGCTAATCGCGTTCAGATACATTGGGGTAATCTGCTTTTAGTCTTTATCTTTGTAAAAATATTTAAGCCTAACTGTGACTGTCAAAAATTATATAATGAGCGGAAAACTAAAACCAAAGCCTCCTGACGCTTCAGTATAATATAAAGGCATATGTGTGCACTACATTTAGGCTGGAACGTTACCCAAGATAAAACAAGATAAGCACGCTCCCGGTAACCTATATTAATCTCTAGCACGCTTGCGAGAATTTATCTCAAAAATCTAGCTCATGTAACCGCTTCATTGATTTTGCTGGAGTTAGCGTGTTTGCGGGTCATGAGAATGTAGGTTTAATCCTTCTACAGAACTATATTCGGCCTTTATATTAGAAATTCTTGCCCAATGGCCAAGCCATTAAGCTTTATCTCTTATATAGTTTTTCTTGTAGGTATTGGTGAACTTTAGGTGTGTGTGACAAACTCAAACTCAAACTCAAAGCATTTATTTCAATTAGACCATTACGGCACTTTTGAATGTCAAAAATACAAAAAAGAAAATCAAAGCTACAGTCCCAGTCACAAGGCATAATAACTTGAGAAAGTACTGTAGTTGCCCATTCCCTAGCGTAGATCTCTATGGAGAAGAACGGGCAAGAAACTCCATGGACACTCTTTTAAAATCAAAATATTGTTACAAAATCTTGGTTACATCTTTAATTTTGAGATTATACATATATGTGAGAACGATGTAGAAAGACGTGCACACTAAGAGCGTCCAGAGTAAAAGATTAGATCAACAGTTTACGAATAAAGTAATTAAAATGAACCTTGGCAGCTAAGAGATGACCAGTCCCAACTGACAGCGCCCGTTCACAAACATGACGCATGTACCGGCGCCATTCAACTCAACCATATTGAAGGGAACTAAATGACCCGACACACCCGCTACCATCAGCGAGACATTTAAGTGAGCATGACATTCTCTCAGCCACCAAGGCATATTCAAGTCAATGAAATATAAATAAATGTAAATGGTGGCTGAACAGTACAATGTACTCACACATGTGCTATGCAATTATATAATACTAAGAACTGGAATCTATATAATGCAAGTATATTTTTACAATCTTCTGCAGCTTCCACAAAACATTAACATGGGAATCAATTCTTCATCTTCTTCTTTACGTGTCGATGGACTCAAATAATGCCCGACCCAAACAATCAATTAATTTGCCCCCCCCCCCCCCTATGGTTGTGGACCAGGACCAGCATTTAGCCAATACATTTTTTTAAATCCGTAAGTGTGGCTGCTTAGTTTGATGTACTGGGTGAGATTCTACGAGTCAAAGATTGGGAGTACCAATGTACTGGGTTTTCCTCTTGGAATCAGTATTAGCCCAAAGAAATTTGAATTTGTGCCCGGTTGATGCCCATATTACATTGGACTTACCCTTAACCCTTCGAGGCAAGAGGCGTGATGATTTGTGTGTAAAAGTAATCTAACCTAAACTCTTACAAACATCTACACAAACTGTTAGTACTGAAAGTAGACTGGTAGCGTGACAAAGATAAGCACGCTGCGCGCTGTCGGTAACCTTAAGCTCACAGAGTATTTTAACTTAAGATTACCTTTCGGGAAACAGTCGTGATGATATGTATGTTAAGAACAATCACAAACAAACACTCCTACATAACATGTAAGTTTAATATGTATACACTGACCTCATTGGTGAGGTTCTTCAAAAAGGTCAGGTGCGTAGTACTCGCAACCGGTATAAGTGCGAATATGATCAGATCTATGGCCGTTTACGAAGTAAAAGGAGTATGTAAGGATCAAAGTAGCTGGTATTCTGTATTTCCTTTCTATCTACCCTCATAAATGAGGCGTGAGTATGTACATATGTATGTAAGTATTGTACGTCACGCTAGTAGCCTCTATCTAAGCTTATAGCGTGACAGAGATAAGTACGCTGCCAGTAATAGTTCACAGAGTGCTCTAAGAAGCAGAGGATTGCTAAATAGTACACCCACATTTCACAGTTATGTGTATGTTACAGTTATGTTAAAGTCTCATGTAAAAGAGGGCGAGCGTTTTGTTGTCAACCGAGCACAAAAACAGACAAAGAAATTACAAACATCTGTCTATATAAACGGTAAGTGTTATATGTAGGCCGGTAGCGTGACAAAGATAAGCACGCTGCCGGTAACCTTCAGTTCAGGAGTGCTCTCTGGCACGCGTTGTATTTTACCACTTTTAAACTGCCTTTTAAGAGTGGGATAACTCTTTAGTTGTACCTAGGCTAGCTATTTTATTTCCTAGCGTACAATCTAGTACTTTTGAGTAAGGACTGAAGCTGTAGTTACATACACACATTTATATAAACTCACGTCTTTTTCCTATGTGAGGTAGGCAGATATTACAGAACGCCTTTCGCTACATTTCTTACACACTCCTTTTGCCGTCGTATTTAGGTCATACACGTATGTACGTGCTGTATGACTTAAATACGACAATTTTAAAATAAAAAATACTTGTGCCGCATATAATGTTCATAATTTTAAGAATAAGGTCATATCTATGGATTTTACTAATTGTGCCTTGCAAAAATTTTAACTATTATTGTATTTTCGATTAAAAAATCGACGTATTCACGTAACGTTTACACCGAGCGTTTGGGCTGGGCTTCTGTAACCTTTAGTCCTATGTGGTCAAGGCCGACCACGAAAATAAATTAAATAACACTCAAAAGATTTTGCGTAAATAACAACTAAGTATGTAAGGGTTTGGGGTTATTTCGGGTCTTTGAGGTGTAACCCTTTTCCGCCACAATGATTTTAAAGCCCCGACATTTTCCGATGTGTAGTTTTAAGTGGTCTATACATAATCTTAAATACCAAGGGATGTAGGGTAGGTAGTGGTTAAAACATAGCTGCTTCACTAAGTTTTGTGGGTTTGGTATTTACATAGTTATCTCACGGAACAAATAAAAAGTGTAAACGGATCCTACACGAAGCCGTCGACCAAGCATTCTGTAAATATAAGTAGGTAACTCTACGCAAAAATGTTTGCTGTTTATCGACTTTTTTTAGAAGAATTAGAATTAGAAGAATTAGAATTTATTTATTTGTAAGAATGTAGTTTTACATAGTATGATGTTAAAAATTTTTATAAGTTCTATACACTCTACCACAATATGTGGTGTACAAATATTAAATAATTAAATAATAAAATGTCATTCATAAAACTAAGTACATTAAATGTCAAGATTTGTGATACAATATGTCCAAGATGAATTAGTATTATTATAATTATAGATTTAAAACCAATGTCAATATTAAGTACATGTCATCTTGGATTGTTACAATATTCCATATATTCGCCAATGTCATAAAAACAATTATCTAATAACCAATTTGTGACCTTTTTCTTGAACATGGGGACAGGAAGTTCCTTAAATGAGTTAGGTAACTTGTTATACACCTGAATGGCATTTACGTACACATTTCTCCTAAAAATTTGCAATCTACATTGAGGTACATTTAGTTCATGTTTGTACTTATTTCTAGCAGAAGCCTTTTTGTGGCTCACTTCTGATTGCATGCGAAAATAATGAGGGTTTTGCTTTACTAGCATACATAGTTCTTTGATGTACATGCAGGGTAAAGGTAAAATGTGAAGCTTTTTAAATAAGGGTTTACAGCTGTCCAAAAACCAGGCGCCAGATATTGCCCTAACACACTTTTTTTGTACCCGAAATGCCATCAAAACTTCAACTGAATTGCCCCATAGTATTAGGCCATAAGACAACACAGACGATACATATCCGTGATATGCAGTGACGGCCGCGGCTACGGACACTGTTGACCGAAGACGTTTTATTGCGTATACGAATTTGTCTAGCTTATCGCATACGTAATTGATGTGTGATTTCCAACTGCAGTTTTGATCCACTATTATGCCCAAGAATTTTGTGTTTACTACCTGTTCTAGGATACTGTCTTCATATTTTACACTAAGATTCTGAAAGTTTGATTTATAAGTTTGAAATTGAATTAGTTTTGTTTTATTTAAATTGATTTTTAAATTGTTGTTATTAAGCCAATTTACTATATCTTTGATTGCTTCATTAATTTCTTGTTCCA
Source organism: Xestia sexstrigata (assembly GCA_941918905.2). Lineage (NCBI taxonomy): Eukaryota > Metazoa > Arthropoda > Insecta > Lepidoptera > Noctuidae > Xestia > Xestia sexstrigata. The sequence goes on from OW799214.2 coordinate 20,059,233, forward strand.
ATTTAATTTTGTCATTACATTTTATTATTAGTGTCGTATCGTCAGCAAATAATATCGTTTCGTGTCGTGTTGCATTGGGAAGGTCATTAATATACATCAGAAATAAAAATTTTTGGGGAAATAATCACGTTTTTCGGTAGGACTCAATGTTACGCACTTAAAACATTGTGCTGATGGATTCATTGTTCAATGTTTTACTATGGTTTTACTAAAACATTAAAAGTTTTAATTTTGACCCCCAATATCCCCGTAACGGGTTTTAAAATCAAAAAATGATCGCAATGACAGGAAGAACAAGTGCCTGTCGGCTTCGATAAGGGTGTTTTTACATCCTATAAACAACAAGCATTTGGCCGTGTGGAGGTTGGCATTTATTCGACCGAGAAGAAAAGTATCTTATGCCTTAAGGTATAAAAGGTGTAAAACACCTCTTAACGAAGCCGAAAAGCACTTGTCCTCCCCGTTATTGCAATCACTTTTTTGTTCTTTTTTTGGAACCTAGTTACGGAACGGAGATAATGTGGGTCAAAGTTCCAACTTTATGACAAGTTTTTTTTTTTTAATACAAGTTTTTAATGTAAGATTTTTACTTGAAACACCTCCACGACCCCCGTACTATTCAATCCATCTATCAGCACAATGTTTTGAGTGCATTACATTGAGTTCTACCACAAAACATGAATTTTCACCCCAAAAAAAAAGTCGTTTCCCAGCAATAATTTTTGCGTAAAGTTACTTAGTTTGATGTACAGAATGTTTGGTTGACGGCTTCGTGATGAGGTTGTTTTCACCCTGTATATATCTATCCATGTACGAAATATCCACATCCGTTCAGCCGTTAAGGCGATAAAATGTCTACCAACGGACATGGCTACTTTCGCATTTATAATATATGCTAACAAGTAAGAATAATCACGTATTTGTAATGCACTCATAATACGGACAATTCGCAACAGTTATAAAGTTTTTCTTCGAAAACTACTTTTCAACAAATCTTTTATTAATCCCTTAAATCTCAATTTATTTCCACGCAAACCCCGAGTTAGCAAAACCAATAAAAACCGCACCGTGTTCAAAAGACACGTCATTCAATAGAATGAGACGCCACACTTGACTTTGACAAATTGCCGGCAAGTCATTCTTAATTCATACGTCCAAGGGCCACGAGCTGACGATGTTAGGGCCTTCCTTACGGTTCCCGAGTAAGGCCTCTCTTACGACCTCGGGCGATGTGACTATGTCAAGAGACAAGCACGCGCGTCGTTCGTTTTCTTCGCGAACTAATCGCGTCGGGGCGAATTTTTCAGTCCACTGCTGGATATAAACCTCTTCAATTGCACGCCACTCAGCTCAATTTACGGCAAATCTTATTCAGCTGCTACCAGCATTTATTTTATTTATTATTTATCTTACGCTTGTTGATTTTGCGTTCTCTGCTCAATAACATCGACCCCATCGGTCATCGGTTCTGTTGCTAATGTGGTCTTCTCATTGCCAATTTAGCTGAACTTTGGTTCTGTTTAGGCCCATTTATGCTTTAAACCACTACTTTAATTTGTTTTTTCGCAGTCGGTGTCGCAAGACACGAGTCACTTGAGCGCGAAGCTTGTGACCAAGCGTTTAGGGCGTTTCTTACTTCAGCTGTTTAATGTTGGATCGTGAGCTCAGATTGCGTAGTGGTGAATTTTGTATGTACTGCTCATTGCATTGCGTGTTCATTTATGTTGGATTGAGGTTAGTTGAGATGATTCAATTTAGGGTTTGAACCTTTTCGCTGTGTTGATCTTTTTTACGTTTGTAGCTCAACTTGTGTCTTAGTACATTTACAGACGACGGTTGATTGACAGTTTCAGAAGAGTTTTGTGAATGAATACTTGTTGTACTTGCTTGTAACAAAGTATTGATGATTAGAAAATATTTGTCGCTTACTGTACCAGTACAGTAAGCGACAAAATTAATATTTTGTGTACCAGTACACAAGCATGGTTTTTTTTCTTTTCATCAAAGATCAGTTCTTTAATGGCTTGCATTAAAGGAGCTTTTCTCAAGTAACGATAGATACTTAGTACGTCCGGCACACCCTGAGAGAATCTTGCAATAAATCTTGCTGACAAGTCGATCTCCTCTCTACGGCACGACTTGAAGTGTTCTCGAGAAACTACGATACTCTAGATGCGCAAAAGAGGGAGCAGAAACTAGTTTTTCAATGGTTATAATAAATTATGGTCACTTGTTATGAGCGGTGATTGCAAAGTGTTATCGACCCCGATTTACGATTTTAGGTTATGATTTTGAACTTGAACATTCAAATAAATTACTTTGAGAATTTATTTCGTCTCTGAAAATTGTGAACGAAAACATCATGGGAAAATCGGCAATACCTAGAATCAAATATCCGAGGACCTAAATTTACATCTATGGTTCCTCTCTATGATAATGAGCGGCGGCCCTTTCCGGGCCGCTCCTCAGTCTCACAGGGAGGAATACTGTGTCCCCCGCAGTGGGAAAATGATAAGCTAATAATGTCCATTATATGACCACTTAGTTGTTTGGGTATAGTGGTGCAAAACATGATAACATAAACAAGACTAGTTCACTAGGCACAGCAGTACTTTAGCAGGAGCATATAAAAATAGGGAAGCAAACATGTTTCAGGATATAAAAGTACTAAAGCTCATACAAACTCAAAGACTGCTGCAGTTAATCGGACTATACGCTAGACCACACTAGTATCCACAGTATCCACAACAATTTATCAGACAAACACGACTTCTATTCCGCTAAACACACGGGTTAGTTAAACGTCGTTACTTTGTTAGACGTTCAGAACTAGGTCAACGGCAGGGTTAGACTGAACGGTTCGCCGGTTAGACCAATTAGATTGTTTAGATCGCGAGTAACAGTTTCAGTGTTGTGTTTGTAGAATTACATTGGCATGTTGTGTGTGAGAAGTTGTGGATGCAGTGGGTCTTAATTGGCATGAGCAGTTACCCATCTACTTTAAATATTTATAAAATTATTTATTTATCGGAAATAATACACACAGACACAGTTAAAAACAAGGTGGCAAAAGTACAATAAGCATAATAATATAGTTTTTTGTGCACAGAGGATTTAAGTCTACAAAAAAGAAGACTACAAAAATAATAATGAACCCTGTCTCTTAAACTAGAAGACCTGTATCCTTAAGAGACAGATTACTAGACTGCTAGAAGGGTGTTGTGTCGGGTTTGCCACCTCCCGTTTTTTCTTTTGGGTTTCTGTGTTTATATTAATATCGCGGATAACTCGATACGTTCTATGGAGAGAGTTCTTTTTGGCTCTGAAGATACACAGTCTTTAGATTTTGGATCTTAACTCTTTTTAGATGTTGTCGGATTGGTTAAAAATGGTATCGCAAGATCAAGAATGTTTCTACCTGACAACACAGGAAATTAAAGTTAAAGTTTCTGTAGATTACAACTTTCTGAAAATTATATGATAATAATCTTCTTAGTTCGTGAATATCGTACTTACTAAATTAGAAACTAGTTTCAAACGAAATGGAAGTACAAAAGACGGCTCGGTTAATAATAAACTTTCATCAATCAATTCCTCCACAAAGCAAGCGTCCATGTGAAAAATTAATTAGGTACCCATTGTTACTGCCATACATTAATCAAGTGAGTGCAAACTTTAATAGTCAACTGTTCTTTGTCCGCAGATGTTCGCCGAAAACCACTGAAGCTCCGACCATCCTCCCATTAAAAATGAACTGACATTAAAAGAATAATAATGAACCCTTGATCGAAGACAACATGACTAACGTTAAATTAAAACTAATGTTCTTCCTCCTAAACGTTTTACTAACTGCAGACATAGTCCACGCGAGACCCTACTCCGATAAGAGAGATAACTCCACAGACATCGTCATCAAGTTCGGAAATAACAATAATACATTTAATTTACCTATCGATCCAAACTCTGATACTCTAATCGTGGCTGAAGAGACGGATGAAGAAATAAGAGAGACAGACAGAACATCGAAATCAGAACTAGAAGGTCTCATGAATGCAGAACAAGGCAGAGACGAGGATCTATCAAAGAAAGTCATGAAAGACCAGAACACCAAAAGATTAGAGCAGAGAATGCTGGAAATTCCGAGCGGAGAACCGGGAGGGTTCGAAAAACAATTGAACATATCAAGTAGTGGTAGTCTGTTGGATGACATCATTCATTCGGAAACGAACAGAGAAGATACTATAACAGACATTCTGTTTAGACCAGAGTCTGAGTTTGCGGATGACATGCCAAGATTTGAATTTTTAATAGCTGCTAAAATAAATGAGAGTGAGTTTTCGAATAGGAGTGCTAATGAGACAGAAAAAGATAGGAACAGTAGTGATGTTCTGAAGAAGATTGATTATGTGGAGCTGGTGGAGGTGGCCAAGCCATCGAAGGAGAATAGGAGTGCGTTGATGATGAACATTACAGGACATGAAGTTGACAACGATTTGGCGCCCGATACGAGTGAGTATTCAGATATGTTACTTAAGTTTTTATTCTGATAAGATCTATACAGAAGGTCGACTTTAGTCACCGGCAATCCTCAAGGAGTGAAAATACCCATCAAATTAGAAGCTTTCACTATTGAAGTCATACTCGATTCGTAAACCATAAAAAAGGTACAACACTAAAAAAAACTATTTCGATGAATGCATGAAAAGTGTTTTTATTAAATCAGGTTTGAGTTTCAATGTGAAAGTTGTTTAGCATAACACGCTCTTGACCGTTGTAGGTGACAAAATCGCCACTCTGAATAACGATCGATGAAAGTTTCAAAAGTTCAAGTTTTGATAGTTTGGCACTAAGTTGCAAGCAGTGTCCCTATTCAAGTATTCATGTTTACCTAAGTCCCTCAACAACTGAATAAAGTATGCTGAGAAGTAGCTTTCGTATTAACAGGATTATTAGCAACCACCAGTAATTTAAAATCACCTTTACTGCTATCGTATTAAGACACTTTGTGTTATGCTTGGCATCAGTTGGCTTATCTCTTATTCCACCTGACCGCTCTCCAGACACTATAATTATTAATGATCAAGAAGGTTCTCAATGGAGCCATTGAACCGGATCATAGCACCTGGGGCTTACGCTCGCACTAGTCGAAATAATCTGTCTCTTGTATGTGCGTCTTTATGCGGACCGAGTATGACAATGCATTTAATTAGGCAATCACAATGTCTATGGATAGTTTGGTGTAGGGTAGAATTAGTATTTTATAAGATGTCATGGATAAGTTAGGTATGTTGTTCTTTTTTGTTAATATTTATCGTTAATAGCTCGTGGCTAAATAATTACAGCCACACGGGTCGATCTTCAGGTTAAACCACGCTTGCCTAAGGTCGCTCTGGGGATGGGTATATAACATACATAAATTCCTCCGTGTTATCATGTTAAGCAGTTGGTACCGGACCTGTCATTTGTAGATCTTTGACAGTCGTTACAAGTAGTCAGTGGCCCTAAAAGTCTGGCAATACCTACTGCCACTGCCAGACTTTTTGGCCACTGACTACCTGTAACGACTGTCAAAGATCTACCAATGACAGAGCCTGTACCAATTGGGTTTAGCAGGTCAGATAGGCAGTCGCTCCATGTAAAGTACTAGTATTCAGCTGCATCCGGAAAAGTAAGTAAAGTATAGTAAGACTGGAAGGCCATCACAATAATTAATACATTTTGTAATTAATGATAATTGTGAACAGATGATGATTTATTCACTAATTAATTCAAATCGTCTATGTTTTGGGTCGTTGGTCCTCAAAAATGCGGTTATATGAACACTTAGGATTGTTGAGTAATTAGTTTATGTCTTGGGCAGCAGTCAGATTAATTCAAATCAATTACTGTCGTTTTTATATTTGTTTTTATTTGGGCAAATGGGTTGTTAGGTCGCAAAAGCTTGCATTCTTGCTGCAAATCATCCTTTATTTTATACCAACCATTGTTAGTCCTGTATCTTTTACTCCATTTCTGAATATAACCGAACCGTAACTAAATACTCTACTAAAGAAAGTATTCTATAGCCCGCTACGGTACCGTTGTCCCGGGTTCTTTTTTTGACAAATTAGCGGCCTTTTAAAAAATTATGTAGCAGCAATGTTGCTCAGCGAGAATTTGTATTCAGTCCCTGAGGGAACACGGCAGCACTGAGCCGTGTAGTGTATGCTACGAGCGGGGGCGACAGTAGGAGGTAAAAATTAGGGGAATGGATTGGAATAATTTGTTTTTAACATACCCTAGCATCACGCCTGTAATCCTCTAAAGATGAGGCACAGGTGTAAATAATAGTACACCCACATTTCGCCAGTGATGTTTAAGTCTCATGTAATAGGGGGCAAGCCTATTGCCATCAACCGGGCGCAAATCCAGACTCCGTGGCTGCTACTGAGAAATTCCTGATGGAAAAACCCAATAACACTTTGCCCGACTTGGGAATCGAACCCAAGACCTCAACGAGGCAGTCAGTTTTTGTTTTAAATTTATTCAAATTAGGTTTAGAATCATTCGTTTTTTTTTGCTCAGAATAGTTCACCACTTTCTTTCCGTTGAAGTTAAAGTAGTTTTTACAACATTGATGTTCAAATTAGGTAGTGATCAACGATATCGACAGCTTAGATAACTTAGATACTCCCAACATTTTATCAATGACTAAAATTGACAAATAGGACTGAACTCGTTCAGTAAAAAAGTTGCCTTGGATTTGTGCCTATAGGTTGATGGTTATAGACTCGCATATCTTCCCGTGAGTGTCGGCGACTAAGGGACTTACCAGAGAATGGGCAGCAGCGTTCTCTGTGCTTTTGTAACAACCGTACTGCGATCGCCAACCCGCCTACCAAGCGTGGCGATTATGGCAAGACCCCCCTTTGGGGGAGGCCCATTTCCAGCAGTGGACGTCTTTCAGCTGAGGTGTTATAGACTCGCTACCTATTAGGTACTTGGGACTTAAACATATAATTTACGAAAGGTATAGGGTTCACCTCTGCCTGGCAGTGATAGCCTAATAAATAACCGTCGGACTGCCAAGTCATAGGTCTCAAGTTCGAACCCAAGGCACGGACCTCTGATTTTTCGGATTCATGTGCGTATTGTATTACCACTTGAAAACATCGTGAGGAAACCAGCATGCCTGAGAGATATTTCTCGACGACATGTAAAGCCAAGTCAGAGGCCCATGGGCAGCATAAAACTCTGACACCAGGTTAGGTACCACACGATAAAGAAAGAATCTCTGCCTAACCGGGATTACAAGCGTAAATGGTTATGTTAAATAAGTAAAATGAAAGTTAAAACAGTAAGGTAGATGACAAAAAAATCTAATTAGTCCGTCACATAGATTTTCAAAAAATATTGGACACGTATTTTTTATTTTTTCAAGTAAACAAAAAATTAAGACGGTACAGTGTGTCGAAAACTCGTGTGACGTCACATGTAAGTACATTTTTTACTCAAATGTGACGTCACAAGCCCCCACTCATGATCTTTAACACGTTTTATATTCGTCAATTTTTATTAATTTGATAAAACAAAAAACACGTATCCAATATTTTTCGATAATCTAACTGACGGACTAAACAGAATCATATTTTTTTTTAGTCAGTCATCATCTCTATTCTATTTGACATTTCCCTCCAAATATTACATCCCTTCTCTCCAAATATACTTGGACCACGCACATTCCTGTTTTGATTCCGCCATAATGGATGAGAGTTTGTGTTCACAAATTATAATTAAATGAATAGACAGAACAAATGACGTCCATTTGTCCATCGTGTTGTTATTCAGAAGCTGTTTACATTGTTTGTGCCAATTAAAGCTGCTTAATTCTCTTGTATCGGCAGCCATTGTTCAAGTTTGTTCGCTCGAAGTTTTAGTCAAGTTATTGATTTCTATAAAATTATTTGAAAGCGTTTATCAGGCGAGCTTTTTGCCATCATCAACTTGGCACAAATCTAGACTCCGTGGGTATGACGGAGCAATTCCAAATATAAAAACCTGATAACACTTTGCCTGGCGTGGGAATCGAACCAAGGACCTCATGATCAGCAATAGCATTTGCAATCACTAGACCAACGAAGCAGTTAGAAATTAAAAATAAGTATTAAAAGCGAATCGATTTAACGTTCAAGAAGCTCTGGGTACTTACGGATCACTTTCCGACTCTCAATCAGATTACGGGAAGTGGGTGACGAAGAGGAACCGATCAGTTACTTGATACAATTACTTGAACGAGTGTCAATAACGTAAAACTTGATTTGATTTCTTCTCCATTGGGATTACGCTTAGGAACGTATAACTTACTTCTTGACAATTTAAAAGGGTCTTAAATGTTTTCAATTTAGACATAATAATCCATAACCAAATTTACCATAATAATAAAATATGTACATATAGAAAAGAAGAGAAGCATTAAAAGGCGTTGTAGGGCGTATAAGTGGTAACAAGATACAGATTCCAATGTCCAAGGGAAATCGCCTTTGATGCTTTGCGGTTGATGTCTAAATCGACCGAAAAGCATGAAAGGGGATTTCCCTTTGAGATATGGAACATTGAATTATGTATCTTGTTACCACTAGCTACGCATGAATTTACGTTGAGGATAGATAGAATGCTCTGCGCTGCAGTTCCCAGTCTGTACTGGCCTTTAGACGTCTAAGTTCTCTGGCCATGTTGTCTTTCACAGCATCCAGCCATCGTTTCTTTTTAGATTTCCCATAATTTGGTTTAGAATTAAAATAAATGCTTTGAGTCTGAGACGAAACATTCAACACAAATCGTCTAGCTACATAAACCCAATAAATCCTCATAAAACCTTCCAATAAATAAGAAACTGAATGAACCAAATAAAATCAGACAAAGCGAAAAGCGCCAGTAATACAATTTCATTGCGGCTTATTATTGGCTAATTCCTCAAGCGGCTAATTGGTAGTTCGGTCACGTAAAATCGATGCTTGTAATGGGATGGTGCCGAGATTTTCAGCAGTGGCAAGATAGACCGGTCCCATGTTGGGTGCCAATTGGAAGACTGCCCAAGTTTAGAATGTCCGGCTCAAAGAACATCGGAAATTGACTTATTTGAAGCGTGTAGCTCTTTAACGTTGGAGTTTAGAAGTCAGGGTAAAGTCCACTGTGATTACGAATAATACGTTTTGTTTTTTGAGTTAGTAACAAGAATGTTACTCTATGTTGCCCTATAAGGTAGAAATCTTATAGGGTTATTAGAGTGCTGAGTTTCCATTTAAGCTAGGCTACAAAATTATTAAGTAATGCACAGTCAGAAAGCAAGCGTCAATATGATTGACTTTGTCTAATGTTGGAAATTGACTTATTTGAAGCGTGTAGCTCTTTAACGTTGGAGTTTAGAAGTCAGGGTAAAGTCCACTGTGATTACGAATAATACGTTTTGTTTTTTGAGTTAGTAACAAGAATGTTACTCTATGTTGCCCTATAAGGTAGAAATCTTATAGGGTTATTAGAGTGCTGAGTTTCCATTTAAGCTAGGCTACAAAATTATTAAGTAATGCACAGTCAGAAAGCAAGCGTCAATATGATTGACTTTGTCTAATGTTGGAAATTGACTTATTTGAAGCGTGTAGCTCTTTAACGTTGGAGTTTAGAAGTCAGGGTAAAGTCCACTGTGATTACGAATAATACGTTTTGTTTTTTGAGTTAGTAACAAGAATGTTACTCTATGTTGCCCTATAAGGTAGAAATCTTATAGGGTTATTAGAGTGCTGAGTTTCCATTTAAGCTAGGCTACAAAATTATTAAGTAATGCACAGTCAGAAAGCAAGCGTCAATATGATTGACTTTGTCTAATGTTGGAATGCCACGTTGGACGCCATTTTCACTACTGGCGCCCAACCGTAGGACCACGAATTAATTTGAAAAATAACTCAAAGTCAAAAGTCAAATTTATTTGCATAGATTGCAGGTACATAAAATAGGCTGTTAACTGTTGATTTATTTTACCGTAGACAGTAAGACACTGTTTTGTCTAAATTTCAAAATTATTTTTGAAAAAGGGCATAAACAGACCGTGATTGCGGTTTTTTGTCAATGATCCATACTCTTGAGAACATTGTAGAAAGTAGAATATTTGAATAGACTTGTATCGCTACGACGTACTTAAAAAGATAGCATCTGAAGCAAATAAACTTTGTACAAAGAATATGCATATTATATTCCTAAACCCCGCTGCAACGCTGCTTCAACTTGAATAACGAAACCTCTTTGCTATTGTCATATTATTACAATTCAAATTCAGTTTTACCGCAGCGAGCGAGACCAAAACTAGCATAATCGTTATAGGAATAGAGATCAAATTGCTTTTTGTGAAAATGCACGCTACCCCAATAGTATAGTATTGTAATATTCTGCTTATTATTTCATAGTTCGAATCTTGTGTTATCTTTTATTGTAACAGACTTGAGACCGGTCTGTTCAGTTGCTACTGAACTGTTAAAAGAGATAAATGACACTAAAGAATCAGACAAATTGTTACGGATAAATTGCGGGCGAGGCTACAGACCGAGACACTGACTGATACTTCGGTGAAGGTTCATCTTCGGACTAGTCACCGCCATACAAATACTGAAGGTCGGTCAAACCGGAACGTATACGTATGAATTGCGGACTTTGCTCCGGACATTGGACTTTGACCATAGATATACCAAGATAACGCAAGAGCACCCTACTTCTCGTGCCTAAGCATTGAATGCTTAACGTGGCTACTGTCACAGCAAGCTAATTTGTTTAAAACGACGTTACAACTCAAAAACTTAATTCTAGACATTAAAAAAAAAAACAATATCTATTTAGTAAAGTTACTTGTTTGTATAGTAACTAGTGCGTATGACATCATAGTAGGTAGTAAAAAAAGGCACGCTGGGTTTTCATACGGATCGTGATACTTGTGCTATCTAGGTATATCTATATCTGTCACTTTCACAGATAGTGTGCTGAAATGTCTGTCAGACTCGGCCGGTAAACTGTGCGTTTCTGTTTGTCCGCATCATAAAAGTATTTGTAGGGAGGTGTTTGTTTCCGGACCAAATTCCACGACCATAACTAAGCTTCAAACGGCGATGAAAATATACGACCTACCCACGTTTCACCAGTATTTCCTTCGTTGGCTCTGTTATTTTTCTCCGAACTTTAGATTCCTAGAAACTTTTATTATATACATTACAGTTTTCCAACTGTACAAGGTAGAAAACTGTATATCTTTATGAAAACTGTATACATATATGTTTATGAAAACACGTCGGTACACACCTGAGGCAGGTTGATGAACTTTCAATGACTCTTCTATTCTATTTACATGGCAGTGAGTGCGCTTGCTACTATAGTCTGCGCCAGATAAGTAGGAATTAAAGGTCATTGCTCTTTCCTTAATTTCTCTGCGCAGGTACCCCGACAATACATTATGAATCGTTTTTTATTTTACTAGAAAAAGTCAAGGATCACGATAAAGGTCGTTTCGTTTTCGGAATTATGTATTTGAATAAATGTATGCGGGTTAATAACCTTTAATTCCTACTTATCTGGCGCAGACTATAGATAGATTTGTGTACTTTAAGTGCTACAGGGCACTGCAGTCGACTTGTTTATATTGGTTGTTTGTTTAAATACTTACGCGATGTTTTACTGCTTCGTTGGTCTAATTTGAGATTTCCAGGTCGGTTAAAGGTAGGTATATTGGATTTTTATTGAGCGACGGCTGAGTACGACGTCTGGGTTTCGATTCTCGGGTCGGGCAAAGTGTTATCGGGTTGTGTTCCATTAGGAATTTCTTAGTAGCCACGGATTTTGAATTTGTGTCAGGTTGATGGCAATAGGCATGGGACTTAAACATAACTAGCGAAATGTGGGTGTACTAATTGTTGCTGCTCTGCTAACCCTCCGTGGATTACAGGCGTGATGTGTTGTTATTTACATAGCAGTCAGTGAGTTTGGTACGATGTTTGTGTAGTTTAAGTGCTAGAGGGCGCTGCAGTGGCCTTGTTTATGTTGCTTGTTTAAATACACGATGGTATTTACTATTCTAGCAGTCTTAGGACGTGCCGTTTGAATAGACGAATTAAAATTAGAATAAAACTGAGGTAGTTTAACCCTTAGAAAATAAAGTTGTTTTCAGTTACTGTTGTTTTGTTTGGCTTCATTTTACTTTTTGAACGATTAGATTTAACGAGTTTTAGAAGTATCTTGTTTCAAAAAGTTTTGTAAAAAATTAAATATGTATTCTAAGATTTTGTGAACATTTTGTAGTGTGTTACTATATCGTATTCCTGTTTTTTAAAATAATGCTAGCTATGCAGCTATTTAATTAATATATCAAGAAGGCGCCCTAGTAGCTCAGTTCTGGGACGACACAATTTAGATTCCCATCGACACGCTAAGAAGAAGATTAATATCTCATAAGTGGTTTTATACCAATTACTTAGGTCTCTATTATTCATTGCTGAACGTAATATGACTCCAAAATACAACAACCGAAACGAAACGTGTCATCAAAATACGCTTTTTAGCTAACAGATGCATTGCGTTGCGAGATCCATCTTTCTGATTTATGCCATGTCAACTAGAAATGATGGAGTGGTATGTGCGTAGCTGAAACCCCAAAACACATGTCATGTAGGTACTACACATATGCCGATGCTGTACGAGATTTGATTTCAACAGATTTCTAGGTTCTGCCTATGAAATGTGGAAAGGTAATAAAATACCACCATATTTGTTAAATGGACATTTGTTTTACGTTTTTGATTTCCGATATTGATAATTACCTATAGTAGTAATATAGTGTTAACTAGTACCAAATAGATACGCGACGATTATGACGTAGTAGTTGCTTAATTATTCCTAAAATACTTTTAAATATTCTCATTGATATCTAAATAATATTCTTTGTATTTATTTTCTCATATAAGTCATTTATTTGATTTTTATAACAATCAGTTAGTATTTCATAACATATTGAGTAATTGACAGTTCATTTGAAGGGAGGCTAATCATTTTAACAGGCATTATATTGTGAACTAGTTGATGAAGACATTACTCTGCCCAAATACAAACTGAGTGTGAATTATAGTTCGTATTTAATTGTGTAAAACCTGCTACTGAACAACAATTTTTCATTAAAAAAAAAATCTTTGATGTTCGACTGAGGTGTGTAACTGTCTTGAAGAAGTATCTTGCATGACTCTGCAATGTTAGACTCATATTTATCTTTGATGAAAATGGACTTTTAAGAAATTATGACTATGATTACTATGATGATTATTACTCTGTATCGATATTTAATTTTGTTCTCAGTGATCAGACGGATATGAAATGTAGAAAAATACCGTAATTGTAGAAGTGTCTCAAATCCTCTAGGATTTACTCACAGAAATTGCCAATCATTAATCTGTTATTGTCAGTGAAGTAAGACTTCACTCAGTCGCGCTTCATCCGAAAAGGAACGAAATTCGTATAAAGTTAACGTTCTTATTAGGGTTCCGACAAGGAACCCTTATAGTTTCGTCATGTCCGTCTGTCCGTCCGTCCGAGGTTTTGCTCAGAGACCATTAGTACTAAAAAGCTGTAATTTTGTAGAGGTGTGTATATCAATTACGCCGACAAAATGTTAAAATAATATTTTGGAAAATATTTAATCAAATATTTAATATTTTCACATTAGGTTAGCTACCCAACATGTGAAAATATTAAATGAATGAATGAATTAATTGTTTGTATTGTATTATTTTCGTCGTCTATGCCATTGTGTGGGGTATCGTTGAATAGGTCTTTTAAAATGACTTATGAGTTGCTAAAACTAATTTTCGATTTAATGCTCCATTTACGAAATATTAAAAGTGCGGAAACCTATACCCCATGATAAATAGATGCCAGATAAAAATGTGTCTTAAACTTCAAAGTGAAAATTTTTGGGCGTCCTCCCCTCTAAGCTAAACTGCTGGCTTGAAAAACCTGGAAAAATTCATGACGATAGTGCATTTCATGAACTTTAAAGGAAAATTATAGCGGTTCAGATAACTTTATGAGTTTAGCAGTAATAGTCGTTGAACTTGGGGGTTGGATAATTTTGTACCAAATACAAAATCCTTAGAATAAATCCTTTAAAGTGACTAAGATGAAGTAGTTGCTTGTTTATAACGGGTAAAGACTTGCATTGAAAAACAAAATAAAAAAATAAAAAAAACTTTGATAACATTTATCAGCTGCCGCTAGATGGCGCTGTTCTGATTCTGAATCGCGCTAAACCAACCATTAATTATATTCAGAATAAAGAACAACAGAATCGTTTCATTTTGTGATAACGGGCTACTACGGAACCCTACACTGCGCGTGGCCCGACACGCACTTGGTCGGTTTTGATCTGAACCATATATTAGTAAGGTTTATTTTCGAATCAAGCGTGCGTAAGCCTAAGTAAGCCCTAGATGTCGGCCTAAGAGTGAGTGTGAGGCCTTGGCTCAATGCTACATGAGCCAGCACAAGCTAGTACTATAAGCTGCCCTGTCATGTGAACTGTCGCAGTTTTGTCTGTTTTCTCAGGCTATTCGGACGTGCAGACTCTGTTCCTCGCATGCTTCGGGACGCTGCTGCCACTGCTCGCCGTGCTCTTCGCTACGCTTTTCATCAGGTGAGAACATAACCCTATTTTTTACGTAAATTTTAGTTATGAGATAGAATACTACTTTGTTTATGTCTTGAATCGTCATCTATCGTGATCTTCAACATTTTTTCTGATGAAAAACAATACATGGTTCATTTGTTTTGATTCGTACGAAGAGATATTAGGGAAAGGGCCAATGACCGCTATTGTCATCAGACTGTTGGTACGGCTAATAACAATAATAACTCGCTTATTAATGATTGACACAATACAGTCTTTGAAATCCACTAACTAATTTCAACTCTCTGACAAAGACAACAGATCGTACATTCCTGTGCTAGAGCTCTCAAATAAACAGTCGACATCTAAAACTGAAATGCTGGTGGTCAGGCAATAATCCGACTACCCTCCAATTAAATACCTATATATTGCTTACAGTGAAATCCAAAACGATGTATAATCGGGAGCCGCACAATCTCAGCTCATATTTCATGTCTTAAGTGAGCGTTAATTAAAATTAAACGTCTTGCAAGCTGTATTGTTGTGAGTACCGCTTTGCTCAAGTGTGGGTAGTAGGGACTATGCTAGCGTTCTCTCGCGTAATTATTTATCGCTACCTATGTTTTGAAGACTGGAAACTGTTTTTGGAAATCTACAAGTGAATAAATGTTTGCTGGATTTTACATAGACATCACGCCTATAGTCCCTAAGGGCTAGGCAGAGCTGTACCTAAGAGGATACCCACATTTCGCCAGTTATGTTTACCACGTACTAAGTGACAAGCGGGATTGTCTCCACCGATCACAGTGTCAGATCACGTTAGCCACGGATCACGGCGAGTTGTATCCACCGATAGCATGATCCGATTTTCTCGTTGCCGTGTTACCCACTGATAACGATATCCGTGGCAACATGAAAAAAAAAAACTAAATCGAAACAGATCACGGTGTAAGTACAGACACAAGAAATAAAATAAAATATTTTTAGAAACTGTTTTTTTTATTTACTTTCCCAAACGAAAAGAAGTTATAAAATAACACAAATAATAAAATTGTCAGTGTGTAGTTTCAAAATAACAGCTTATTACGGAATGCATATGAAAGTACAACGGTACTCATAAAAATCCCTTCGGCAAGCCGCAGGAGGTAGATTTCGAAGAAGGTTCCAAGAAAAAAAAAAATAATGAAACAGTTTTAACTAAATCATTTCGATAAAACACGTTTTGAGTAAAAACTAGTTTTAACAAGGGAAAACGCGTTTTTAACTAAAAACGGGTTTTAACTGTTTTAATTCCGCCAAAAGTGGAGAGATTTGGAAGAGACCTACACTCAGCATTGGGTGGCCAAGGGTTGAAGAAGAGAGAGAGAAGAGAGAACTGTAACTTAAATATAAATATCGCACACAATATCGTACGCCATCTAGTGTGGTTACGTACACCACACGTAGTATTTACAGGCACATAGAAACTTTCTATGTGCTGTGTGTGTGTGTGTTATTCTTTTCTCTTTTAAATCGTGTTACAGTTCTCATTTATACAACTTAATATTGTTCTGTTCAAAAACCTCGCTCAATTACTTAATACTTCAATTATTTGCTATTCGCTATTTTGAGTACCTGATGCCCTGCTCTAAGTAGCACTTTGCCTCCATTCCGGTCTATTAATACTAACTCTGTAGGGTTATTGCTACAAGAAACTCTGCCTTCAGCCATCTAAAAAATTTAAATAATAATTGATCATTTGATATCTACAATTAAAAATACTCCCTGGCTTCACAATTAAACCTGGACTATGTTTCCTGAAGTGGTTATCAAACCGAACGGTCCTGGGCATCTGGGAGAACCTCAGGTGAACGGTAGAACTTCATAGCTGGTGGTTGTTGTTGGGAATTTAAATATATCCTACCAAAAGTAATAGGTTGGGGTAGAAAGCCTTAAGCAGCCTTAAGCAGCTTTCACAACTGATTTGTATCCCATACGAAAACATCTGATTCCTATGCAACGGCACTTTGGAAAACTAGAACTGAGGCTAAAAACACTTGGCTTGGCTTAGATCACATGTAATTAAATCTATCTATAATGGTTTTCACTTACATTATAATTTGTTTTAGTGGTTTTAAAGAATTTCGCCCCGCGACTGAAAAATTCACCAGCAAACAATGTCAATAGTTTTCTCTTAAGTCAAATTCTAAAATTTAAAAGTTTAACAAAAAAAAGGTTATAAGTCAGTAAAAAATCAAGAAGTTACAAGTTTAGAAATTTTATGTAGAGGAAAAAAACTTTTTCAAGAAGGTCAATGGTCAGGTCAACCTTTCACAATAATATGTATTTGTATCTCCAAAACGAAGTGAAATATCAAAACGGTTATTTTTTAGAATGAGTTATTAAGGAAAACCCTACGAAGATAAAATATAAAACGGGCATGTCCGAAACTAAGGCAAAATAACACTGTGCAGCCGTTTCTGAGATTAGCCGGGACAAACAGACAGACAACCAAACCTTTTAAAAATTTTACACACTGACACTTCAATTTTATTTATTTGTGTTTATGAATTTTTGATACACATTCAAAATGATTATTTTTAAAATATAACTTCTTTTCGTTTAGGAAAGTAGATAAAAAACAGTTTCTAAAAATATTTTATTTTATTTCTTGTATCTGTACTTACACCATGATCTGTTTCGATTTAGTTTTTTTTTTTCATGTCGCCACGGATATCGTGATCAGTGGGTAACACGACAACAAGAAAATCGGATCATGCTATCAGTGGATACAACTCGCCGTGATCCGTGGCTAACGTGATCGGTGGAGACAATCCCGCAAATTGCCGTCAACCGGGCACAAATTTCGACTCCCTGACTGCTACAGAGAAATTCCTAATTGTAAAAATCCAAAAACATTTTGACCATCCAGGGAATCGAACCCAGGAACTCATGGTCAGTAGTAGAGATGAGATATACCTGCCATTCTCCATACCCGGCCTTTAAGGTATGGGTATCACAAAATACCTGGTACAAATACCAGGTATCAAAATACTTCTAAGTATTTGGGTGTGGTAGGATTTCAATAAGTAAACGTATGCGATAAGTATGGTATGCCTCCAATATAATGTAGGTACGATGTTTCAAGTACCTATACGTAATTATGCGTTATGAGATATGAAATCTTTCCTTCCTACTTTACCAGGCTTATGACTGTCGGCTAAGAGTATGACGATGGTTATTAATGAATTCTAGTTATTTCTATATAAATTAATGCAAAATAACATTAATTATATTTAAACTGACTAACTAGCTTAAAGACGCCCCTTCAAGACGTCCCTCCACCGTGTAGGGACGTCTTGAAGGAACTCTTTCACGTCGTGACAAAAAATGTAATTACGCTATTATGTTCCTTATGCACGTAAAAATAAGTACCCATTTTGTCTAACTAAATTAAATCAACCGAATGTTCATAAAGCACGAATGACGTTTCGGGTCCCTTCGTAAGCTGTCGGATAGCTTCGG
Organism: Xestia sexstrigata; assembly: GCA_941918905.2. NCBI lineage: Eukaryota > Metazoa > Arthropoda > Insecta > Lepidoptera > Noctuidae > Xestia > Xestia sexstrigata. The sequence goes on from OW799214.2 coordinate 20,077,402, forward strand.
GTTGCTTCGGCGTACCGAACTACCGATAAAACTGGGCGCTACCTTGTGGTAGCGGTTCGTATGGTACTATGCGTCTGACGTCATACCTTCAAGGTATTTACCCAGTATTTCGGTCCGTACCCGGTCTATGTACTGGGAAGCACATACTTGGTATATATACCTCTACCAGTATATACGTCTCATCTCTAGTCAGTAGTCGCGCTTGTGACCACTAAGCGCATATAAGCAGGTCGGAACTTGTCAGCGACGTTTGGCGCTTATCGGCGCTGGTTCGGCACAAAGTATTAGACTGCCTGCGCCGACTAACTGCGTGGACCGGTTCCGATAAGCGCTGGCAGATCGGCGGCGTCTAGATTTTAAGTCTTTATATAAATCTCTAGGAGTTTCTTGCACATTCTGCTTTCCATACAAAACTACTTTAACACGAATGGGCAACTAGAATTAATTCTACCTCTAGGTAAAGCTTGATTTTGATAAGTGTCTTTTAATGGCCTAATTAAATAAATAATTTGACTTTGACTCCCAAACTTCTTAAAATTTTGTCAAATATTAGAATTCAGATAGTAATTTGAATATGAAAAAAGTGGTGTTTGCTATATGAATCAAGCTAGCTTATAAAAAAATCCAGTATGAAAAAGATTCACATATTACTTGAGAGCAACCGCAATGAAAATAGAAAATAGAAGACAAACATGTAAGAAATAGCTATAAAAGGAAATATAAGGAGGAAAATATTACACCACATATCCCCCTTTCAATATACGACTTATGACAAATAACGGAGCATTACTTAACATCCTGTCAATACCCATTGGTAAACTCCTATACCTAGCCTTATAATCTTGTACAAACAAAATTCAACCTTATTTGATGAAAATACAGTGCGATATTGATCAAATTCTTAAAAATATAAGCGGATAATATGAGGGTACTTGCATACGGAACGATGGACTTACAAATAGTTATTGGATTTGTCGAGTGTATGTGTTCCCGACCTATTTTTTTGTTTCATAGGAATGGGGGCCGTGTGTCGCAGTTTTTATTTAAACCCTTGCATTCGAGCTTTATGAAGTGGGTGAAATATAAAAAATGTTTTGAGGGTACTTTTGTTTTATTTTGTTTTACGCAAATGGTTGCAGTTGCATTTAGGTCGCTTGTGTAGAATTAACTTGTTTTTTACGTTGTTTAATTTAGTCATGTGGGTTTTTGAAGTAATTGGTTTTCCTCGTTCGTCTAGTGGATGCAAGCGCGACTGCTGAGCATGTGGTCCTGGGTTCGATTCCCGGGTCGGGTAAAGTGATATTGAGTTTTTCCATTACGAATTTCTAAGCAGCAGTCACGGAGCGTGGATTTGTACCCAGTTTATGGCAATAGGCATGACGACAGTATCAAAAAAATTCAAATCTATTTAGTCCGTCAGAGTATTGGAAATTAATGGACACGTATTTTTTGTTTTTGTAAATCAATGAATATTGACAAAGATAAAACGCATCAAAACTCGGGAGTGGGGGCTCGTGACGTCAGAACTAGGTAAAAATTATACCTAGGCGTGACGTATTGAGAATTTTAAAAGCGTCATAACTTCGTAAATTTTGGTTTACGTAACAAAAGAAAAAACACGGGTTAAATATTTTTTTATAATCTATCTGACGGACTAATTAGTTTTTTTTTGTCGTCTCGCCTATTGGCTTGCCCTGTATTACATGGGACTTAAACATAACTGGCGAAATGTGGGCTTACTATTAAGTATACCTCGGCTTAACTCTTGGGACCGGATGTATATAGCTGAATACCAGTATTTTACATGGAGCGACTGCCTATCTGACCTCCACAACCCAGTAAGTACTGTGTAATACGATACCCCTTGCTAAGACTAGTTGTTAGACTTTCGGGCTAATGACTACCTGTAACGACTGTCAAAGATCTATATATATATGACAGCCGGGACCAACGGTTTAACGTGCTAAACTCGGTATATAATGGGTGGTCAAACATACACGGACCAACATAGGCAACCTCAGCTTAACCTAAGAATCGGCCGGAGAGGTTATTATTTAGCCACAAGCTCCTCTAATCAGCAGGCCTAGTTAAGTTACAAACGTTTCATATCGATTCTCTTTCTACAATCGTAAACGTCTCGGCGTAAGCGATTGTAGAAACCGCTAAATTGCTAGCCAAGTTGACACGACTGAGTCGACCGCTCGTTCTCTTATGTCTGTAAAAAAAACCTACACTTTAGTCTATGGTGAGCGTTCCTACCAAAGAGTATAGCGATCAACATTGTAGAAACTATAACATTCTATTCTATCATTTTGAACGATGTACACTTGTCCACGAATTTTCTATTCGTTTGTGTTGATCACGTGATTTAACGTTGAGATGATGTCATTCCCATTCATTTGATTAGTTTTCTACTAGCGTTAACGATTGTAGATTATCAACTTGGCTAGGGGTGCAGGCCACCATGAATATACGTAAACAAAAGTAAGCTAAATGGTCTACTTCCACATAATACAAAGTTTCAACACTTCATTACCAGTATCATATTATAACACCTACATACAATCGAGGTATCTTCTTGTACAGCTTACAGTAATTCGATAAGGCCGGGTTGACCCGCCCCTAATAGTGTTCCGTACAGTCCATTCAGACTCTATTGTGTTAAATTTATGGCGTGAGGTCCAAGTATGGGGTCTGAGAGGGTCAGGGGTCCAAAGTTAAGGAAGTATTCATATATTTTCTTCATTCTTGCAATGCCATCCGTGTTGCGTTGGGAGTCAGAATTTGGTGTAGGAAATGTCATTATGAAGTTTTGGGTCGTTTTCTGGCCTTGTATCCTAATTGACTAATTCATGTTGGCTTTTATTTTACCGAGAATGAAAAATCTGCATGATTTAACCTAGGTAATGGTGCACTACCATTTTATTGTTTATGTTTACTTAAATGAGATAGTTGCTTGTTTCTGTGATTGGCTGAAATAACGCGTCTTCCGTTCTCTAGCAAACAGAATCCAAAATCAAAATTATTATCATAACCACCAACAATTTACCTATTAATTAATTAATTAATAGGTAGGGTAATTCATAATTACGTAAGGACGATTTTGGCAATTTTTGACCCCCCGTACCCCCATGATCTAACTAAATTTTATAGTATCAGACCCAAGCGGCAGACAATCTCTTAACAATAACGGGTAAACATAATTTATCCACATTTAATTTGCAACGTTGCCTTTTTATTTTTATAGGTTAGCGCTATAAAGTAAATGTGTGCCTCTTTGTGTGGCTGACATAATTGTGTTCAAGCATACTGGACTAAAAGCCAAATTTCCAGAGAATTGCCTATTGATGTTGGGTTTATTGTTGTTGCTCGTGATCTTTAAACTATAGGAAAGAGTCATATCAAACAGTTTCGTTGCTTTTTTTGGAAGCCATTTACTGAAGATGGTGCCCACGTGGGATGAAGTTTCGAGAAGTAAATATTTACCTATCTGAAAATAGCTGGCTTGACTTGACTGACTATATATATACAATATAATACAATAATATATATACAATATATACTTTCTAAAGTTTGATTTCTAAACTCTGTCTTCGTTGTCAAAACGTCAGAACCTTTTCAGATTGTTTTAAATAATAAATTCTCACAAGATTCTAAACAATGAGTGTTTGGAAACCCAAATCGCATAAAAAGGTTGAATTTATAAACAAGTGATAGTGTCCCAGGCTGGGCGCCATTATCTCGGGTCAGGAAACGTATGTTTCTTCCAGTAACGCGCTGACAAGGACTGTTCGCTCCTTAATAGAATTATTAAGGTAAAAACCTTTCTTTAAAGGACTCCGAATTTATTGGGGTATAAACAGGTCTTTACAATAGTTTGGTGGAGAAAAGGCAAGGTAGTGTGAGATGCGTAAATGTTAAAGTTTTATTTATCTTAAGGACTTCTACTGTCTTACTCATCAAAGTCAATGCTGTTTATATTACATTTGGAGTATTGTTCATAGTTCGTACTTAAACGTTACAGACCTGCATCTTAAATGGAATCGGGCTGACCACATTTGTGACAGGCAGGGGAAGCAATAAACAATTTCACAATTTCAAAGATTGGCGTCAATCAGCAGTAATAGAAATAAGTAGAGGGAGGGAGGGAGGACTTTTGCCCTACAGTGGGACACAATTGACTGAATAATTAGAAAATAAAAGGTAAAAATTAAAACCGACTTAAAAAACACATAAAGTGAAAAATAACTTTAGCTTCAGAAGTCGGCGACTTCTGTGTGCTTGATTCAGTTTCTTTGCTACCGACTTCTGAAGCTAAAGTTATTTTTCACTTTGTTGTGTTTTTGAATTCGGTTTTATTTTTGGCAAAAAAGTTTTTTATTTTTCCATTTTTAGTTGTAGTATCCTATAAAAATATTAGCTATACATTCATTTTAACATAACATAACATCACGCCAGTAATCCCCGAAGACTTGGGCTGAGGTGTACCCAATAGTACCTATACCCACATTTCGCCAGTTATGTTTAAGTCCCATGTAATAGGGGGCGAGCGCTGGCACAAATCCAGACTTCGTGGCTGCTATTGAGAAATTCCTGATGGAAAAACCCAATAACACTTTGCCCGACCTGGGAATCGGACCCAGGACCTCATGCTGAGTAGTCGCCACCACTAGACCAACGAGGCAGTCATTTATTTCATATTGTTAACCATAAATGTCATGGTAATAGGCTTATCCCCAATAAAATGGAACCTAACATACCTAACTGTCGAAATGTCGGTGTACTGTATACATCTGCATACCCCTCAGAGCATACAGGCGTGATGATATGGAATGATGTTGTAAAAACAACAAACATCCAAGCGATTGCAGCAATCACGACCGATTTGCTGTCTATTAATATAAAATTAAAGAGTTCCATTGTATTTCTCCGAAGATCACCATCAGATCTTCACCAAATTTAAACGGGACCACCGCGTAGTAATTTTCTTCCAAACAAAAAAATAATCATCGAAATCGATTGGCGAAAAAAAGGCTGAAAGAAAAAACAGACGAATTGATAACCTCCTCTTTTTGGAAGTCGGTTAAAAAAGACACAAATCTATATAAATAAATTTTAAGTGTCCGTTTATAATTTCTAAATAACAGCGTTTTACTGAATGCATATGAAAATATATACCTTTTTTTTTTTTTTTTATGAAAATATATACCTACGGTACATATAAACAAAAAACTACAGGATAAAAAGTAGATTAGCCGGTAGTCCTGTGATAGCTGACAGATGTTTTATGGACTAATCTAATTTAGGCTACTTTTATATCAAAGACAAATATCGTCGTTAACAGTTAGTAAGTAAATAATATTTAGTATAGACCATTCGGCTGGAACTGTGTGGCTCTAGAAATAAGGGCTGCTGGTAAAGGGATGACGACTGACTAAAAAAAATATGATTCTGTTTAGTCAGTCAGTTAGATTATCAAAAAATATTGGATACGTGTTTTTTGTTTTATCAAATTAATAAAAATTTACGAAGATAAAACGTGACAAAGATCATGAGTGGGGGCTTGTGACGTCACATTTGAGTAAAAAATGTACTCAAATGTGAAGTCACACGAGTTTTCGACGCACTGTACCGTCTTCATTTTTTGTTTACGTGAAAAAAGAAAAAATATGCCTTACACCTCAGGTGAGCTACTTAATTAAAGCCTAATTTAATAGCTAAACGTCCAGACCAATTTGTTCCCATTTCTTTCCCCCCTAAACTGGTCTCAACTAAAACTGTCCAGCTCCCCCGGAGTAAAATGAAGTCGTTTTAAAATATATTCAGTGGCGCAGCAGCTGGAGCCGCGCCAAATTGTTTATTGAATTCTATCTACTATGCTCAACATGTACCTTAATGTAATGCTGGAGAAACTGGACCGGGTTTAGGTAATACTGGAAAGTTTTATACTTTCTGGTAAAGAGTTGGGTGCATTCTTAGGTTAGGGTTCGGCACCCGAAGGGTAACCAACGGGACCCTATTATTAAGCCTCCGCTGTCCGTCCGTCCGTCTGTCTAACAGCGGGCTGTATCTCATGATCCGTAATAGGTAGATAGTTGAAATTTTCACAGAATGTACAGGTATTCTGTTGCCGTTCAACAAACAATAAAAATAAATCAAAAATTAAAGGGGGCTACTACGATGGTATGGAACCTTTCATGCGTGAGTCCGACTCACACTTGGCCGGCTTTTTGCTTTGCTGACAGGTATTACATTCAGGTATTACGTCTGGATATCAGTATTAAAAAATATTCGATGAAATCAAATGCCACTTGTGGTCAGTGCTTTGGGCCATTATTTGTAGCAGTGATTGATTTATACTACTAACTCGGTATGTAATAGCGGGCACCCATCGACGGATCAACCTAGGCAAGCGCGGCTTAACCTGAACTTCAAACCGAGCTGCTGTTATTATTTAGCCACGAGCCCATATTCATAACCACCTACTATTAAATCAAGAACAATATCGAATTATTCACTTCCGCAAAAAGCTCACTTTTACCCCCACTTAACATTACCTAACCTCGTTAAAGTTCAACCAACAACAAGTAAACGAACAACAAACTACTCTCTTTTACCTTTAATAATAATTTTGGCGCCAATCTGCCTGGCCTCAGCTTTTATAGGCAGGATGTTGTTGATACTATTATGTTCTTGTTAATTTACTCTCGAACGTCCCACACAAAGGCGACTGGGAGCAGGATGTAACAGTGACATCGTCTCGTTATTGTGCCGTTTAGGTTTTTGTCAGGCAATAAACATGCTGTTAGGTCTGACAGACGTATATTCTGTAGGTACGTTCTAGAACGTTAGAGGTAGATTATTATGTTTGTAATATGAAGCTGCTGGTACTATACCGAGTTTCTTAGTCGTTGGTTCCAGCTGCCATTTATAGATTTTTGACAGTCGTTACAGATACTCAGTGGGAACATTGTGGGCTTATTATAATTACTCGTATGATGTGCGTTGTCACAATATCTTTCGATACTACGTAGCAGACTCTTTACGGTAACATACTAATTCTTACTCCTCTTTTCCAGGTGTTTATGCCGACGCTACTGCCCGACCTTCTGCAAGAAGCCAACGGGATCAACCACGTCTGATAGCAGCGAGAAGCAGGACGCTAATCATCAGCAAGTATGAAATTCTTATTAGATAGATGATAGAGTATACTTTATACCTAACATTCTTATACATTGTATCAATGGAATCGAAGTCAAATCAACTGACCCCTTTTTTTTTAAATCGGCGTATATGGGGTTCAAGTATTACTTTTTCAAGGTCCGGAAGATAATATAGGTTACAAATCTAGATGTACCTATGTACCTACGTGTCTGTGAATTACGTGGGTAGGTGTACCGACACATAGAATTCTAGACGGCCCCAGCGTCAAACATTTTTCGTCGGTTGTTTAAACAAACTGTATGGAAACGTTTTTTTTTGATGCTGCGTGGTCTAGATTCATGTGCTGAATTCATGATAACCGTTTGTGCGTCAATATCACCCGGTATATGTATACACTACAACTTTTGGCTTAAGTACGTCTCTCATACACTTCCTCTTATTACAAGCATCTACAAAACGTAGTGACAAAGTTACCGTATCAAAAACTCCCCTTTAACTACAATTTTCATCCGTATCAAATGCTAACCAGAAAATTCGCTAGCTAAAAATCAATTGCACCCGTTTGACCGAGATCGTCTGCCGCCTGCCGCGCACTGGCCCAATATTTGTGGAACCCGACCGCCATCCGCCTGGCATTTTAAACAAAGCTTACGTTCTATATTTTCAGCCAATAATGTAATTGGATTTAGGTTCATTGAGGTTTGTCTCGATATAATATTAATTTTGAAATTTGTTGTTGGAGTTTTCTTTTTGTATTTTTGCTGGAAAATGGTCTTTTAGACTAGATTGATTTTGAACGTTTACTTTTGAACATAACATCATGCCTGCAATCCCCGTAGGGTTAGGCACAGGTGTAATATTATAGTACACCCACATTTCGTTATATTTAAGTCCCATGCCATAAGAATCTATATCGAACCCATGACCTCTTGCTTAGCAGTCGTGTTTGCGACCACAACACCAACGAGGCAGTCCGGTCGGAGTACTTACTTTACGGAGCAACAAGGTATTAGAAATTATGTTATTTGATTAATCTTGTTTACGTAGATACTGCCTGAATGCAAGTAGGTTGGTTGGTATATCACATAATCAAATAGCAGCTCAGTTGATGTAAAACACACACTCAATGCCCGTTTCTATTTCCTGTTCATTATAATCTGGATCTCTTAAAGTTCGAGTGAATCAGTTTCTTCAAGGCAAGCGTGCTCCACCCTCGGCCTCATCATTGCTTCATATCAGGCGAGTTGCGGCCAAACGAAAGCCTATTCAGTATCACTATCAGTACATATTATAAAACAAAGTCCTCCGCCGCGTCTGTTTGTCTGTCTGTCTGTTCGCGATAAACTCAAAAACTACTGCACCGATTTTCATGCTGTTTAGTATATAATTTGTCAAGCAGGCGAAGGTGCAGACATCAGCTGCTAGTAACAAATAAAACAGACATCACCACTGTCTCTCACGGAATTTCCGTTTTTTGTACATTGGCAAATCTAGAAATTAACAATTGCATTTGATTTGACCAATTATACGGCTTTCAGATTCGAAGGTAAGAACCATCTTTAGCCACTTCTGGTTACCTTGGAAAATTAATTTCCAGGGTAACCAGATTTGACCTGCAAGTTTAAACAATTAATAAGTAATAATAGCTTGGAGAATGAACGTCTTATACCAAAGTACCGCTCAAAACAGTGTAGAATGATAAAATAAACCTTTTCCCGAACATTTCCCCTTGATCTGATATTCCCAGGAAGTAATAAACTGTCTGTATATCGTTCCTTATATTGATTCTTTCCAAGGTTCCGGGATCTGAGACATCCCTAGAGATCGGTTTCTTGTAGTAGATATGAGTTTATCCGGGAAATGAATGTTTTATTGATAGTTAGTTATAGAAATGTCTGAGATTTTAAATGTAGAAGATATCAGATAGCTAAATGTTGATTTCTGAACATGGTGCTCTCTTCATTAGCCATGGTGTTTAAAGTGGGTATTCTACTTCTCTGTAACCTGATATACCTACAAACAACATAACATAACATCACGTCTGTAATCTCCGAAGGGTTTGGCAGACGTGTACCTAATTGTACACCCACAGGGAGAGCCTATTGCCACCAACCGGGTACAGATCCAGATTCCGTAGCTGCTACTGAAAATTTCCTGTTGGAAAAACTCAATAACGCTTTGCCCGACCTGGAAATCGAACTTGTTCAGCAGTCACGCTTACGACCACTAGACTTACGAGGCAGTCAAATAAAAACACAAACAAATACACAAACTATACAAACAAATACACAAACTATACAAACAAATACCAAACTACACCAACCGGGTACAGATCCAGACTCCGTAGCTGGTACTGAAAATTTCCTGTTAGAAAAACTCAATAACGCTTTGCCCGACCTGGAAATCGAACTTGTTCAGCAGTCACGCTTACGACCACTAGACTTACGAGGCAGTCAAATAAAAACACAAACAAATACACAAACTATACAAACAAATACACAAACTATAAAAACAAATACTATCTAAAACAACAAAGAGAAACTGAAAATGCTATAAACAGCTTCTTTAAAATTCATCCCGATTGCTAAAAACGAAACTACATAGTTTCGTAATAGTGAGCTATATTAAGGTACTAACGAAAAAAATGCTTGATTGGAACGTCGTGTCGTCAAAACAACAACAACAGCCCATAACGTCCACTGCTGGACATAAGCCTCTCCCATGATGGGAGGAATTTGCCGTAATCTCCACGCTTGGCAGGCGGATTGGAGATCGCAGTGATAAAAGACTAACAGAAAACGCTGCTGCCCATTCTCTGGTCTACGAAGGCGCAAAGTGTTCTGCCTCAGACATTAGTCGCCTTATACGACACCCGTGAGTGTAATGGGTTGGTTCTATTCTACTCTGCCGGAACTCTACTGTGTCGTCAAAAGCAATATTGTAAAGAGGTAGGTAGTTAAAATTGCCTATTCGTTAGGGGTTGTCTTTGAAAGTACTGGGAGCCTAAAATGGCCGCTGGCCTGTAACAGAATCATAATAGTATGAATCACGTTAACATTCAATGGTCACACAGTTAATAATTATTATGTATTGTCACTTTGTGAAAATTTTACGAGTTGTAACGTAATTCATATTGATTTTGTAATAACATTTTGCTTTAACGGCCATTCTAGGCCCCATGTTTTAATTTATTCTATTTCTGAATGCCAAAGGATATGTTTTCATCAACGTGGGCGAAGTCAGGGGCCGACACCAGTCGTAGACAAACAGAACTGTAGTTTATAACCTCATTTTACACTCACGTTTTCCTTCAAGAATTTAACGAACAGCTGCCAAACCGCTTCTCGATACCTATCCTAATTTACAATGCAACATTCTGCTCTAAAACGTACCGCAGGCGCCCCCGACCCGTTTTCCCAGTATACCTGTCCGTTTTCCCCGAATTACCGGCTGAACGGGCTACGGGAACCAGACACGGGCTAGGCGTGATTTATAATCTGTAGTCACACGGTCTAGGCCGTGTCAATCAAACCGCAACACACTGCACGATGATTGGATTTAATAAGTACTGTTGCGAGTAGTGGAGCTAGAGGTACTCATTTCTGGAATAGTTCGAAAACTAGATTCGTTAATTGAATTTAATGACTCGTTGTTTAGTGATCTAGTGCTGCAAGTGCTGAGGCTACGTGCGATTCCCAGGTTTTACCGGGTTTTCCATTTAGAATTTCTTAGAAATTGTGATGGCATATGTAATTAGGGCAAATCCTACTATATGAGCTTAACTCTTTTTATACTATTTACTCTTACTATGTACCTATAACAGTTATATCAATTTTTAATCTAGGTTTTTGTTGTCATTATGCGATATCTTGAAATTAATAGTATGTTTTAAACGAGCAAAGGAATTACACCCAACTTTTCGTATTTTTCAAAATATGCTAACCAATACAATGTACATAGGTACAGCTGAATAAATTTGTAATAGTGGCCAGTGAACGAATACGGCATATTTCTAGCTCTACTCACCCAGTACCCGTTTCCAGCATAATTATATTTACACCACAGCGAGATGTTACAGTGACAGCCAAGATAGCTGCCCGTTATCCACCAATTACTATCTTAACTACATAGACCGCTGGACCTAATCTAATCTTAGCGAACTAAAATGATTTCTAGGTTACGTAAAAGCAAGCTAATATTTTGGTTAGACTTTAACTAACCGAATTATTTTCTAGTTTTTGATTAAATTATAGCAGGCCTTGGTAGGAGATTAGTTAGGTTAACGCCTGCAGAATTTAGGATAGCAACGTGTTGTTTGACAGAGATCTGAGAAGTTGATTTGGTTTTTATTTTATTTTAATCATTCATATTTCACAGCAATCTTACTGCTGTTAAATATAAATGATAAGATAACATCACGCCTGTAATCCCAAAGGATTAGGTAGAGGTGTCCCTAATAGTAGATCCACATTTTACCAGTAATGTTAAGTCCTTTAAGAGCATGACTTGAGGTTTTGGGCTCGATTCCCGTGTCTTGAACTGAATTATGACAAATAACCTTACTACTTGTTAGATATTTACGAGTAAACAAAGCTACCACTAGTAACAAAGCTCTAGTTAACTACTAAGTTAAAGTTAACCCGCATGTGATCAATGAACCGCAACGGTTTTGCTCACGTAAATGCTGCAGGCGCTTGCAGTCAGTTCATTTGTTTATGTTAGTTGGATGCGAGTTACTGTGCATTTAAGTTTATGGAAGCTGATTTGTTTTCAGTAATAGGTAGAAATACGCAATAAATTAACTGCTATGTTTTCAATACAATATAAATAAATAAATATCGCTGGACATTACACATAGCGCCATCTAGTGCCACAGTAAGCAACGGGGCTTGTGTCGTGGACACCAGATAGTTGATGTACTACATAGATACTTATTGTTTGTAAATACATACTTAAAACCTATACATATAAACATCCATGACTCGAAAACAAATGTCCATGCTTATCACACAAACATTTGCTTCTACCGGGATTCTAACCCGGGACCCTAAGAACGTAAGGCAGCCTTAGTACCGCTGCGCTATTCGGGTCGTCAAATATGTATCTATTAATAGTTAGATTGGTGTTGCATGTATAAGTTTTTTTGTTTTCTAGGGTCTTTCTTCTGTATGAATGCATGAATTTCAGGTTTTTTAAGCACCAGTCTATTATAGGGGTGGAATATGGTGTGACGAGGTATTACCTTAGAGGTACTACTTAAAGGGAATAATGAAGCGATGTAAAGAAGTTACCCTTAATAGGTTGTTACTGATACTATCATCCCACTGCTGGGCAAAGGCCTCTCCCCATGACTTGTTGAGAGGTTGTTAGTTATTTAATAACTCTGTGTATACGTACATAGAAAACCCCATCGGTCGCTCTGATCTTTGCAAACAATTAATAACATAAGTGTCGGCAAATCACATCTCGTTCCTCGAGCCACTGCCCAGTAAACCCCTCTGGAGCATTACCCCTGAACATTACACAGTATTCGCACGGCATAAACCTCCGTGACGTCAGCAGAGGTCAGGCGGAGGATTTACCTCCCCGTAGGGAGGGATCACACGTTCCGATGATTTAGAGCTACCCTCAGTGTGTTTACTGGTCATTCTTTTTGGAGAATAATGCTTGGTAATGTGGTTAATGTTTGGGGATGGGTGGTGTGAATGCAAAAGAGATAAGGGTTTGGTAATTTATGGGTTATCATCACAATTAATATAGCTGTTATTCAGTTTGAAGAGAAGCTCGTGGCTGGTCGATCTTTAGGTTAAGCCGTCCTAGGTTGGTCCGTGTATGGGTGACCAACCACGACATACCGAGTTTCCTCCGCACCTCGGAAAGTACCTATCGTATTACACTGTACTTACTGGATTGGGAGGTCAGATAGGCAGTCGCTCCATGTAAAGTACTGGTATTCAGCAGCATCCGGTTAGACTAAAAGCCGAACCCAACATAGTTAGGAAAAGGCTAGGCAGATGATGATCAATTTTGAAAGACCGTAACATAACACAACATCATGCTTGTACTCCCTGAGGGGTAAGGCAAATGTGTACATAAAGAACACATCTACTTCGCTCGTTATGTTTAAGTCCCACGTATTAGGGTTTATTGCCCTCTACCGGGTACAAGACATGGCTGCCACTAAACAAGCAGAGGAATCTTGGTAGATAGATTAACTTAACCATAGCTACAAACAGGGGAAACCACAATACAATAAATATAATGTAATTAATATGTGAACATATAAACAATTATATGTTCACATATTAATTACATAATATTTATTGTATTGTCTCTCCCTCTTACTGTAATCCATCCAAAGGTTGTTTTGAAAAGATCGCTATTAGCGATAAGACCGCCCATTGTGTTCCCTATGTGAAATGTTTTCTTTTATGAATGTTACTTGTATGGCGTACATAACAAAGAATATTCAATTCTATTATCTAATTTATTAAATACATAATTTTTGCATATTTTATAAGTTCTTCAGTGAAGTTATTCAGAAAAGTCAGGTGCGTAGTATTCGCAACCGGCGTGGGTGTATGACCAGAGTGTACTTCTTTTGCCACGTTCATACACGTGGCTAAAGAAGTATGTCAGGATCGGAGCAGGTCTCGTCCTGTGGTTTCTGCCTATCCCCATTAGAAACAGGCGTGAGTTAGTAGTCGTGTAGTATGGATGTTTATAAGATTGTACTCAGTCCCTACAAATCTGCACCAGACAACAAATGTATGAAGTACATCATTAAATTCATTAAAATAGTTCGTCAAATCCTCGGTTCGTTGTATCATAAAGAACATAAAGTTATGTAGCAGCGATAAATAACATAATCAAGCACTACATTATCAACAGTTACAACAATTACGCACGACGAAGCACAATCTCGTGCTCCCAAAATATTGCTACAGTTTCATGAATCAAACAAAAAGAAATCATTGCACGGGCGGGTACAGTCGCGAGCACTAATATGTGACCACGGAGTTTCTTGCCGGTTTATCTCTACAGGAAACGATCAATCGAAACCTATGTTTTGACGTTTCATAAGTGCCTAAGTTTGTGTGATTTAAAATATTAGTTTTTTTTCGTATATTTTATTGAAACTCCTGGAGAGGGCTATGCTCGGAGTTTCCTTGCGTGATAGAATCAGAAATGAAGACATCCGTAAGAGAACCAAGGTTACCGACGAAGCCCGAAGAATTGCCAAACTTAAGTGGCAGTGGGCAGGGCACATTGCTCGCAGAACGGATGGCCGATGGGGCTGAAAAGTTCTGAAGTGGCGACCGCGAACCAGAAGACGTTGCGTTGGAAGGCCTCCCACTAAGTGGACCGATGACCTGGTGAAGGTGTTGGGAATCCGTTGGATGCGAGCCGCACGGGACTGCTCAATGTGGCGACCCTTGGGGAGTCCTATGTCCATCAGTGGACGTCTTTCGGCTGAAATGATGATGATTGCAACTCTGTCAAAAGAGATTCATCATCATATACCTAGCCTTTTCCCAATTATGTTGGGCAATCGGATACAGCTGATACCAGTATTTTACAAGGCGCGACTGTTTATCGGGCCGCCACAACCAAGTCTCTGAGTAAAACGATAATACCTATGGCTGGTTCATAAGATTAGGGGCCCGAATAGTTATATCCCGAACAATATACATACATTACACTAGGAAAAAATACTCACTTATAAAAGTTGCTGAATACGTGGTACCTAACCGCTTGTTATAGTATTTATGTATTTATGCCATACTTAAACTTTATATTCATCATTCATAATATACTATTTATCATTCTTTTTGTTTGTTTACACTCAATAAATCGATCAAATTACGATTCATTAACTTTAAAATAGCTGAAATAAAATATTAATACTCATAATTTTCATGTTGTGACAATTACGTCAAATTGTCTAACAGCCAGTTACTTTTATTTCTCTTTCTGGCTTAGTCTATGGTTACTTTTAGGTTTATAATTTAATTTAAATTATTTTTATCAATATGTTTAGCTGTTGTATTTTGTAGATTATTGCGATTGTTTATAAGATAACTTAATTTTAAATTATATTTATAAAATTCTTTACGCACTCATGGATATGTCCTGGCCGACTACACTTGTCAGATGAGATGATGGTCACAAGAAAACTAATATTTGAAAATTGAAAAAGGAAGACTACTTTGAAAACGAGCTTATGAACCGCCTTCCCTTATTAAATTTTAATTGAACAGGTCTGCTTATCTCCATTTATTTTGATAGGATCAAGTAGATTTGTTACATTGTGCATCGGTGATACCACCCTGTATAAAAGTTGCTTAGTGTGTACATGTTACTGTTCATGACTGTATTGCCATGCAACGGCCCCGAAATCGGTCGCCGGCGCATAGGTCAAACTACACGCTTCTCCCTCTAACACGTTAGTAAGTGAGGGACAGGGATAACGCTCTCTAGAACCCAAAAATGCAGTTCGGACAAGCTCGCAATCGAAGTAATGAGATATTTTGTGGCGATGCCTTTTTATTGCAATTCTTTGGTGGAACTAAAGCGAAAAGAAAGCAAGGTTTTTTAGTTTTAGAATGAAATGAATACGAATAACTTATATATTTCTCGATTCTTCTAGAACAATAAGACTGGTGCCTATCATTATATTATGTCTGATTGCAAAAACATCAAGAAGGAAAACATCGTGAGGAAACCGGCATGTCCTAGAACCAAAAATTCGAAGACATGTGACATCTACCAATCCGCACTGGGCCCGCGTGCTGGATTATAGCCTATTCCCTCTCATTGAGAGGAGGCCGTGTCCCAGCAGTGGGAACATTATAGGCTGATGATGATGATGATTGCAAAAACTGACTGCCACGTCGTAATGCCTGGTGGTCGCGCAGGGTTGACCTCCGGGTTGAGCAAAGTGTGTTCTTGGGTTTTTCCATCGGGAACTTCTCAATAGCAGCCACGGAGCCTGGGTTTGTGTCCAGTTGATGGCAATAGGCTCGCCTAGTATTACATGAGACTTGAACATAACTGGCGAAATGCTGGTGCACTGTCAGGTACACCTCTACATAACATGATGTTGTGTGTCATTATATTTATCGCTCATATAATGTCATTTTGTGAAGGCGCTCTTGAAATCAACTTCCGCACACCTAGTGGACTTCAATTAATCCATAAACCAATTAAGTTGTTACTCAAACCTAACCTCATTTCTCTCGACAATATTCCTCAAGTCGGGCCTCGCTCACAAGGTGTCGCTTTATCATACAACTAAACACAAAGCCGGTCGCTTACTGTGGACAATAGTATTAATTAAGCGATTGTTTGGCAACCAGTCGCGCGATCGCTTAGCGAGTACTGTGCGGTGCAGGGACGGATTAGGGAGGTGGTTGGTATGTATTAAAATATTTTAGACTAGGCTGTTGCTCGCGATCTTCGTTTGCATTAAATTATTTTAAATATTACTTCCCTATTTGAATCCAATTTGGTTAACAATTTCAACGGGGACTTAAATTTTATTTACTTGTTTCCATAAATGATGTATAGATGTGAGTCGTGATCCATCAAAGAAAATAAACAATTATTAATAACGTTAATTACACTAGAAATAAACTCAAAATTCTTGCAAGTCACTGATCCGAAAGTAGTGTTCGCTTTTTGGAGGTCTGTAAATTTCAATCAAAATCTTAACACAATCACTAAGATTTTTTTAAACATAATACTGTGTCGCGATATGAATATTTGTAAAGAAATAATTAGTTTCTTAAATTCGAAATTTCACGAAATCAATTCGGTTTTATGCCTGGTCGGGGAAAGACGGACGCCATTTTTACCATCCGCCAGCTGTGCGAGAAATACAGAAGTGCGCACAAAAATTTGCATCGAGGTGTTCATCGACTTCGAAAAGGCATACGACCGGGTACCTCGTGAGGTTTTATGGTGGGCCCTGAAAGAGAAAGGTATGCCTGGGAAGTATGTGCAGTTGATCCGAGCGATGTACAGTCGATGTAGTACCCAAGTCCGGTCTACAGCGGGCACCACCGGCAGCTTCAATGTGGCTGTTGGCTTGCACCAAGGGTCGGCTCTAAGCCCCTAACTCTTCCTGGTGATAATGGCCACACTTACGTCGGACATCCAGGAAGAGGCTCCCTGGTGTATGCTGTTTGCCGACGACATTGTGTTGGTTGTCGAGAGTGACCTAGAGGTCCAGAGCAGATTGGAGGTGTGGTGGCAAAGACTGGAGAATGTTGGCCTGAAATTAAGTAGGCCCAAAACAGAATACTTATTCTGTGATTTCGGCGGTCTCTCCAGTCCTACGCCCATAACTCTTGCCGGAACACCCATACCGATCTGTTCCGATTTTCGGTACCTCGGGTCGGGATGGTGAAGTAGACCGTGACGTAACGCATCGGATCAACTCAGGATGGATGAAATGGCGACAGGTCACTGGAACAACTTGCGACCCAAGGATGCCCCTCAAGTTAAAGGGGATAATATACAAGTCCGTGATTAGACCTGTCGTACTGTATGGATCGGAATGTTGGGCTGTGAAGAAGATGGATGAAAAAAGATTGCATGTAGCGGAGATGAGAATGTTGAGGTGGATGTGTGGAGTGACAAGAATGGATCAAATAAGGAATGAGTATATTAGAGGAAGTTTGAAAGTTGCGTCAGTTACAGAAAAGTTGAAAGGGAATCGACTGTCTTGGTATGGGCATGTGATGAGGAGGGAAGAATCGCATGTGACTAAAAGGGTGATGAATATAAATGTTGATGGATGGAGAGGGACAGGAAGACCAAAGAAACGATGGATGGATTGTGTGAGGAATTATATGAAGAAAAAAGCTGTAAATGATTGTTTGACGGTTGACAGGGGAGAATGGAAGAAAAAAACGTGTTGCGCCGACCACAAGTCACATGGGATAAGGGCAGGAAGATGATGATGAATTAGTTTCTTATTAATGAGAATTGGTTCATAATATGATTTACTAAAGCCATATCAGTCAACCGATTGATACAGCTTTCAAGTGCGAAATTTTACAATAGATTTGACTAAAATTATTTGATTAACACGCAAGTAATTAAAAAACACATACAACTTAAAAAGTTACTAAAGTACGGCGACCACCTATTCTACAGACCCGATCCGGCCCTGTGAACGTTCGTGATTTAATTAATTAGTGCTTGACAGTTATCGATTCGGCGCAATGTCGAGTTATTTGAAATTCATCGGTTACCGCGCTCATTTGTTATTTTCAATACATTTAACTTGAGCAAGGGTTTAATTTGGCTGTTTTCGTAGGTGAAAATTAAAAACTTTTTGACACGATTTCTTGAGAATGAAAAGGTTGCTTATGGATCTCAGATGGAGTAAGCGGTGCATACTCGTATACCTTCCTAATTTATGCCAAGATAATTGCCCAAAAAAAGTCTAAACCTATAGAAACAAAATGATTTTAAAACGTTAAAGATTGCTATTCCGTCATTATCATGCTAATTCACTTGTTAATATAGTTGTTCTTTGGTTCTTGACGAAACAAACAAATGAGAAAGTTGGTTAGATAAACACAGTGTTATTATTTTGGCAGTATGAAAATAAATACTTAAAAATCTTCTTTGACATAAATAAAAGGGACATTTCTTTTATCATCTTCAAACATAAAACATCACACTTCCTTTTTCAATTACAAAAAGCTATTCATAACTTATAAAACTCAATTCAGTAACATATAAAAGTAATAAAACCTTTAAAACTTCATTGCACCGTATCTTCGGACGCAGCCAAATTCTACCCATACATACGTACATATCTACTCCTCTAGTACTTACGAATAATGATCGCCTGCGCACACACACACACACACACACACTCACACACACATACATAAACACACAGATACAGTGGAATATAGGCATGGTGCAATAGTATGCATTCGCTAAATTGAGGTGCGATATTTGTTAAAAATACATGGTAGTTCTTTTTGTTTTTTTTTTTATCCACATGAATGTTGCTTAAATATATATTTTACTATCTACAGCTATATAAAAACTTATTATTTGCTGAATTCGAAAATCAAAATCGAAAATCTGCTAGAATTTACTTCGAAGAATATCCAGGGAATAATACCAGCAACAGCTACATTAGACCAGCTCACTAATAAAATTGTTGTAGACGCTACGCAAAGTCTACGAAATAGTTTGTGCTACGCCGTAGCTATTCGTAGCACTCGTCTATGACTTGCTACGAAAATCTCCCACTCGCATTATAATATTATAATTAATAGTTGTTGTAGTTTTGAAACTGTAGAGCAAATAAGTTTTTGAGAAACAATTTACCTTTGTTTCTCAATTGTTTTTAGTAAAAAAAAATAACTACATAATGTAAATGTTTATTTTTCTAGTAAAATCCATTTCCAAATCCACATACTTTCTTACGCATTCCACACTCATTTTATCAATCCCATAATAAACGTAAACCAAACTACTTAAAAACCAAAACCACTCACAATGTTCCTCCACACAGTCTATATATACAACACGAAATTATTGCCAAAATTTCCCTTCGCCCTTCTCAAGCATGTGTGAGACAGACAGACACACACACACACGCGTCCCATACCTTTACTTACTTCTCATGTGTGTGTTAGCCGGTTTACCGAAGTACATTTTTAGGGTACCCATACAACTATAAATAGTTTAATGAGGCCCGAAAGAACTTTTCGGGGTTATTCTTTCTTTGCCACAAAGTGTAGCATCTGTCGCGGTTTTTGTAATATCTTTAGTTTTTGAAATCGTTGGCTTTGCTGGTAGAAATTTCTAATGAAATAAGCAGTACCTTTGTGCTTTTCTATCCTAATGTAATGTCTTGATTTATACCAATCACCTGAATTATCCCCTACAAATTCTTACTACATATTCATTTTGCATTGTAACTAATAATTTCTAAATAGACGTAAACCACTGAACAGATTTTGATAAACCGGTTCCATTTTCAAGATAATATATTTAATAAAAAAAAGGCATTTTGATTTCTAGTTTCTAAAAACTACCTACGTGGGCAAACAAACAAACATTCGATGTAATGTAATATGTACATAAGCATCTGTTTTATTTTTTGTTATGTATTTTGTCGATTGCCTTGTGAAGTCGGTAGGTAAGGCTTTTTACCCTTGTTTGGTACGTAATTTAAGTCTATGTATTTGTTTATTGTCGTGTTGAAAGTCGAAGGAACTTGTAAAGGGGTAAATGACAGATAAGGGGGTGGAACTTTAGAGGAGCGGTTTAAAATCGTTTTTAGTTTTTAATGTTTTAATGTTGTGCAATTCGAAAGTCCAGTATTGAATCGGGGAAAAATAACGTAACATCACGCTTGTAATCCACGAAGAGTTAGACAGAGGTGTACCTAAGAGTACACCTACATTTGCCTTTGCACCTATATTGCTATCAACCACAGAAATTCCTAATGGAAAAACCCAATAACACATTGCTCAACCCGGGGATCGAACCCAGGACCTCATGCTCAAAAGTTGACCACTAGACCAAATCTAAAAAAGATTTTATTCTGGAGAATCTAGACGTTACCTGCGACGTCATCTGAGTACATTTTAATTTCTTCGAACTATTTTTATTCTATTCTAAGTTACACTTTTAAATGGTTAAAAAATACGAGGATGTTAGAGGTTTTAGTCACGACGAAAAACCCAAAAATAAACTGGTAATCAATGTCAATAGTGGAGTTTGGAAGTGACCTTCGCTCAGCATTGGGTTGCCAAAGGTTATCAAAGAAGAATCAATCTCGTAGCTGTAGGCAAATGATAGGGAAAAACTTAAAAACTCGTTGTTTTTATCCTCAAAACAAAGTACGAGTTTTTATTAGTAAAGTTTGTGTGATTAAAGTTTTATAACTTTATCGAAATGTTTTACGTTAGACATGAGAAGTTTTAAACTGACTATTCCACAAGTGTCTTGAAAAAATATTTTGACATGAACCTACTTTTTTGAGATGACATGTTGGTCGGGGTTAACTAATATTTGTTAGATCGTCAACCTAATCTCATGTGTACGAAACGTGAAATGCTTAGTTTTATACAACTTATTACTTCGTTTCTGAGCAATATATAATAGAACTAGTGACCCGCTTCTGCACGTACTATCCTTTCTTTCAAGCTGGAACCAATCATACACATTCACAAAATTTCATTGAAATCGGTTCAGTGGTAGCGGAGGTTCGCGTGTACGAACATAGTGAGGCGTGATTTTTGAACATTAACTATAACTCCTTAATGTGCGTAAACTATAACTCCGTAATGTGCGTCCTTAATGTGCCTTCTTCCGTAGCTATTGGTGTTTCTACTTTCTATAAACAAAGAATATCCTATCCGTGTTACCTACCTGTCACTATATTTATAGAAAAATCAAAGAAAGCTTTTCTGTGACGTTTTGTTTCTAATCGGCAAGTGAGCAAAATGTCAAACAGACAGACAGAGCAACCTACCGAAACCGGCTAGAAAAATGACCGTAAGACATCTTACTTAACACAATGGTTAGCCACTAATCAATGAGTTATCGGAGTTGATAGACCAGGATATGCTGGATGTACATCCACTTTTCAAAAATGTCAAAATCAAAGTCAAATCATTTTCAATTGGGCTACTAAAAGGTATTTTTGAAAGAATCTATAGTGAAATAAAATTGATTCCAGTCGCTAATATACAAAGGTAATTTCGTATAGAGAAGAATAAACAGTAATTTGTAACTGAAATAAAGGTAGTCACCTCCATGTAATGACTACGTTAATTAGAATTTTCACCATTACTAAGCTAAATCGTTTCCCGTACCATCCCCGAATTAATTTTAATTGCCCGCCACGTTCCTGGCAACTATCAGCAGTTCTGTAACTTTGGCCGGCCAATGTTGCCAATTAGTGGGGACTTGTATGTGGCAACGTGAGACGATTCAGTAACTGCGGGGGACTATGGGGGACTGGGTGAATGATCGAGTTTGGGGTTATTGGGGTGAAGCCCCGCAAAAGTTATTTTTAGTCGGGTTTTAGTATTTTTATGTGCGTGAAATGTTAGCTAGTGCCCCCTTGGTGTAGTGGTTGCAAGCGTGACTGCTGAGCGTGAAATCCTGGGGTCGATTCCCAGGTCGGGAAAAGTGTTTTTTTTTTTTTTTTTGGGACAAGCCCGCCACACTGTTTCCAAACCACTGTAACTCCTGAAAGCCAGAATCAACAGTGGCGACCACCAGAAAAGCGCCGAGACAATGAAGCTCGACGAAGTCCCAGAGAATGAATTTAACTGTCTTGGATCCCGCAACGAAATTAATCAGAAAAGTATAGTGGAGGAGTAGGAAAAAAAAAAAAAAAAGTGTTATTGAATTTTTCTATTAAGAATTTCTGATTTGTGCCCGGTTGATGGGGAAAGGGTCGAAATGTGAGTGTTTTATTAGGTACACCCCTGAATATAAGAAATAATTCGGGGATAATAATAATAATAATAATAATAATAAATATCGCTGGACATTACACACAGCGCCATCTAGTGCCACAGGATTACAGGTGTTATGTTATGTTATGAAATATATTTTTTCAACGCACCTAAATTATACTAGAACTAGATACAACTACTGCCCGCGACTCCTTTGTTTCTTCCTTTGGCACTTTGTTAATAGTATAGCAATTCATCTATGAAAGAATTTTTGAAATCGGATGAGTATTTTCGGAGATTACCTCTTTCATGCAAACTTATAAACATATTAAGTGTAGATAAATTAGTACTGCCAACGGACGGACGGAGATTTCCCAATACAGAAAGGAGAGGATAGTTGATTTTATTATCACGCTAGCTCATGTGACATGTGTTGGCCATTACAGATAGTCAGATAGTGGAATACATAAGTAGGTAAATGCATTATTGTTAAGTGTAATAAATAACGCCAGACATAACAATAGATCTTGTATCGGCTGCATCATTCTAAATGTAACATTACAATGCCCAATTTCCCCAAAACTTTTCCTCAACAAACCATCACGCCAGCCTATCCGTTTGGGAGCGAGCAGGAGCTATAATAAACACGATTTATGATCACCGAGCGCATTCCTCACACGTCCGAGCTATAACAACAACCGTCCTCATTGTTCACCAACAACTATACAATTGGCAAACCCGAATAAATTGCACCCAACATTGAACTAACACTCAGGAAAAAAACCCGAGAGCCTTGTCTCTTTAGCAATAGAAGTTATTTTTCCTTGGCCATGGGATTTCTAAGATTTTGGTATGAAAACCGCAGCATCTTTGTTACTGGATGTTTTGGAGCTAACGGTAATTCAGGTTTGTACCTATGTTATGTGGGGTTTGAACTTTGTTATATATTTCCTTTAAGATTAATCTTGAGAGGAATGATTGAGGGGCTTTTTGGATGATTATATTGATTATGTTAAAAGATGATTAATTATGTCTCTGAGTACGAAGAGTCTTTGTGTGTATCATTTTGGTAAGGTATTATTTTTATGTTTTGACTTGCATTTCGAATATCGACTTTTTGTTATAGTTTGGAACAATAGTTTCAAAGTGTAAATGCATATGTGATGATCACGTGGTGTTGATGTCGGCTTTACCCATGTTTATATGCCATAGTATGAGTAGATACGTGAGGAAATGAAAGTACTATGGTTTGATCATCAGTAAAATAGTCTACACCCTGGAAATATCGTAAAAGATTGATGATAAAGATCATTTGGGCTATCAATACCCTAAAAAGCAACGGTAATTTTGGTAATTTTCTGAGGCGGCTTCATAATCAGTAAGTACATGCGTCAATAGCAAGATGTGGCAAGAAAGAAGGTATCTGATGAGATGACGCGTAATAGAGAAGTATGGAAGAAGAAGACATGCTGCGCAGACCACAAATGAATTGGGGATAAGGGCCAGAGAATGACGATGTACGTACATTCAGCTTCACGATGTGGTACCCCCCTTGAAAGCACGTTTGAACCCCGGGGTACCCAACTGGGGTACCCAATTGATGCAGCCCACATAGCAGTGACTATTAAAAAACATAGTTATAACACTTTTAAAACCATAACAAAATTGATAATTTAAAAACTGCCGCCATTGCGCCATGCTGCTCACTCAAATTCCGAACACGTCCTCATACAGCTGTCTGAGAAAAACTGTGAAAACTTTCCTTGGAAATTTGTCGGAAAAGGTTCCGGCCAATTTTCCGGTCAACTTTCCGGTCAGCTAACGGTATAGTTAAAAAGAAAATTGTGTTAATATCCGTCTCGTTGTCATTGTTCGATGTAAATTCAAACAAGCATGTCAGCCATTTTGTTTTCGACGTTTTTCCTTGTATAGTTCACAAAAATGTGGTGTCTTTACTGCCTTGCTCGTAAATTATAATAGCTTTGTGGTTGTCGTCGTAGAAGTGCCATGAATCATTTTTTCGGTTAAGCAATTTTTGTCGTAGCATTTTTTAGGAATGAGGGTAAGAGGAAAAAAATACATTGTTTTAAGAAAGAGTACTTTTTTCTCTTTTGATGACGGATCAGTCCCTCGTGGCGAAAGTAATTGTAATTGTAACATGGAGCTGCTTTTTTAGGATTCTGTACTCTAAAAATAGATCACAAGGATTCTGTACTCTAAGATTAGTGGATCATAAGTAGGTATAAATTATTCTAAGTCAGGTTGTCATTACTTAAGTATTAAGTCATTTGATTGCGTAGGTATTTTCTAAAGATGAAGTATTTATCTAGCAGTAAAGCCTTTGAAAAAACTCATCCAATCAGCTACCTGCAATTGATACAAAAAAAAACAAAATTTTAAAAATATCCCGAAAGATTACAAGTAATATTGTTACTTAGACCAAAACTTTATTGAAGAACTCTGTCTACACACAAAAGAAAATGTTTACAAAAAAAAAAACAAAATCACTGAGTCAGTTCTAATTTTAGCAAAGCGCCAAAAGATTCTTGTACAGCGGTTGACCACAGTTACAGGAAGTGGGTGGTACTTCAAAAGCTAGCTGCCCCTCAACCTGTCATTACCCTTTATTATAAACGTTTGTAAACCATTCAGTAGCAACGGTATTATGCCATGCTAACCTGTAGTTAAAGCGCCGGGAGTTCCGCCAAGTTCCTTTGAAAATAGACCGTGACACCGCCGTGTTGAAATGTTTATGTATAAGTGTTCAAATGAAGAGTTTACTCAGTGGTAGTGGTGCCGACTACAAGTTCGAGGTTGTGGATTTTGAACCCAGAAGTACTACCCTACCCTACCTAACATGTGCAATTTATTTCAACACTACTGCTCTCCAAAACCGTGAGAGGGGCAGGAATTTGATCAGTCACTTCCAATCCTTGGCTAAAACAGCAGTTGCGAAGGACGTTTTAGGTTCTGTAATAATTAACTTTGATGTCCAGAAAGTTTACATTTTCAGGTTAAATTGTATAAAATGGCTTTAAATTTGGTACCAGACATACCGAGAACGTGTTACATCCATCAACCCGCACTGGCTCCACGTAGTGGGTTACTGCCAACCCCCTCTTTCAGAGAGGATACCTGTGTTCCACAAGTGGGACCGTTACAGATCCATTATGCTAACACCTATTATGTAATTTATTAGACCAGAATATAAACCACTTTATTATTGCTGTATAGTTGCAAAATTTTCCTGAGCACAATGTTAATTTTTCTTTTCTTTACAAAGTAAATTATACTGCACTTGCTAAACTTTCCTTGGCCCAGTTTGCACAAAGCATATTTTTACGAAATCTCGTCAGTATGTACCTACTATACATACTTCAAAGTACATAAAGGAGTGATGCGTAATATTTGGAAGGTTGTCCCAAAGACAGACTTTCTCTGCTAATAACAAAGCCACACTTGATATTTAAGGACGAGTGTTGGGTGTCAACACCAATTATCTTACTTGTCATTATTTATTCAAAGCCATTATTTTTGAAACGGTGTACTTGTTCAGTCTTGCGGTTTGACGCATTGGAGTGAAAGGTGATATCGAAAATTAAATGTATTTTAAAAAACTTCTTGGTTATAAAAGTATATTCGGTTTTGTGAATGTACATGTTTAGTGTCATATTTACGTTCGGGCATAACATTTTGTTATTTTATCCTGTTTTCATCAAATATTCTGTGCCTACGCTATGAAAATATTTAACTTATTCGTCTATGCTCAGGAAGAAACTACTGCAATACTGAAACTTTCATACCAAAAGTACAATTTTCGCCAAAACTCTTAAGAAACAAAACTCCTAGTAATAAATATCGCTAAGTTGTGTGATGTCTAGAGCAAGACTTAAGATAGCAGTATATCAAGTATGAATTACTGAAGTGACGGTGACCCGAAAACTTTCTCGGTTTCAGTAAACTAAAACAAGTAATACTTAACAAGCATTATTTAGCATTAAAAGTATATCCTTCTGTTATTTCACGCTTTTAGTAACAATGCATAAATTATCAGAGTTTTTTTTACCTAGTGGGTTCACCAAAAGTTTATAAAATTGTGGATTCAAGTTAATTACGGTAAGTTAAACAATTATTGGATAGAACCCCATTATTAGACCCTCGGGCGTTAATTTTATTAACGAGTGAGTTAGTTTTCTACATTTCGTAAAAGTTACATCGTAATTTATACGGTAAGTTAAACGACTTGTACAGGTACACCTAAAATCTAAAAATGTGCTATCCACTTTTCCTTATTATTTTTGTTTCCAAGTATATCACTTTCATAAACATAACACAATTTAAATGAATCAGCAACTCAAATATTAGAAAACGCACCTAACATTAATTACCAAACCAATTTTAAACTATAACTTTGGCGCTAATTGTACCTTCCACCCTACAGTTTTTGCAATACATGTCAACTTTCAAACGTTGGCACATCTGCCGATGCCCTCTAATTAGCAGGTGTGCGATCACTTTATTATTTAAAGTCTTTTTCGCCTTTCATTAGCCTTTTTTGAAGCCAAAACCCACCTTTGTTGGTATCGTCAAAGTGAAAAAAAATCTCATGATTCGATTTGCTTATGGAGTTTGATTGTAATGTGATATCAAATCAGCTTTCCAAGACGTAGGTAATTGTTGATTTTGGAATCCGATTTAGGTATGAAAATGTGTGTTAGTTTGGTTCGGAAATAATAAACAAATCGTAGCTTGGTAGGCTCAACGTTACTTGCGGAGGAATGAGGAACACATCGTGAGGAAATAATAAATAATAATAATAATTAAATCTTTATTCAAAAACTTGAGAAGGTAAAATACAATATGAATCTAAAAACTAACTATGTAGGTATAATAATATATGATGCCTGTACTAGGATAATCCTGTATCACAGGCTGCAGGAGCTCTAACAAAATGCTATATGTAGGGCTGTAGTTATTTTGTTGTTTAATATTTAACATGAGTGACAAAATTATTTTGAATTATTTGGAAAGGTATGTATGTGGATGCTTATAGGAGTAGAGGAAGACCAAAGAAACGATGGATGGACTGTGTAAAGGAAGATGAGACAAGAAAAGAGGTCTGATGAGCTGACGAGTATAGAGAAATAAAAAAATTGGGATAATTCCAGGATTATGAACCTTAGTGCACTTTATGCTAATTATTTCAACACCACCGTGAGGAAACTGTCATGTTGCACAACTGCCTGGTGATGTATGGCTGCCCCTAACCCTCTAAGATATTACTGTGGGTTAGATATATGCTATGCTCAACATTATGTTTCATCTGTTTTTTCTCATACTTAACGACTTCAAGACTGACATACTAAATTGATGGCTCGCATACTTGCAACCATACAATCTTATAGCTAAAATTGTAAAAATGTATTGGAAAACTGCACACAATGCTCCAAAACGAATGTATGTCTTTATGTACCTACCACCTAAGTTCACATTGTGGAATGCAATAAACGTATTAACTTGATTTACCGCATGATGAAAATCAGAATATTTTTATTCGAGCTATGAAAAAAATTAAAATGACAAAAAAAACATTTACTTTTTGTCTGCAATGTCTAACTAAATCTTCTTCCTATTTCTTATTATCCGACTGTGGCGAAGTCCAAAAAGAGGGTTATGGTATTATTATGTATTTCTTCTATCTGTAGTTAAATCTCGCGTACTTTTCAGTCTCCAACCCAATTTAGTTGCACAAACATAAGAAACTAACCTACATTTGAATCAAACAGCAACTTAAAGTTAACTTTAACTGACCGAGTTATTCTCAGAAGCGGGCCTTTCTCTCGTTAGTCGGGAATCGAAACCACGATCCCTAACTACGATTTATCGGTTATGAGATTACAGAATCAGGTTATTGGTACAAAAGGTTTCCGAAAGTTATAGTTATCGGATATTATATTTGGAAGGGTTCAGAAAGCTCGAGGATATAGGGGTTTTATTAAACCAATAGTTTTGTTCTAACAACAGTAACGCAAGGATCTAGGATGTTAGGATCTATCACGCAATATACCAACTACGCATCGCCGAACGTCACGCAAAACTCTTGTATCGCGCAAGCAGAGTTATCCGCGACAAAACTCACATACAATAACCTTCGTTCAGTAGTCTTTCCTTTTCCATAAAAATGAGGAACTTTTTCCTCTTTCATAGTAATAGGTTATGTTTTGTGTTTTTTTGCTAGGCATCAAGTATTGCATTGGGACAAAATTTTCTAAGATAAAAGCTACCAAAATTAGAATCTTTTCAGTGTTGGCGCCATCCAACTTTCGAATATTTTTTTTCATAAAATACTTGTTTGTATTGATGCCAGCTATTGATAGAACGTGATAGGAAGAGTGGCTGGAATTCCGTAAAAAAAAATGGCGAACAGTAAGCAAGCATTGTTGACGTTCATGATACCTATTGAAGGCAAATAAAATCTCATTACCTATAAAACTTCCTGTACTTGAACCACTAGCGTTATTTAAAGCTACTTGCCATAACAGGAGTAAATAAAAAGTTATTTATGCACTAGCACTGAAGCGGTGTTTCAGTTGTGGCAACTACAAACTTTCACCGCGGCGTTAGCCACATACCGCGCCCTGCGGCGAGTTCGGGCTACGGTGACTGCGTTAATGATTAAAATGAAGGATAATATACTATTAGTGTAGACGATATTGATAAGATTAACTTTATACCAATAGTTAATTGTTAAAAATGCATAGTTTTTGAGTTTTCGAGCAAAAAGTGAAAAATTACCCAAAATATCGCAGTTTATCGCGTTTTGCGCAGCGACCACAAGTTTTTCGAAGTTGCAAATTTGAAATCACATCACTCTAACTGATACAACATATCAAAAATGCTGAACTACATCATGCTTTGCAATTTTAATGTTAATTTCCACTGGGCTAATTAGTCCGACGCAGTTTCGAGTCGCGTCGTTGGCACCGAAACGATATAAACCTTTTTTTGACCGGCTCAAGGCGATTACGCGTTTGTAAGTTTGGTCACTCTCTTACTCATTATTGGCGAATAACAAATTACTATGTCCTGGGTTGAAGACAAAGGGTAAAAACTTTCCACTACTCGCCAACTCATGGTTACCCGTGATCGATAACTTCAAAGCTCTCTGTGCCAGCGCACCGCGGCGATGCTTTCTCCCGCTAACGTCTCGTCCTACTTGCGCACGATTTGAATGAGTTACGCCGAATTCGCACGTCATCGCATCGTAACGCACGGGGCTCATTTTTACATAATTAGACGGTTACTGACGATTTCGTAGAAAAGATACAATTTCTTAGCGGAAATTTATTATTGTGTGATTTTGTAACTTTTACTTGGTTAAAATTTTGGGAGGATAATTTACTTAATTGTAACTTGTAGTAGGCACTTTTACTCCTTTGACCTTCTTATAACAAAGTGTTTCAAAGATTTGTTTAATAAAATTGAAGTATAATCTTTACGTTAGCTCCCTGAAATGGATTTGTGTCTTGAACTATCGAGGAGTCCTAACTTAATTAAGTCCAAGTTCAAACCTTCGAGCCGTTTATGTTTATTGAATTTTATTCGAATAAAGTTAAAATTTTCAAAACAAACACTTAACTTCAAAACCCTTTTTGCTATTAAGAACGTTAGTGCTGTCAAAAAAAACCGGCATCTATCGGTTCCGTACAAACTTTTTAAAGGACAAACTTAACTTTGCTGTTCGATCCCTAGAAACGGCTATTGTACCAACCGCAAATAATAAGTTTGTAATAGTAAAATCGCTTCTTTTTGTTATTAAACTACATATTTACGGTTTACAAATTTTAAGTTCTTACAGCACATGTAAAGGGATAAATCTGAAAACCGTAAATATGTAGTTTAATAACAAAAAAAAAAGAGATTTTACTATTAAAAACATATTATTTGCGGTTGGTGCAATAGCCGTTTCTAATTCAATTCTAGATCCTAGAATTGTCAATTTTGGTTAAAAGCGAGGTCTTACATACAGCACAAGTAACGGGAAAATTCCAAAAAATAAAAAATAAATGAAAATTAAGGTAAATTTTGGTATTTACAAGTTTTCGAGAAAATCTAAATTGGACCATTTGGATTTTTAAACACCTAATAACGATAGGGACTATATACCTCAGTATCTGGTATAAATTTCAACTTGCTAGGTCCACCCGTTCTTGAGAAAATCGGTGGTGACACACGGAAAGATGGACAGACGGATAAGGAAGTGATCTTATAAGGGTTTTTTTTTTACCTTTTGAGGTACGGAACCCTAAAACGAAACACTGGAAGGTATGATCCCACTAGAGTAGAATTCAAACTGCTACCTCCAAGAAAATACACATTGCGAATATGAGAGTACTCGAGCTTGCATAATACCCTACAGTTCCTATATATCCTACCTCGGTCTACTTCCATCAACAAAGCAAAAGCCGAAGTTTCCGAAACTCGGAACAAAAACAACAGTTTTACATTCTCCCGCATAGTTGAGTGAACGTTCGAGCGTAATGAAAAAACCTCGTAAACACACTTAATACTCTTTTTATGGGCGATATTATCTCTATGTGTATCGTTAAATATAACATCTTGGCACTCCTCGTAATTCTAATTTTTGTAGCATGTTAAAATTCAAGTTTTGGAGGAGTTCGAGGCTAAATAATACTAGCACAAAGGGTCACTCTCTAAAGTTAAGCAATTGTTGTTGAAGTGGGTCCGTGGTGGATCCACTACATACAAAGACCCGGAATTTGGCTCTGGTATCAGCTGTCATTTGTAGATCTTTGACAATAGTGTAAAGCCCGATAGTCTGACAACCAGTATTACCAAGGGGTATCGTGTTATCCAATAGGTTACTGGGTAATGAAACTCAGATCAGTTACTCCGTGAGTACACATATAGTTGGTGCCAGTTAAGATGAGAATAGCGGTCATTGCCCTTTCCCTAATATCTCTTCGTACGAACCATAACAAATAAACCATGTATCGTGTTTCATTACAACAAATTTTGAAGATCACGATAGATGACGATTCAAGACTTGAACAGGCTTATTTTTGGTTTTCAAAGTTAAGAAGTTTAATAAATGTAGGTGGGTCAATGACCGTTATTCTCATCTTAATTGGCACCAACTGTAGTAAAGAACCGGCTTTGCAAATAATAACCATGTTCTTCTATGTTCTTCTTTTTCTTTTCGTATCGATGCCACATCCATCCATGCCATATTAAACTGTTAACTGGCCACGTTTATTACGGTGTTAGAGGCGTTGATCAGATCGTCAAGGCTCCAGGTTTTTGGGCACTCCAGCGACGGGGCATAGTCTGATCTGGGATGACGGTGGTCATGTATAAATCCAAGTGTATTATTTTTTTTACATTAAAAAGACTTGCGTTTAGCCGCAACTCGCCTGATGTGAAGTGATCATGCGGTAGAGCACGCTTGCCTAGAAAAAACCGCACTTAAAGAGCAACACTTTGAAGAGATCCAGACTATAATGGTCGGGAAACAGAGAAGCCAGCAGTAAATTCCACAGACTGGCGGTATCGGGATTCGGGCATACATAAGTTTTTTGAAACGTAACGATGTGAATGTTCGACGACTTTGGTTAAGTATCGCGTAAATAATGAACGTTAATGGCAAGTTTTAAAACGTTCGGTTTTTAAATTCGATCATTGAACTGAACAAGTCTTTGATCTGATTTACGAAGACTTGATATCGAATGACGTAACTTCAGAGTATATGAATTGAACTTACGGTTAAAGATATTTATTTCTCAAAAGAATTACAAATTCACTTACAGAGAAAAACATAAATAGATTCACAATGTTATCTGCCAGTAAGCGTAGATAAAAACAAAATAAAAATGTATCTACCATTACAATAAATATTATACTTCGACTTAGCATACATCATTTTAGCGTAACAAAACAATTATAAAAAATCAGAAGAAGGTAGGTTTCACACAAGAAAGAACATAAGTTTTGGGCGATGAGGGTAGGGTGCAATTTAATAGTTGTTGGGTGTTTGCTAAGGCCCATGACACAGTGCAGAACATTAGGGATTCATTAGAATGTGTTCGGTTAAAATTTGTACTTAGACATAATAATTTATTTTTGCTTATAGACTATCACTATTTATTTTTCATTATACTTAAACATATATATATATATATATTTTGTTAAATTTGCAGGGAAAGATCTTTTAATATATATTTTTTTAAAGTTTTCTTGTACATGTATGACGATTTTATTTCTTTTATGTCTCTAGGAAGTTTGTTATAGAAGTTGGCTCCTTCGTACATAATATTCCTTTTTCCATATTTAGTCCTAGGCTGGGTTAAGCAAATGTCATTAGCTTGTCTTGTTAAAATTTTATAAGTTTGTGCCCTTTCTGTAAATGTAATCTGAGAATGGATATCTTTAGTTAAAATTTTTCTTACGAGTATGCATGTGTTGTACTTATATATTTGAAGGAGATTCATAAGTTGTGTTTCTTTGTAGATTTTTTCAGTAGGAGTTAAATAGTTATATCTAAATAGTGTTTTAATTATTCTATTTTGGGCAATTTGGAGTATTTTTAGGTTAGATTTGGCAGCAGTTCCCCAGACCTCAATCAAGTAGTCTAAGTGAGATTTAACCATGGAGTTATATATAGTATAACGCACATGTCTAGGTAGACAACGCACCACGCCACGGAGCGCACCTGTTAGTGATGTGAGCTTGTTTTTGATGCTCTCTATATGTGGTTTCCACGTTAATTGATCATCAAGTATAAGACCAAGATACTTTTCTTGATGAACCCTCCTCAATATTTGACCATCAATATGTAGGTTACTGTGCTGGCCAATCTTTTTGTTTTTTGCTGCGAATATAATGTAATTTGTTTTGGCAGTATTTATTGTCAGTAAGTTTGATTTAAGCCAAGTATGTAAGAGGTTTAGATCATGTTGAGCTTGTTCTATAATTGAGCATATTGAGGCACCTGAGTAAAATAGACTCGTGTCGTCAGCGTATAGTGCTATATCCCCCCTCAGACCGATTTCATGGATGCTATTTATGTAGATAAGAAATAATAGTGGCCCGAGGATTGAGCCCTGGGGGACTCCGTAGGTGATTTGTCGAGGTCCACTTTGGACTTCACCTATTTTCACAATTTGATATCTATTACTAAGGTACGATTTTAAAATTTGTAAAGCGGATCCTGAGAAACCTAGATGATTTAGTTTTAACAAAAGTATTTCGTGACTAACAGTATCAAAAGCTTTTTTTAAATCTACAAACACTCCCAGTGTGATTTTTTTACTATCAATGTCATATTTGATTTTTGACACTAGATCGGTTGCAGCTGTAACCGTGTTTGACTTTGGTCGAAACCCATATTGTTTTTCATATAAGAACTTTTTTGATTTTAGAAATGCACTAATTCAGTTGTGTAATATTTTTTCAAACACTTTCGATAATATTGGTAATACAGATATCGGTCGGTAATTACCTGGATCTGATTTGTTTCCCGACTTATATATGGGGCTGACTTTTGCAACTTTCAAGGATTCTGGAAAATACCCTTCAGTTAGACACCTATTAATACAAAGTGTTAAGTTTTCCGCTATTTGATCTTTAATACATTTTATCATTTTTGTACTTATTCCATCAATACCGGCGCATGTGTTTGCATCTAAATTTTCAATTATTTTAAGTACCTCTGCAATAGTAGCAGGTTCAAACTGTGTTAGATTGACCGTACTGTCTATTCTGCTAACGGGTGTTTGTAAAGTTTGATTATTATGATAAGACTTTGGAATTTTACTAGCCAGCTCTGCACCTATATTTGAGAAAAATATGTTAAAACACTCACAGATTTCCTTTGTGTCAGTAATTTAGCCTGTTGGCGTGTCTAATTTAACAAGAGTAGAGTTATGTTTTGTTGCTAGCCAGACTATTTATAAGTTGCCACATTTTAAGAGGATTTTTTTCACAATCTTTAAAGGCTTTGTAATAGTATTGGTTCTTTGTTGATTGAATTTCCTTATACACATAATTCTTTTGCTGTAGGAACTCGTCTTCTATCTCTTTGTCTTCAGATGAGGAATGTTTCAATGTATGCCACAGAATATTCCTTTTGTTTATGGACGTTATAAGATGATTGTTGATCCAGTCTTGTCTTGGCCTGTTTAGTATTTTGGTCTTTTTTGTTTTATTTTTAGAAATAGCATCCAATAGGTATTTTTCGAACGTCGTGTAATCGTTGTGTATGTCAGATAAAGTATGATCTTTTATAGTTTTATATAGGTTATCATAATTAATAGCTTCGTATGTTACTTTTTTGGGTCTTTCCGGAGTGATTCTGTTTATCTCGAAGTAAATTTGTTTGTGATCTGACATGGCGCTTTCCACTAAAGCCATATGAAAAGTATTATCTTTTAGAGTTGTACATACGTGATCTAATATTGTCTTAGTAGTTTTAGTGATACGGGTGCAGTACGTTTTATCAATTTTATTTAAGCCCGTTTTCTTTTAGCACTGTCTTATATTCCTTAATCGATTTTTCTTTACTTAGTAGATTTAAATTAAAATCTCCAAAAATGACAATTCTTTTCCTTTTCATTAACTGATTTGTATATGTTTCCAGAAACTTTTGTACATTTGCTGCAGGCTGCTTATATACTACACCAATATCCAAGGAAAGTTTTTCCAGGTGTATCCATAAAAAGTGATTGTTATCTTCGCAATGCTCTTCCATTAATTCATGATTTAGTTCGTTATGCACATATATTGACACTCCACCGCCCCTTGAAGATGTTCTATAGTTATAATAGTGTGAATTTGGTATTTTTTGCCTTAAGGCTTCATTTTCATCCTTTATCCAGGTTTCGACCAGTAATATTACCTGTATAGTGCACTTAAACGTTTGTATGATACACTGTATTTCATCAAGTTTTCCAGGCGCAACAATACTACGAACATTTGCGTAAAGAAAGCTTATTGATTTAGTTTTAGTTGTGATATTTGCGTAGTTATTCGTTAGTTCGTATGTAATTGAGTTTTTATTTGTTACAAGTTCTCCTAAATCACTTAGTTTTTTGACTGTTCTCTAACTATCTTTGGTGTTCCCTTTGAAAATTTTATGATTAAGTCCTTTTCTCCGTTATCTTTCCTCTGTTGTAATTCGTCTCTAAGGTTGTTCATGAACTTTTGTTGTTGAGGAGTCTGATCAGAGTAAATTCGCACACCATCTAATATCAGGTTAGCTTTATTTCGCAGTATAGTCTTGGCGATTTCCTGGGATGAGAAGGATAATTTAAGTGGTCGGCCATCATATTTTCCGACTCGCAACACTTTTACTGCTCTAGGACAATCCGGGTATATAGTATTTATAATTCTTGCTGCTTCATTCCTTTCTGTTTCACGTCTCTCTTCGCTGTTACTAATATGTCTCTCAGGAACGCCCACAATAATAATGTTCTTACTACGTTCAGCTCGGTCTTGAAATTCCTCGCTGAGATCTTCACAAAAACGCTGTGGCGTTGCCTGTGGATTAGCTGGCGCTGCAGAAACAGATTTTAACTGCTGTACGTCAGTTTGCAGGATTATTATTTTTTCTTCGTTTTCTTTAACGGTGTTGGTTAGTGTACTAACTTGCGTTTTAAGACTTTTATTTTCTGCTATCAGCTCTTCGGTTGTTATCTTCATGTCTTGTAGTGTTTCGTTAATGGAAGAAATATTATCACATATGGTTTTTATATTTTGGTTCTGGTTTTTACAAGAATCCTGTAATATTCCAGCCATTTCTTTCATTAATTCATTTTTAAATTCAGTAAACTGATTTTCAAAGTCGCTGACAGGCGTTTTTCTCTTCCGGTGAGCCACATTTTCTGAGTAATCCTCGGTCATTTTTGATAAATCAGGCTGAGAAATACTGGTTTCTCCCGAAAATATAGTTTTCGTTGTAGTACGACTTTTAGTAGGCGAGCGGAAAGCGTTCATGTTGTTGTTTATAACAATGTTGAAAAAAGAAGTGTCACCGAAACAATAACTCCGCTTATCGCTCCGCTTATCGCTCCGCTTATGCACTGTACGCACCTTTATAATAACACCACCGCTACGCGTGCTGCGAACTATCTCTTTCGCACTTTTGTGTCGGTGATTAGTTTATTGCGTACACTTTCTGAGCACTTTGAGAAATCAACTGTCTTTGTATAGTAGTTAGGTTCTAACTTGAACGATCAAATTGAGTATTTGTTAAAGCAAATCAGTAGGCACGTCCACTCACTACGCTTGCTGGCTTACTTCAACTTAATTGAGTATAACATTTCTGATATACATAATCAATATCAAACTTGGCGGTTATCTTAAACTACACAACTTATCATCACGCCTGTAAACCCTGAAGGGTTAAGCAGAAGTGTACCCAATAAAACACTGATATTTCGCCAGTTATGTTTAAGTCCCATGTAATAAGGGGCGAGCCTATTGCCATCAACCGGTCACAAATCTAGACTCTGTACCGTTGCTGCTACTAAGAAATTCCCGATTATCAATTGGCCCGATCCGGGAATCGAACCCAGGACCTCATGCTCAATAGTCGACCAATACACCAACGAGGCAGTCATCTATCATCATCCCCCACAGCTGGGTATAGCCCTCCCCTTTCTTCCGCCACACTTCCCGGTTCTGTGCATCCCTGATCCAGGTATTTCCTGCGACTCTGACGATATCGTCAACCCAACGAGCTTTAGGACGGCCCTGGTTTCTTTGGCCAAACCTATTCAAAGTAATACTCTGACAACTACTAATTAATTTAGATGTATTTATAGGGTACCTCTGCCTAATATCCTCTGGCGAAAAACGATGTTATGTCATACTCAAACCATGATAGTTTCTACATTGTCTTTATCCTTTTTCAGCCCAAACATCATGCATTTTTGATAGCTCATAAAGCAAAAATATAGGAAAAGATTTCTTTCTACTCCAACCAATAATTCAAGTGCGTATCATCAACCTATTTACGACAGGAGCAGCCAGCAGTAACGATAACGATAAACCTTATAATTTAATAGAAATATTAACAGCGAGCAATAAAATGGGGCTCGCGTAATACAAACGTGGTCTATATAATGTCTTGACATTATCATAATGTGTTGTTGTGGAGAAAAGTATAATAGAGAACATTTATTTTAGAGCATTCTTTTTTTATTTTTTTTTCGGATGGGAAATCATTTAATGTCTTCTCCCGCTCTGGGCGGAGCAGGAGGGAGTGTCAGACTTTTACTGACTAAAACCCATCCATGTTCCTTCATCGCCCTTTGTGTTCCGGGGTCACGGTATCTCTTTCGAACAGTCCCGCAACCCCGGCAGGCATCGGTCCTTGCGGACCCCTTCCTATTGCTGACTCTCTTTGAGGCGCGCGTGGAACACGAACGCGCCGTCGACACGGCCTGTCGTCATGAGACGGACGGACGGCGAGCTAGCCCATAGCCCACCGTCTACAGGCCCGCGCTTACGGTGGCCGGGGGCCACCACGTGGCCCCGGCGCGTCGCTTGGGGCGTCTCCCGCGGCGGCCGGGACGCTGTGAGGTTCTCTCCCTCTCACGTTCCGCCACCTCCTTCTCTAGCATTACTGCTTCGCAGAAGGAGGTGACGGCGTCCCATTCCGTCTCGCTCCGGACCATGGCTTGCACCAGGGCCGGACGCGAGAGGTCGCCGCCGCCAATCGCCGCTTCGAGGACACGGCGGTGCTCCGCCCACGCGGGGCACACCTCCACCGTGTGCTCCACCGTGTCCTCCGGTCGATCCCCGCAGTGGATTTAGAGCATCCCTTGGTTTATATTATGGAGGCAGGAGGCAGTAGATATACTAAACATGGGAAGCATAAACTGTTTTCACTCTTTTAAGTCACGTGCAATGTGGTTGGCAAAAAAAAACAATTGCATTTTTTTTAATTCTATTTGGTTGTTTAATAGCTCGCAGTCTTCCTTTTTTTATGAAGGAATGGAGGTATTAGCAATCTAATAAAATTGAAAGTGTCTGTTTGTAATTTCAAAATAACAGCTTTTTGGTGAATTCAAATGAATGAGTATATACGGTACTTATAACAAAAAACATTTGTTTGTTTTTCTGTCTGTCTGTTTGTTCTGGCTAATCTCCGAAACGGCTGGACCGATTTTGACGGGACTTTTACTGGCAGATAGAGATATTGATGTTAAAAGGAGTAACTTAGGCTTACTTTTATTTTAGAAAAAGGTTTAGGGTTGCAAAAATATTTAAAATCCTTGTAATTGTTGACAAAATCCGATTAAAATAAGGAATGTTTTTATAATTATAATAATAATTTCACGTGGACGATGGTCGCGGGCAACATTTAGTTTCAAAAATTAATCTAGCAGCTAACTAGTTTTTCCAACCAACCAATAGCTTATTTTGAAGCACAGTTAACAAAAGAACTTAGTTAAAATGAATGAATCAATCAAATTTTTTACGCTGTCTACTGCTGAACTTCAGGTTTTTACAAGCTGCGTCTTTACAAGGACGAACGTACCAGAAAAGTTGCAAAGGTACCCCCTTCCTGTCATTTTATAACCACTAATATGAACACTAAACATCCCGTATCCTCCCAAGTCTTGTACTCCTTAACCCGTCAACTTCAGAGGAAGAGCCGACCCTCAGGGATAGTATTCCGTACAACTGAATTATTTAGAGGACAAGCGACTTGAGAATACTCGCAAGTTGATGGCTCTTGTATGTTTTATTCGGTTAGTTACAGATTTCTGTTCAGTGGGTTACTGGGGTGGGAATGTATTTGATTTGAACTGAATAGTAGATGTTGTGTTTTTAGAAGTATTTGGATGTAAGGGGTTCCCAATAACAGCTTAGGAGCTCAAGTCAACCTCACCTGCTCGTGGTACACTCTGCTTTCAACCAACGTGGGTCGGGCGACCCGCCAGCACGCACTGCGCCAGCGTGGCGGGTTATAGTCCAAACCTCCCATAAATATAAAAACCATGGGGGAGGCCCTTGCCCAGCGGTGGGACAGAAGACTTATATGAAAAAGCATGACTGTATGTTTCTCCACAAATAATAAAGCAAAAAATAGATTATGTAGTAATCTGAAATGTTTTTTTCAGCTTCAGTGACGACTAATAGAAAAGCATGGGAAAGAAGACGCACCGACCACAAATACATTGGGATATTAAGGGCAGGAGAATGACGTAGAATGTCTCGCATTTTGTTTTCGTAAAACAGCATCACTAGCAACCAGTGAAGGCTAGAAATGATTAGCACATAAGTCATTTTGCTCCAAAGATTGGTAACCCACACCTTGTGTTCGGCAGCATTATCCTCACAATTTTCATCGTCTTGGATACAATACTTTATGTTTTCGATGTTGGTTAGGCCTAGTACGTGCGTGGCGTAAACAGTCGTGTCACAAGATCGGATGCTGACCATAAACTACGTAGTTATCTAATCTTTTCTCTAACCTTTCTCAAGTAAAAAAGGACCTTAGAATAGATACCTTCTAAATAATGAAGGTGTTTCCATAATAGATACCTATTCTTATAGAGGAGGGTATTCAGAAAGAGAGTAGAATGTTTCAAAGACGTCCGGGAGGGATAGCTTTGTAGCCAGAGGTCTGAGGTACGGAGGGACTGAATGCAAATAAAGGTGAATACGGCGAGAAGTTGCCTTCCGGGTCGGCGAGATTGAGATAGTCCTTGGAGGGAGGAATGTAACGATAGCAGAAAAAATCGAGGTGAAATGAAATTGGTGTCGATAAAATTGGTTACGTTTTCGTATTTTGGACGTTGATAAACAACCATTTTCATGAACCTCATTTTAAATTGAGCAATGTATTACTAAGCTTAAATAAGGTACAAACGTATTTCGGTGTTTTTACGATAGACGGGACAACAACATCGTAAATGATTAAAAAAAAAAAAAACTTAAATTTTATTCTGATAGCCTCTATAAATATAGCAGGTTTCAGCTATTTCCTACTCGTGAACACAGTACTTCGAGGGGCGGCATTATCAAGTCTTCTGTCGAGAAAGACATGATCGGACGCCACGAGTGGGAAACGCAAACTGGTTTGCGTTTTCCGCGCCGCCCGCTTGTCCCGCCGCGGATACCGCTCACCCGCTCCGCTGTAACTATGTTCACACGCGAAGAAGCTGTGTGTTAACGACATCCGCTTGCGGATTCCGCCGCCCGCGCCACTTTCACTGTGTTTGAACACTTATATGTCCTCGATTTTGTCACATTATTCTAATATTCCTTTGTACTACATAGAAACATCTAATAAAGAAAATAAGTGACCTTTTAACCAGTTAACCTACAAAAATATACGCACATACCTATCGATGTCCAGGGTCCCCTTTGATCTTAGTTCTAGTACCAGTAGGTGGGTAGACTTCACATGAGTGGCTCTGGACCTAAATTAGTGCACGGGAGAGCGCTTCTGACCTATCGATATGTTTAACTTATAGTAGAAACAGGTGAATTTCAACTTGTATCAAAAACTCGTAATTTTAAATGATATTTTCACTACGTATGGTAGTGAAAATATCATTTATAATTTATAATTACTACTATTACTTGTCGTACTATGTATGATACGTGCGATATGATTTTTAACGTCAGCTCACAAGGGGTACCGATAGTTATCGTTTACAATCGCGATTTTGTTTAGTACAAGTTGACATTCACTGGTTTTGCCTAGAGCGATTTGACTTTAGAACAAAGTGGCATTCTATCAGAGAAAACAATGATATAAAAAGTCTGAAATGTGGAAAGGCGGAATACTTTGAAAACGATGGCCACTTGAGTTAAACTGTACATTCTATTAGCAACGATGGTAGGGAAGTCAAACATTTATTCGAATTATATAATTATGTTACAGAAAATCCTATATAAATCCTGATGCAATTCGTTTAGAAAACGGTTGCCATTTGACTAGGCCCTCAAGTATCTACATCCGAATTACATTCCCTAAGTAAATAACAGTTGGTATTAATTACAGTTTCGATATCAGATTACTTACAATATTCTCATAATTCTGGATTTAGATTTCCGAGAACACTTTGGAAATGGGACTTCGGGGAAACTTTCCAGTTAGTCAGAAACAAACTTAAACTGTATTATGGATTCTTTAAACAGCTCATTGTTTATCCAGGTTATCTTTTGAATTTACCAATTTTTCGATTTAATGTATTTGCCCTTACTCCTGAGATTTTTTTGCAATCGGTACCGATAGGTATTTCGCAAGAGGCCCCGTTGACCGTTAGCGCCCATAACTCGGGGCCTCCGGCTACCTATCGATATGTTCGGCCTTATGGACGGTACTTAGCATAGTTATCCATGCCATATGATATAAGGAAGATTATTCATTCTGGAAGTTTCTTATAATGGTAAGCGATTACATTGAGAAATGAATAGCTTTTCAAGCTTTTAATGCTTTTGTCAGTGGTTGTGGTTGAAAAACATTGTAGTTCTCTAAACCTCTGGCTGCAAATATTTTTTAGTAACCGAAAGTAAAGGAACGACAGACTTATAAAATATTGCAATCTGGACCTATTCAAAGTTTGAGTGAATCAGTTTCTTCTAGGCTAGCGTACTCCACCCTAGGCCGCCTCATCGCTTCACATCTGGCGAGTTGCGGCCAAACGCTAGACTATCTACACTTATATTATAAAGAGAAAAGATTTGTATATTTGTATGTTTCTAACGAATAAACTCAAAAACTACTGGCACGATTTGAAAAATTCTTTCACGATTAGATAGTTAAATAAATCAGGAAGTAACACAGGCTATAAATTGTGTGTTATAGTATGCAAATTAGCCGAGCTATCACAATTTCTGCGGA
The DNA here is from genome assembly GCA_941918905.2 of Xestia sexstrigata. NCBI lineage: Eukaryota > Metazoa > Arthropoda > Insecta > Lepidoptera > Noctuidae > Xestia > Xestia sexstrigata. The sequence continues at coordinate 20,119,900 of OW799214.2, forward strand.
CGAAGTGCTAATTTAGTTTAAAAAAGATTATACTATTAATTCGTACGTCACAAATATTTTTCTCGAGGGCAATGCAACGCCAACGTAGGAATTTGAAAGTTAGGTCTCGATGACGCCGCTGTCAAAAATAATTTTTGTTTTGTTTTTTTACTGACGTCTTTTCACATAAGTAACTTTGCTTAACAATGTGACTCATAATTAAGGGGTTTTATAAAGTAGGTATATTGCTCATGGTTAATTGATTAAATCTTACGGCCGTTTTTAATTTCGCACCTTTATGTTATGGAGATAAACGGTATGCTGCATAAAAGTGTTGTGTGACGGTTGGCATATTAGTAGTTTTGTAAACTATTGTTTTGGGTACTTTAATGTTGACAAAAAAAAAACTTTTTTGCAAAACATAAAACCGACTTCAAAAAACACAAAATAGTGAAGCTAAAGTTATTTTTCACTTTTTTGTGTTTTTTGAAGTCGGTTTTATTTTTTGCATAAAAGTTTTTTATTTTTCCATTTTTATTTGTTCCCAAACAAATATTTAAGACAGAAATTCTGCCACAGATCGCACCCTTACTGTAAGCAGTTAAGAAGTAAGCCGTTAAGGAGTTCCACTGATCATCATATTCGACTACGACAATAACTTGACCATAACGACGGTCGACGTTACGGTAGGTGACTCAAATACCCGGATAGCCTATAAAAGATTCGGCCGAGTATCTTTAATTTGCTCCTAAGAATTGAAAAGTTCCGTTACTTTGTCATGGATCCCATAATCAGAACCCAACCAAACTCTCATCAAACTACCCTTGACACATCTTTTCAAATAAAAAAAAACAATACATGTCATGGTAGGTAATAGGCTTATCCCCAATAAATGGAACTTAACATACCTAAACCTGTCGAAATCTGAGTGTATTGTACACATCTGCGTACCCCTTCAGTGCATACAGGCGTGATGTTACGTCATGATGTTGTATAAACAATAAACATCCAAGTGATTCTAGCAATCACTGCAGATTTGCCGTCTATTTTTAAAGAGTTCCATTGTATATCTACGAAGATAGCATCAGTTCTTCACCAAATTAAAATGAGACCACACGGGAAGCACCAGCTTTCAAATAAAATCATCTCATCATCATCACTCATCATTCAAAGAATCATCAAAATCGGTTCACTTAGTCGAAAGTTCTGAGGTAACAAACCTAAAAGAAAAAAAAAATACAGTCGAATTGAGAACCTCCTCTTTTTGGAAGTCGGTTGAAAATAACAAGGGTAATCCTAAGTGAACTTATAAAGTTCCCACTGTTGGAATACATGCCTCTTCTCTGTGTAAGGAAGTGAGCCATAATCTACAACGCGGGTGTATGCTACCTTAATTACATTAAGGTGCAAGCGCCAAGGTAACCAGCGAAATTCAAATTGTCTTACGTTTTTTGCAATTTGCAGGTCAGTGGTGTCGATTCTGTTGTGCACAAACTAAACTTAATTAAGGCTATTGCTATCTTTTTATCTCTAATAAAACGAGAAAGAGACGGACGTAATTTAGAGCTGTCAAATTTAGTTGTAACTAATTTTTCCATACAAATGAAGGGTGCACGTAAAAACATGTCGACTAAAAACACGGTGAAGCGCAAGGCATAAACTAGTTTGACATCTCTAACTTAGTTCATAGCTATAGCCGTCTTTTTCTCGCACTGCCTTTTAGTAAAATATAGTAGCAATAGCCTACATTAAGTTTAGTTTGTGCACAACAGAATCGACACCAGTGTCACGTTGTACGCGTTGGTTAAAATATGATTCGCGACCATAAGAAATATGACTCTACTGAGTTATAATCATTCAAATCATCAATACATCAGTGTAAGTTCATTTAATCCCATTGATCCCAATGACTTTATAGGAAATAGCTTAAAAATAACCAACTGGCGCTTCTCCCTTAGTTCTAAATAAGCGAAAAATTCAACAAAATGTTACGTACCAAAAGGAGAGGTTTGTGTGGGTGTAGACAAGGAAAAACTTTCCGACCTTTCTCCATTTTACAACTCAAAGTCGTCACTTTGTGTTTTACCTTCGAGGAGTAAAACGTGACGAACGCAGTCTCGGCAGTTACCTAAACACGGTATCTGAGACATCTCACAGTAGTAAAACAGTTGTAAAACTTGGCACCCACTCGCACTCGTGAGCATTGAGTTATCTTGATTGTAGGTACAAGTGTACCGAGGAACTGTAGGAAAATATTTATTTTTTATCATTTGAATCTAGCATATTTGTGAAATAGTTCTGTTGATTTTCCCAAAAAATTAACGTTTGTTTGTTGTGTTTGTAATTAAAATAAAGAAACGATTTTAAAGAAATCTGATCTACTGACTGAGTCGTAGGTTGAGTGGTCGCAAGCGCCACTGCTGAGCATGAGGTTCTGGGTTCAATTCCCAGGTCGGGCAAAGTGTTATTGGGTTTTTCCATCAGGAGTTTCTCAGTAGTAGCCACGGAGTCTGGCATTCTGCACGGTTGATAGCACGAGGCTCGCCCCCCATTACATGGGACTTAATAAAAAAACCGGCCAAGTGCTAGTCAGACTAGTGCACGAAGGGTTCCGTACCATCTTATACAACATTAGACAAAACGGCAAAAAAATCATGGGAGCCCCCCTTAAATATTTATTTTATTATAATTTAATTATTTATTTTTAAAGTATAGTTACAACTAAATATTCTGTGAACATTTCAAGTGTCTACCTGTTGCCGTTATTAATGTCGAGCTAAAAACGGCAAAAAAATCACGTTTGTTGTATGGGAGCTCCCCCTAAATATTTATTTTAATCTTTTCAGTTTTCAGTATTTTTTGTTATAGCGGCAACTAAAATACATTATCTGTGAAAATTTCAGCTGTCTATAGCTATCACGGTTCATGAGATACAGCCTGGTGACAGACAGACAGACGGACAGTGGTGTCTTAGTAATTGGGTCTCGTTTTTACCCTTTGGGCATGGAACCCTAAAAACAAAACTGGCGAAATGTGGGTGTTTATATTTTTCTGTCAGCATGCAGTCGTAAATAGTCAGTACCAGTATTTTAGATAGACCGACTGTCTATCTGACCTTCAGTAACTGGGTAGCACTGGTAATACTCGAAGTACAACTAGGTACACCATTGCCTCTCTTCGGGGATTATAGGCGTGATGTTATAATCATAATCTATGGAATTCCTGATCCTGATTCTGATTCTGTTTAAAGTCTTCATAGAAGTACGTATGCTTAGAGTATCACCATTTTCAATTAAAGTTACTTTGTAAAATGTATACGGATCCTTAAACCATGGAACATGGCTCACAGCATCGTGTTTGACATCACTAAACAATACTCTTTCAAAGGCCTGTTTACCTCTTTAAACGAAGCTTAGCTGCATAAATACGACGTCGATCTGTGTTTCTCTCATCTTCCAATACATCCACACTAAGTTCACATCCAAAACTTGACTTTACAAAACTAATTGCCAAAAAATATTATCCTTCATATCTTTTCAAACCCCATCAGAAAGTCATAACCACCGGTGCAGGCGATGCCAGGGGGGTGTGCACGGTTAGGGGGGGAGAGAGGAACAGTGCATGCGCCGCGCGTTGCCAAAAATCTAGTCAAACTGGCTCGCTATAGTGCAACGCACTTCTCGATGAATGCGTGTGCGCAGTGGAGGGCGGTAGAGTCGAGTTTGATATAGAAGTTTTGTTTAGATTTGATGGAGTGTGTGTTTAATTTAAGCTAATTATTTACATTGGTTTGCAGGAAAAAAACAGCTAAGAGACTCATTTTGCTTAATTAAAAACTCGATGTGATACGCCCATGAAAACCTTTTTACACACATACACAAATTCAGATGATCTTGCATTTTAATTTTATTGGTATAAAGCGGTATCGACTTTGTTAGTGTCATGGCACTTTGCTTGAAATGAGAATTGTGACCTAACCCTATGCTGACCTGTCATGTCATGCAACTCTATTTCAACGGTGCACTAAAATATATTGTCCAAAATACACAGTAGATTTAATTTCATCCAATTTGTGCAACAGTTTCTCAAAATCTTTTACATACGCCGTCTACTCCACCGCATCTTTTCTTCAGGTCGTTAGATAGTCATACGACTCAAGTAGGTGCATCTAAAAACTGCAACTCGATTGGGAGGCTGCGGGGCGGGGCGGGGCGGGGGGCGGGGGGTACCCAAAAAAAATAAGAGTACGCCAAAATGCGCGGGCGACGACCGGGCAATGACCTGCAAAGTTAGACCTAAGGACCTAGGTCTTAAGTGTGAATGTGGGCGTACGTTTTTGTTGTACATTGTTTGTGTTTTATTGTGTACTTTTGTGTTGTGTATATTTGTAGGTAGGTATGGTAGGTATTTCGGGGTTTAATGACTGGTGGGCGTTGGTGTGTGTGGCTATGTACCCATATTGGAAACGTAAGAAATAGAATGGTTGTCGCGTCGAAAGAATACCTTGCTGGTTATATATTGTTAATCAGCTGTGTTTTAATTTTAATATATTCTATTCTATATTATTTCTAGAACACAAACACAAATAAATAAAAACCAACATAATTTTTAGAGAGAACCAACATAGCTAATTTTTCTTTTTTACGAGATTACAAAATAGTATAGTTTATAAATAAACCTATCTAATAAATAGTTGTTCTACGGAAGATTTAGTCTAAAATCGAATGCTTTGCTTTAAAAAAACGGTACCAGTATTTACTTATTTAGTACAATTTTAAATAGATCAAGCTTTTTGTCAATTGAGAGTTATTAATAAATCACAACACATGTAAAATCACGTGTTCACGTGTTTCCGGCGTCCCTCTGTTTTCCCGCCCTTGATTCGGGCCACAGATTATATATACTCTATGGCTAGGACTGGAGGAGGTGAGCGCGTGGGTTGATGTTGGCACGTTGGGAAGCACGTGGCTTGGTTACTGAGTTTTTGAAGTATTGCGTGATGCGAGTTTAGGGAAAGAAATAATTTTGCTTTTTTAGAATTCGTTAGTAAGCAGTTTAATCCACATTATATCAACTCAAGGATCCATCGTCATAATTTTAACTTAATGGATATTTTTTTAAGAAATAAACTAGCTTTTTTATTCATTTGAACTTGTACGATTAGAAATGAAAGCACGATCGAAACATATTTGTTTGTGGTAGGGCCACAATTAAAAAAATACTTAAAGAGATGGTTAATTCATTCAATCAAGTTAAAATCACATTATATTCGGATTTACGGACCTCGAAAACTACTGGTGTATTTCAGTTATATTAGAAAAAAATACAAGAAATGTGGACAACATGTCCTAAAATTCGTGAAATGTTTTCAGCTGCTACCAAATCAGAAACATCCCTTCTTATTATAATTAGATTTGAATCGTCGTTATTAAGATATCATATTATAACATACCTTTTTTAAATAACTAATTATAATTCCCAAAGGTTAGCAACACCTGGACACGCTTCATTGCCTGTCAAAAAGTTGAAATACCGAAACACTTATTTTTATTTTTACATTCAAACGCGAATCATAAAAATCCCTGTCAAATGATTTCCAACTCTATTGCAAAGCGATTAAGCTGAAAGCTATTATTTTTAATGTTACCTCAATATGTTTATGCAGAAGAATTTCTATGTGAGTTGGAAATGGCGAGAAGACCAAATTTGAAAGACCTACCTCGCTGCCTTCGTTTCCGTAATTGTAAAGGAATTAGGGATTTTTTTATGTAACGTTAGAGGTCCTTTTATTTTGGTTTGTACTTAAGTTAAAAGAGTTTGCGAGAGCGATACCCAATTCAGAGTTCAGTCCGCTTTTGTGCCTAATAAGCTGTCTTTGTAATATTGTAACAATGTCCTGTAATTTCTGTGTGCAATAAAGGAAAAGGAAAATGTTCAAAATAAGTAATATAACGTGCTATGTGCTTAGAGCCGTGTGGTATCCGGCAGAGTAGAATAGAACCAACCCATTATACTCACGGGTGTCGACCAATGTCTGAGGCAGAACACCTTGCGCCTCCGTAGACCAGAGAATGGGCAGCAGCGTTTTCTGTTAGTCTTTCATCACTGCGATCTCCAATCCGCCTGCCAAGCGTGGAGATTACGGCAAATTCCTCCCATCATGGGAGAGGCTTATGTCCAGCAGTGGACGTTATGGGCTGTTGTTGTATGTGCTTTAGGCTTCTTAGCCAACATTGTCCCACTTGAATGTAAGGCAAAGGCCTCCCCCATAACCTTGCACTCTTCTCTTCCTGCGATTTTCTCCAGCCAATCTCATACAAACGCCTCTAAGTCGTCACGTCAGCGTTTCCTAGGCTTCCCTAGGCGAGTCAAGTCTTCTGGTGCCCACTGCGTAACGATTCTGGCCCATCACACTTCAACCCAGAAATCTAGTTACCCACATTAGCGATTCTAGTTTTTGAGTGTATTTATTTATTTAACGGTTTATTAGGTCACACTACATACAGAAAAGAAGAAAGGAATAGAAAAATAGGTACAAAGGTGATGCTTATTCCTAAAGAAATCTAGCGGATAATACAGCGTGGTATTGCGAATTCTGCGGCTGAGCTTAATACCCAATACGCTACGTTCCATCGCCCTTTGGCAAACCTTGAGTTTGGACTTTTGCGACTTGGTTAGGGACCAAGTTTGAACACCGTCCCTCTTATTATAAAACGTGGTCTTAAAAAAGTACCGGCTTTAGTACTAGGTTTAAACCATGAACTTTTATAAACGTTATTACAAAACAAAGTTTATCGCTAGTCCTAGAACTATCTATGATACCAAAGTTAGACCAACTATGGTACTAAATTGTTAACTCGTTTTTAACATATTTATATTGGTTTTCGTCGACTTATCTTCAAGTATTTTAGCCGACTCGGCAATAAGTTGACGCAGTATAAATCCTAGAATGAAATTCGTATTAATGTAAGTAATGTGGCATAGGTACTCGCACATAGTTTAGCTTATTGCATCATATACTGTGTGTAGTTGTGTACGTAATCTAAGTAGTCAGTTATCACTAATCTTTTCTTCTGAACTCCAATTTAAACCTCTTTCTTTTTTCTTTTTTTGTTCCATTTTTTTTTAATTGAATGCACACACGATCTCACCACAAAGAATACTGTGCCCAAAGAACTGTGCCTTTACTTGTATTATTACTCTTGAAGGGAAACCGGACATTTAATTTACTTTAAGATGTAACATAAACATTTCGATAACATTACTCGAATTACGCGCGCCGCCCAGTTCACTCCATTATACGCGCTAGCTCGATAGTTGTTCCAAAACAGAACAATTGGATGCATTCAAAAAAATACAAGACGGAATATTTAAATACCTTTAAATAACCAAACTTTATATTTTGCCACTACAAATAACAATTTATAAAATATTTTTTCTTTAAATTACGTAACAACATTTTGTAAAAAGGAAGGGTGCAGAGAGTTTGTTGCTTATAATCTGTGTATAATGTTTAGACCAGGGACTATCTTTGGTACTAAGTAGTCCTTTGTTGGTCTACGATTTGTAATACGAATGAAAGAACTAACGTTAGTACCGTGACAAACCTAGACCTTTTAGTCCTGGTTTAAACCTGGTACTTATTGGAAGTTTTATAATAAGACGGCGTAGGTTAAGGTCAAGGTTGTTGCGTTGCTGCTATAGACTAAACAGTTTAAATATGTACAGTGATCTTTATCGCCACCACAATAAGGTTGCTGTTGCGTTGCTGCTGCCAAAAATAAAATACTCGCCTCCTCTCATACCTTGCGCCCGGCCCGTGGGCTAAGGTGAACGATTTGTCAATGCGGGTCATTAGCGGGCCAAACGAGAGGATAGCTCCTTTGTCAGCCGCAGTTAGTCATTACAAATGCCATCACCATTTGGGTAATAACTGATGTTGTTTGACTTGTTTGAGGTAAAACATGCAGAATTGCTGCGGAACTGTTTGTATGTGGCAGCTGGTGATATAATAAAGGTATTGAAGTTTTTAAGTGAAGGAGAATCATGAACTGTAACTTTCAACGTTTTAACGTTTTCATCTTCATCGTCATATCAGCCCGGAATCACCCACTGCTGGAAATAGGCCTCCTCTTTTTTCTACTGACACTTCCTGGTATTGTGCGACCCTAATCTAGGAGTTCCCCGCGACTTTGACGATATCATCGACACAACGATCTTTAGGACGGCCCTGGTTTCTTTGGCCTACCTTGGCCACCACCACCAGTCTGCTCCATCGGCCATCTTCGCGTCTAGCCAGATGTCTTGGCGTTTACTGACCTGTATACCATGGTGTGGGTAAAATATTGTTACGTGCTAAATAAAACTAGTTTATCCAGTTAGCACTGGATAACACTGTTAGCTAGTCACTAAGAACCTGTAACGACTGTCAAAGATCTAACAGCACACAAAATCGGACAACGCGCAGGTTTAGTTCAACCGATAACGGCGGCAACAACCGTCGGGTAGTAGCCCACAAGACACAACACCCGTCTGGTTGGAGAATTCTACCTCTTCAATAGAAAATGAAGAACTTATTTTTAAAGTGTTCTTTCTAAAAACCTGCAGGCCTAGCCAAGTTACAAACGTTTCGTATCGATTCTCTTTCTACAATAGTAAACGCCTCGGCGTAAGCGATTGTAGAAAGCGCTAAACTGGTAGCCAAGTTGACACGACTGAGTCGATCGCTCGTTCTAGAAAAAACCTACACTTTAGTCTGTGGTGAGCGTTCCTACCAGAGTTTAGCGATCAACATTGTAGAAACGATAACATTCTATTCTATCATTTTGAACGATGTAAACTTGTCTACGAATTTTCTATTCGTTTGTGTTGATCACGTGATTACCGTTGAGATAATGTCATTCCCATACATTTGAATAGTTTTCTACTAGCGTTAACGATTGTAGATTGTCGACTTGGTTAGGGGTGCTGTTCCTGTTTCATGGTTCGAACCATTGTAGGTACACATTGAATATTAACTTTATTTGGAGTACCTATCACCAGGCTATCCTTAATGGTGATTGGTAAACGCCATTTTAACATTTCTTGGAAAGGTTTCGATGTGTAAATGAGTGTCACCCACCTACGTATCGTTCAGTCCTACAGTTGGCACATGGGCTCGTTATTATTGTGCCATGAGACTTCCGTAATGTAATGAGGGGCTTGTGTCTAGTTTATAACAGCCGCTCGGATTGATCTTTAGGTTAAGCCGCGCTTGACTAGGTTGGTCCGTCAATGGGTGAACATCCATTACATACCAAATTCGCTCCGTGCCATTACCCAGTACGAACTGGGTTTTGGAGGTCAGATAGGCAGTCGCCCCATGTAAAACACTAGTATTAGGAATTATAGTTAGGAAAAAACTAATCAGATGATTGGAAGTTTCCGAACAAGTGCAATGGTTCTTCGTCGTTTTCAAAAAAATACACAGCATAACATTGTTCAGTTTGCCAAACTGCACAAAAATTTATTCACGGAGAAATCTACTTTTCGTTTTCAGTTGAAGTCTCCTACGGACGAGAGTACTGGTACCGACGGGGAGGCGCCGGCTGCTAATGGCTCCATCTTCACCATGACCCTCAAGAACAACCATCTCATTGTGGAGACCGAAGAGAGGAATGTGAGTAGAAATAAATAAATATGTAGACCGATCCTACTGAATTATTTAAAATAAAACTTACCAAATACACGCGGCTATATTTGAAACGACATACGTTATACGTTTGTATAACGTATCGTCAAGTCTAGCCGTTCATTATTCTCTGAAGCAAAGTAAATATATTATAATTTATATGGGAGCATGATTTCGATTTAAAAATCAACGTATGTATATTACGTCTACACTGCGCGCTCGATCGTGGTTATCAGTAATATGATTATTAACTTTCCCATTTAATCGCATAAATTCAATAAGCAAAAAACTCTCTGTCTTGCTTGATTCATAAAAAAATGCAAGTTATAGAAATCCATCACAATCTTTCAAAATACTAATGTAACTTTATTTCCGTTTACACCTACACAGGAAAATTAACAAATTCAGAAGACCAGCATAACGGAAACACTAAAATTAACGAGACTTCAAAGTTCAGGGACTTCCGTATTAGTTCAGCTTAGGATAGTTACAAAGTTGATGTGCACATGCACTCTAGCAGAGACCGTACAGCCCGCAGACAAAGTTCAGCAAATACCGACACAAGCTGTCAGACGCTACGTCCTCAGGCATCCAGCGCCGGGCCGTGGCTGAACATGTCGGGAGGGAACTTTGTCTTACACTGGGCTAACCCAAACTGTGTTGAGGAATAGTTGTTGGTTGAGAAGTTTTCGTAAATAATTAGACTAGGAATCTGGGACTACGTTGCTATGTAGGGTACTTTCTTGTAATACCGGTTTACAGACATTGTTTTGGTATAACTACGAAGATTGCCTTGTGTTATATGACTGCCTATTGTAAAATAACTTTTACACTGATGTGGATAAATAAAAACATAGATAAATAATAAAATATTTTGAATTTTTCCAGGACATCAGCAAAAATGGACGAGAAACGAAAATGAAGTATTCACCAGACAACGACGGCATCTTCATAGTGGAGGTCCAGCAGTCAGCAGCCTACAGGCCCAACAACAAAGCTGTCCACAACTCCCCACCCCGCGATCCTCAGATCTCCACCAACCAGGCTCTCATACATCGCGTCCCTGAGGAGTTGGAGAAGAAAGAGGAAGACAGTGAGAGGAGTAGCGGGAAGTATGAAAGGGATAAAGCCATGGCTTTGTCTAGTACCGGTCTCTCAATTTCTGACCTCAGCATGTCCTCAATTGGCTCTCATAACGTCAGCTACTCTTACAGCAGCCAAATGGGTTATGAACAAGGTCATTTCGGATACCCCGTCTACGCTGGCTACGACACAACGAAAGACGATGTCCCAGAAGGAATAGTCAATGACAACTCTCAAGAGCCTTTGATTACCAAGACCCCGACAGACCCTGATAAGCCTGTGGTAACTGCAGCAATCTTCAAGCAAGATTCCATAATTGGTAACGAGGCTTTACAAGGACCGGGATACAGTATCGAAGGCTCAACTGACGGACCGTTACTATCAGATGTTCAAGCTAGAGAATACAGCTTACAACATCTACACGACCAAAAGAAACTGGAGAACGGTGTAGCAATTCCTGTGGCAGAGAAAGTCGAAGGATCAAAGTCTTTGAACCGAGCTGATAGTCTTCCCGTTCGGTTAGAAGAAGAGGATGCGGAAAAAGTACCAATGGAAACTATCACAGAAGACGACGGTTCTGGGAAAGATAACTTGAAAGGAAAAAGAGGATCATTGCCAATTATAAGGACAGATAATATGTACGAATCAGTTCGGGATGTAATCCTACCTTCGGGTTCGCCGAAGTTTGAGAAGCTGATGAATGAGACATCGCCAGGGGATGTGGCGTATGATACGCCTCCTATGATCACTATCACAGAGGAGAGTGAATCCAGCAAGTCTGATGGCACGAGTTAATTTAGCGCTCGTTTTTATGTATATAGTGAGGAAGAGGTTGTTTTTTGATGTGTTGAGGTGCGGTGTCAGGAAGAGCGACCTCGTAATACATCCCCTTGGTTTAAAAACGTAATTTTTGATTGACTCTTCTACAGTCCACAAGACCACGACTAATAGTGTATTTTACGCTCTGTCAATTTAATTATGCAGTTATTTGTAATTTTCTACAAGAGAACACAGACTCGGATAAAACACAACTTTTCCTATTTCCATTTCTCCTATTATTGTTCTTCCCCTTAAATGAAAATTTAGAAAAAGTGATGGTATTTTTCACTGACACCGCATTTCCTAGTAAATAATTTTGTAAAATCTATGAAGTAGCCGTAAGCTTGGGGTCACCTCGTTGTTTCAGTTCAGTTCCGGTTCAGCCACTAGAAGCTCTTGACCGTTCTGTGTGTCGCTCCGTAGGTGAAATTGTATAAATTAGATTATTTTTGGTATATTCAGATGACATGATTATTTTGTTCGACTGGCCTTACTTTTGACTGCAATTATTGTAAAGAAATTATAATTTGAAGACTGGAAAGTGGAACTAGGTACAGAAAAGTTTGAGTCATGGGATCGTCATCAAAAGTAAGGTCGTTGGTCTTCGAAAGGTTTTCAGTGGGTCATTGTTTAGCATTAAAGATGGTAATTTCCGTAAAGATATATGGCCAATGCAGATCGGGACGGCTTGGCAGGAGATTTATTTTTTTACCAAAGGACATTCAAACGTGTTGATATAGGTATACGACATAAATTGCTATGCTTTAAAATTATCCCGTGATATGCCGTGGCATCGAAAGGGATTTGTATTGAAAGACGCGCCACGATCGTATTTCTATACCAATACGTTTGAATGTCCATTGGCAAAAATTTAAATCCCTTGACATGCCGTCCCGGTCTACGTAGGCCCATACAGGGTGGTGTCACTTCAACCTGGTATAGAACCCTATGGAACATTAAAGATGGTTATTTTGATAAAGTAAAGAAACAGTTGAAAAGTTGAAGTTTCGTAAAGCCAAGGTTCAATTGATGTTATAAAGTCGGTATTGGTATTAGTATCGCTTCTTATTTCTTCTCCTAAGAATACTCTATCGGTACCAGTAGGTTATGATACCGGCTTCATAGTATCAATTGATGACAAACTAACCGTTATTGAGATTAATGTATGTCATCTGAATATACTATAGTGTTTAGAGGATATGCATGAACTTTGGAACATGTGATCAGGGAAATAATTACGTCGATGGTTAAATGATGAAGACAACAATGACAAAGACAGTACTTTTTCAACTAACTCTGTGCCATAACAGTATGAAAGAAGAAGTGTACTGTTAATCAGTCAAAACTACTTTTGACCGGTGAAAACTATTTTAACAATAACTAACATTTACTTAGAAACTTATTAGGTTGTTAGGTTTTTTTTGTGACCCTTTGAAAAACAGCACGTAGTTCTATGACTAGATATTACAACTGAGGCGTTCTAAATAACATATTTTTAATGCAGAAAACGCATTTTAACTTCAAAAGGATTTTGACTGACACCAGTGTTTTTGACCGATTAACAGTTTTGATAGAGAGAGAGAACAATAAAGCAAAAGTATACGTAAGTAAGTAGACTATACCATTATAGATATAAAACACGATAGATAGTATAATGGTATCCAGCATTACGGTTTTTTCAGACCGAGAATAACAATTCTTCAAATTCGATTCTACATACAAACATGAAGTCACACCTTTCGTAATCTTTCTGCTTTATTGACGTGTTGAATTCGATTCTTTGGACGAATTAAACCTGTTCAATGATTTCACTTGTTTTTTTTTTCTTTTTATATTGTAATTCTACTTTACCATTTAACCGTGGATGTATGTTATAGGAAGTCGTTTCTATGATATGTACATTTCTGTTCTTTATCGTTGTGGCCAAATAGTTGTATGTATAGATAAGTGATAGTGGAGTGAATGTTGACAGGGCTGACATGTACAAGATTATAACTGTCAACGATATGTTTATGGGGAGAATCAATATGTAGGCAGAAGGGGGTCCCTAGTAACCTTGTGATAGAGTACGCACAATTTCAATGTTTAAATCTTTATACGATATTTTTTCATGGTTGTTTGTCAGTTATTATTGAGATACAGGTTTATTCCTAGTTTAGGTAGTATCCAATTATTGTATACCTATAGGTTTTAAGGCCATATTGTAAATATTTTTGTATTTCAATTATCTCATTAAACAATTTCAATTTCAATTTTCACTGTGCCACTGGAAATGATAAATGATGTTTATTTTGCAAGTAGGTTTTTACAAACACTTTTACCCGTCATTTTTTAAAACTAGATGGGGCCGGTGTTTCGTACCTGTCTACTCTGAGAAGAAACAGCCGAAACAAACTCAGAGGTCATAGTCTCTTTTGAAGTCCAGACATAATCTTGTTCTATTCAGATGAGGACTATGCAGATTAGTGTCTGAGATGGTCTTTTGAAGAAAGAACCACACAGATTTGAGTGGACCTGTCCAGTCAGTGCAAGCAATTGTCAGTTATCGTGTAGCTCGACTTGTAACAACTAATATCAAATAATTCAATGTCTTAGTGTATAGAAAAAAGGAATTAATAATAAACAAGCGAAGTTTGGAATTTCGACATTCACAGAGCAAATTTCATTGGAGCAGCTTAATCCCAAGCCTTTGAAAAACATTAACATAAAAACAAGTTGTCTGATGAGATTAAAGATTTGACCTCGGAGAAGAGAGAGAATCTTTCGCCAGTGGTAACACTTTATGTCATTTATTTTCTATAGTAAACTATGCAATGGGTATTTCTAGATGGGTCGAGAAGCAAAGTAAATGCAGAGACCGATTCGAACATTTCTGAACGATGAAAGAGAGATAGCAAGATATATTACTTTTCTCAAAAAGTGATGGCCCTGTCAACATTTCATTTCTGCATTTACACCAAATTTCGCTACTAACTAGTTTAATATACTTATTGTTAAAAAATATTTATAAAATTAAGGAATTGAGATTCAATATTCAAGGCTCTTTTCAGTTATATTCATATAGTTTATAAATAATATTAATAAATCAATATAATTTGTTAGTTATTAAGTAACGTTAGTTTTGCTCAGTTTTTGAAAATTATTTAAAAGTTGTGATAGAATTTATAGATATTAATAAAAATGATGTTTTTCTGTAAAGTTGGTTGTCGATTACAGCGTAGGTACTGCTTGATAATGTTGTTATTTCAAATATCCCAACATCTACGCTCTGTAGTAGATTTGGTTCTTCGAGCCGGATACCTTTTATTGAATGAGTAACCATTTACATCACAACATCTCCGTCTAAGAGGATTTCTTTTCTCATCACATCCTTGATATTTTTCCATAACATTACTCCAAGGTTCTCTGATGTGTTAGCCAAGCTAATCAATTGGTACCTTTAGTAGTCGTTATGTTCACGAAATAAAACTGCGTGAAGTAAGCGTTCGTGGCAATCACAGCCGACGTTACACTGTAGTCGACAGCTGACTTTATACTGTGTTTAGTTTGAGTGTTAGTGCCGTCCGCGAGACAAACGAAATCTTTACGTGCCAAACGAACCTATACGAAGAGTTAAACTGAATTGAATTAGTTTTACGGGCATTCTGCGCCTAAACGACTTTAACTGCCAAAACATAACTATTATAATATAATAATTCACTATGACACAGTCAAATTGAGAAAACGAAAGTATAAAAACAGTAATGCGTCAAATTCAGAGGCCCTAGCAGGGGTGTGCGGTGTAAACGTAACGTAAATACGTCACTTATTGAATCAAAAATACTTATCCTATAGTATTTTTAGTTAAATTGTTTGCAACAAGCACCATCAGTATTATCCATAGAAATGAATAAGTTAACTTAAAATTATGGAAAAATTTGTACGTAAAATTTTTATTTTTTTAAATCGACGTTTTTACTCGTTCGTTACGTACAATAAATCTAGACGGTAAACTGATTAAGCCACTGCGTGTTGGTCATAGACATTGTATTCCAAATTTTTTATAATATTTGAATATTATAACGCTTTTGGAATTGCAACTCTGTGCGATCTGCTTAGCGTTAGAAATCAAACTGAACGCTATCAGTAACATTCTTAAATTTAATTTCAGAATTAAAAAGCTGTTCTTTTGATCTTCGATTAACAGTAAGAAATTTTTGAACATTTGTCGTTAGATAAATTGAATTTTCTAGGGATGAGTTTAGCTAATTAAACTACCCGTAAAACTAGTTTAAAAAAATTGAATATTTGAGTATATTGATTATGAATTAAAGAAATTATGATTTCGTTGTAGGCTAGTTGAAAAGTTTGAAAAATATAAATAGGACGTAAGTGATAATTATTGTATGTAAATGAATTTAGTTTGCATTAATGATTTTAATATTTTATTTGAAGTTACTTTTATAAAATAAATTTAAAGTGATTTGCGGAACGTGTGTTTTATTTTTTTGTGTTCTATTCTTCTAGCAACCGTGTCTAAATAGTTTCTTCTCTCGAATATTTTTTGCTCTTGCAATATTGTACAGCGTAGACTTTCAATAATCATCCAATATTATCCTGTATATTTGATCTGAAAAGTCAATTTCCTATTCTGTTTATTGCCATCGTATTAAAGCGTTTAGTTGTCCAATAGTCTGATGTTTTAAAACGTAGCCATTCAATGTCCGAATATAATAATTAATATAACAACTATTATCTAGGGTGGCGTCGACAATAAATGAAAACACTAGTAATACTAGTTCGTAAAAATATTTTTAAATTATCCGTTATGTAGTTGGCAACATTGTTAAGTGTTTATGTCACGCCTTTGGAATATTGTCAAAGCCGTGATATTACAATTTCACTAGTGATAATCCAATACCTATAAACGAGCAATTCTTGTATATATGTATATATTAGATAATCTAAATCTCGGAAAGTCACTAAAAAGTAAAAAAAAATGTTTTGTGTAAAATTGCCATTTTTTTGCTAACTGTAAGTACATTTTTTTTTTAAAACCTGTGAATAGTGATCAAAATTTCACGAAAAATCATGGATAGCTTAACTATTTTCGTGTAGCTTCAACAGTTAAGGTAGTTAGTTCCCCTTACTGCACCGTTTACTGTATCCACCCTGTATTCCATTTAATTTTTGTATGCAGAATGGGAACGTCATACGCTGTTTCATTTATTGGCGTATTGTCGGCGCCATCCTGTATATTATTAGTTACAAACGCATGAGCCATGAAACCGGTAGATAAAGTAGGTTGTATAATACTGAATTTAGTTCAGGAAAATTCTCACAGATGTCGCTAGTAGAACAATATTGATTTAATACACGAAAGAAAAGCCGCCTACTGACAGCGCCATCTACCGGGTGGTAGAAGAACTGTGAAAAGTTAGGGTGAGATATTGTTGGGGAGTGAGAGAGCGAATATTCATGAGAACATCCGTTTCATTGCTTTCTGTAGGTAAAAACTTCCGGGAAATTTTGGGTGATGGCGCGTATTTAAAGCTCAAAAATTGCTTCAAGCTACGTCTCCTGGCTGAAGGCACGCACAGGATAGCCCGGTTAAGCAGACGACAACCTCCTCGGTTGATATGCGAGATGCCATTAGAAAGAAAAAATAGTACATTTTGATACAAGTGGAGAAAGTTTGTTATTGCATCCGAGGCGGAATAGGCTAGTTTCCACCATCAGTAAATTGCAAATCTATTTAGTCCGTCAGTTAGAGTATTGGGAAATAATGGACACGTATTTTTTGTTTTTGTAAATCAATGAATATTGACAAAGATAAAACGCATGAAAACTCGAAAGTGGGGGCTCGTGACGTCACAACGCACTAAAAATTATAGCACGACGTGAAGTATTGAGAATTTTAAAAGCGTCGTATCTTCGTCAATTTTGGTTTATGTAACAAAAGAAAAAATACGTGTCAAATATTTTTTGATAACCTAACTGACGGACTAATTAGATTTTTTCAAGACACAAGCCTATTAACTCCCGAGCCGTAGGCGAGGGTGTTCTTGAATCGAGAACTGCAATAACAAATGTCCACGTGTATCAAACGACGTTTTTCAATACACTTTTGAAGAAATAAAATAAAAGAACGAAAACTATTTTTGTCATGAATTATTAGGAAACTATGATTTTAATTTTCTTTTTTTCCGTGCTTTACTTTCGCCAGGTTGAAGGAGAAGCAAAGGTATGAAGTCGCTAAACAGTTTAATATATATATTTTTTTTTTTAAATATTTGAATTCAGAACACAAATTGATATTAAAATGTATATAAAAGTAAATATTATTTTTAAATAATTATGTTTATCTATGATATTCTATTTATAAACACAATCTGAATATTCAAAAAAAAATACGCCGTAAAGACGCATTTTTACTTTGCCGAAATTAAAAAAAAACATTCACCTCCGACTATAGGTATTGAACCAATTTGGACTAAGTATAGGTATAGTTATCTGTGGCAATTTTCATTCCCGCACACGTGTTGGAAAATAAACAAAATCGCACGTGTGTGAAATACATTTCATGTTGAACATAGTCGTTAGTACGATAAGACCAGTTTTCGAGGAAGTGTATTGAAAAATACATTAGGATAATATTAGAAGGGAAAGCTGATTTGCATCATGAATCATGATATTAAAATGTTCGAGATTGGAATTTTTATAATTAGAATTGCATCTGTATATTGTGAGTGTCATGTGAAGTCATGTTTTACTAATTTTGATAAAAATGTTACTCTGCATAGGGACATAAATATATTGTTTGCTTTAATTATTGTTAATAATCATCGTCAGTCAGTGATCTATGTGGTTATTCATAGTAAATTGAATTAAATCGGTCTCTAGAAACATTTCTTGTTGAAATTGTTTACAGAAAGCGTGGTGATTTTGGCGAAGATAATGTTTATGAGCATCAATAGTTAATAGGTCCGTCGTTAAGAATCGGCCATAAAATTAACATAGAAATATTATAGATACTTGGTTGCAGGGAGGAATTGAACTAAATACCGACTTAATATTACTAAAGGGGCTTAACGCTATATAATAACAGTCAAATGAGTCGATCTTCTAGGTTACGTAACACTTGCCGAGGTCGGCACGTGGATGGGTCTCTATCCCCAACATACCATGAAAGCACGTGTTGGTCCCCTTTATCGCTTGAAGATTTTTGAAAGACGTTCTGGGTAGTAAGACGTTCGGCAGTCTGAAAATTAGACAATCTAAGGGCGAATTCACGTAGAATGCTGGCTACCGGCGCTGATCTGCCAGCGCTTATCGGAACCGGTCCGCGCAGGTAAAATAAAGAAGTCTCTATACTTTGTGCCGAACCAGCGCTGATAAGCGCCGAACGTCGCCGACAAGTTCCGACCTGCTTATTGGCGCTGGTTCGGCACAAAGTGTAGAGACTGCCTGCGCCGACTACCTGCGCGGACCGATTCCGATCAGCCCTGACACATCGGCGCCGGTAGCCAGCTTTCTACATAAATACGCACTAAGAGCCTTATCATCCGCGGCGAATTCATTGCGCGCCCGCAAAGAATTCGGTGCGCGCCAGCTCCGCTCGCAATCCGCTCGCAATCCGCTAGTGTGATAAGGCTCTAAGGGGGATCCGGGGTTGCGGGACTGTTCGAAAGAGATACCGTGGCCCCGGAACACAAAGGGCGATGAAGGAACATGGATGGGTTTTAGTCAGTAAAAGTCTGACACTCCCTCCTGCTCCGCCCAGAGCGGGATGAGTCATTTGATGATTTCCCATCCGAAAAAAGGGAGATCGTGTTACCCAGTAATTGTTTTGTGGTTAGACTGGAAGCCGTAACAGACATCATCATCATCTGCCTAGCCTTTGCCTAATTATATTGGGGTACGTTACGGAATACCAGAATTTGATCCTTATTAGCGACACTATCGATATGTGGTATAAAGTCTGTTTTTTTTTTCAAAACCAACAGATTTGGTTCCTGTTTAGGAATATTGATTTTTAAAAAATCCAGTACCTAATGCTCGCGACTCCTTTGAGCATTTTTTGATATTTCTCATAGTTTTGGATTTGGCCATCCTCGCCTACTTAATAAAATCACTCTGTATACTTTCAGGAACTTATCAATTCACAAAGAAACATCTTTCTAGTCATCATCATCAGCCTATAATGTTCCCACTGCTGGGACACGGCCTCCTCTCAATGAGAGGGAATGGGCTATAATCCAGCACGCGGGCCCAGTGCGGATTGGTAGATGTCACATGTCTTCGAATTTTTTGATTCTAGGACATGCCGGTTTCCTCACGATGTTTACCTTCACCGTTTTGAGAGCAGTGGTGATGAAATAAATCACACAAAGTAATGCGCCTGTCTGGGTTCGAACCCACGACTTACTGTTCGTAAGTCGGGGCCGCCACCACTGGGCCACCGGTGCTCTCCAGTACCTTTCTAGTACCACAACATATGTAAATTTACCGAATCATGTAGTCTTACTTTCCAATACAATTCGTCATACATAAGCTTATACATGTCATGAAAATGTTTGTAACGTATTACAGTCATTAAACACTAAATACAATACAATATCGAAACGCCTGTAGCTAATGAAAAGTGAAATCGATTTGTGAATTTGTAACAAAAGTACCATTTCGCATTATTTAGTTCAAATCACAATAGAGCTAGCTCACCTGCTCACGTGCCAGATTATGGACACACTACCTATATGCTTTATACAACTAGCCTTTCCTTGAGATGGCTTCCAGGTCTAACCGGATGCAGCTGAATACCATTATTTTACATGGAGCGACTGCCTCTTCGACCTCCACATCCCAGTTAGTACTGGGTAATACGATAACCCTTGGTAAGACTGATTGTCAGACTTCCGATAATCCATAAAAACTGTCGAAGATCTACAAATGACAGCTGAGACGTGTATCCCAAGGCACGGAGTCGCTCATCACTACATAGGTACCAAACAAAACTACGCCTATCTTCAAAACATTTCCTACATGTTAATTAAACACAATTTTAACATAATAATGCGTTAAACTTGCGCATTTGCAGAATAAGGGAGACAAATGTTGTTCCACCGCAGTATACCAGGAAATACCTCCAAAAATAAATTATAAAAAAATACATGGAGGTTATTTATACCCGCGCGTATGTTTGGAAACCCCTCGTTTGACTACGTACATTTTTATTCCCCTGGACCGCAGTAACCGGGAAAATAGGTCAAACAGACGCCGTGCCGCTCAAACACGGAAAAAAATTAAACTGATAAAAAGACATTAGCTCCGTCACAAACATCACAACTACCCTCATCTCGCCGCTATTGATTCACTGCGGATAATTGAGTACACGCGTGTCACCCCCCTCACGACACCCCACACACCCCCTCATCACACCCCCACACACACGCGTCGCACCTCATTTGATTACAACAGAAAAAGCGGCGAAAAATCGAGTAGATGCGATGCAGTAATCTACCCGTTGCCATAGCAACCGATATTAACGCGAGGGGGGTACATCACATAAATAGATTCCCACATAAGTCCGATTCCACACACGCACCCCCACTCACCCCCTACATTTTTGTACAGTGTTAAAATGCCTAAAACCACCCCACCCGAGTTTAAAAATGCCGCGCGGGCCTCGACGCAGATTAGCTAAAACTACGTATTTTTTACCCCACCGAGAGGGATCTGTTTTCTCTTTTGCCCGCTTGCTAACTACCGAAATGTGGGGGGGAAGGGGGGCTAGGGGTCGAGGGTACGGAAAACTTTGTGTTTTAAATATGTCCGAAGGCACGCATTAAAACCGTTTGCGAAATACGAATCATTAGTGTGTTGTTTTACCCTTTCGTCGTTTTATATTTTTGTTTCGTGTTACATTTTATTTTGGGATGCTGCCTAGAGCCTGCATATCTAGGAGGGCTAGAAATTAGGATAACAACTAAGTGGGTGGTACTCTTGTGGGCTTATAGGATTGAGAGAAACGGAAGACCCAGGTCCCTGTTACATCATAAGATAACCGCTTGTACTTGAACTCTTGCCAAACTGCCACCTCTTACTGAAGAACATAAATCAATTTTCGTTGTTATTTATTGAGGTTTTCGGTACAAAGAAAGTATGTAACTCCTGGTCTACCTGAAGTTTTTGTGCAGGTACCTTCAGGCTGAATAAGATGTATAACTCTAGTGATGGTTTTTGACAAAAAAATATTTACAATAGACGAGGAGTATTGAGACTAAGTATGGATGGCTATAAGAGTAGTGGAAGACCAAAGATACGATGAATGGACTGTTGAACGATGATGTGGTTAGAAAGGAAGCGGAAGTGGCGCTTGAGAGACCACCAGTACAGAAGTAGGGTAGAAGAAGATACTTTGGCCGACTCCAAATAAATTGGGACGAGGGAAAATGATAATAACGCATTTCTTGTAACAATTTGCAGTAAACAACATGGATAGTCTTCTTATTTTTGATTGATTAATGTCAAAATGAAGCGACCATCTTCACAGCGCGTCTGGGCCGCAGTCTCGACGGAGATAACGACAAAATCGCTACCTTTTGATTGCTACTAATGAATAAATGCGGTTGCAATAACGACGCTAGCGAGAAACGCATCATGGATGTAGAGACTTGCGTTACTGGCAAGCATCAATATTGCAACCGAGTTTATTCGTTAGTAATTAGCAAACCAAAAGTTAGAGATTTTGTCGTTATCTCTGTCGAGACTGCCACCCCTGGTAGCAACTGGATGAGAGTTGTGGAGAGTCAAGTTGAGAGGCGTGCATTGAGGAGGCCTATGTCCAGCAGTGGACTGCTGTAGGCTGATGATGAGAAACAGGTACCTATTGTAGCAATCTGTAAAGGTAAACATTTATGTGGGCCCTGTCACTATCAAATAGTTCCTAAACCTATCAAATTTTTATTTATTTTTTTACTTTGGGCAAGTCTGCCACACTGTTCCCAAACCACTGTAACTCCTGAAAACCAGAATCAACAGTGGCGACCACCAGAAAAGCGCCGAGACAATGAAGATCGACGAAGTCCCAGAGAATGAATTTAACTGTCTTGGATCCCGCAACGAAATTAAGGGCTATATATCCCTCAAATGGCTTAGCATGATCCACCGTTATTCCTAAAATACTGCAGCATTATTTTTGAAATAAATATATGGTAAAGTTGAGGATTAATGCTAAGTCCTATGTGTGACGAAAACACGATTTCATAAACTTTTCTCGATAGAAAAAAAAACCAAAGTTACCTCCAAATCGAACAATAAACCGCTGCTATTCAAAAAGTACTTGAAATTAGATCATGAAACTTTACATACTAACTGAACTAACTATAAAGCAGGTCTTATGTGTTTTATTTTTTTAGTCCAATCAATTATTTTTTTGAAAAACGCAAAAAACCACTCATTTCGCACTATTCGGCCGCAGTGACTGACGTAACAACCGCTTTGTAGTGCAAGCTGATTAGAATTTTATTCTCACAGTATTTCAAACGAAGTTTGAACCACCACAAATAGAGTTGCTAATTTTAGGGTTAGAAGGGCCTTAATCAGAAAAGTATAGTGGAGGAGTAGGAGAAAACCGTAATTTCCAGTTTCACTAAACCTATCAAATAGTTAATTTAAGAGATGACTAAGTTCTTGCTATTCCGATTATTGACATAACATCAGCAACCTCTGTGGCTTGAAACGCCACCACACCGTTAAATCTTAGTTTGCCTCCATAGTTGTATAAATACGACTTATGGTGAACCGCCATTAAGAGGGGTGTCTTCAAAGATCCCCCTTAAGATTGATAGGGGTGAAACAATGGTTTCAAAGATGTGGTTTTTGGCTTTTGACAGCAATGTTGAACTATTAGATTGTACAGATGTACATACCTTTCATTTTACTTCGAAAATTCTTGTTGTCTGATGGGATGACGAGTAACAGAGAAGTATGGAAAAAGAAGAGATGCTGTGCCGACCTCTAATGAATCGGGAAAAGGGCAAGACAATAATGATGAATCCAATGATAATGACGTGAAGATTATTTTCAGGAGACTTTTGGTTTAGATATTTCATAACTTTTGTCTATAAATAATCTACTTTTTCCTCAAAAAGCTTGATTACCTATATAACACATACAGTATGGTAAGATGTCATACTCCATGTTAATAAGATGAGCTGCAAGAAATCTACATTAAAAAAAATGGTCTCAATTTACTTTTTCTTAATCAAAATGTACACATTGAAATGTTCTACCTCTTTATCAACAGAGCAGCTAAATACGTAAATAAAATATTAGTTTTAATTACAAACTGCAATGGTAAAGCAGTGATAAATTATTTTCAATTGTGAGTGCCACCCCGGTTAAAAAAGCGGGCACCGCAACCCTCCCGAATTTAAAATGTCGCCCGGAATACATCATGGATTAGCTAAAACTACGAGAATTTTATACTCTGTCTCTTTCGCGCATTTTTGGGAAGGAAAACCGTGGTATAATTGGTTTTAGGGGTAGGTAGAGTGCTTTTGAACCGACTTCAATAATAGAGGAGGTTCTGTATATCGAAACGTAGGCGGCTCACATTTAGGATACGAACACCTCTGTCCTAACCTTCAGAAAATACGGGCGTGATATTGTATTGTGTATGGAATAATACTGAATGATTAGTTTTGGGTTTTATAGGTCATATTATAATTCATCAAGTAAACCAGTATTCAGCTGCTTCCGGTTAGACTGGAAGCCGACCCCAACATAGTTGTGGAAAGGCTTTGCAAATGATGATGATAATTCATCATCGAGCCCATGGCTGAATAATAACAGCCACTCTGGTCGATCTTTAGGTTAAGCCGTGCTTGCCTAGATTGGTCTGTGGATGGGTGACCACCCATTACATACCGAGTTTCCTTCGTGCACGTTAAGCAGGTCCTGGCTGTCATTTGTGATATCTGACAGTCGTTACAGGTAGTCAGTGGCCCAAAAAGTCTGACAACCAGTCTTACCAAGGGGTATATCGTATTACCCGGTACTAACTGGGTTGTGGAGGTCAGATAGGCAGTCGCTCCATGTAATATACTATAAGCTAAATACCAGCTGCATCCACTAAAACTGACCTTTTTTATAACAAAGAAGACGCCTGCAAAAATTTCCATTCCTGCTCAAGGCTTATTGGCGATTTCAGACAAACAGTTTATCTTCAGTTTAAAAAAAATAATAACAATTAGCGAAATCTATGGAACCTTTTTAAGAAAAAAGTCCCAAATATTTTCCCTACAAAATAAACATCACATCTTTGTACCAGTCAATATAACAAGCATATTATTACATACTTATATAAAATACATTTCCTTTCCGACCACGTATTCGAAAACTATCAATACTTCAAATTGATAGCATTGACTATAAAACTCCCCTAACCTACATTCGACCCTTGTTCCTATCGATATTAGTATTCCAACCACATTTCTTACTGATGCAGAACAAACTTAGAATTATTTAAAAGATGTCGAAAGATGTTTCATATTTTAATGTTTCTAAAACGTGCAATTTTTGTCTTTTGGGTTTTTTATTCTTTATGTTAACTTTTTTTTTTTAAATGGTAAGAAAGTTTTGCTTTTTCAACATTTTTAGTTTTATCTACTGATGATTCTTAAGGAGCTCGTAGCTAAAAATAACAGCCGCACGGGTTAGTTATCAAGGTTCAAGGTTAAGCTGTGCTTGCCAAGGCTGGTCCGTGGTTAGTTGACCATCATTACATACCAAGTTTCTCGTGCCTCAGAAAGCAGGTTAAGCCGTTGGTCTCGGCTGTCAATTGTAGATCTTTGACAGCTGTTACAGGTGGTCTGTGGCCCGAAAGTCTGACAACCAGTCTTACCAAGGGGTTTTGTATTACCAGTACTAACTGGGTGGTGGAAGTTCAAGACATTGGTGTCGATTATGTTGTGCACAAACTAAACTTAATTTAGGCTATTGCTATATTTAACTAAAAGGCAGTGCGAGAAAAGGACGGCTATAGCTATGAACTAAGTTAGAGATGTCAAACTAGTTTATGCGTTACGCTTCACCGTGTTTTTAGTCGACATATTTTTACGTGCACCCTTCATTTGTATGGAAATATTAGTTCCAATTGACAGCTCTAAATTACGTCCGTCGTTTTATTATAGAGAAAAAGATAGCAATAGCCTAAATTAAGTTTAGTTTGTGCACAACAGAAACGACACCATTATCTGTGCTTAACTACAACTAAAAGCTCTATCTTTTACCACATTAACAGCAACTCTAATATAAATAAATGAAACATGTAGACATTAAAATTCCCGGGCAAAAAATATTTATGCTCGATTAAACGAGCACAAACAGGCAATTTAGAAAAATAACGCTAAACATTATAAGCATTACATACCATCCGTACAGGGCTGGTATTCGGTAATATAAGCCTTTCGGAATATTTGACATTTTCTAAAAGTTATGCTTACGTCGTTAAGGGTATGTGTTTACAAATATTTTTGGGTTAGATTAAATTATTTATTAATAAAGAAGGTAATGCTACGCCTCCATACCCCGAAGGGATAGACAGGCTGTTTGTATGTTATAAGTCTCATGCAATGCCATACAATGAGGAAGACGAGAATTGCCAGCTCAAATCTCGGTGGACCAAGTCAGAAAATAAATCAGCGTTGATTTTCCTGATGGGACGAGAATGGTATGTTGGCGATTTAAAAACGTTAATTCTAGGACTTTTTACAATATTTCCATTCAGTCAGTTATGTTTAGAATCATGTGTCCCAACTGGTATTAGTAGAACTTAAATTTGACAGTTGTTACGGTGGCCCGATAAAAGTCTAACCACCAGTCTTACCAAGAAATATCGTAATACCCAGAACTAACTGGGTTGTGGAGGTCAGATAAGCAGTCGATCCATCACTACTGGATCGTCAGCATTAATATGTTAAGCAAAACATCGATAAAATCTTGCCATAAAGATTTACTCTGTGCAAAATCAGTTTTAATTCAAGTAATGCTCATATTATAGTCTCTCTGAAAAAAGAAACATTATCCATACAGTTGAAAGAAGTCCAGTTTAATATATATACCTTACAATTATGATATTTTCTAAACAGTTTTTTTTTTCAGATTTATTCATTCTGTTCTGTTGTTTGAGTATAAATCCTAAAACGATTTTAAAACTGTTCCACGCGCTACATTATATTACTAATTCTCATATTACACATTTGAGATCATAATCTCTTTAGAAAAGGGTAGAACCGTAACAAAACCTAACTCATTATTTTACAGACAGCCTCTATTCCAGTACTCGTACACACCCTGGTCAGTAAAAAGGCAAAGCTACCTTTATTATATCGCGATATATTAGCGGTTCTGCCTTCCCCAGTTAATTCCTACAGGAGAACTCTATGCGCGTTTTATTTCCAAGCGATTTTAGATAGGGGTTGGTTCACATATCTAGAGTGTGGTGCAAGGTAAAAGCGGAGAAAATAATCACTCGCGCGCTTTTCGCCTAATCTAAAGATTAGTAACTTCACTTTATCCTGCATAATTTTTTTTTGAATGGAAATAACTACTATAGAATGGCAGTCTCAGTTCAAATGTTCCAATATCTCAAGTCGTGGATTTCAGTAATATGCAAATAGATAACTTAGGACGTACGCCATTTCACAGTGGTGCAATGTGAAACTTGTTTAGTTAGATGATAATTAAAAAGAATACTCCGTAATGGAATCCTTACGGTGTAGTATTTATGCAATACTTACACTTTATATTCATCATTCATAATACTATTTATCATCCTTTTTTATTTGTTTCTATGTTTACACTCAGCAAATCGATCTAAATACGATTTATTAACATAAAAATAGCTGAAATAAAATATTATTGCTCATAATTTTCATGTGACACTTACGTCAAATTGTTAAACTGTCAGTTACTTTTTATTTCTCTTTCTGGCTTAGTCTATGATGGTTACTTTTTGGTTTATATAATTTAAATTATTTTTATCAATTTGTTTAGATAAAACATTATTAGTATTTTATAGATTATTACGATTGTTGATTAAATAACTTAATTTTAAATTATATTTATATAATTCTTTAAGCACTCATGGATATGTCCTGGCCGACTACACTTGTCAGATGAGATGATGGCCACAAGAAGAAAAACAAATATTTAAAAATTAGAAAGGAAGACTACTTTGAAAACAAACTTACGAACCGCTGGGACCAGTCTACCATGGGATCTCATATGAGAAACATCAGAAAACAGCTTGGTTTTTGCTGTCACGATCTATACACGAGCTATACTACCCAGGAGATCCAACTAAAGATTCACCTGGGACCTCTACTCCCGATCTTCGGAAGCTGTCTTCGTGCCTGTCCTAGCGCTTGTCTCGCAGACCTACCCTGACGTCTGGCCCTAAGAACTACTCTGGTGCCTTCCTACAGAGCTGGCCTGGTAAGTGACTCTGAGAACTGCACGACGCCCTTCCAGCAGAGTTTCCCTAAAGCTTGATTCTTGAAGTTTTTCTGATAACTGACTTGCAGTGCTACCGCCTGTTCCTGTCTTTCCTACAGTGCTAAACTGATTTGTCACCAACTAAGTGCGTGATCTATAAAACTAACACCTTCATACTTTCCATAGTATGTGCTAGGTAGGTCTTTTTATAACTAGCTGTATTTTTTATCTCATCTGTAAATTCATTTCTTTCCCTTATTAAATTTTAATTGTACAAGTCTGCTTATATCCCTTTGTTTTGTTAGGATATTTGTTACAACAGCACTCCGTAAGGGTGGTGTTGGTGATGGATGATAGGTATGGTGGTATGGCAGTGACCATACCACCATACCTATCATCCATCACCACCCTACCTTCCACCATATTTTTTCTGTAACAAAGGGTGCTGAAATGGGGGATCTGCATAACCAAGTCGCAAAACTCGTATTAGATAAGAGATGCTTTGAGAATACCTGAATAATAAAGAGTTAAATAAAATATAGAAACATCTATGTAATCATAACATTGCAATAAAGTTAGTAAGAAAGCATGCAAGAAAAATGAAAAATCTTTGTTTTTAGAAAAGGAAGCGTTTTCCTACGACGGCAACATTTTTTAACCGACTTCCAAAAAGAGGAGGTTATCAATTCGTCTGATTTTTTTTTTGTGTGTATGTTCAGCCTTTTTTTCGCCAATTGTGAAGCGATTTCGAT
The DNA here is from genome assembly GCA_941918905.2 of Xestia sexstrigata. Classification (NCBI taxonomy): domain Eukaryota; kingdom Metazoa; phylum Arthropoda; class Insecta; order Lepidoptera; family Noctuidae; genus Xestia; species Xestia sexstrigata. Next base: position 20,148,682 of record OW799214.2, read on the forward strand.
GATTCTTTTTTGTTTGGAAGAAAATTACTTCGCGGTGGTTCCGTTTAAATTTGGTGAAGATTTGATGGTAATCTTCGGAGATATGCAATGGAACTCTTCAATTATAGACAGCAAATCGGTCGTGATTGCTGCAATCGCTTGGATGTTTGTTGTTTTCACAAAATCATAACATGACATAACGCCTGTATGCGCTGCTATGCAGATGTGTACAGTACACCAACATTTCGACAGTTTGGTAAGTTAGGTTCCATTTTATTGGGGATAAGCGAATTACCATGTCATGTATTGTTAACAATATGAAATAAATGACTGCCTCGTTGGTCTAGTGGTGGCGACTACTCAGCATGAGGTCCTGGGTTCGATTCCCAGGTCAGGCAAAGTGTTATTGGGTTTTTCCATCAGGAATTTCTGGCCCCCTATTACATGGGACTTAAACATAACTGGCGAAATGTGGGTGTAGGTCCTATTGGGTACACCTCAGCCCAACTCTTCGGAATTACAGGCGTGATGTTATGTTATGTTAAAATAAATGTATAGCTAATATTTGTATAAGATATTACAACAAAAAATGGTAAAATAAAAAACTTTTTTGCAAAATATAAAACCGACTTCAAAAACACAACAAAGTGAAAAATAACTTTAGCTTCAGAAGTCGGTGACTTCTGTGTGTTTGATTCAGTTTCTTTGCCACCGACTACTGAAACTTTTTTTATCATCAAATAGAATTATGTTCTATAGAGAGGCTGTTAAAAAAACAAAATCCTCGTCTACGTGAAACTTTAAAGCATAAACCCGGTTAAAAAAAAAATATTTTAATGTCTTTCTGCTCTTGTTATACAGGAACTTCTAGTACAAGAGCCAGATGTTTTTGCATTGAATAAAGAAATAGTTATTTTTGCTCTGTCGCTCAAAAGCAGTACTGCCGAGCATGATAATGATAAAGTTCAGTTCCAAAGTCGGGAATCGATATTTGCTTTTTCTATCAAGAATTTCTTGGTAGCGGCCACCGAGTCTGGATTTTTGTCCGGATGAAGACAATATGCTCGCCCCCTATTACATGGAACTTAAACATAGTTGTACCATAGTACTGCCTAACGCTTCGGGTAAATACAGGCTTGATTTTATTTTTATCTCCGCTCCGCTTCCCGCTCCCGCTACATCCCATGCCTGGCGCCGCACATTAGAAAGCGGTACATGTTGTGCACGATCGATGTCGCCCTAAGGCGTCGTTTGAAACGCCAATAAAGTTTTTTTGTTCGGATTCTCTTATATACGAGCGGTAAAAGTGAGTTATAAGTTTACACGGATGATGTGTGAGTGGTTTTTATTATTAGCTCAGTTAGAATAATTGTTACAATTCCTGGAAATGGGTCTCGTGGGTGGGGAAAGGGTTGAATATTGTTTGTTTTATCATCATCATGATTATATTTGTCGACAGATGCCACCAGCTGGACAAGTTCCCACTTCCAGCATCCAGCGGATTGTAGCAGACTCCACCAGGTCATCGGTCCACATTTTGGGAGGCTTTGAGAACCGAGAAACAGTAAAATTCGAGTGCTATGTATGGAGTTTGACTAAGATAGTCGTTGTTGTTGTTTGTAGTGCTGGTTTGCAGAAATCATCACAATTCTGCTACCCTGATCCCAATTCATTTGGGGTCGGCGCAGCATGTCTTCTTCTTCCACACTTCTCTATTACATTATATATACATATCATTCTTTACACAGTCAATCCATAATAGGTTTGTAGAAGTATTTTGTCGTTTTAATTACATTACAATTAACGTTACAATTAAATTTAAAATTACCGTAATAAAAGTGCTATTAAATCAGTTGGTTAATAAATTATTGTGTATTTTGTTGTTAAATTCAAGTTCTCAAGTAACAATAAAATAAAACCTCAGTAACTTCACAACTGCCAATATCCCTATGAATTTTACCTGTCTTTACCACTATTCCTATATTGGCTCTAGGCTGCATAGTCGGCTGATTGTGCCCGACTGGCTGCGGTTGGTCGGGCTTCCTGTCCCATCCCAGAGCAAGTCTTTCCTTACAAAATAGTGCCCCCTGGCGTATCCGGCTTCTCCGGGTCAGACTTGCTGCTGGCTGGGTGTGGTGCTCAATCAATCACAACTGCTAACTACGTATCAAAAACCGCTACACTTGAAGCAAACACGATCCTATATCATTACATAACTTAAAAATCAATACCGAACCTTCCATCCTAGAGAACGCAATATAAAACCTGACAAACATTAAAAAACAAAAAAGAACTTTCGTCCTAAAAATTAATAAACAGTCCATCTACCCGACCCCTTTACCGCACCACATATATTTGTTCTACGTATACGTTGCCGGGGAATCGAATTAGTGACCTCTGGCTACTTTACCGTATTTGTTGAAGCGACCGCGACCCTCCCCCCGCGCCCCCGGGGTGGCATCGAAAAAACCCTTCAAAATTTGTTAAGTTAGAAATGGTTTCGACCCCTGATGGTAAATTAAAATTGTGGAACAGTTCTAGTTTTTTTTTTATAAGGGTACGTTTTTTACCGTTTTAGAGTGGAAATTTTTTTGTGCGATCAGTTTGGATTACGGTTAGTGTGATCAGATTGGCGATTGTGTTATTTGTTGAAAAGTGGTTTCAGTCATGCATTGACTAATAGGTATGGTCTGAATATGGATAACAACAAGCCTCAGTTGTATTTTGTGATGAAACACTGTTATGATCGTGACAGTTTAACTTAAACTAGAAGCATTCAGTTTAACTAAATCCTTCACAGACACTTTAAGGCCACAACTCCACCAAAGCGGAGACGAGCGGAGATGTGTAAAGCGGAGAGGAGAGGAGATGCGTAAAAACTAGGGTGTATCCATCGAAGCTGTGCGGAGATATGCAAAGTGGCACGCCGCTTTCACAACACACCGTTCACCGCACTTCGCACACATCTCACCGCGCGCCACACAGCACACTGCTTACCGCACGCCGTTTCCACTAAATCTAAGCGGAGACGAGAAGTGAAAATTCTATTAGTGGTTTACAACACATCTTCTCTCCTCTCGTCTCACCTCCGCTTCAGTGGAGTCCTGCCTTAATGGTCAATAAGTCGGTCAGTTAGTTAAGAAAGTTGGAGCTAGTTCACCGTTCCTATGGACCCTTACATGCATAAAACTGTACCGATAATTATGTTAATAATCAACACCCTGTGGTCTTCCCCCATGTATCTCCAATGCATGAGCTATTCGGGAAAAAATCATGGTGCGGTGGAAAGATTAGCCACTAACCAAGTTAAAATCGTTGCAACCGGCTTATCTCTTTATCGGGGGTCTAAACTACACCTCACGTAAATCTGTATCGTCACTAGACGAACCATTGAAAAAAATTAACTGAAACTTTTTAAAATTCAAAAAACACAAAAAAGTGAGTGAGTGACTTTCGCTTCAGAAGGTGGTGACAAATCAAAATCAAAGCATTTATTTCAAGTAGGCCAGTTACAGGCACTTTTGAATTGTCGAAACAAAGATGAAAATTAAATGTAGCTACAGTCCCAGTCACAAGACACAAAAACTGTGAAAGTACAGTAGTGCCCATTCCCTAACGTAGATCTCTATGGAGAAGAACGAGCAAGAAACTCCATGGACACTCTTTTAAATCAGAATATTTTACAAAACCTTGGTTACATCATTCATGTTGAGATGGTACATTATGTGAGAACAATGTAGCAAGATGTGCACGTTAAAAGTGTCCACAGTAGAACATTAAAAAAAAACAATTCAAATAAGCCGTGGCAACCAAGAGCTGACCAGTCCCAACTGACAGTGCTCGTTCACGAACATGACGCATGTATCAGCACCATTCAACTCAACCATTTTTAAGGGAACTAAATGACGACACACGCGCCACCATCAGCGAGACATGTGAGTGAGCATGACATACTCTTAACCGCCAGAGCACTTATAAACATACAAAAACACCAAATCAATCAAACAAAGGTCAAGTTTCAGAAGTCGGTGACCTTTGTTTGATTGATTTGGTGTTTTTGTCACCGGCTTCTGAAGCGAAAGTTATTTTTAACTTTTTTGCGTTTTTTTTTTAAGTCGGTTTTTGTTTTTGCAAAAAAGTTTTTTATTTATTTAGCATTTTTAGTTGTTCCCAAACAAGTCGCCATGAATTTATTTTACATTATTAACAACGCATGTCATGGTAACCAATTACTGTAACTAAAACTAGAACTAAAAGAGTAAGAGATAACATAAAAGTAAAATAAACAAAATAACTAAGTCAAGTGACAATTCACACATTCATAAATTCCTCTGACAATACTTCTGACATGAAAATAAAATCTTTGTCCATTCATCCGCAAACGTACCTAACTTTTGAAATGTGGGAAATGTGGGTGTATTGTACACATCTGCGTAGCCCCTCAGAGCATACAGGTGCGATGTTACCTCATGATGTTGTATAAACAATAAACATCCAAGCGACTGCAGCAATGACGACAAGTTTGCCGTCTATTTTTTAAGAGTTCCATCGTATATCTCCGAAGATTAGCATCAGATCTTTACCAAATTTAAATGGGACCATCTCAGGAGTATACTCTTTCAAATAAAAAATAAGAATTTTGAGAATCGGTCCACAAATGGGGGCGAAATCAGGTAACATATATAAAAAAAAATATACGTACACACGAACATAATATATAACCTCCTCCTTTTTTGAAGTCGGTTAAAAATATCGCATCGGTTGACGTAATTATTATGAAGAGTCCAACTTTTTTTACAAACTTTATAAATGTCATTAATTACCTACTACTTACAATTTAACTGTTTTACACAAGAAAAAGACACTGTTGTTAATATTACAGTTTTGCAAGATTTTCACTTTATTAAAATAAAATTATGATTTTCTAATCATACAAAAAAAAACATAATTTTATTTTAATAAAGAGAAAATCTAAGTAAGAAAATCTAATCTAAAGTATTCAATACATCTATTACTATTTAAACTAATTACCCTTAAAGTGAAATAAGAATATCTACAAATAACTTAACATTAATTCAACTTATTTTCAGTCGGTGTTCAAACTTCAAACTTAAGCACTAAGGCTATTTAAACAGATTTACAGTGCCTGTTACTTCAAGTTGAGAAAAGTCGAGATTCTAGAAGATTTTTAGGATCAAAGATTTTGTTACTGCGGCACTGTGACATAGGTACAGGGTGCAAACGGATTCTTCACGAAGCCGTCAACCAAGCATTCTGTACATAAAACTAAGTGATACTACGAAAAACTATTTGCTGTAGTGATGTGTTTTCCAAAAGTTTTCTAAAACTGTATTTCAACTATTACCTAAGAAGTCTAAACAAATGAGATAAACACCTCTTTACCCTCTTGACTATTATTCTCTTGATGATTTTAACAAACAAAATCCATTAATTGGAAGATTATTATTATCGTTAATTCATTTTTATTTACTATCTTTTTAAATTTTTAGGTATGTATCGGGAACAGATTAGGCAGTCAGGGCTCAAGAGACAGGAACCTGTGTGAAAACGAGCCCTGTCCAGGAGTACCGCATTCTGAATCAAGCTCTTGATCCAGCTGCCTAACGAGAGCCTCCTCAGGTATTGGTCAAAGCTCATGGCAATTAAGCCATTGGCTGAAATAACGAACTACTTTTTTTTTGTAAGATTATTTATAGCGTTAATTTCAATGTTTCAAAACAACAATTTAGGGGAGTATTATTTGATACGAATGAGACTATAGAATTTTTTCTGGTTCCAGAAAAATTTTTAAGCACTATTTTATTATTATTAGGAATTTCCTAGAATCGTATTTGTTTTACTGTAAAAAAAAAAACGAAAAAAATAACCAGCTTAGTCTAGGAAACTAAACGGCAACAAATCCGGATTTTATGTGAATAAGTTATTCTAATAAGTTAATAAACTAAAAATAGGTAATATCACATCAATAATATACGAACTTATTACTAGAAGAAGACACATTTAGACAAATAACGTTATAGACAAGTTGCATTATTGACGGGTAGCGTTTTAGACCAGTTGCGTTTTAAACGACATGTATTTTTAGACCAGTTGCGTTTTAGGCGAGAAGCGATTTAGACCATCTGCCAGTTGCGTTTTAGACCGATTTGTACTTAGACCAGCTACTTTTTAGACCGCTTGCTAATTAGACCAGCTGCTTTTTTAGACGAAATGATACTAACCCGATTATATTTGCCTAAAGTTTAGGGTAACAAGTAAATAAAATGAGTAATAATAAATGTTCTGAATTACTTACTGGAGGTCATCATTACCATTCTCTTGTCTTTATCCCAATACATTTGGGGTCGGCGTAGCATGTCTTCTCCCAAACTTCTTTATTAATCGTCACGTCATCAGAAGATTAAAACACTCCTTCCTTTCCTACTGGAGGTATTTTCTTCCTTGAAGTTTAGATAAATATTATACTCTGCCTATTACTAACAATACTAACTTATAATATGTATAATTACAAATTGTAACTAACTTATCGTTATCACTCACAACTTACGCATTCATTTATATTCGAATTAATTGTTATTTATTTTAAATTTTGATCTCTGATTATTCAAATTCACAGACAAAATCATTTATTTAAGTAACACATTCTCAGGCTCTACGAGTAGTTCTTTAATTCTAACATTAACAAATATCTTAATTTCCGAATACTACGACAAAAATATAGCTGTATTAACCAACTTCCTTACCTTACCAAGGAGGTCCAATTGCCTTGAAAACGCACATAAAATACCCTATGCTCAGTCCTACAGGGCGGACGAGGTCATTGTCCTAGGCACCCGAAATTCGAAAGCATTAAAAAAAAAGTTTCAAAATGGCGGCCCAGACCTGTTACCGCGTAACATTACTCTATGGCAGGTGCTGCAAACTTTTTGCAATTATACTCCACAAATAATGTTTGTTCTGGGAGTTTTTCGGTTGAACTAATATTTTTTTGTTAGATAGTTATTGTTCTTAATGGTACTGTCGTGTTTATGAGTTTAGTTTTGAGTGCTTAGGTTAATTTGGTGTGATTTGGAGTGAGAAAAATGTTGAGGTTTTTGTCGACTGGTGCTTTCTCTACAATATATGGGTTTGTGAATGTATGTTAGTATGTATTTGTTACCACACACGTTGTGTCTTCTGTCTTTGTTTATCGCTTTCACCTAAAACAAATATACAACACTTGCAGAAGTCTTATCCAAAATATCAAATAAAATAACAAAACAGTAAACATTATCGTGAATCAACGTCAATACAACGTGTGAAGCGTTACATGACATTACTTTGAAAAGTTTTGTTTTTAAATTGTTGAAAACATGTATCACGACTTGTATTTTCGTGTAAACGCAAAGTTTACTAACATTTAACTCTTTTACACCTCACTACTATTGCAAAATTTGAAACCATAGACTTCTTTAAACACGTATGATTCATAAAAATATGTAATTTCTTTCCGCAGGACATGGTGTATGTAGGTAGGTAACACACGGTGAGTGATTAGCAGGACATGGCGTTTTTTTACAAGGAAAATGCGATCTGAACCATTGGATAAGTGTTCTCTCCAACGGTCAAACTCACTAAGGATAGACATGTGTGCTGTTTAATTTCTGCAAAAGTTTCCCTCCGCACATAATATAAGTATCCAGTTTTCCGGACACAATATGTCCCACTTATCATCAACCTATCTCTTTCCCAGCCAAGTTAAGGTCAACTTCTACTCAAACCGGATGCAGCTTGCCTTTTAAAATTTTACTCGTTACGATTTTGTCATAGTGCTTGGTTAGGTTAAGAAAATGATTGTAACAATGATTCAATAAATGTATTCTTATTCTTTTTATAAAGGTAGCTTGCCTTTTTACTGACCCCCTGGTTAGTAAAAAGGCGTGTGTACTGGAATAGAGGCTGTCTGTAAAATAATGGGTTAGGTTTTGTTTACGGTTCTACCCTTTTCTAAAAAGATTATCATCCCAAATGTGTAATATGAGAATTAATAATATTTTGTAGCATTACTTAGTTTTAAAATCGTTTCTGGATTTATACTCGAACAAGAAAACAGAATGAATTGATTTTCTTGAAAAAATAAATCGCTTAGGAGCATTCATTTATATCTACAATATCTTGCATAGTACTCATCATCTGCCTAGCCTTTTCCCAACTATGTTGGGGTCGGCTCCCAGTCTAACCGGATGCAGCTGAATACCAGTATTTTACATAGAGAGACTGCTTGTCTGACCTCCACAACCACTGGGTTAGATCGCCTATTAATTGTAGGTACTGTACGATTACCACTTGTTAAGACTGGTTGTAAGACTTTCAGAACGACTGTCAAAGATCTACAAATGCTTTCTGTGGGGTGTCTGTGAAATAAACGGTCACCCATCCATGTATCGACTTTGGCAAATGCCGGTTACTTAACCCTGAAGATCGCTCATGCGGCCGTTGTTGTTTACAATTTTATTTTTAGAAATCTTTTGTTTTTAGTATGGAACGTGAAACACAGAGATACAAAGTAGTATGGTAATTCTGTAAACACACACAACATCTGTTTTTTCCTGAAAACGTAAGCAGAAGTGAAAACAATATCAACGTCGGTTGCTTTTACAGCCAAAAAACAGGAAGTGTCGTTTTTTTAAACCAAACAAGTATTTTGGTGGTGTACTCTGTGATCAAAAGGTTTTGGTGAGCCATTTTTAATTTCACATATTATAACTTTCTATTTTCCTAGTCCTATTCAGTTTTTTATGCTGGCCTTAGGGTGACCAACCTTTTTCTCCCGCGTTTTTGTAAAAGCGAACGAATTAAAAGTGCATGTTTTTCAACGATGGTTGTTTCATGATCATCATTTTATGTTTTATGTTATCTTATGCCTCAGTTTTCCCGTGATAGCGACAGACATACTCTAGTGATCCGGCTTGACAACTGAACATTGCAATTCTCGCAAAATTTTTGATACACAACTACCAAAAACATATCTAAAAATAACCACAGCTTGAGCCCCGCTGCCGTTCTCTACTCCTAAGAACAAGTTGCATTTCACCCGGCACGCACACAAGCACACCCCACGCACACATGCACACGCGCACTAATGCACACCTGTAGGGCAAGGAACGAATTTGGGAATAGACCGGTTGTTACTGCTTTGAACCAGCTCGCGCCGGATCGCGGCGGATCGCACTAGTTTCGTTAGTTAGGGCGACACCCTAAATTTTGGGAGAATTTTTAATTACGTCCGTTTTTGCTTTGAGATTCAAATGCAGGGGATGAAACGGGGGAGCAGGGATGTCGGGTTAGAGATACTTAGGCTCGTGATTTTGCGAATATTGTGTCGTAATGAAATAAGTTTTCAGTAGTTTTTGTTTTTTAGCAGTGTTTGCTTGGAAATGAGAAAAAAAAGAAAAGTTTCGCTAAAGAGGATGCATTGAATAAAATGATAAACATTATTCTTTATTTGTTACATGAAAGAACAAAATTTACCAATTGATATCGCCTCTAAATCATCGTTGAAATGAAGCTAACTCAAGATAACATTACTATTGTTTTCTATGAATGACTACAAAACATATTTAGAAAATTTAGTTTACGTGATTAGTGTTTGAAGGCAACAGAATATTGTAAAGAATTAAACGCCGATATATGCTCACCCCCTTTTGGCAAGTAGGAACGATGTCCTGGTTCCAGTCTGAGATCAATGGCCTTGTTATTTAAAGTTAACTTTACTTAAAATTAAAGAAAATATAGCGTAAAACAGTGATTGGGAGCAGCCAAATATCGTTGGTAGATTATAATTATTTGAATTTCAAGCCGAAAAAATATATGATGAAAGGATAAATTATCTGATTGGAAATAAATACTTAAGATAGAATAATTTATGACTCAATTATTGTCATCTTGGAGAACAAGATACACAGAAGTTATTGAAGTTGAAGATACTACGTTGTTTCTGTGTCAAAAATGTCATTTGATTAATTTATTTGGTGTGCTATGAAAGAAATGTAGTTTCCTGACCGGTCTACCTTAAATGGTTGAAGAAAAAAGGAAAACCTACATCATGGTAGTGAATTAAAAACTCTTCTTATGAATTGAAAAGGTTGACCCTTAATGAACCTGTTGTACCTTAATGTTGGCTTTGCCAAAAGATTTAAAATAAGAATTTGAATAATTTATTTAAAAAAGTATTACAAAAGTGTACATTTAGCAGCAGTAGTGTTATTTCTCAAACAATGGTATAATTTGTGCATAAAAGTAAACTATCTAACTAAAATATATATTTAACAGTTGCAAATAACGATAATGTGTACGACAGTATCAAAAAATTGCAAATCTATTTAGTCCGTCAGTTAGAGTATTGGAAAATAATGGACACGTATTTGTTGTTTTTGTAAATCAATGAATATTAACAAAGATAAAACGCATCAAAACTCGGGAGTGGGGGCTCGTGACGTCAGAACTAGCTAAAAATTATAAAGGCGTGACGTATTGAGAATTTTAAAAGCGTCATATCTTCGTCAATTTTGGTTTACGTAACAAAAGAAAAAACACGGGTCAAATATTTTTTGATGATCTAACTGACGGACTAATTAGTTTTTTTTTGTCGTCTCGCCTATTGAAATGTTTGTTATCGACCTGCCCGATCTAGGTTTATTTAAAACTGTGTTTCAGGCCATCACTTTACATAGCATAAAATAATTAGGACAGTAAAAGTTATAAAATAAAAGAAATAAAATAACAACTCAAAAAAAAAACAAATTGGTACAAAAAAACATTAAACATTAAAACTAAATTGAGTAAAGATGTACAATTAGATACGAGGGAATAACATAATCACACCAGAACTTCTAGAAATTTTTCTGTGTCTGTGTAATTTAGTATCGCCATTGGGCGCGAGATTGGGCAAATGATAAATGAATAAACCTCATCTCAGAACATACTTTAATTCAAAGCATTAGGTTAGGAAATGTGTATAAACTTATTTGTATGCAATTAATTAATTCTTCTTGAAAATATTTTTCCTGAAAAAGTATTTTTTTCCACTACCACTATATTTTAACAAGTCATAAAACAGATACTGAAATTGATTTCCCACCTAATTAATGTTTAGCAAGTTCTTTGGTCCTGTTTTATTTCCAAATAAGATATTCTTTCATACTACCTGTAAAACCTGAAGTCTATCTCAAGTACATTACTTTCGTTTACCTGAATAACTAGTTTCGTACAATTAACAGTAAACGGCTCAATTATTGGTTGAAAATAACAGTAGCACTAAAAATTCCGTTTTTCAGGTAGTTCTGAAGTCAAGAAAGATGATTACTGTTGGAAGAAGTCGGAAACCATGCATTTGAACGACGATTTAGACGATTCATAATTTTTCAGGATTTTTGTAACTGTTGAAGTGGAGAACAAAGAAAAGTATTTTTATGAAGATGATTGCAATACGGAAGAAACAAGGAATCACACGTTTTACAAGCAAACTACTTGTTGAACGCTTCGGGACGCTGATGGATGCAAGAAGCGTACTAACACGAACATGCATCGCTTCTACAGCCACGTCAAGCTAACGTCTTAAAATGAATGCGCTGATGACTTCATTACCACACATTACTGCTTACACCCCTACTTAATTCGCGAAATATATTGCCATTTACAACGAAAAACAAAGAACAGACAGTGTCGTATAATTTGCTAGTTAAAAATCATACATAATTATATCCCACCATTTTTCTACGCACTTTCGCGTACGCACACTTAAGCACTGACCGCGTGCATGGACGTGACAGCAACGCACACTACTCCACCGACCAATAAATAGATTGAACTAAACCTTGTAATTTAAAAAAGGAATAAAACGAACGAATCGCTCACTCACACATGCGAAGCAATGCAACCCAATCATTAAACGGGGTTGTGGAAATAGAGACTTTGAGCGTGGAATGTAAGGTTGAAATTGCAATGCGGTGGTGTTGTTTGTAGAACTAGCATGTTAACACATTACCCGTGCGTGGGAATGACGGCACTCACACAGGCTCACAATTTTTGACTATAGGAACACCCGAATTTTCTTCACGTGTGCGTTTTTTTTCTCGGTGTGCGCGTATGAGTGCATTCTTTCTGCCTCAGTATTCGGCAGAAGTTGTCAATGTGTTGCGTAAAACTGTGTCGAAGTGTGCGCAATTTCGTTGTTCACATGATGGATTTGCGTGTTTGTACTAGTGCTTTTTTCGTTTTTTTTTCGTATATACGGTATCGGACACACAGTGGGCTGTGTAAGTAGTGAAAAAATAATTTCAACTGGCACACTGCAAAGCATGTTTAATTTTCGTTCAGTCGTCCTCCCAAATGGAACGCCATTACGTTTTAAATTACGATGTGCGGCTTTTTTATATATATGCTTTTTAATTTACATTGTTTGTTTAATTTCTGGATCGAGTTTTTTTTTGTATTGCAAAGGAAATGCTGATTTATTGATGATGGCCGGGGAATTAATATGGTCCAGATCCTTGTATGTTTTCCAGGAAATAAGAGTAAACAGAAAACAGACTATGTGTAATGAAGTACATTTCCTCATTACCAATTTCGTATTTCGGTCTACTTGATCTGTAAAAATTGATCATGCAGTTTCTTACGATCACTGTAGGGACAAACGTAGTAATTGCTTCCCAATCTTTGTCACATTGAGAACCTTTGAACTTGCCTATGAAAGCGGAAGATGTTCTTAACATGAAAAACAAATTGCGACTGACGTCACTATTTCTTGAACTAATTAATCTCTTGATGCTGTAATCATATAAGGAAATCTGCCGAAAGATCTTCAATCTCCAACTTGCAGAACAATGAACTTATCAAAGCGAGTTAGAGTGAGCGCAAAGGTTTTTTTTTAAAGTAAATATTGGCTGAAAAAGAAAAACTATATATGTACATACAGGTTGTTGTTGTTTATTTAACTATTTTTATGTATCACATTCAAACACAATGTTAATTGTTGTTGATTAATTGAAATAACATACTTAATAGATTTAAATTAATTATGTCAAAATAGCATTGAAAATCATAGGCAAATTGGTCCGAAGACCATAAACACGTTGGCTGACCAAGACTGGCTATAAATACCTGAGGATATCTAGGGCTAGAGGTATCTTAAAAGAAACTTCGAAATAAAAAATTCCTTCTTCGAATTTTCTTTTCTTTTGAGATAGATATGTCTCATTACTTTTTTATGTTTTTGTCTCAGCTAAAAAAACTTGTTTAGGAAGTCTTTCTACGCAGTAGTGTAGTAGTGATCATTCGCTTTGCATAATATTCACAATCAACGTAGACAATCTTGTTTTTGTGATTTTTTGTAACGTTAGCAAAAAGTATGTTAATGTCTGGTTAAAATCCGGCAAATAAGATGACTGATTGATTGATGATTGAGCACCACACCCAGCCAAGAGCAAGCCAGACCCGGACAAGCCGGATATACCAGGGGGCACTATTTTGTAAGGAAAGACATGCTCTGGGATGGAAGAGGAAGCCCGACCAATCGCAGCCAGTCGGGCACAATCAGCCGACTATGCAGCCTAGAGCCAATATAGGAATAGTGGTGAAGACAGGTACAATCCATAGGAATGAGTGAATGTGTTTTGACCTTGATTGGTCTCTTCTAGCATTGGAGAATCATGTTCGTTTCTGGTGGTTGCGATTCCATTCGATTTTGACACGTCTTATTTAAACATTATTTTCGTGTTTAAGTTTCATCGTCAGTGGTATTTGTTTCACTGTCAGTTTTGCTAAGGTGATATATTTCCTGGGTGGCCGACTTTAATTTTTCTCTATCTGTTACTCGTTCCATGTATATATTGGTCTTTATTTATTTATTTAAATAAATAAATATATTGGTCTTCCAACTTTTAACCGTTCCGCCTTGTATCTAATAGCTGCGTGTAGTAAGTGAGGCTCTGGTCGTCGGAGGATGTGCTCGTGGTAGCATAACCGTAGGCATCTAATTTTTTTGGTAATTGTTTTCCAATAATAATTTCACGTGTTTTCTTATTCGGGGAGTTTCGCGTACTCTTTATCATATCTTTAAGAATGAGTCTTTCGTATCTTCTGAGTTTCGATCGGTTTGCCTTTGTGAGTGCCGCTGCTTTAAGGCCGTAAGTCATTGCAGGTTCTATGACCATTTTATAGATAAGACGCGCGATTTTCCACTCCATTTTCGAGTTTTCTATGAAGGATATTAAGGCCTTAGAGTTAGGCATCGCTTGTTTACATCTGGCGTAAACTGTGTTGTTTCTATTAAGTGTCGATTTTATATACGTACCTAGGTACTTATATACGTACCTAGGTACTTATATACGTACCTAGGTACTTATATACGTACCTAGGTACTTATATACGTACCTAGGTACTTATATACGTACCTAGGTACTTATATACGTACCTAGGTACTTATATACGTACCTAGGTACTTAATTTCGTCTACCGGTTGAATACTGGGTTAAAATGCAGCAAATAAGATTTAAAAAATTAAAATACCTGTAAGATTTATGAACCCCTACAGAGACAGACCTATTTTTGAGTTTTTTTTTACCTTTTGAAAACGAATAAGATTTTCATTTTATTCACATTTTTACTCTCCGTTTCGCCTAAAAAATATTATTTCAACCAGAAATCATAAAACCAAAAATTTATTGTAAGTACAAAAAAATCTTATTTCATGCATGAAAATTCTTTATATAAAATTCCTTAGAGAAGTGATTTAATTAAAACTAAATAATATCTTTCGGGTTCTAATGGAAAGTTTTAGAAAATAACAGTTTGTTATGTAGGTAATAAGAATAATTAATTGGGGAAAATTCCCCGAAACGTACGTGGCCGTCGGCATTATAGATTCGCATTTCGCATGAAATACATTGTTTTAAACAGTGAAAGAAAACATCTTCAGGAAACCGGCATGTCTTAGAACTGAAAATTCAACTGTGACGTCATCTAGCAGCCCGCACTGTTGCCACGTGGTGTATTCCAGCAAACTCCTTCTCATAGCGAGCGATGCGTCCCAACAGTGGGAACATTATAGGCAAGTTATCCTAATGCTATTATGTTTCACTCATTATAAGACCACGTCGTAACCTAAACGATCGTCACGGTCGTCGTGCGGATGCGCGACTGAGACGATCATTTTGTTCGACGAACACGAATGTTTGATCGCACCGACAGATGGCGCCTTAAGGTGTCGCGAAAAAATGAGTGACATATAAACGTGACAGTCGCGTGGATCAAGCTAAACAGATCGGAAACCGGAAACGGAAGTTTCAGAATTGCCTTGTATTCAGCAGCTATTTAGTAGGCAACTATTAGGAATCTGATCATCGTCAAGTTCCTGCCCTCGTGTTACTTGGAGTCGGCGCAAGAGTGTTTTTCTTCCATTCAGCCAGCTGTCACGCTAACGTATTCCTTTTTATAAGCTTTTATTTATTTTACGTTGTTTAGTTAGTTGGCTAATTAGCCAAATCTTGCAACTGAATTTCAAACTAGTTCCCTCCAATCGATGAACTGAAATGTTGTCCACACCTTTGGTTCTGGTGAATTTTTATGACAAACATGACTTGATCCTACAGCCAGGATTGCTTCCTTACAGAGAATTCCTCAACGGCTTATTAGCCGTTGAGGAATTCTCTACATTGCAAGTACAAAGTTTCGTGTCCATGCTATTGCATGGACACGAAACTTTGTACTTGCAATGTTAAAAAACAATCAAATTTTCTTCTTTTCATTTTAATAAAAGATTGCTGAAAAAAATCTTTCGCATCATTTCCTCACACAATCATCCTCATCTTTTCTGTGGCCAAATCAGAAACATCCAAGTTTTTTTTATTAATTTCTTTACAGCACCTCTGATAACAAAAAACTTGTAATTATCCCACAAAAAGAAACCTCACCTCAATATTCCTTTTCAAGCTAATTCACGTCGTCACGTCTAATAAATACCGCCAATCACTCACAAATTGAGTCAACGTCCTAGGCTGAGTTGAAGGCTACGGAGACGGCTAGACTTGTAGTTGTCGTAGGTCAGGGCTAGCTAGTATACTGAACTGTTAGTTCTAACGTAACCTTGTACCGAGTTGTGAGCTAAATTCTTAACGCTTACGTATTTTTTTTCATGTTAACGTATTTTTTTGCGTTTACGTTAGCTAGCTGAAATTAGGCGAACGAAATATTTTGTTGAATTATTTTTAGTTGTGAATGAGAGTTTTGTGGTAAATATGGTTTGGTTTTTTAGGCAGAAATAAGCTTTATTTCTTAGTTTCTTTTTGGTGTTTTTTAAGTGGTTTTATTGGGTAGTAACCATGGAGTTTCTTACACGTTCTACTTAGTAGAACATGGAAAAGGACGATATGTTTCTTCGTGGCTGTCATGAAAAGCTTTAGATATTCTTGGATATTATGATGACAAGATAAATGCCTGTTTTTGAAAAATAGTTTTATTATAAACTACATACAGCCTTAGCGAGTATCTTATAAGAAAACATTTTTTTTTTTTTGAGGTGAAATTATTATGTAGAAGATTTTTGGTAGTGATAAATAGACATAACACGTGTACGAAATAGTACCTACTACTACACCCACATTTCGCCAGCTATGCCTAAGTCCCATGTAATATAGGCCGATCCTAATACCATCAACCGTGCAACAAAATCAGACTCCGTGGCTGCTATTGAAAAATTCTAAATGAACAAAACTCAATAAAACTTTGTCTGACCAGGGAATCGAACCCAGGTCCTCATGGTTAGCAGTCGTGCGTACTACCACTAGACCAACGAGAAAATAATAGTTTTTAAAACACATTTTTATAAGTTTTTATGCTGCTATTACTAATATTCTAAGACGCAACGAGACTCGGCCTTGCTCTGCTAGGTCGTTGCACTAGACACGAGGTAGAAACGTGTGCGCATGCGCATAGGTCTTTGCACAAAACCTATTGCGCAGTATTGTCGGAATTATGATGAGTTATATTATGACGTCGGTGCGATCTTGTGGTTTCATGTTTTTTAAACCCCGACGCAAAAACAACGGGGTGTTATAAAGTTTGACATGTCTGTGTGGTTGTGTGTGTGTGTGTGTCTGTCTGTAGCATCGTAGCTCCCGAACGGATAAGCCGATTTTGATTTTGTTTTTTGTTTTTGTTTGAAATGTGAATTAGTTTCAATCATCCATTCTCCTACTCTCATCCCAATTTACATGGCATCGGTGTAGCGTGTCTTCTGCGTCCTTCTTACTTGTTTGTCCTTCGTACTTCTTTATTAATAGACTTTCTAGCTATTTCATCTTTCACAGAGTTCCACCATTGTTTCTTCGGTTCAGCTTCGCTCACATACAAACCCACATTTGCATTTTTTTTTATATTAGTTAAATAGCTTTTCAGAATACCAACAACACATTTTGAAACTAAACAATAAGCAAACAAAAACATCCATTTTGGACACACGACGACTATTTAATAGAAATTATGACCAGCCGCCAAAAACGAATAAAAAAAGTAAATTCGAACATGCACCCTGCACAAGGGTAGAAGGCGCCCTATCCCTCAGCGTTTAGGGTGCACTAATTGATTAGTACTGCGCAAAGCCAGACGGCAGACAGTGGCCTTGGGCAATCAAAACTGGTTGCATTTAGCAAAGGAACAAAATGTCATAGATATATGACAATTTCATTGTCATTATTTCCATTCATATTTGCCTGGAATTTCTTTACAGGTACGGTCGAGATAGCTTGGTACTGTTGATACTTAAAACTCTACGGTCATATTAGAAGAATATCAGGCACGTTGTTAATTTATAGGAAATAAAGACTTAAGTAGAATAGGTACGAAAAGTTTAAACAGCTAGGCGGCAGTCAAAGTATAGCTGCAATGCAAAAATATAATTCCCAACTATTATCCTAGTAATTATGCAGTGTTACCATCGTTAATAATGTGTTGAAGTGGATACAAAGAAAATAAAAAAATAAATAAAAAATATCGCTGGACATTACACACAGCGCCATCTAGTGCCACACTAAGCAAGGAGGCTTGTGTCGTGGACACCAGATAGTTGATATACTACATATATACTTTTTGTTTGTAAATACATACTTATTATACATATAAACATCCATGACTAGGAAACAAATGTCCATGCTCATCACACAAACATTTGCTCCTACCGGGATTCGAACCCGAGACCCTAAGAACGTAAGGCAGTCTCACTACCACTGCGCCAATCGGGTCGTCAAATAAAAAAAAAAAAAAAAAAAATAGGGTTGTATTCATATAAAAAATATGTGATGTCCAAACGTCGAAACTGAATGGTCAAACAGACTCTTATCATGAACTTTTCTTTAAGCAGCGCTTACGTACGACACACTTTGTAATTTAAATTATTTTACCTCGCAATGAGCAACAATTGTATTACATATCAAAACTCGTGCAATATCACTCGCTGTTATATTTTTGTAACCACATTCTAACCCGTAATACGACCGCAAAGTTAACATCACTCAATTGAGTGCGATACGTGTAAGCCGCTGTAAGCCCTTAGTATCCCCATAGGGAATGTTTCAATGTTATAGAGAAATGATTTTCCGGGATAACATAGTGAGGTGTAGTGTGACAAGACATGTGGATTGGGAACTTTTTATGAAGTAAAAGGTCCTGGTGATTATAAGACTGATTATAAACGGATGGAGAGGGAGAGGATGACCAAGGAAACGATAAATGGATTGTGTGAGGAATGAAAGAAATAGGATTAAATGATCCCGTGAGGGCTGACAGAGGAGAATGGAAGCAAAGACCACAAGTTACATGAGACAAGAGCAGTAAGACAAGGATGAAAAGGTGCTGATGTTATGTGCAGTGTAGGTTTTAACATCATAAACAAGACCTATAAACAAGTCATAGTGATTACTTGAGTAAAAGTAATAACGATACGATTTTTATTCTGTAGTTTAGTAATTGCTTGAAGTTAGAAATGTCAAAAGTTAGAATTCTTTAGTTTACTTTCTTTGACAGTTTTTGTTTCGTTCAAATTCTTGTTTATTGCATTAAAGTGGTTGCATAAATAACTACTTAAACTTAAGTAATTACTTGACTGATGACCAGGGTAAATTCACACAATATCATTATTAAACCTGTCTAGTCTTCGTTGCCTTTTTCGCCATTTCACGCATCTAGTATTAATTCTGTGCTTAACACTCCATATATTTCGCCATCGATTTCGACACCACAAGTCGGGGCAGATCGGGAGGCCCTAGCACAAACGCGCGGTGTAAATATGTCGATTTTTAAATCGAAAATACAATTATCCTATACCAATATATAAAAAAAAACAAGCACTCAGTATCATCCATAGATATGAATAAATTATGAAAATACTTTATGTGAAACGAGTTTTTTTTTTTTAAATAGATGTATTTCCATAACGTTTACGCTCGTGCTAGGGCCTCGGGAGAAGCGCGTGACTTACACGAGCGTAAAACGAATAAAACTTAAACCAAACTCAGGAAACTTAACCTTCTCTTCACCCGCTTGAATAAACAACAAAACCTCAGGAAAACCTAACAACTTAAGTTCTATAGTTGAATTCCTGTACTCCTACATGAATGAATGTAAAAAATAAAACCGACTTCAAATAACACAAAAAAGCGAAAACTTGCTTTAGCTTCAGAAGTACCTTTGTTTGATTGATTTAGTTTTTTGTCACCGAATTCTGAAGCTAAAGTTATTTTTTGTGTTTTATGAAGAAAGTTTTATTATTTTCCATTTTTAGTTGTTCCCAGAAAAATATTTGCCATAAATTTATTTGACATTGTTAACAATACATGTCATGGTAATAGGCGTATCCCCAATCTAAGGAACTTAACATACCTTTTTTTATAATTTAAATGGGACCACACGGGAAGCACCAGCTTTCAAATAAAAAAAGAATCATCAAAATCGGTTCACCCAGTCGAAAGTTCTGAGGTAACAAACATATAGTCGAATTGAGAACCTCCTCTTTTTGGAAATCGGTTGATAAAAGAATTAGATAGATGGCTTTCAAGTGTAACATGACGTTATTACAAAAGAAACTACTCCACATTTTATTTTGTCATCAAACTCAAACCATAGCTCTGATTTTTCAGATTCATGTGCGTAAATTGTATAATTATCACTTGCTGCGTTGAAGGAAAACATCGTGAGAAACCCAGCATGCCTGAGAGATACTTTCTTGACGGCATGTAAAGCCAAGGCAGAGGCTCATGGGCGGCATAAAAAGTCTGTCACCAGGCTATGCACTATCCACACGATAAAGCAGAAAGAAGAACGATAGCTAGCAGAAATTAAACCAGCTAAATTAATACGATTAGGGAAAGCCAGGCAAAAATCTGTCACAAGATTCAACCTTCATTTACACGGTCGCAAAACTGAATTCCTCACGAACCGAATTCAGGAAACTGACCCTTACTCGCTTGAGTAAACCTCAGAAATCAGGAAAACCCACCAACATAACTATACAAAGTTCCATTCTCACCGTCTTCCTCACTACACACATGTAATCCTATAATCGTATGTTGGCTAGGTAGCGAACAATACGGCTGCGACGACAACTATCGCACACACGGCTCTGTGTGGCGGAGTGTGTTGTAGTGTGAGCGTAGTAGCGATAGCAAACTTAGATGGCGGTGCAGTTTGGATTTGATTTATATTGTATTTAGGGAGAATTGAAAATGTTTTTATTAAGCAAGTAGATTAGAAATGGTTTAACTAGGGATAGCAAGTTAGAATAACTATGTAGTATTGCATTTTTTTTGGAAAATTTACTGATTCCGAAAAAAAAGTGTTATAGTTAGTAGTTTTAACACTGACGAGAAAAGTGGGTGAGGAAAATGTCCTGAGGAAAGTTTTGAAAGTAAACGTGAATGATAAAAGAGTAGTGGAAGACTAAAGATGGACCGTGTGAAAAATAATATACTTGGTAAGGGGTTGTTCACTAATAAAATATGACGACTTAAGAAATATGGAAGAACATAAAAACTGAAATTAAAAAAAAAATGTTTTAATATGATGAACATTGGTTGGTGTCCTAAAGTGGACTATTCCATGAAACAGTCATTCAATGGAATTAAATGAACTTAGCGGGTTGTATTGACGATCTTAATGATTATAACTCTGTCAGCCATTTTTGTTACGGTCACGCGAGTCATATTTTAATCAACATACATCCTGACACTGACCTGCAAATTGAAAAAAAAAACGAAACGGCTAAGGAATTTCGGCATTCTTACATTAGCAGATGATTTACGCTCTGTTATACGTTCCTAGTACCCACATAGGTTATATTTTTGAGCACTTGAGATTTCTACAAACTAAAAACCCTAATCATGTCAATAATACAACCTTCGTCTTTCAAATACCCTCTTCAGTTCAGTAGCACCGATCACTAAACATGCAGTCTGCGTGTGACCATTAATCACGTGTATGGCGCTAATTAGGACACGCTACTGGCTAATTCTTTGGTTTTTAACAATCATGAAACATGGGTTGTAAGTTGTTCATGAGGTGCTTTGAAGGGAATCCGCTGGAAGTCGTGAAAATGGTGCTGTATGTTGGCACTTACTATGTTTTGTCTCTGCATCGCCCTAAGGTAGCCTGTTAACATTCCCAAGGCATACAAGACCTTTGTACGGCTTTTTATTTGTGCATATAGTTTAAATAAATAAATAAATGCGACGTCGACAGGGTTGGCGCAGTGGCTGAGCTATTGACTGCTGCGTTGGGTGTCGCGGATTCGATCCCCACGCTGAACAAAAATTTGTATGGCCTACAGATAGTTGTTCCGGGTCTGGCTGTTTGTGGATGTGAGTTTAAATGTTTGTTAACCCACCCACAATACAGGAGTAATTCCTAGTGTGGGCAACGCTTTTTTTGAGATAAAATTACTTGCCATTGCGCAGTGTTCAAAAAGGTACATAGCTTTCATTGTAGCATCGTTTAGAAAAAACTTTCGGTTGAAGATAAGTTTGTTAGAGATGACGTATACGGAAGAGTCGTTTTGTTTTCTACTGTTGATTTTCCTGCTTCGTGCTATTCTTTTTTCACATGCAGTATTTTGCAAAAAAAACTTACGTTCTTATATGTATGCAAGTGTGTTCCCACTTTCACTTAAAATCCCATCAAACAAAACTGCTATTAACTAAACTATATAAATAAATTAATAAATTCCCCACGTCCGATTGCCTGACTATCGGTACAACTAAACTAGTGTGAGTGCTAGACATTGCCTAGACGAAGTGACCCACTGCCCGGCGACCTTGCGTTTCTTATGTTATCACTCCGTCCTGCTCCCTCCCACCTTCAGACTATCGCCGTCCCCCTCGTGCGTGGAGTCTATTGATAGTTAAGACGGTGTTTTCAAGGTTATGCAGAGGATCGGGTTTGTGTAGGACGGGAATGCGTTTCGAGGGTAGTCTGGCGGGGAGGGGGTGTAGAGAGCGGGGGGGTGATGTGATTGATTTTGAGAATAGTTTCATGTGTTTCGTTTCTTGTACGGACTTTAGTGATGTGTGTTGTAGTTAGCGTATAGAAATGGATTTTTAACATTGTTTTGGTTGTTTTGTTTTGGTACAGCTTAGTATGATGTTTTGCGTGGCATCACTTTGGGCCCTATCAGAATATCAGCGCTGTGGCATTTGTTTCAAATGTTACAGCACCATGCTGAGATATTAGATTGGCCTCGTACCGGGTAAAACGGGGTGAATAAAAATGCAGGGGTGAATGGAGACAAAACTTTGAAATGGATTGTAACGTTGAATTCACATTATATGTATATGTTACCAACAAGTACTCTATTTTATTAACTGAATAATTATACTTAACAATTTAGATGACCTTGTTGGCAACATACAGTATTAATTCAGCCTTTCAAAGTTTTGTCTCCATTCATCCCTGAATTTCTATTCATCCCGTTTTACCTGTATTTCGTGAAAGTGGTAAAGAAGAAAAATTAAGTTCTACGTAGTACAACATTTGACCAAAAAAACAGGGTGAAGTGACCAATTTTAGTCTAATGTACGTCTTATTTTTAAACTTTTGTTATGTTTACTTTTATATATTTTTTGTTTTATTGTTAATTTTAATAATTTTGTTATGTCATGTGTGAAAAATTAACCAATAAATACTTTTTTATTTTATTTTGACACGCTTCTAGTAGATAGAATCCTCTTTATTAAAAGTTGAAGGAATGTAACTGATATCGGATGGAATTTGAATTTAATATGAAAATAGTGTTGCTATTTTGAATCTTTGATAAAGCGGAGAGGCAGTTTTATGACTTTAGCACCAATCAGGCCGTAGAAATTTTGTGAATAGAGTCAAAGCATTTATTTCAATTAGACCATTACGGCACTTTTTGAATGTCAAAATTACAAATAAAAAACAAAGCTACAGTCCCAGTCACAAGGCATAATAACTTGAGAAAGTACTGTAGTTGCCCATTCCCTAGCGTAGATCTCTATGGAGAAGAACGGGCAAGAAACTCCATGGACACTCCATGGAATAAATTCCAATTGAGACACAGCCTAGATTATTTGAGATGACAATTCTAGAAAGTAATATCACTAATAACAACGAACACTGCAAGTGTTTAAAAACAGAACACCGCGATTTTTGAAACACAAAATATCATTTATCAAAAGTCACTTCAACCAATCACTTTATCACCATTTCTACTAATCCAAAACGCACAAAAAAATAACAAATAAGTACAAAAGAAAACTATAATTTCCCTTGTAACCGACTTCTCTCAATCTTATGGGAACACAATCCCATTACACAACTAGCGTCTATCGGGGCGTACTTGACCGACCCCCGACCCCGGGGGTCTTCGTCTAGACATGTGGGACGAATAGCGAAGTGGGTCACTGATGCCGACGGTGGGATAGTTACATGTCACGACACTGTAATTTTCTTCGGCCTTGAGAGAGGGGTTGGTTATCCTGGCCGGATTTGTAGTTTTGATTTGAGAAATCCGAGGTTAGTTGAGCGTTGGGATTTTTATTAGTTTCGTTGTTAGAGAGTCTGTTTTTATTTATTTCAATTTTTATTTATTTATTTATTTTTTTATTTATTAAAACTTTATGCACTTATTGTACAAAGGCGGACTTAATGCCTTGGGCATTTTCTACCAGTCTACCTTAGGGTGATGCAGAGACAAAACAGTAGGTGCAAGTACAGAAAAGTTTTAAGAAAATATATATATATATATATATATATTGAAATACTAAAATAAAACAATAAATACATATATACATACATACAAACAAAATATACAAAGTCAAGAGAGATTAAAATACAACGATAATGAAAAACTACCTAATTAATTATGGGACAATTTTATGTCACGCTGAATGTTTTTATAAAAATGTTAGTGTGTCTTAGATCAAAATAGTTACGAAATGGGACTTTTGTGATGCTTTGTTTAGTTGTCGAAATGGGAAAGTTACGAGATGGGTCGTAGCCATTTTTTTTACTAATGTTCAATGAAAACTCGTGGTTGACTTTTATTGCATTACATCACAATTATAGTATAATATAATAATAATAAGTGAGACAGCGATTAATGACGTAGTAAGCAACATTTGTTGATTTATAATTTAATTCTCGAAAACACATCATCACTATTTTACACAAGAAAACTCAAAAGCTTTTATTACAATATAAAACATAACATAATATCACGCCTGAAATCTCCGAAAGGTTAGGCAGAGTTGTATCTATAATAATAGTACTCCCACATTTCGGCAGTTATGTTTAAGCCCCATGTGATAGGGGGCGAGCCTATGACCATCAACTGGGCAGTCCAGCTGCGTAGTCCAGACTACGGGGCTGGTACTGAGAAAACCCACACATCCAAACACTTTGCCCGACCTGGGAATCGAACCCACGACCTCATGCTTGCTGTTGTTGTTTTAATTGCGAGACTGCAATCAAAATAACAACAGCAATAAACGAATTTTCTTCATCATCTTTATTTCACACACGAATACAAAAACACTTTTACTACAAAATATCCAACAAATAACCAGTTTTATGAAACCCGTCTTAACTATTTCCCTTACAAAGGGTACGTTACCCTTAACAATAACGTATTCATAGATACCTTGTCTAGTTGACCGTACTTGACCCTCAAGGGTCGGGGTTTGAGTCTAGACGGGGACCGGAAATGGTCCGGTTTATAGTTTGTTTACTTTGTTATTATTATGTTTGTTTGTTAAGGGTAGTTTTGGGTTGTAAAGGGTGTCTCTTGATCGTGTGAAGGTGTTTTGTGATGATTTTAGTGTTGTTTAATGTTTTGTTAGTTATTAACACGTTTGTAAGCTTAGGGGTGAACTGATTTAATAATGTAGCTGCTCTACACTGGCGACGAGTATCTACAGTTACCCGCTAGAGATATCTCTCGACGGCATGTAAAGCCAAATCAGAGCGGGCGAGAGTGGGCGGCATAAGAACTCTGACACCAGCATAGCTATTCACAACGCTTCGATTCGATTTTCGATTCGGAAAGTCGTATGTCTATCTCGCTCGATTTCGTAATGTCAAAAAAAGATAGACATACGACTTTCCGAATCGAAAATTGAATCGAAGCGTTGTGAATAGGGGGCCAGGTTGGGTTAGGTTACAATAACCATACGAAAAAGAAAAAAAAGGTAAAAAGTGGGTGGTGGGGGGATTAAAGCTATAACTAAGGTAGCACAGGGTATGTATGTCAGCAGTGCAATGGGTATAGAGCTCAAACCATCTTTAACTACTTCACCCTAGCCAGGGCGAACAACGCACTCAGCTAACGCCGATCGATCTAAAAAATTATATCTACTTACCCCGGGCCGATTTTTCTTGTGCAGCTCAAGTTGCTCCTTGTTGAAGTGAAGTATAATAACTAATAGGCATGTTTATAGCTTGAAAAGGATGCTTTCGTTGTATATTGGTATAAATATTTGAAATATTGGAGCTGTCCGTGTAAACGAAGTTGGAAGTTCATCAGCAACATCAACCGATAAGTATGGAATCTAGACCCGAAATAAATTGGGACCAAGGCCAGGAGAATGATGATCATGCATCTAGCATCTAGCACTTTCGTCATCTATATTTTTCGCAGGTTCCTTTATTAAACATCACCACCACAAGTATCACAACCTTCAACTTCAAAAGGTAAACATTCAACAAAAGGGAAACATTTGGGCACACACTCCTCAAGTGACGTCACCTATTTGAATCTAAAAAATACAAATCGGCCCATAAAACTCGCACACATGCAGATTATAATGTGCGCCGTATCGTAAATGCACACAGAGATGCGCTCGCGCCGATCTAAAACACTCGTCCGGCGAGGCCGATAATGGCGGTCGGGGTCAACGAACTGACGGTTACATATTTAGAAAAAAATATTTGGCAAATGTTCATGTGCAGCGGGCATTACATTGTGTGCCAGGGAAATTGGTGTGCGGAGTATTTTAGTTTTTAGATTAATATCTTGAGTTCAAGGAAGGAGATGGATAGTGTTTTTGTAAGTTAAGTGTTTTTGGGATAAACTACAAGAAAACATGTTGCTATTAATACTTCACCTGACAACTGTCTTCAAGCAAGTCATAAGCGAGCGATCAAGAATAAGGGATGATCGGGAAAATGGAAAATTGTATAAAAAAATCACCCTATTTTGTTCACTATTTTAATCATTGTTACAAATAAGGGTTTTAGTAAACCGCCCGACCGCTCGTCCGCGCGGTCGGGCGTTGTCGTGTAACAACCCGCCTATAGTTGGTGCCTGTTAAGATGAGAATAGCGGTCATTGCCCTTTCCCTAATATCTCTTCGTACGAACAAAACAAATAAACCATGTATCGTTTTTCATTAGAAAAAATGTTAAAGATCACGATAGATGACGATTCAAGACTTGAACAGGCTTATTTTTGGTTTTCAAAATTAAAAGTTTAATAAATATAGGTGGGTCAATGACTGCTATTTTCATTTTAAGTGGCACAAACTATAGTACTAGTAATTTTCAACTTATGCTATGGGCAAGCTGATTAGTTTTTCATATTTCCATGCCGGTCCTGTAATAAAAGTTGATCATTTTTATGAGTCATCACCATCATCATCATCAGCCTATTAATTTTTCCCACTGCTGGGACACAGGCCTCTTCTCTATGAGAGGGAATGGGCTATAATCCACCAGGCGGGCCCAGAGCGGATTGGTAGATGTCATATGTCTTCGAATTTTTGATTCTAGGCCATGCCGGTTTCCTCACGATGTTTTCCTTCACCGTTTTGAGAGGAGTGGTGATGAAATAAATTACACAAAGTAATGCGCCAGTCTGGGTTCGAACCCCCGACTTACTGTTCGTTAGTCGGGGCCGCCACCACTGGGCCAACGCTGCTCATTCATCATTTTCATAAGTAGGGACTACATTCCCCGAAAGTATGACCCAAGGGTTTAACCAGCTAAATTTCACTATTATTATTTAAGAGTTCAAAAGAGTTGGATTTACGTTCCGATCTGTCTGTGATAACTGATAACGCAGTCAACAATTAATTTACTGCTGACACCCTGTGCATATTGTTAATTGGCACAATGAGTTCTAGCATCCCTGCATGCGGGCTAGGATCAAAGCTACCACTTATGGTCTATTACAGTTTATAAACACAATCTAGATTTTTATTGTTTGTGGTGTTGCCCGCATGATAATGGACTTTTTCCAGCTTTTATTTCATTTATTGGTTGAACTTTCGATGTTTTACTAATGTCTGCTGTGAGCATTCTAATTTATTCTCACTGCTGGGACACAACTCTCATCTCTCATCTCTGTGAGTGGAAGTGGACTGTAATCCAACATTCACCTAAAATATTGGCTATGTAAATGACCATGTAATTTCCTCATATTGCGGCTTTTGTTAGCAGTAATAGTGATAGCCTAATGCTAGAGCCTCTTGTAAGAATTCCGATAATCACACGATTGTCGGACTGCTAGGTCTCGAATCCGAACCCAAGACACGCAGCTCTAATTTTTCGGATACATGTGTGTATTGTACAATTATCACTAGCTTTGGTGAAGGAAAACTATCGTGAGGAAACCAAACCTGCAGCATGCCTGAGAGATATTTCTCGACGCCATGTTAAGTCAGGTCAGAGGCCCATGGATGGCAACAAACACTCTGACACCAGATTAAGCACTAGCCACACAAAAAAGAAAATAAATATTACGGCCCAAGAAATGATTATTTCATAATTTGAGTGAGCCAATAATCTCGGCCTGCAATGTATGAACTGGTCTGTCAGTAGAGATGGGTTCACTCAACATACCTATGTGTTTATCTACTGCAGTTTAATGAACTAACGCAATTTTATATTTATGCGCTTATGTACTTGTTATGTACGAGTGTATGACAGGATATAGCGTTGGGAGGCCGCGAGAGGAGTACTGCTCTGAGACCCATGCAAAGATAGATATTGGAAGTGATTTTTTCTTTGTGTTTGTCTCAGAAAGAAAATGGTTGGGCGCTATTTTGGTTTAGACTGCCCATTTAATAATTCCATGAGTGACACAGTAGTTTTTCGAGTTTTTCAGAGTGACGATTTTCTGAACTGGGAACTGAAATATCATCAACGCCTGTAGTCTCCGACGGGTTAAGCAGGGTTATAAGCCACTTTTAACAGTAACTCTGATGATTGGACTTGTTGGTTCCAGTTTCCTCGCTGGCCTAGTGATCACACACGCTATTACTGAGCATGAGACCTTGGGGTTCGATTCCCAAGTCGGGCAAAGTGTTATTGGGGTTTTCCATAGGAATTTCTTAGAAACAATCCGGATTTGTACCTGGTTGTTGGCAAAAGGCTCGCGCTCCCTATTACCTGGGGCTTGATTATCTGGTGAAATTTGGGTATACTATAAAGTACAACTCTGCCCCGTGCTTTGGGGATTACAAGCGAGATGTATTGGTGGTTTCAGTAATAGCGGAGTTTCTTTCTTCCTGTGATATTTCTATTGCCCCGTTGAACTCAACACACCATCTTCATCACTGTCATTGTCCTACCCTTATCCCCAATTCATCTGTGGTCGGCGCAGCATGTCTTCTTCTTCCATACTTCTCTATTACTCGTCATCTCAGCAGACACCTCCTATCATCCTATACACAGTCTATCCATCGTCTCTTTGGTCTTTCTCTACTCTTTCTTCAATTGCCCCTTGTAATACCTCATGCAGAAGAAAATTTTCTTTGCTTTTCAGGAAGTCTCAAAGTCCAATGAACTTCAACTTCTACGATTTCATTACTCCTGACGTTGCTGACGTTCGTGGGTGTTTTTCTCTTCACATGTGTACTAAGAATAGATGAATATTAATAGGTCGTGGGTTATTGCACGCATTATGTACCGTGTTATGTATAGAGCAGGATATAGGATCGTGAGGCTTAAAAGGGAGATTGTGAGAGTGCATTATCACATAGGTTGATTTTTGTCGTTTGATGCGTCATGCATTTTGATTTTATGTGGTTTTTTATTGTTTAGTTAATAAGACGGTTAAGAAGCTCGTGGCTAAAGACTAAATAATAACAGTCGCTTGGGTCGATCTTAAGGTTAAGCCGTGGTTGTAGGTTGTCATTTAAAGATCTTAGACAGCCGTTACAGGTAGTCAGTGGCCCGAAAGTCTGACAATCAGTCTTACCAAGGGTTATCTTGTTACCCAGTACTAACTGGGTTGTGGAGGTCAGATTTGCAGTCGCTTCATGTAAAGTACTGATATTCAGCTTTATCCGGTTATACTAGAAGCCGACCCTAACATAGTTGGGAAAAGGCTACGCAGATGATGATAAAAATACGGTTAAGAAGATTGGTGCGCCTGTAGCCAGCATTGGACTGGGAATTACGATAAACTGACCTGATTGAAGCAGATTGCCTCCTGGACTCCCCACGAGCTAGGATGGTTACCTATTTCTAGTACACCTTTCACAGTCAGTCCCGGTACTAACGTTGCCAACTTTCACCTTGTCATAAGCTTTTCTCAAATACTTAAACTTACGAAAAATAAGTTTTCTATAGAAATTTTAAATTCCTCATATATCGTCTTTATATCGCTGTCCATTCAAAATATATATTTGGGAACATAGATATTCTGTAATCCAATCGAAATAAATACACGCTACCTTAAGAATATGTTTGATTTACAAATTATTTTGGTGTTACGTTTGTATGAACTACATAACGGCCTACTTATATTTGACGACCCGAATGGACTAGTGAGGCTGCCTTACGTTCTAAGGGTCCCGGGTTCGAATCCCGGTCTGAGCAATAGTTTGTGTGATGAGCATGTACATTTGTTTCCGAGTCATGGATGTTTATATGTATAATAAGTATGTATTTACAACAAAAAGTATCTATGTAGTATATCAACTATCTGGTGTCCACGACACAAGCCTCGTTGCTTAGTGTGGTACTAGATGGCGCTGTGTGTTCATGTCCAGCGATATTTATTACTTATTATTATTATTATTTATCGGTCGCCGGCCTCTTAAGAAAACGTCGTCAACGTCTGAAGTTTTCAAACCGACTGGTAACCAATCTCGGAGGATCCAGTAGGATGCTGCCGAACTAGATATAACTTTTCGAGGAGGCAGTTAACAAAACCAAGAAGACAAGATACAAGGATATTGTCACAATCAAGGTGAAGCTATGATGTGGCCTACCACATCATAGCTTCACACCAGGCGAGTTGCAGCCAAATGCAGGCCTATTTAGTGTAAAAATCCCTAGTTTTGCTCCGGTACTGTAACTGCTGTGTGGTTTTCCAAAGCGAGGTTATATACATGTAGGTACCCTTTCTAGCTGAATGCACATGTGTATTTTAGTATGTATGTAGTAAATCCTAAAGAAAACATCATAAACAAAGACGAACCATAACAAAAACACCAGTCTAACTTGGAATAGAATTGCAAAGCAGTATGTTCACAACACGAGTGACGCCGAGGGGCAATGCACTGCGACTTATGTTCAAGGCGAATGTCTAATGTTAATTTGTGTTTAGTTGTGAGTTTTATGTATTGATTTAGGTACATAAATGAACATGTCGATGTTGAGGATGTTTTTGAGAAAAAAAGGAAAAGCGAGGTATAGCTGCGCCTGACGCGGTAAAATTTTGGATGGGTTTGCATGTTTGGTGTCCCGGTACAGCACAGCGATGTAGCTGAACGCGCAGGAACGCACAGCCTTGGAAGCTCTTCCACAACTTGGACCGATGGCTTGGTGAAGACTGCAGGGATCCACTGGATACCTGAAACACAAGACTGGGCGATGTGGCGAAGCTTGGGGAAGGCACATGTCTTGCCTGTCGGGGTTGCGGGACTGTTCGAAAGAGATACCGTGGCCCCGGAACAAAAAGGGCGATGAAGGAACATGGATGGGTTTTAGTCAGTAAAAGTCTGACACTCCCTCCTGCTCCGCCCAGAGCGGGAGGAGTCATTTGATAATTCCGAAAAAAAAAGGCACATGTCTTGCACTAGACGACGTTAGGCTGATGATATGATGATGATGAATGCAGCTTTGTGATCAGAATAGGATAGGAATAGGAAGATAATTCGCCCTTTCATAAAGCATGGACAATAATTTCATTATTTCATGGGTAAGTAAACGTGACGTTTGCTGATCAATTGTTTATAAGTATTATATTCTTTGTGGAATTGACCCACGTTTTGAACTCAGTGCAAGGACCCCGTAGCCGTTAGCCGTGTGGTATCCGGCAGAGTAGAATAGAACCAACCCACTACACTCACGGGTGTCGTATAAGGCGACTAATGTCTGAGGCATAACATCAAGCGCCTCCGTAGACTATATAGAGAATGGGCAGCAGCGTTTTCTGTTAGTCTTTCATTACTGCGATCTCCAATCCGCCTGCCAAGCGTGGAGATTACGGCAAATTCCTACCATCATGGGAGAGGCTTATGTCCAGCAGTGGACGTTATGGGCTGATGTTGTTGTTGTTGTTGCACGGACCCCAGAAAAATCTTTGAAAATTTAGCGCCTACGGACCCGAGGAGGTTCAAGACTTAAATACCTAACTGATATATAACAAAACAAATGCATTTCTGGAATTCTTCACAAACCCCGTACGTCATCCATTTTAATTTCTATCAGTCATCAACATGATAGGTAGTCACTAAGCATAGCCTTAAAACCGTCCAACTGCGCAGTAACAAATGCTCAACGTCACTCCGAAACTACCTGATTTACAAATCGGACCAAAATAAACAACCCACCATTAAAGCTAAAATAAATACAAGCTATAACCCAGCGTTTGCAACTAATATGAGCAAATTTAGTACGTCAGGATGCTGGAGAGGAATGAGCAGAAGGTTGGGTTCTGTCTATAAGGATATGAGGTAAAAAAAACTGCAATAGCGAAATGCCGTTTTGTTGCAGTTAAAATTTTAAACTGTGTGTCTGTTATATCGATGTCGCTGTTTGTTGTCCTTATAACTGAACTATTTTTTTTCCATTGTCTAGAAAATACAGTATTAGAAACGGCTTGTTGTTCTTAAACTATTTGAAGACCACGATAAAGTTGAATGTGTTTTTCACAATTATTCTGTAAATGGGTTGTGTCAGCCGTGTGTTATCCGGCAGAGTAGAATAGAACCAACCCATTACACTCACGGGTGTCGTATAAGGCGACTAATGTCTGAGGCAGAACACCTTGCACCTCCGTAGACCAGAGAATGGGCAGCAGCGTTTTCTGTTAGTCTTTCATCACTGCGATCTCCAATCCGCCTGCCAAGCGTGGAGATTACGGCAAATTCCTCCCATCATGGGAGAGGCTTATGTCCAGCAGTGGACGTTATGGGCTGTTGTTGTTGTTGTTGTTGGGTTGTAACACACTTTTACATGTCCGAAACAAATTATGTTTTAAAACTAGATGAGCTTGGTGTAATTCTATTCGACTGAGAAGACAGACAGCGGTGGCCCAGTGGTGGTGGCCCCGACTTACGAACAGTAAGTCGTGGGTTCGAACCCAGACAGGCGCATTACTTTGTGTAATTTATTTCATCACCACTGCTCTTTTCTGCCACCGACTAAAGTAATTTTCGCTCGGTTATTTTTTTTACTCTTTTCAGTTGTGGTATCCACACAAATCTATGCAAAGTATAAATTATGGTTATTTTAACTAGGAGTTATTAGCTCATCATTATAAATGTATTTTTTTGAGGATAACTTATAAAGTACCGAAGCAAAGTAAATACAATTTGTTTGGGACCACCGCGCAAGCTTCTACTATCAAATGAAAAAGAATTACTTAAATTGGACCAGTAATCACGAAGAAATTGGTGAAAACGTACGTAAAAAAAAGATGCTGGTGGATGCAATACATACCCAGCTCCTTTTTTAGAAGTCGCTTAAAAAGGCATATCAAGATACGCATTTAGCTAGTTGCAAGGACTGGTATTTCTGTTCCTCTCGTATCACTCGCCTCGCAGCCCAAGGCGAGAGTTCGACAGCACTGCCAAGGTTGAGTCTGAATACCTACAGTCGTACCTACTCGTGATGTCTGCTTAGTGCGCTGTTTTGGTCTAGTGCCTGCGACTTTTTTGTCGCAGCGGAAAATCTTTGTGTTTACTTTGATGACGTGACGTAGCTTGGGTACATGCACCTTTTTGACAAGTTTTAAGAGGAACTTTGGAAGATTCTTGATGTAAATTTGTGTGAATTTTAAACTTTTCCAGTAATTTTAGGGTGTTGAAGCCTTGAGGTTACATTATTATACATGATTGGCCTTGGGCGGTTTTTCAGCGCAAACATTTTATAATCACCGATAAACATACTTTCTTTGTTCTTGTTTCTTTTGTTCCAGACCTGACCTTTACACTATAATATGAAAATTAGAGATCATTTTCAGCTTTAGAATCCAATGTTACGTAAGGTTTTTAATTTGTTTTTACTACATCAAAAATACTTTATACGAAAATTCCAGCATTTTTCTTAAGTAATAAAATTCCCCGCGCAAAAACGCCAACTGAGGAATAGGTGTTATAGTGTAATGGCAACACATAAAATCACGCCTGTAATGCCCGAAGGGTTAGGTAGAGGTGTACCTAATAGCACACCCACATTTCTCCAGTTAGTTTAAGTCCATGGGACTAACTTACTATAGTCTGCGCCAGATAAGTAGGAATTAAAGGTCATTGCTCTTTCCTCATTCCTCTGCGTAGGTACCCCGACAATATATTATGAATCGTTTTTTATTACTAGAAAAAGTCAAGGATCACGATAAAGTTAGTTTCGGGATAAGTTTATATCATTATTTCTGTTTTCGGAATTATGTATTTGAATAAATGTATGAGGGTTAATGACCTTTATTTCCTACTTATCTGGCGCAGACTTTAGGGAGCGAGCCTATTGCTATCAATTATCAAAAAGAAATTGATGGAAAAACCCAATTATAATTTGCACGACCCGGGAATCGAACCCGGAACCTCATGCTCAGCAGTTGCGATTGCGACAACTGGACCAAAAATCCAATAACACTTATAAAAAAACTTACACTGTGAATATTATAGTGTGTATGTATGTTTGTCATCACACGATCCATCTATCCAGTGAGTCAGATAGGTACTCTGACCTGCGCAATGTCCGACGGCTAGACCTTGGCAGCTAGAATTCATTCACACTAAACGTAATTATGCTAACAAATATGGCGGCTGACTGATCGAATATCAATTGTTTAAACTGACGTGTCGTTATTTTTGGTCCGTTAACGGTCTGTTACCGGTCCGTTACCTATATTTTGGGTGCAATGAGGAGAATCTCGTGTTTGATGAAATTTAGATGGAAAATGAGTTGAAATTATTTACGATAAGTAATTTATTCTACAGTCGACTCTTTTAAGTCTAATAAATTGGCTAAAATCAGCGAAATATGAGAATCTTGAATCTTGCAATCTTAATTATAATTTTTTGACTTTTCAGTGACTGTGGCAAGTTCTGTTCTACAAAACCTAAGTTCTACATACAAAAAACGTATGATCAAAAGTCATCGTACGATCTACCTATCCTAGGTTGACCGTCACGAGCTACGGAAAGGAATTCCTAAAAATTAAAACACTAAAAAATTAAGAAAAAGCCAGAATAAATTCTCTTGGAAAACCCTATTTTTAATTAGATTCTTAATTTTCCAAGAATAAACTAAAAAGTACAGAATGTGTTAGTTTTATAATTCAATCCATCCATCAGCACAATGTTTTGAGTGCGATACATTGAGTCCTTACGTGACACGTAATTTTTCACCACCAAAAAAACCTCGTTTCTCAGCAATAATTTTTGCGTACAGACCCAGCGCACACCACTGGAGGAGCAGCAAAGCGTATTTGAAGACAAAAATTTAAAATAAACCTTAACTACCTTGAAGGCTTCGGGAAGGGTCCGTTTACATCTTTATACTTTTTTAATATTTCTTCAATCTGGTAATGTTTCAGTAACTGTCTGTGACAGTAACTCTGTTCGTCTGTTACCTTTAAAGCCTCAACAAATATCGATGAAAATTAGCACACAGATAGCCCATAACCTGGGTACTTACCCAGGTTTGTGCTATCTGTGTGCTTAATTTTCTTCCAGGTTTGTTTTTATTTGAAACACCACGGGTCACCAAACACCATGTAATGTTAGTTTAGACTGACAGGATGACAATATAGTTTTAGGTAAATTTAATGACTTGAAGGTAACTAAAAACAACATTAGCATCACTACCAGTGTCTAATATACATTTAAAACTTACATTGTTTGCTTGTACCAAGACTGACCACTCACCTGAGTTTTTTGTCAAGTTACCTTTCAAATGACCAATAAAAAATTGTGCATTTATCTAGGATACCTTTAATCTCGGAAGTACATTCCTGTGGGACCTTCACGAAGCTGCTAGTAAAAACAAGTATTCGTTTAATATTCTAGCTGATTACATACAATAGGTAGTAAACTGAGCTAGAACATTACACATGTCAGCGTAATAAATAAGTCAGCCTAGCAGCGACCTACCACAACGTCCGGCCTATGCGACCTAATCGCTAACCTTGAGCCTAGGTTGTTGACATTCAACTAATAACTGCGATATTATGACTAAGTGACGGGATGGTGCTGATTATTTTGTCCTGAAGTGTAAACCGTTATTTGTGAGTAGATATCTGACGGGTCTAATACTGGGACATGTCGTCGGGATAGTTTTATGTATAATATTCATGGAAAAATACCCTTATGGTTTTCCATATTTATTTAGGGAGTGAGATAAAAGATAGATGAATTGTATGAAAAATGGTTTAGTAGGAAAAAGGTATACAGATATAACGACTGAAAAAGGTTTGAAATATGACAATATGGTGGGAGTTCTCAAAAAAATGTGAACGCGGCAGATGGATAATAATAATCAAGGAATAAGGCTCTCATAATTTTAGCTAAACCACCCAGCTAGTTTTGGCTACCCAGTAAGTTGGAGACCCAAAAGGCCCGACCAACACACAAAAGTTCAAGAAATGGAGAGACCACGTTTGAGAAAAAACCCCCTAGATCTAGAAAAAAAATACCTGCGTCACAACGATTCCCGCTAACGTGCGAGTATATTCTAAAAGATAATACGATAGCTAACACATTCTGCTTTAATTTTATTGTTTATTTGCTTATTATACCAGTTATAGTAAGGGGTTTTATAATTGACACTGGATGGATGAAATGGTGGATGGTCACGGGAACAATGTGCAAGTCCTGCACTCTTCTTCTGCTCTCTTCTCTTCTGCTTCTCCTTAGATATAAGGGGAAAATTTATAAAATAATTGTTGGACCTGCTGTCTTGTATGGGTCAGAATGTTGGGCCACAAAAGCGATAGGAATGCTAAGGGGGATGCGTGGTATAAGCTATAAGTGAATGGATATACAAAGAAATGGTGATTGAAAAGTTGTATGATAGTTGGTATGGGTATGTGAAGCGGAGAAATGAGAAAAGTTTTGAGTATAAATGTGGCTATAAGATCAAAAAAACCGGCCAAGTGCGAGTCGGACTCGCGCACTAAGGGTTTCGTACCATCTGCCGGGGTTGCGGGACTGTTCGAAAGAGATACCGTGGCCCCGGAACACAAAGGGCGATGAAGGAACATGGATGGGTTTTAGTCAGTAAAAGTCTGACACTCCCTCCTGCTCCGCCCAGAGCGGGAGAAGTCATTTGATGATTTCCTACCGAAAAAAAAAAAAATGGGTTTCGTACCATTATCTATACAAAATTAGACAAAACGGCAAAAAAATCACGTTTGTTGTATGGGATACAAATATTTATTTCCCTTAAATATTTATCTTATTTTAATGTAATAAAAGTGAGTATACAACTAAATATTCTGTGAATATTTCAAGCGTCTACCTGCTGCCGTTATTAATATCGAGCTAAAAATATTTATTTTATTCTGTTTTCGGTATTTATTTTATTTTTATTTTTTTCAGCCGCGACCAAAATACATCATCTTTGAAAATTTCAACTGTCTAGCTATCATGGTTCCTGAGATATAGTCTGGTGACAGACAGACGGACAGACGGACAGATGGACAGTAGAGTCTTAGAAATAAGGTCCCGTTTTCACCCTTTCAAACTCAAACTCAAAGCATTTATTTCAATTAGACCATTATGGCACTTTTGAATGTCAAAATTACAAATAAAAAACAAAGCTACAGTCCCAGTCACAAGGCATAATAACTTGAGAAAGTACTGTAGTTGCCCATTCTCTAGCGTAGATCTCCACGCTCTCTCTTTCGGTACGGAACCCTAAAAACGATAGATAGACCGTGTAAAGGACGATATGGCTTGAGAGGAGGTGACTGCCGAGATAACGAGTGATAGACAACTATGGAAGAAGAAGACATGCTGCGCCGACCCCAAATAAATTGTCTACATTCCGTTTCGTAACTTTCCCGATTCACCAACTAGACAAAATATATAATCACAAAAGTGCCGTTTTGTAACTTGTATTATGAATTTTTGTACATATAGTCTTGTTTTAGGTAAAGGGCAGGAGAATGATGGTGAGTAGCTGGGTATATAATACTTGGTATGATCATGACTCAGATGGATTCAGTTCTTTCACTTACTGTGAAGAAAGTTACAAAAAAATTCTTCGCTTGAATTAAAACGTATGCTTATCACGATTACATAAGGCTGAAAGCACTAGAGCAACTTTGAAATGGCCAATCTCCAGCAGTGGATTTCATAGCCAAAAATAAATAATACAAGTAACAAAACAAACACGTTACTGGTACTTGACGCCGATAGCACTTGAGACAAATCATCTAATGTGAGTGATCTAGCGACCCGGCGCGGCGACCTTGATCAACGCGGTTGTTGACGTTGCTATGATGCAGCAGGCCGTAGCCTTATGATTTTAAATAATTTGTCTATGGTTGCTCTGCCCCATCCTATAGTTGTTGTGATAAGCAACGATGACTTAAAGGATAGCAGACGCTAGGCAGAGAAATTGTTGATATATGGTTTCCAGGCGATCAACAATTTCTCTGCCAAGACTGGTGAATTATAGGATAGTTCATTCTATTCTAGCTATTAAGGATAGGCTCTGTTTGATTTACATACTATCAAATATCTATGTGTCGGTTATGTGTAGAATGTATTTAACAATGAAAAACACGTTTCCTCTTGGATTTCTGGCAAAAGAAGACAATGTTACGCCAAAGAGGGTGAGCAGCGGTGGCCCAGTGGTGGCGGCCCCGACTTACGAACGAAGTCGTGGGTTCGAACCCAGACAGGTGCATTACTTTGTGTAATTTATTTCATCACAACTGCTCTCAAAACGGTGAAGGAAAACATCGTGAGGAAACCGGCATGTCCTAGAACCAAACATTCGAAGACATGTGACCTCTACCAATCCGCATTGGGCCCGCGTGGTGGATTATAGCCCATTCCCTCTCATAGAAAGGAGGCCGTGTCCCAGCAGTGGGAACATTATAGGCTGATGATGATGATGATGTTACGCCAAACTCAAATAATTTGGGAAGAAGAATGACGGTGTAATTGGCTATGAGGAATAAATAATCAGGAATTTGTTGTGGAAATTACACACAATCGATGAGGCACAAATATTGTGTCGTGCGTGTCCTGTTGATTGTTCATTACAGGAACTGATGGACGCTACTGAAAGCACCAAACTAGTGGCTCAGTTCTGGGCCGACACAATTTAGATTGCCATCGACACGCTAAGAAGAAGAACAAGACTATAACTTCACACGTTACCCTGAAAATAAGTCTTTTTGGATACGTGAAAAAAATCCATGGTGAAAATTACAACGGCCCTTCGGCCTCTAGACAGACGGCACTGAGCTATTTTTCCAAAACACTTTTCAGTTTTAACTTTATAAACAAAGTAGGTATGTACTACGTAAAGTATAATAAAGTAGCCTGTTGTTTGTGCTGAGTAATTTTACATAAATAATGACTATCCTTGAGGCGGGCAATGCCGCCTGCTTAGTGAATGGTCGTCTGATTTTGTCCTGCAATAGATTTTGTGTTTGTGAGGTTTTTCTGTGTGGCGTTGTGGGGTAAGCAAGCAGGGTTCATGGTAGGGTAAGAAATCGCTTTTTTTTTACTTTTGTAATAAAACACCCCACTTGTATGTTTTTCATTGTCGCCCTCGACAACAAAGCAATTTTTTTATAAACGAAATTACTACTACCCGGAATAACAGAGCCGAATACAGATTATATGTTTTTAAATAAATTTACGAATGAAACCCGGCACAGGCAGCCAAGAACTTCATAATTACCAACTTAATTACTCCACCAACTAGTCTCAATTCTTCGTCGAGCTCAATTTGAACAAATGACGGACCTTAGTTATGATTTTCGGCCGTTTTCCTTTTATTAGCGGCTTCCCTGATACCTTTTATCCTCCACAACCTAGTTCATGGACAAGACGGGTTGTCATACATTCGGGCGTCTAACAATCCCATAACAAGATTGTCAGAGATATTAAATGTAAAAATGACAGCCAAAAGCAATTATCAAAGTTCAAAATCCAACTCATTATCATCTGCCTAGCCTACTCTCAACTACGTTGGGATTGGATTCCAGTCTAACTGGATGCCAGTATTTTACATGGCACGACTGCATGTTTGACTTCTACAACCCAGTTAGTACTGGGTAATACGATACACCTTGATAAAACTAGTGGTCAGACTTTCGGGCCACTGACTACATGTAACGACTGTCAAAGATGTATAAATGACAGCCGGGACCAAAGGCTTAACGTGCTTTCTGAGGCACGGAGGTGCCTCAGAAAGGAACTGGGTATGCAATGGGTGGTCACTCAACCACAGACCAATCTAGGCAACCTAAGAAGGTTTTAACCTACAAGCTCCTCTTCTCACTAAATGAACTAAAAGGGTGTAAAAAGACCCTTAACGAAGCCGAAAGGCACTTGTTCTCCTCATCATTGCGATCATTTTTTGTTCTACACCATACCTGGGAACCTTCTAGTTACGGAGATATTGGGGGTCAGAGTTGCAACTTTTTCACAAGATTTTTTTTAAATACAAGGTTTTAATGTAAGGTTTTTACTTAAACTGCACCTCTACGACCCCCGTACTATTCAATCTATCCGTTAGCAAAATGTTTTGAGTGCGTTACGTTGAGTTCTACTGTAAAACGTGATTTTTCACCCCAAACAAAAAGTCGTTTCCCCGCGATACCTTTTGCGTAAAGTTACTTAGTTTGATGTACAGAATGCTTTGTTGACGGCTTCGTGATGAGTCCGTTTACACCCTGTAGATATCATATATTGCGATATTGCAACCGGGCTATCAGGCTAGCTATTTAATGATGTTGTCCATTACAATTACAACTAGCAATGACAGTTTAATGATCTCAACATAAACAAATGAGGCACAAACATTGTGTGATTATTGTACTCTACTGACCTTGGATGGACAATGACACCTTGGGGTGTTAAATTATGGGACTATCATTTCGTGACATAGCGAGTGGTCCATAATATGGTCCATATGTTTGTGTAGATTAGAGTATTTAACATTATCTTAAAATATCAGTTAAATTGAAAACACCAAGTAGGCTGCGGTATTTAAATTTTCTTACTTTTTTTGTCATTTCCAGGTCAGTGTCAGGTTGTATGTTGATTAAAATATGATAGCTTTACTGAGTTATAATCATTAAAATCATCAATACAACCCTCTAAGTTCATTTAATCTGATTTAATGATTACTTCATGAAATAATCATTCCATCATTTATTTTGTTCAACATACTGCCTGCCACTAACCGGCAAATTGCCGAAAATGGCTTTAGAAAAATCTCGTTTGGCAATTTTACATCGGGCCCTTAATTACTAACACTTTCCAAATCAAGGTATCCTTTTCACCAATTTACTAACAAAACTAGTCACAGTATCCCATTCACCTTTGACCTTGTCCCTGGCAGTGTGCCCTAACCTTGAGCTGGTCATTCACGCGGTTCCTACGCCTATCCGGCCACTATTGTCAACTCTACATAGAGCCAATTGATGTCAATGTGTTGTATGTTAGTGAGTCTAACTGACAATTGTATGGCCCTGACATTCACGATGCGTAGATTTAAGTAGCTGTGTAATGGGGTAAGCAGAGATCGAGTAAGTGTACAATTTGTGATAAGTAATATACGTAAAAAAAATAGTTTTTCTAAATAATATTAGACCAGTTGGAATTTGAATTCAAAGAGGACTTCGTGGTTAAATAATACATACCCATTACATTGCATTAACCATTACATACCGAGTTTCCACCATCCCTCGGAAAGCAAGCAAGGTCAGAGTCGCTCCATATAAAATACTGGTATTCAGCTGCATTCGGTTAGACTGGAAGCCGACCTCAACATAGCTGTGAAAAGGCAGGCAGATTAGGCAGTTCATTTAGTAAGGTTTCTATAATTAAGTTACGTATAGCTTTGTTTACTGATAGTAGCTTTGGCAAATTAAACGATTTTCTGGTATATTAACGTGACACAATTAATATATAACAAGAAATGATGGATGGACTGTGTAAAAGATGATACGGCATGAAAGGAGGTGTCTGATCAGATGACGAGTCAAAAC
The DNA here is from genome assembly GCA_941918905.2 of Xestia sexstrigata. Classification (NCBI taxonomy): domain Eukaryota; kingdom Metazoa; phylum Arthropoda; class Insecta; order Lepidoptera; family Noctuidae; genus Xestia; species Xestia sexstrigata. Next base: position 20,190,857 of record OW799214.2, read on the forward strand.
GGATAACGGCAAGAGCATGGTGATGAATTTGTATTTAACATCAACAATGGCAGACATTCCTCTGTATGAGAGGCAATGGGCTACTATCCACTGCGCCCTGTGAAAATTGGTAGACGTCTTCAAATGTTTGGTTCTAGATTTTCCTTCATCGCTTTGAGAGCTTGATTGATTTGCTTTGATTGGCTCCGTTATCTACTAACATAACCGAGCCAATAATAACCGAGATGTTAGGCAGAGGTGGGGCGTAGGGTACAAGTCCCAAGTCATCATCATCATATCAGCCCGGAAGTTCCCACTGCTGGGTCCAGGCCTCCCCTTTCTTCCGCCACACATCTCGGTCCTGTGCGTCCCTGATCCAGGTGTTCCTGGAACTTTGACGATATATCGTCCAACGAGCTTAAGGACGGCTGGTTTATTTCGTCTAACCTTGGTACCGTCGAATCCTTGCTCCATCGGCATTTAGCCAGAATCAGTGGCTAATACTGAGGAACTGATGGAAAAAAATTATCATTAACACTAGACACGGTATAATTATTTACCATTTTTACTGTTTGTTGTGAGTTCCCGATATTTCGGTGCTGTTGCAAGCACCATGAAAAAACCTTTACTCAACCTAGGAATCGAACCCATGACCTCATCCTATGTATTAGCGCTTGCGACCGAAGAACCAGAGAAAAAAATGCTGCAAATAGAGTCACTATTAAAAATGTAGAGTCCTACCACAACACACTCTGCATCACACCGCCACAAATTCTAAGAACACATAACTCTACGTGACTAGTTTTGTGACGTCACCGGTAGAGTTGGTAGAGTCATCGACCGAATCAAGGTTGCGATCGCCGAATAGACTCGATGTTAGTGTAGGTCAAATTCTGACGATAAATCTCATGTAGAGAATGACTCTATATTATTGGTAAAGTGACTTTTTATGAAGTGTTTGGACTAAGTTTTTTTTTTGTAGAATAATTTTGTCGGATAAATAATCTTTCGGTGTGATGAAAGGAAGTAGTAGAGTTCACAGATCGATCTTAAAAAAAATACTATTATTTTTTAAATGAAATCTGAAATAATTTACTTAAATAAGTATTTTGTAATAACCAATAAAATTGTAGAGCTTTGGACAAAAATAGAAATTACGAAAACTTACCAAAACCAGCTAGTATTAATTCGCGCATCACCGAAGTCAACGACCGGTAGAGTCATACCAACTAAATTTAAAATTCTAACGACAAACGTTGGCGTAGGTCACGCTCTATCATAGACGTAACAACTCATTACATAGAGTCACTAACCTGTCAAGGTCAACCTAGTATTCTAGTCTAATAGAGACATTGATGTAGGTCGTGCCATAATAGAGGAATACTTCAAAATGCGTGACTCTACTTTTTTAGAATGGTGGAGTCGTTGACCGGGAGAGTCAAGGTTACGTTCTAGATATTAGATTGCCGTTAGGAATATTGGCATAGGTTATGGCTGTGTTTGATGTTTTTCATGTTTCTTTAGGAAATAGAGCAAAAAACAATATTCCAGAAGTCTCTAATTTACATATCAAATTCTTGCTCTACATCTCTACACAGATATTTCTGTACTTATACATAAAAATAGCTCTACCTCAAATTAGTAAAACCATAAACACAATTACTCATTATTGTTTACATCTAGCAAGAAAACAGCTCTACAATGCACAAATCACTACATGCATTTATTTACGTTTGCCAATTTTTTTCCAAAACGTGATAACTGTTTGTATGACGAAGAAAAAAGTGTGTTTTTAGTAAACACCTATGATAGAGTCACGTGTAGAGTCACGCGAATGTTAGAGTTAATTGAATTGGCAGCCAAGAGATGTTTGTTTTGGTAGCTGGCCTCGTTAGTCCTGTGGTCGCAAGCGCGACTGCTGCGCTGGTCCTTGGTTCGATTCCCACGCCGGACAAAGTGTTATTGGGTTTCTCAGAAGCAGCGTCGGAGTCTGGATTCGTCCTCGTTTGATGGCAATAGACCTGCCCGAAAAATAGCTGTAAAAATCATCACAATTATTTAATCTTGAACATTTTATGATAGGAAACTGTCCCATTATAGTTTTATAGAACAAACTGATAATAATGCTTAATTTTAAAATAATATATTATTGATTAACGTTTTGTATAATTCATGTAATATTTTTAAGGTATACAATTTTAATGTAATATAATTGTAATAATTAGTATCAATATTATAATATGTAATTTAGTATACACAATATTTGCAGTGCCCTTACAGAGTGCATGTCTTAATACTGTGTCATGAAATTTTAATGCATGCCTAACAACCAGTGTTTTTACATGTTAGCAAATAAATTAATTAAAAGACAATTTCCAAAAAAAGGAAACCCTAGAAATTCTAATTTAAAAGATTTATAAATAACCCATCAGGCCATTAGCCACCATATAAATCACCCACATACTAAGTATTATATTATCTGTGCCCACATTAAGCTCCAGGGACACTTAAAGCCAATCATACAACATACATACAACATACAACAACATACATAGTCATACAACTCGAATCTTCAACTACTTTGAGAAATAAAGTCTGGGACGAAAAATTAACATTTAATGTGCAAAAGAACATTAATCCTCGGACCGTGGGCTCCTAAACAAAGGGCGACTAGCGACGCAGGCGCATGCGAGAATGTGTGCGCACACGCATACATGGACAGTGTTGTATTTGAAAATTTTCTGCAGAAGCGACGTTATGGAGTTTTCATTTATGATGTCTTCTTTTAAAAGAAGACGGTTTCTGTAGGGACCATATTAGAATTAATTCTGAAGTGCCTTTTCTTCGAGTTGTTGAAATATGGGAGGAGTGGAGGCAGGCTTTTACTCAGGAGTGGGACAGACTATGAAAATAGTAGGGCTTGGATACAAACAAAAGAATCGCTAAAAAAACTGAGGAGCTTTCGCACCCAAGGCAGACTTTTACCCAATCGATTCTGACTGGCATATCCACTTCGATGAAGAAAAACTTTACATAAAATCATGATGAGCTCCTGAAAACACATTATCTGCATTGCACAGATTTCTTTATCTATTTATGCGCTAACTTCGACCGGAGGCAGAAGAGACAAAACTGGCTACGCTGACTTCTCTGCTTTACGTTCTACGGCTACGAAACTTCAGAAAATCATGCGTAGGGAAAAGATTTATCAAGTAAATGTTTGATGGGTTTTGAAGGCACACCAAAAACATATAACATCACACCTGTAATCCCTAAAAAGTTGGGCAGAGGTGTATCTAATAGTATTTCGCCAGTTATGTTCAAGCCGCTAGCAGCTAGCTAGTAGGTGCAATCGGGTGCACGGGACACGGAGTTTTTCCATTCAACCAGTTTTTCCATCAGGAATTTCCAACAGAAATTCCTGACGGAAAAACCCAATAACACTTTGCCCGACCCGGGAATCGAACCCAGGACCTCATGCTCAGCTCGTCGTGCTTGCCACCACTAAACCAACGAGGCAGTCTCCAAAAACAGGTCAGTTTATAAAAGCTATATGTCCAACACCGTCGCGTCTGCCTCCTACTCTGTGGCCTATCAGTATTAGTCGATTCGTCCTTCATCTAACAAGGGCGACAGGCCGCCAACCCGGGCCTATCGATCTAATGCGCCGGCGCAGTATTTTCAACGTTTATCACTGAACACTGCAGGAAATGCACTTTTTATTTTTTATGATATTTTAATACAGTTTTAATGTTTACGCTATTTTTAATGTAATGGTAGTGCTGTTTTTACATTTTATTAATTCAGTTGGGACGTAATAATAAACCAAACCAGGTATGATATCTAGTATTTTGACTAACACAATAGAAACTACATGTTAAACTAGATATATTGGGTTTGAACCTATGATCGAAGATACGCAGGCATCGGAACAGCCGCTGAGCTTAAAGGTCGATTCCCAGGTCCGGCAAATTGTTACTGCTTTTTTCCATCAGTAATTTCTACTACTTCCCTAGCCATGCCAACACTGCCCCCGTTGCGCATAGAAATCCCAAAACAATCTACTCTTCCGTCAAAATATTGATATCACCTTCTATCCATAGGACCTTGCAACCTAAATCACTAATTATAATTTACAAAACACGCTCTATAAATAGTTCTCTCCGACCTCAAGCCCACTGAGTAGTTTCAAAGGGTTTTTTACTATTTTTGAAGCACCTGTGTCGCCCGACGACCTTTTATTGTCCTTTTTTGCTTCGATGCCCTTTATATACTATGGTTTAGGGTACCTTAAATATAGCTGTTAGTTCGGGGTGGTATTTTTAAGGATTTTTTTTAAGTAAGTTTTCGTAAGATTCGGTGAGAAATGTGGTGAGGTGACTTTCAGTTATAATTTTTTCGTTTATTCATTTATATGCACATTCTTTATATTTTTACTTATTAAAAACAAAAACAAATAAAAAAAAAACATTTAAAATAAAAAAACATAGTTTCCGCTGGTGTGGGGAGCAGTGTCCAAGCTACCGGTGGTTAGGGCTTATTTGCTTTATTTATTTAAAAAAAACAAAAGTTCTCAAAAATCTTGACCTACGAACTATGCCCCACTAAACCGTTTTCACGGTTTGTCTGCGGGAACGAAACAAAAGGTATTTAAGTAAAGTTTAATTTATACTTCTTTTACTGAAACTAGTTATTTTTTCTCCCTCAACAATCTGAAAACCACTTTCCTTAGAACATAGTTTACAGGTTTGTGAAAGATTGTCATGGAAATAAAAGTGTCGTGTGCTAGAATGCTCGAGTATGTGGGCGTGATGGAAATTTCTGTGTGTTCTCTTGAGTTCTTTTGATTAGGAAGCTGTGATGGAGCGATAATTTCAAAGACAGGCTCCGCCATAGCTTTGATCTCATTCTAATAGTTTGTTAGAATGTTTTGCTGGGATTATTTACTTGTGTCTTGTCATGGCAATGGAAATTGATAAACTATTTATGCTGTATTCAGTTTGAAAGACGCTCATTGTTTCATAGAATTCGTCTTATACGTACAGTTTTTCACGTGTATGGCGTTATAGAATCTGATAATACCTTCAAACCTGTCCACCTCCCATAAATGCATGCCGAAAAGATATTGCATACAAAGAATGCAATCTAAACGTTTTTCCATTAATGAATCAGATTCTTAGAAAAATATCAAACTCATAAAATATTGTTAGGTATAGTTGTTTTATTGGTTATTTTTAGATGACCGCCTTGTCTAGTCGACGCTAATCGTCTTCCATTTAGTCTAATTTAGTGTTTGACTAGGTTTACACGGGTTTTGGTACCTAGGTATAATAATATTAAAGTTTAAATAAGTGTGAGTTAAGTGATGAAGTTTCCGGAGTAAAGAAAGTATACTTGTGTGAGAGCCATGGGCCGATAGATACGGTTTCGCGGTTCTGCGATTGGTGGTTTCAAATTCAGAATTAGGTTTGAGCGCTCGGAAACTCTGCGACCAATCACGAGTAATAACTAAAATATTCATCGACCAATAAAGAATTTCGAAAACAAACGTTCCCAGTTTAAAATTCGTTCGCGCCGAAACGATGAAACACGAGCGGCGTTCGTAAACCGAACTCCGGAGTTCGGCGACAGCCTCTGCTACCGGAGTGTGTACGAAAGAGATCCTTTTAGCGAAATTAGTCAGAGTTCCCGAAAAACGCGGCCAACGACCCCTTCGGGCAACACCTAAATATTTAGTGTCTAAAAAAAATTCTCATGTTTACATAACACGCCGAATTTTTAAATAAGCTCCACGTCGAAGGGCTCACAACGCGCACAGACAACAATTTCGTCGGTTGCGCTCGTGTGCGTGCCTCACACACTGACACCACATAAAAATGCCCAATCGGTACGTGTCGCACCACTACAATGAAGGGACGACGTAAGTCGCATACAAGTGCATAATTCGGCCGAGATGCAAAAAAAAATATTTGGCAATGCGGCCCCTACGCGCCCGCCAGTCGCCCGCCCGCCTGGGTTAGGTTAGGTTAGATTTTTTGGCTCAAAACGCTCGTTGGCGATTTTTTGAAAATTATTTTTGTGTCTACTACATCACTAGGAAAGTCGTTCTTCCTGGGACTTTATAGCTCGCCAGTACGTCGCGATTTTTTGAATAAAGTACCCGAAACGCGTTCCTTCGCTCCACTTGGAGTCTTATTCGAATTTGACAGTTAATTTTTAATAAATAACTTGATTTTTTTTTGTTAATTCAGCGAGCGTTTTGATCTAAACTCCTGCGGCTACGGGCATAGTGTTCATTCGGATTTATTTATTTTACAGACTTCACCGATTATGACTTAATATTTTAAAAATAAAAACCAAGATTTTTCATCGTTTGGAAAGACTCTAGTGCCTAAAGTGTCGTGTTGTGTTTTATTTTACTGCAATTTAGAATTTATTATTTTCTTATATTGGACTTTTGTGTTTCCCGTTTTTATTTTTTGGTAAGTACTTTTATTTTTTTCCTGTTTTTTAACTTTACTTTTTGTTGTTTTTTACATGACGTTTTCATTTTTCCTTATAATTTTAAAGTGTGGGTCCGTTCTTGCAAAACTGTTTTTATTTTTAACAACCATTATTCGAGTAAAAAGACACAAAGGAATTATCAGCATCATATTCGTGGCCACGGATCACACAGTTCGAGCTGTTGAACTTACAAAGACACGCACGATATAACTTTGCAAAACGTATATTTTCTAATAAATCGGGAATGCTCCCTAGACTATGTGACAAGGACACGTCGTGATGTGACGTCAGCAGTACTATGCACTGCCGAGAAAGTCGGCCATCTTGATTCTGTGTTCTTTTTTTGAAGCCTACGAAGTGCGCGGGCGCGGGCCCGCCATATTGGTTTTTGTTCAAATTTTGAATTTTGAACTATTTTTTCTGCCTTATTTTAGAAGCTAGTTAGTTAACTAGTACCATAGTATTTTCTGGTGTTATTTTATTAGTATAAAGATACTTTAAATGTGGCATTTCCTACTATTGAATGCAAGTTAGGCCTATTTGAAACGGCTTGATAATTTGAAATTATTTTTGTTCAGTCATTACAAAAAAGGTTTTGCATTTTTAAAAGATAGAATAAAAATTATTTCTCATCGTTACGTTTCGTAAAATGTAATTAAAAAAAAACCCAATTTAAAAAGTTTAACCTTTAAAAATATACGAAAGGCCATTATGTATCATAATTAGATATACTTAAATATTTGCGACTAGTAACATTAACTAAAAAATAGAACCTTATTATTTTTATTAAAATTAAATCAATAATGAAATCATCGAGCTATAGACCGTAAAACAATCATAAATCCATACTAATATAACTCGGCCTGTCTGTTACCTTTTCACGCCTGAACTTGCAAACGAACATAACATTTTAATCCTATATCCAATGATATTCTAGTAAACAGATATGTTGTGTGCGCGAAATCGTGAAGACTCGAAAACGGCCCAATTGGGTCGTATTGCCTTTATTCTGCGTCACTGCGTGTATGTGAGCTGCCGCGCCGCTGCCGCGCGGAACACTTTTCTCGGTTGATTTGTAGGTGCATAACATATCTGTTTATTAGAATATCATAGCCTATATACTAGTTGAACATCGTCTGCGTCACATAATATACCTTATAGCCTCCCTGATAAATGGACTATCCAACACAAAAATATTTTTTCAATTCCAACCAGTAGTTCCTGAGAGTAGCGCGTTCAACCAAACAAACAAACTCTTCAGCTTTATTATATTAGTATAGATGAAGCAGTAGGAAAAACCTTAAACAAACATATTATTTATTTGACGAAGTTAAGTATATATTTTTACAACTGAAGAAAGCTACAAGAATTGTACATTACGTATTCTACCAATGGTAAAGAGAACTTCAATCTGTATACCGTGCAATGTATCCGAACTTTGTGGTAATAAATTAATTTTATTTATTTACTAGGCGATGCCCGCGGCTTAGCCCACTTGACAAATTATATACTGAAACCTTCTTTTTGAATCACTCTATCTATTAAAAAAATCCGCATCAAAATTCATTGCAGAGTTTTAAAGATCTAAGCGACTTTGTTTTATAATACTCGTATGTAGTGATAATGTTAGTGATTATTTGAAATATTTTATCACTACTAAACTGGAAACGCCCTATAGTATCCCTACCTACCTAATATTTTTTACAAATGGTTGAACGGCCAGACAAGTCAATAAAGTCATTTTGCGCATCATCATTATTTGTCAGAACGATGGTTTAAAAATAAGCATATCATAGTAGCTTAGCTTCATCAGTCTTTTAGGATCCCAGCAGTGGGATTGTCATGGTAACCCTACCATGACGTTTTAAAGAAGTTTTGTTTTAATGCCACTCCAGTTTAAAAAAGGGACGGAGCTATAGAGAGCTTCTCCCATTTTGGAATGAGATCAAAACGGTACGTTAAGACGTCAAGATCTATGTTAGAGGTCACCAGGTCTATGTTAGAGGGAGCACTTCGGAAAGCACTTAAAATTCCGATAGACCCGATTCCACTCTTTGTTGCTACCAGGAGCTTAGAATTTTCGAATTTGTTTTACGTTTTAACCAACAGTCCAGATTTTAAGACAATCATGACCAAAAAGTCGTTTATATAAAAAATACTAGAACTCTCTCTTTTTTTTAGAATGAATTCTACTCTGCCCGGTGTCTGTTTTGGCTAACTAAACGAGACCTAATACCTAAACCAATGGTTATTGGTACACATTTAATTACGCATATACTTATCAGTCACATAAACAAGCTTTTTTTAAAATGAAAAGAAGAAAATATGTTTATGCATCAACATTAAACGCGTACACAAAGTTTTGTGTCTATGCTATTATCCGTTTAAGAGTTCTTTCATGAGAAGGCATAGCTGTCTGCAGGATCAAGTAATGTCCATCATAACAATGTATTGTCATCAGATCCAAAAATGTGTGTTCAAAATTTCAGCTCAACCGGATACCAACAAGTTTTCGAAAAATGGTTTTCTTTTAAAGCGGACCACTTACATACAAACAGTGTAACTTAGATAAGAGTTTGTAAAAAAACGGGCTTAAATTATTAAAATAGGCCCAGCAAAACCACTATTATAAGCAGACCTATCCCAAGTAGCGTGCCGGCACCCGGTTCTGCGTCTTCCGGATGCCGTCCAGTCGAGAAACAGGTTCTACAGACCTACAGAACTGCAGACATATTTCTTACAAAACATGTTACAATATCTATAAGAAATGCTAGCAAAACGTAAGCCAATTATTTTTGAGAGGAATAATAGTCATCTATAGATAAATAAATAAAGCCTGTTATTGTATTTAATTCTTTCTAAACAATAATTTACAAATTAATAGGTAATATGGACACCTTAACAATTTTGTCTTGTTTTAAGTATTAATAATTAGAGTCATGTATGTTTTATTAAATAAAAGTAATTGATCAATCTAGTCTGGACTCCTTGCTTATAGAACACTCTAACTCCCAGAGGAAATAATAAAAGCTGATAATGTTTATGTCAAAGGTAATTTACAAGCCTTGACAAACTAGGAAAGAAGAAAGTTTTTTTTTAATATTCTGCACTAAGAAAACGCAGACGCACAACTACAAACAATATAGCTTAGTAATCTAACTATTTATCACTCATAATAAACAATCAAGGTCCTGTAGTTTATAAGACATAGCCTTGACATCCTGCTGACGCCTTAAACCCTTGCACATATCCGAAGGCCACTCGAGATAGCTACCAACCTCCTAGTCTAAATCTGTAGTGACATGGCTGCCGTACAGTTACCGGCAATAATATGTATACACGAAGCCACTTCTAGTAGTAACTTCCGCTTACAGTATTGATTTTAATGTTATACGGTACGACAATGATATTGCGGCACTTTGGCAATGTAATGGGCCTCATATCAAAGTAGAAATAGATTTAGCATAACATAACGCCTGTAGTTCCCGAAAAGGTTAGACAGAGATGTACATAGCAATACAGTAACATTTCGCCAGTTATGTTTAAGTCTCATGTAATAAAGGGCGACCTTACTGCCATCAAACGGGCACAAATCCAGACTCCGTGGCTGCTACTGAGAAATTCCTTATAGAAAATTCCACTATCACTTTGCCCGACCCGGGAATCGAACCCTTCATGCTCAGTAGTCGCGCTTGCAACCACTCGACCAACGAACGATATTTCACGACAAAATCACTTTGGTATTTTTCAAAGTGTAAACGTATTTGTGCTCGTGAGTGTACGTTCGTGTCGTTTAACTCTTGATTTTCAAATGACATTCGTTTGTTTTGCTTGCCTAAAAACTATTCTGTAACGCGTGTATCACTGTGTGTTGTGTGTGTGTGTGTGTTCATCTATTAGGTATGTACGTCGGTCTATGATAGGGACTTCCAAAGACTTTGCAAAGTCAAAATTAATGTGTTTTGTTTGTGATGCCGTGGTGTAGGTTAAGTTGTATGGGAACCAGTTAATTCTAGTGTTTGAACGACATTGCAACATTATATTATGTTTGTTAGAATAAATAGATGTAAATTTTAGTAGTTTTGATATGAGCAAAATAGATATTTTTTTTAAAACAGATGGTTTTGACGCCAGATAAGAGATTTATCCCAGTATGGTAATTCTACTTCAAATCCTACCTTTATTATCGTTTATTTAATGTATAAATCAAATATAAATCACTTCGTTACCCTTAAAAGAACTCAGCAGACCTTAAAATGGTGTATTATACCAAAATCAGTAGACCCGTTTCGAGCGCGAGCGCATAAAAACAGACATATTGAAGTATAATTACAGTCTATTTATATACATATTTACAACTTGTTGGTAGCACAAAATATGGACAAAACAAATTGTTTTGAAAACAACAATTCATATTCGCTGGTTTGTGTCAAAATATTTACTTTATTATGCTGTTTTGGTAGTTCTTCTTCGCGTGTTATTGGAATCTAAATTGAGTCGGTCCAGAATATGTCTACAAGTTTGGCGTCCATCAGTTCCTGTAACGTGCAAACAACACAACACACAGGACACGATAATGTCCCATCGTATACTCGTACAGGCTTTTAGAAATACTAGCATTATTGCTGAGGCTTTCGTAGAAGCTGCCTCAGATTATATATGTCGTATTGGAGTTTCTTTCATCACACTTAGCAAACGGACCGCACTAGACTTGCAAGCTGGACGGCCAAAGAAGAGGTCCTTGTCCCAGCAATACCCCAGCTCAATTATACAGGCTAAGTCTGTCAAACCGACTCGTAATCCATATGGGAGAAGACAAAAGGATTCTGCCCAGCTAGACATAACTTTTCTAGTAAGCAGTTGACAACATCCAAAGGACAAGATACAAGGATATTGTCACAATCACCACTATTGATAATCAGATTGGTGAACCCAGTTACTACCGGGTAAGCAGGATGTACACCCAAGAACACGAAGGCCCAATAACAACCGTTGAAGCCCACCAGACACAACACCCGTCTGATCAGAGGACCCTCCCTTTTCTACTGAAAATGTGGAACTTAACGCTCTGTTTCTCATACCTCTATAAGATCACTCACAACTTATGTACGTACTAGATCATGCCCGCGGCTTCGCCTGCGTGGAGTTCCGTAACTGTCCTAAGAGTTTGTGCTACTGGGATAAAAAGTCTCCCATGTGACAATTACACGTTACGAAACACGAGATAAATACAAATCACAATTTTTTTTTTTTTGTTATAGACTATCTGTGTGTCAAATTTCATCCTTATTCGGTCAGTAGGTTTTGCGTGAAAGAGAAAAACAATCCATCCTCACAAACTTACGCATTTTTAAGTAATATTAGTAGAATGGCAGCAACTAATTGAATGAATCCTGAGTTTACTTGCTATGTTGGCCAGTTTATCAAGGCCTACATGTTTTAAAGCAATTTAAGTTATAAAATATCAACTAAAGGATAAAGACCAACATCCTAACATTTTCAATGCCCTTCATACATAAAACCTTAAAGGTGTAAAGCTGGCTATTCACGTGCGATTAGTCGCATGTCGACTTTTGTGAATGAAGATAGTCTAGACGTGAAATAATTTTGTTTTTGTCAAGTTGATTAATATGACCATAATATTATATAAGAATATCAAGTAGTATTTCAGTATTAGTACTATTTCCGTTGTTAATTTAGTCGAAAGTAGGTTTTACACTAAAACTATACATTTGGACTGCCCCGTTGATCAAGTGCGACTGCTGAGCATCAGGGGTCCCGGGTTCGATTCCCAGGTCGGGCAAAGTGCTATTAGGTTTTTCCTTCTGGGTTTTTATCAGTAGCAGCCACGGAATCTGGATTTGTGCCCGGTTGATGGAAATAGGCTCGCCCCCTATTACATAGGACTTAACATGACTGGCGAAATGTGGGTGTACTATTAGGTAGTTAGGTACGCCTCTGCCTAAACATTCGAGGTTTAGAGTCGTGATGTTATATTTGTATCCAATTTTAAGATCGATTATAAAATCCATTAGTTTCCGTCATAAAAACCCATTTCGAAAGAAAACAAGCACATTTTTCAAAGCGACAAAAAATCGCACAAACGTATGCACAATCTAGAAGAACAAGAGGCTACTCCTTAGCTTCAACTCAAGAGAAAATAAACTAACAAACAATATAGGAAACAAAACCCAGTCTCATAAAAGGAGGCCCAAGAGTCTACTTGTTGAATACCACCAATTTAAAATGACCTTAGCTACCATATAAACATGTGTCAAAGTCCAATGGCAAAAAAAACTTAAGTACTGTTTTCCATCTATGACACAGAGACCAAGGCGCCGGCTTAACTTGACCTTTATTGAAGAACAAATTACAAGGTAACATGTCTTAAGATGTATTGGTTGTGTTACTTTGCAGTTACAGTGTTTTGTGAATGACTGTGCGTGATAGCCAGTTTATTCCGAGCTTCTGTGTTAAAGCAAATGTGTGACGGGAGAGGTCAAGGTAAATTGGGGAGTTGATTTTGTGTCAACGATTTTTCAACTAGGCAACACTGTGTTTATTACCAACTTGAACTGAGCTTTAGTAGCTTTTAGGAACAATATTACAGTATTTTTTAGGAACAGAATTGTACAGTAATTTTAGGAACAATATTACAGTATTTTTTAGGAACAGAATTGTACAGTAATTTTAGGAACAATATTACAGTAATTTCGTTTTGTTTTAGAAAGAGCCAATTTACTAAAACCTTTCCAGTTGTATAGAAAATGATAATAGAAAAGAGCTCAAGGTCACTGGTTTTTTCTCAAGGAGTGCTAGTTGCGTGTTCCATTTATCACAGTGTTGTTATAAACCGTTGATGAGTTACTGAGTGATACACAGACTAACGCTATCTTCTTTCTTTTGATGATGTATGAAAGAGATGGCGATAAATAAAGAAGTTTGTTGTCAAGAGAGTAACTACATTAACAATTTTTTATTGAAAGACTTATTTCCGTACCGATGTTATAATTATGGAAAGTTTACTTTTTTATACTTATTATCTTATCTAAAATCCATCTCAATAGAAAAGCCAATAATTAAGTAGGCAACTAAAGCTTAAAATACCTATCATCAATATTATCCTCTTCATATGACATATAATCTACAAAATAAATGGCAACTTGAAAAACTTAGCTTGTTTCTATTCCTAGAAAAGGTGTAACTCATGACCTTACATTATCTGATGTCTGCTTGCAAATTACAAGAAAACTATTCAATCTTTTGTGACAACTTCGCTCCATGTCTGCCAGACTTCGGCATAACTCGTGCGCACGAAGATTTCCGAAGTTTTCCGAACGCGCTCAACTATCACCGAGGCGTCGATCGTTGCCGATGACAATTGGTTCGTTTTATACAAGACTTTTATTGTATGGGTTTATTATTTTTATTTGTCAGTTTAACTGCTAGTAACACGTTACATTTTAGTTACAATAAAACCAGAATCGTGAAAAGTTTAGCGCCCTTTTAAGGAATTTAGATAAAGTAAAGATAAAAAGAGAACGGCTTGAAGTCATAATCAGCCCAGACTTTTCCCAAGTTTATTGGGGTTGGCTTCCAGTCTTACCGGATACAGCTGAGTACCAGTATTTTACATGGAGCGACTGCCTATTTAACCTCCACAACCCAGTTAGTACTTGGAAGAATGATTGTCATACTTTCGGGCCACTGACTACCTGTAACGACTGTCAAAGGTCTATTACAAATGACCAAAGGTTTAACGTGGAAGGAAACTCGGTATGTTATGGGTGGTCACCGATCCACGGACCAACCTAGGCAAGCGTAGCTTAGCCTAAAGATCGATCCGACCGGCTGTTATTATTTAGCCAGTAGCTCCTTGCTTACAACGTTCCAACCCAACTAAATTCCAAAAACCCGACTACTCGTCAGTTTCCACACGTTTCACCCGAAAATTACTGAGCCAAGTGTGGTCGGACTTTCACTCGTACAATTGTTACACTCTTTACACTGTTAGAACAGTTACATAGATGTTTAATGAAAACAACCTTTTAATAAAAAAGATCGATGCGTGCAGGAAGAATTTTACTAGATTCTTATCTAGATATACAAATATATCTGAAGAAATGTTCGCGTGTGGAGAAAGAGGTTGACCTTTTCTGAATATAAGTAAATTAATGAATACTATACTACTATAACAGCCCATAACGTCCACTGCTGGACATAAGCCTCTCCCATGATGGGAGGAATTTGCCGTAATCTCCACGCTTGGCAGGCGGATTGGAGATCTCAGTGATGAAAGACTAACAGAAAACGCTGCTGCCCATTCTCTGGTCTACGGAGGCGCAAGGTGTTCTGCCTCAGACATTAGTCGCCTTATACGACACCCGTGAGTGTAATGGGTTGGTTCTATTCTACTATGCCGGATACCACACGGCTAAATAAAAAAATAATGAATACAAAAATGTTAATCGAAAGGCAACAATGAAAGAAAACATCTTGAGGAAACAAATAGTAGAAAAGTAATAGGTAACAGATCTACATTACGTAGGTAGGTATTATTCAAAGGGCTGGGCAGAGGTGTACCTATCGTACATCTACATATTACCAGTTATCTTTAAGTCCTATGTGACATGGCGTATTTCCTTACATTAATGGGTGTAAAAAGACCCTTAACAAAGTCGGAAGGCACTTGTTCTCCCTGTCATTGCGATTTTTTTTTCTAGCTGCGAATCTTTTAGTTACGGAGATATGGGAGTTCAAAATTCCAACTTTTTCAAAAGTATTTTTTTTAGTACCTGTTTTGTTAATGTGTTTTTTTAATGTTATAATGGATATCCATTGAATAGGGGATCATGGAGGAATTTAAAGTACACGGCACAGTGTTTTGAAAAAACTCGGTTCCCAGCAATATTTTTTGCGTAAAGTTACTTAGTTTGATGTACAGAATGCTTGGTTGACGGCCTCGTGAAGGGTCCGTTTACAAAGTGAATAAATCTACTATCACCATAAAACACAACTCATTATCATACAATAGCATATATAGCGTGACTATTTGATGACGTAACCATTTATAATTGGTCTGTTTATATTGTTAATTAATTCTACAAAACATTGTCAAGAAAATGAATTAATCCTGATATGAAGGTTACTCGATAAATAACTTTAATGTGAATGTACTGAATACTTGTATGATAACATAACATCTAGCTTGTAATCAACGAAGGGTAAGGCAGAGGTGTGAGTACCTATAAAACACCGATAATTTGTCAGTTAGAGATGCAATGTAGGTAATAAAGTATTGTCATCAACAGGTCACAAATCCAGACTACGGGCTGCTATTGAAATATAGATAATATCTAGCAAAAAAAAAAGATGTAGAAATAATATATCCTAAGAATTCAAAAAAGCCTCGACACCCAATGAACCACAAAGTTTCTACTCAAAGACTAAAATGTCCTACTTCTGCCAACCTGTTAAAAATATGTTACAAAAAAGAACCTGCTGACTTGTATCAAAGAAAAGACTTAACGTAGAGGTTTCCGTAATCAAACACGAGTTTCAGGGCCGTCCGGTGTGTGCGGTGCGTGTACGCACCTTGAATTGCATAGTTAATTACTTTATTTTCGTTTTGTGCATTCGTAGCTCCGTAGCAAGATAGACGGGGAATTGAGGAAATAGTTTTTTTTGTTTTTCTGTTATTATTAGTGGTTGTGACAGAAATACACATTGTGTGAAAATTTCCACGTCTACCTATTACGGATCATGAGATACAGCCACCTGACAGACAGACGCACGGACAGCGGAGGCTTAGTAATACGGTCCCGTTTTTGGTAACCTTTCGGGTACGGAACCCTAATAAGATAAACTGAAGGATAGATTTTTAGTTTCTAGCGGACTTTAGTCGTATTTAAATTAATAGAATTAAGGTTTACGAGGTAAAACCTCTTCCCAACAGTGTCGTAAATGGAAACATAAAGACTCAAAGAGATGAAAAGACACGCTTGCTTACTTGTAGTATCATTTAAGTTGTAGCGTGCTGTTTCAGATATTAAAAAAAAAAATGTACAGCAACATTAAAATCATTAGTGAAAATACTTTAAGAAAATATACCCATTTTTTATAAGAATCACTTTCTCTTAACTATTCTCCATAAATACATAATAAATAAGCTTATAAACGTCACACATAGTTACAAGTATCATTTCTATGAATATCATAGCGACATTGTTTGCTAATGTCTCCATAAATACGGCACAGGCTGTAAAAGATCCCAGCTGATCCCGTACCAAACAACAAGGATAAACATGCACACATTAACAGAGCTACAATAAAAGAAAGAAGTGTACACCAAGGCTGTCTCGGCACGGTTAGTAACCACCGGCTGAGCGCGCGCAGCTTTGGTAATACCATGATTTGACGCTTCATGTTCTAGTTAAATCCTTAATAATGGCTAAATGTTATATTATGTATGAGGAGACAGCAGTGAAATTCATGCAATAAATTGTAAACATAACCAACACAGCACAAGCATGCTGTAGTCTCCTGTATGTGAACGAGAACATAGGACTACAACTTTATACCTATCAACAACAACAACAACAACAACAGCCCATAAAGTCCACTGCTGGACATAAGCCTCTCCCATGATGGGAGGAATTTGCCGTAATCTCCACGCTTGGCAGGCGGATTGGAGATCGCAGTGATGAAAGACTAACAGAAAACGCTGCTGCCCATTATCTGGTCTACGGAGGCGCAAGGTGTTCTGCTTAAGACATTAGTCGCCTTATACGACACCCGTGAGTGTAATGGTGTTATAGCTATCTATCTATACGTAAACTGTTTTTTTTTTTTGTGTACCAACATCTTTTATTGGAAGTCCTTAATAAATAAACACACTTGAAAATAGAATACTACGAGAACGATTTCTAGTATGTTTAAAGCTTATAGGATTTAATTCAAAACGTTAAAAAAACATTATAAAACGTTATATTCCTTTATAGAAAGTAGGTAGAGTGCCCATGGTATTATTCTAACGTTGGCAGCTTTTATTTCGTTATTGTAAAGGCGGTTTCCGTAGTTCAATGTTATCAGTAACAATTGACCGTACTAATACCCAAAATTATTTAACTACATTTGATAATATTCTATCAATATTGCCTACAAAAAACATCGTTCATCGATGTTGCAAATTCGGTACAGGGAGCTCCCTGCCTACCCATGACAGACGCAGACGCACTTGCAACAAAAGCAACGCGCCAGCGCCGCCAAGGCTGTTCGTGTGAGTAAGCCGGGTGCTGATGCGCAGCTTTTCCTTATCGCTTTGTACTCGTATTTTAACTTAGACTAGAATTTTATCTAAAGATTTAAATGTGTGATGTGTCTTATCTCTTGGGAATTTGTAAGTACAAGTTAGGTTGTGTTAAGAGGTTTATATTTTATAGATATATGATGGTTTCTAAAGAGGTTTTCTTTTCAAAAGTAGTTCTCTTTAACTGTTACATTAAGGTGTTAACCTGTTGGTTAAACCTGTACAAGTATTCATGCAGTGTTTACTTTAACTATAGCACTTTTCAGCTTAGTTGTTTGTTTTTCTAAAGGCAGAGAGCAATTACCAGTACAATTGATCGCGATCAGCTCATCAAAATGGCGTTCAATAGCTGTAAGTGTCAATATTCCATTACTGAAAGCTCGTGAACCCGAACCTACCTTAAAAGAGGTCGAATTGATTTAAAAAAAAAAGTAAATTGATAAAAAACTAAGAAACGTAAGAAAAGCCTATTTCTTTCGGAGATGACATTTTATTTGCCCAAATCTCTTAAGCCATATTAAATGATTAATTCAAAACAAAACAATTAGTTAATAGAAACACAATCAACAAAGAATAATATTCTTTAGAATCGTTAAGAATTGCTTTCTATAAGGCGGTTAAAACATTGAAAAAAATACATTTCCTGACGCCTCTCCTCAGTTATTAAGCTATCGTCTGACCTCCGGCCTTCCGCAGTTGAAACGCACTTAATGCGCGTCTATAAATATCGCGCAAGGATACCCCCTCTCCCCTCCTCGATGGGTAAGCGCATCAGACGGGGGGAGGGGGTGACGAGGCTCGAAGGGGGGACGATTCGAAAGTTGCACAAACACATCACCTTGACCCTCATATGCGCGCTAGGGCTTGCCTTCTGGCTATGCCTGGTTTTTTATGTTGATTTTTTTGATGAAAGTTTATGTCAATATTGGTGGACTGTTTTATAATACTTATTTATTGAATTAATCACAAAAAAGAATCTGTCTCTTAAAAAAAAGTAAAGAAATAAATAAATAAAAATCGAATGCTGCTGTACCTTTTGCACAAATTCGTTCAGCCAACATCAGTATTATCATTCTCCTTTTCTAATTCTAACAGAGAAGATGGAAGAAGAATACTTGATACAGAGGGCTCTGTTTCGTGTATTCTTTTTCCTTTTTCTCTGTTACTCGTCATCTCAGCAAACACTACTCGGCCGAAAAAGGCGTGTAAACGTAAAAGACAGATAGACAAATAGACAGAATTACTTTTTTATCTATACCTCTATACTAATATTATAAAGAGGAAAGATTTGTATTTTTGTATGTAACGAATAAACTTAAAAACAACTGGACCAATTTAAAAAATTCTTTCAGCAATGGATAGCTACATTATCAGCGAGTGCCATAGGCTATATTTTAACCCCGTACCACAGGAACGGGAACTAAGCGGGTGAAACCGCGTGACGTCCGCTAGTTAATATATTAAAAAAACTTATTAACAATCAAATGATTGGAAGTACCTTTTAAGCAAAAATTTGCCGGTTTACATTAATATATTAGTACGGATAATGATAAACCCCAAACCGTACAACACCATACCACGAAAACCCCTTCAAACAAATACGAACTAAAACCACACACAGACAATACCAGTAATTAATATCAATTAGCAAACCGCACATCACCCTTGACGATCTCCTAAGTGTCGTCACAACTACCCCTCCAATCCTTGATGACGTCATCACTTAGTGTACAGTCATGAGTCACCAATAGCAACTTCTAAAAATGTTTTTTTTTATCCACAAAAATGATTGCAATTTCATGTTGTTACGAACATAGTACGAGTATTTTTAAATCTCTATATAAACCTTTAAACGACTAATTAGTGGACACAATAGTTAAACAATTGACATAAATCTCCTAGAGATTTAGTAACGGACGGGAGGATATAAAATTCTGGAAATTCGTTTTCTCCTAAACGGCTTGACCGATATTGGTGTTTTTTTCGTACTTTTGGTTTCACCTGGATGGTTCTTAGCTATAGTTGGATTCGTTAATGAACGAATGAATATTTTGAGTGTGTCACTAATGTAATGCAGTCCTACCGTAAAATGCGATTTTTCACCTTATAAAAAGTCGTTTCCCAGCAATAATTTTTGTGTAGAGTTACTTAGATTGATGTACAGAATGATTGGTTGACGGCTTCGTAGAGGGTCTGTTTACACCTTGTATAAAATGTTCGTCACTGTACGACACCCCTGAGTCAGGGGGAAACTAGTTTACGAAGGAAATGGAAAAGGAATTCAGTTTAGTTCCAAGGTTTGTAAGTTGTTTAGTTGGAAATGTTGCTCCTGTATTTCCAAATACATTTCTTTCTTTTATACTTTTTTCCCTATAATCAATGGTTTTATTTGGGCTAAAAGAAGAAATAGTATAAAACAAGATATTGTATGCATAGGTCAAAACAGTTTAGTTAGCCATTTTTAAAAGACTATCATCACCATCTCCAACTACCTAGCCTTTTCTCAACTTCATTGGGGTCGGCTTCCAGTCTAACCGGATGCAGCTGAATGCCAGTATTTTACATGGAGCGACTGCCTATCTGACCTCCACAGCCCAGTTAGTCCTAGATAATACGATGCCATTTTTAAAAGACCAATTAGAAGTTATGATTACAATTGGCTATAGGCTATATACTTCTATTTCACATATTTTGAGGTTTAGAAGGCTCTAGCCAGAAATAGTTAATATTTTCAGGAAAAAGAAGCCCACTACTCAAGGTCCAGGTAAAACACAACTATAATTACTATTACCTTCTTTACTATTACTGTTAGCCTGTGTCATCCCACTGCTGGGCAAAGGCCACTCCCCATGACTTCCAAATCCTTCGATCCAGGGCCAATGAGGGCCACCGGTCGTTGGTTCTGTCCAGCTCATCCCGCCTTTTCTGGCTGTGTCAGAGCTCCACATCGTGGTTATTTTGGCCCACAGCTCGTCGGGCATAAAATTAAATATTCGCTAAAATCAGACTGTCAAAACCATTAATGACGTAAATAAACCTAATCACTACCTACGTCATCTATCTTCTACCTCAATTTATATAAGTTCTTTTAAATTCTCCTTCTAAGCACATGTGATCACACGTGTGCTAACTAACGTCACTATGTGCCGCTAGATCTAAGCCACGTGTCTGTCTGTACGTAGCGTGGCATGTGTCGCGGGGACGGGACATGGTGTCGCGGTGCGGGGTCCTTGCGTGCACGTGCTTACGTCATAGTTACGCACGGACGGTAGTGAGGCTGGTGTAAGTGGGGAGTTTGGACATTTTGTATGAATATTTCTAGTGGACTATGAAA
Organism: Xestia sexstrigata; assembly: GCA_941918905.2. NCBI lineage: Eukaryota > Metazoa > Arthropoda > Insecta > Lepidoptera > Noctuidae > Xestia > Xestia sexstrigata. The sequence goes on from OW799214.2 coordinate 20,211,982, forward strand.
TTATCAAAGATAGAAATCTTTGATAATTAAACCTATATAAAAGTGATTTACGTCGCTCTGCTCAGTGCTTGTACGTTGAAATTCTAACGGTGCAATAAAATTTAGGCTTTCATTTACAAGCAGGTAGTGTTCGTGAAAACGGACATAAATCTCTTTCACGCACTTTGCTGTATAGTATTTTCTTGCCCACATGTCTATGTCATTAAATTCTCTTCTAATAAACAAATATTAGTCAAAAAACGCTGAAATTTACCAGAACTTAGTGCCAGTTTTTTTACCAATTTTTGGTTTGCTTTAATTAAATGCATTATTTTTAAACATGAAACTAGTATCAAATCAACAACATAATATACACAATCCCGCCCTAAAATACATAACTTATAAAATATCGAATTTTAAGCCACGCGCTGTCTCCCGTAGCATAGATCGTAGACACGCTACGCCGTAGCATAGGTCTACAGTTTTCGTAGCATAGACTCGCCTACGAGCTACGCAACCCATTCATACGGCTGCCGTATTTCAAAAATATGAATGGTGTGTGTTTATGTGTGTATGTTTGTAGGAGTGAGTGTTTTTTTCAATATTGTAATAGATTTTGTACGTCAGTGTTTAAAAATAGTCAGTTTAATTAATCAGTACATTTTAATCCGTGTTGCGTAACACGGATTAAAATGTTAGAACGATCGGCTCTTTCATTTTGTACCGGTATTTATTTTTGATCCTCCAATGTGTAGGAGAGATTGATTTGGTTTTTTGAATTGTAATTGCGATTTCCTTTTTAGAGTGGGAGTGTAAAGTCCAGGTATAAAATATTTTGTTTGATGAATTCGTTAAACTAATATTAGGCCGGACAGTTATTTTAAGTTTGTAATGTGTGTGTGTTTTTACATGGTTTTCATACTTACATTATTTTTTGATAATATTGATCTGAAAATGTAACATTCGTGCTCTCCAGATGCTCATTTCCTGGAGGCTTAGTATACCTTTTACCTTGTAATTCATGTTATTTAAGTTTTTCTGTAGATTTTTATCAGTCTTGAATGTTTATTTTTGAAATGTCAGCTATTGACAGGCCTAAGGCCAGTGTTTTCTTTTTCATTCATTTCAATTATTACATTTTTCTAGCTAGGAGTTTTAGGTTGTATATCAAATTGTAATTAGACTTTCTTTAGTACATTTTAAGGCCTTATTACATTACACTATTTATCGGGCCCTGTCGATCGTGTGCCCTGCCCCAATAAGGCAGGGCGCCGCTTATTATTTAGGGACCCTGACTCCCTGTTTCTTATTACACTTTCCTGTCCCTTCGGGCAGGGCCTGATAAATCGTGTGATGTAATAAGGCCTTTATTTTTCTATCATGTTCTGGATAAAATGACCGATCATCTGTTGATGACGGACAGCCGTCAGGAGGAAAAATTCAGTCTACGTCTAGAGCTGAAACGAATCACAAGTCTTCAATGTTGTAAGAGTGACCAGAGGAAGTTTTCCTCCTCTGAGGTTTATAAGTTAACCTCCCTTATTACCGTTCTTCTACATAAGACGATGTCGCACAGCTCTTACCCGTGGCATGTTCTAACATCCGTTGCCCGGGCTATAGGAGTGACGATCCTCAACCCTCCCTTACGACCTGAGTAAACTGACGTCCTCCGGGCCACCAAGAAGTAGACTGACGTCCTCCGGCCCTCCGAGACGAAGACTGACTACCCCTACCTCCTCTGCTACGATGATGAAGCCTGATGTCTCTCGACCCACTTCTACAGCCAGAGTGATGGAAGACGAAGCCTGGTGTCCCTCGAACACTACTACTGAAGGAAGCCTGAAGCCTGAAGTCCCTCGGCCACTACTACAGCCGAGAGACTTTATCCATTTCATCCTACGTTCATATTCATTTTCGTTCACCAGATTCTCTGGCCTAGTTAGGGTTTAGCTAGTTCCAGCTCCATTTAGTTAGGCCCTATAAGATAGGTTGTGTCTTTAATAATAAATTATTTTATCTTGTTCTTTTGCCGTTTTTCATTTAAACCGTCTGTTCCTTCAGTCTGGGTAACCTAATGTGACCTTACAGATTCCTCCTCCCAGGAAAATGTAACGTTACAAGTTTGACCAATGTTTATTTCGTATTGAAGAAGTTTTCTTATAAGTATTAATCTATCTATATAAAAATACAAAGAGCAATGTGTGTTCGTCTGTTCGTAGGGTACGAATAGAATCATAAAAAAATAGTTGATCCGTTTCAGTTGATCGGATAATTGATCGGAGTGGAAAACGAGTCCTAAACTACCGAACCGATTTTAATACAAAATTCTCAGTTTTTCTACCTGGCACAGGTTTTTGTAAAAAACAGAAAAAAGGCATTGCAACGCATTGGGCATAAATAGTCCCAGATAAAAAAAATATGGACGCACAAAAAGGTAGCATTATAAACTTGTACTTTTGTATTTTTAATTTTCACCAATCATCAGTCTTACCACGGCGTATCGTGTTACCCAGTAAGAGGGGTGTGGAGGTCAGGTAGGCAGTCCCTCCGGTATTCAGCTGTATCTAGTCAGACTGGAAACATAGTTGGGTGAAGGATATGATAGCAGATGCTGTTTTTTTACCGTCTAAGCAGTTTTTAACAATTTAATTAATTGAAAAACCAACACAAAACACGTTTAAATAACGTAACGACGAATAACTTAGAAAGTGCCGACATTGCTAAACAATTGATGATGTTGCTTGATGCATCATAATAAGTTAAGTCATGTAATTTGTGTCGAAAACTAAGTATAACAATGTACTTTAGTAGGAATGAGGTTTTTGCATCAACACATTTCTCCACTGGGTGGGCGCAATAGTCACATTTCATTTCTCACTTTTTGACTACGGAAAGAGTTTAGTTTTTGCTGCATTAACCCCTCCCGCTGACTCGCAATTTCTTAAATCATTTTTTTTATCAGCCTACTCTGTCCCACTGCTGGACAAAGGCCTGCCCTCTGGCTTTCCAATTTTGCCTTCTCCGACCAATCCGTTATAAATATTGGTTACTGTCAACAATAGAAACAAATAAGAGCAAAGAGGGCAGGGAAGCCTCTGCCTCACAGTAGGGAATAAATGGCTGCTCACCAATAATATACCATGAGCTATTCTTAAATTTGCACTGAGTTCTAAAGATTTTACAAAAACAAGACATACGACCACTCTTTCAAAAGGTTTGATCATTGTAAAACGCCAAAGTTCTTCATATCTTAAATCTAAAACATTAGTAAGTGCCGTATATTTGGTATGCTAATAATTTCATGGAAGACACAAATTGCTGAGGCAGTCACCGTGACGACTGTCTGCCCTCCATAGGTCGTGAAGATATCTTTGTTATGTGGGTACCTCGCGGAATTGAATTGAAGAAACAACGGATTAGAGATAGATTTATAAGTCAATGTAGTTTAAAAAATCTATATTAAAAAATAAAACTACGCAAAATTTCTTGCCACAGAGACGAAAACACATATAACTAACTAACTTCGGAGAGGAAGTAAGCCCAGCAGTGAACAGTGATAACCTGATAGGAAAAGAACAAGAGCAGATTATGATAAGGTAGCTTTAGAGTTATTATATTATTACTTATTTCGGTGAAGGAAAACATCGTGAGGAAACCAGCATGCCTGAGAGATATTTCTCGGCGGCATGTAAAGCCAAGTCAAAGACCCATGGGCGGCATAAAATTCTCTGACACCAGCACCCCTAGCCAAGTTGACAATCTACAATCGTTAACGCTAGTAGAAAACTATTCAAATGAATGGGAATGACATCGTCTCAACGTTAAATCACGTGATCAACACAAACGAATAGAAAATTCGTAGACAAGTTTACATCGTTCAAAATGATAGAATAGAATTTTATCGTTTCTACAATGTTGATCGCTAAACTCTTTGGTAGGAACGCTCACTATAGACTAAAGTGTAGGTTCTTTCTACAGACATTAGAGAACGAGCGATCGACTCAGTCGTGTCAACTTGGCTACCAATTTAACGCTTTCTACAATCGCTTAGGCGTTTACGATTGTAGAAAGAGAATCGATACAAAACGTTTGTAACTTGGCTAGGCCTGCAGGTTTGGCACTAACCACACGATAAAGAAAAAAGAAGGTAGCTATTATATCAAAGACACAATTTAATCTAAAGCAGCTATACTACCTACGCTTAGAAAACACACTCTCCATTTTAGTCGGTGTGTAGTTTTTGTTGGACACACTAAGTATCTTAATGATATCCTGTGTTTCAAAACTGGTTTAAGGCACATTATTTGTTCGGAAAACCTTAAATTATAAAGAAATTTTCATGTAAAGAAATTACGAATTTTTTACTAAAGAAACCCGGAGACGTTTAGCAGTTTTTTATTCAAAAAACTTAACTTTTCAAAGTAATGTTTTCTCGGATATGCAACAAATGCGAACCATTCTGTCGGCGAAACATCCATAGGTGAAACGTTCTATCGACGAATCTCACAAAAATGAAACGTCCTGTCGGTGATCAGTCCAAAAGAGAAACGACTGTCGGAGAACGCTTGCAGAATCAAACACTACTAACATAATCAGTTTATTAATCGTCCTTTCTTAAAATCCCCAGATTATGAAAACCTCTATCGAACACAGAAACTCCATTTTACTTTAATACAATTTATAACGAACTTGCAACGAAAATCTCGTTACCGGCTCCCTAATTATGCCGAAATAATACGTGGAACCACCCATTGTTGTCGAAAAAAAATGTTTTTGTCAAAAATGGACGCCATTATACAATTCCCGCGCAATGATGCCAAGATGGCGGGCCTATTTAGATCGAGCCTTCTATTGGCGCGCTATTTAAAAATGGAATGCACTGTCCTTGGCTGGCGAGGTTCGTTGACCTTCCGATGCATTTTGGCGGTTTCTCTTCATACACAAAACGTTCTAACTTAAAATACAACTATCAATTGAATTTAAACCCTATTCTTGTATAGCTGAAGCATTATTTAGCCTGCTTATTGTTAATACAATGTAGGAGCCGGTCTTTTTTGTTAATTCAAATGAATTTAAACTCTTCAGCATTGAATTAAGGATGGAATTCTAATGTGCCTTAATGAATTATCTGTTGTTCATTATTCGAGTTATTTTATACTTTATTTTTATCGCGTTATGGTTGAGAATGGGTTGTTAATGCTAATTGACGGATGGAGTGCTTTTAAGGTGACGCTAGGCACGGACGGTTGTAAAATGATAATTAAAATAACTGCCAAAGTTTTTTGACAGAGGAAAATGTTAATTACAGGTAAATGATATATTGTTTTTAAATCTATAGGACTGCATGCATACTCAATTAAGGCAAACCAACAGTAATTTTGTTTACAACATTACCCAAATAGAATAAAGGCTAAAATAATTAAATAAATCGATTTAAATCCACTATCTATAGACATCAAACATTTATCACAACAAAAAATCAGTCCCCATAAAAAATCGGTGGTGACAAACGGACAGACGGACAAGAGAGTGATCTTATAAGGGTTCCTTTTTTTACCTTTTGAGGTACGGAACCCTAAAAACAAACATTAACCTCTCAAAAAAACAAAATTACGAAAACTTCCCCAATATCTTCACGAAATCCTCGAATCCGTTCGAAAACTCGGCAGAAACAGTTTCCTGAACAATTTTCCTTCTAATATTAGATTATTCTGGCTAGTCCTCGTATATTTAGTGGGCGCGACCTAGCCAACACAAATAACGCTGATCTATTGAAATGTCTAAGGAATGTCGTGACGTGGCCGTTCCCTGTGTTTTGGACGGTCAGTGATCTTTGAGCTAAGCTACGTCAACAACAATATCTTGTTATGTTTCTACATCTAAGTAGGTATATCTGATGGTTCACAGAATTAAGAACAATATTATCTATTATTTCTGACAGGGAAAGCATGCATATTTTCCCAACTACCCGTGTTTGTGCCTAAAATGACGGTAAACTCACGTATTGTTATATATTTTTTTTCTTATATTTCATGTTTTTTTTTTGGGTTTGTTAATATGTAAATAATATATAGTTAATATATATAACACCACGCCTATTTCGCCGAAGGGTTGAGTAGAGGTGTTTTCAATTCCTGAAAATAAACTCCAAAGACTCCATGCACGTTATGACACAATTCTATCCTCTATAGTGATGACAACGAATCAATAATAAACATCGACCGTCGAATGTTCACGGCAGGCGCTGCGCCGGCGTGTTCATGCGTAGGAGTTGTTTTTATTTGTCTGTGCCTAAAATGACGGTAAGCGTTTAGCGTCACTTAACTAAGAGCCTTAAAATTTGACGCTTTTATTTCAGGCATAATTTACGTGAAACCTAAATGGACGGAACTCTACATAATAAATATGCTGCATTGGACTTTTCTACCCAATAATATATATTTCACGTCATAACTAAAAATATTTGCGTACATGACGTAGACCAAAAACGTCATATACATAGTAGAATCATTGAACGTTATCGCGTGGGCGTTACAGGCAGGAGTCGAAGAAACGTTACGAAAATAAACTGGAGTAGTGCTACTGAAATTAGTCACTGTAGTGCAACGACACACTAGAGCGGGGAAATGGATCTGTCGAGGGATGTGGGTTGTCGTTGTCGGGTTATCGATAGTTTTGATTGACAATTTTTATTTTTAGGTTTCTCAATACTCAACCATTTATTGCATTGCACAAAGTGTGGTGAGTTAAGATATAATGAAATGCAGTTTAGGAGAACTAAAGAATGAAATAGAAGGATAACAATTATATTAGTTACATGACGACAATATGCTCGTTATCATGGGTAGAATAAAAATAACAATGGAATAGGAATGAAAGTGCATTTTATGACAGAAAAAAATTATAATTGTGAGACCCACCTCCCCGCCCTAGTGTGACGTCACAAATTTGCTTTCTTTTTCGTCATTTTTATTTGCAATTCTGTGATTTTAGATTCTACTTCACCATCAACATTTTCACTACTATTAAAACTTTTACACAAGTTGTTAATTTCTTCTTGTACATTTAGTTTTTTTTTATTAGCATAAGCTGCAATGTATGCTTCATAATTGTAGTTTACGGTAAAGATTACCTAAATCACTCTTTTTGTTCATTTTAAACTTGTTCCGTAAGTTAAAAATCACAAAATAGCAGAACTAAGAAAACGACGTCGTTTATCCGCGAAAGTCAGAAACACAGAAATCATCCATCGCTCGGCGCGGTGCAATTGGCGGCATTTATCACGGTATTATCAGTAGAGCGAGTGGCCAACAAAACAATTTGAACCTTGTCTTTACAGATAGAGTTGGAAACGTTTTTGAGTTTTTCGTTAATAGTTGAAAGTTCGTGTTTTAACATTTAGATTATAAAGATTTTGAAATGTGACGTCACAAAATTTAGGACCCCTCCCACCCCCTTGTTACACATTGTCACACTTCGTCGAACGCCTCCCTCCCTCTTAACGTGTGACTTAATTTATGGATGCCCCCCCCCCCCTTATAGAAATCACTCGATTATAAAATATGTTGTAAACAAACAGTAAACCCATCATGAAAACGGTACTTAAAAAATGTATATTTATGTAAACAGTAGTCAAGGCTAGTTTATTGAAGAAAACCGTGCAAGTTGTTGAGTGCTGAATGCGAAATCACACATATATTTATAGTACAACGACACAACTGATGTAAACATTATAATTTGCGTCAATGTATTGGGGAATCCACAGATTTTATTTAGAAAACAAGTTATTATTCATTCTAAGAAATCATATTATTTTCATTAGTTTTTTTTTTTCATTTTTTTTTAGTTGCTTTCTGACTAGTCTTTTCCTTTGTTGGGGTCGGCTTCCAGTCTAACCAGATGCGCTGAATCAGAAAAATATTACATGGAACGACTGCCTATCTGACCTCTACAACCCAGTTAGTACTGGGTAATACGATACCCCTTGGTAAAACTGGTTGTCAGACTTTGGGGTATTCTATATGGAAAACAATACCCCTTGGTAGGATTAGCTATACATTCAGGTTCTAGCTATCCGTAACGACTAAATAACGTACCTAATTATTTGATGTCGGAAATATGGAATAAAAAAATAAAAAAAATCAAAGAAAAATCCCCATCCAACTTAACAAATGACTTTGATCACCATCAAATTAACATTAAGCACACATACAAATGCATGCTACATAGTTAGGGTTCAGGAAACAATTGTATTTTCATGCTAACCCTGGTTGCATTCTTAGTCTCATTTGTATTCAGCTTACGTGGATTGCTAATACAACGGCCGACGGATTTGAATATCATTTGGACGTCAAGCCGGCCATGCTACAAGGTTAAGGGTTTATATTGGCTAAGGATATGGCCGTTGAGGTGTGGGGTCCATAGTGATGGGAAAACGTGTTGATTTTCATCTTCAAATGTTTTTTTTTTCAATAGAAAAGGTTTATGTGGTGAAATTATTGTTTTGTTATAAGTGTACTGAATCGTGTAAGTTATACACAGAGTTAATACAGTTTATGTTAAACAGTAGTGGTACTAGTGATAATTGCAAAAAAAAAATATCATCATCATTTGTCTAGCCTTTTCCTAACTATGTTTGAGTCGGCATTCAGTCTAAGCGTATAAAAAAAAAAAACACAAAAATCTAAATACTACTATTTTTCTTTGTTTATTTTACCTACACAACCCGTTTGTTGGGTAACCCGGTAGCCCCTAGCAAGACTTTGCAGAAGAAATATAATGTGAAGAAAAATTGTATTCTTTAAAAATACATAGTGTGGTAAGTAGGGATTATTAAAACCTACAAATAAGTAAATAAATTACCTACATACATAACAAAGCAGTAGGTAGACACATCATTTACAATGGGCTTAAATAATTATTTTTATTGCTTAAGTTACAAAGCTAGTCGTGCATTCATTTCTTGGATACTGACCCTTAAAAATGTATTATTCAGTTTTATTTCAATTGATTATATACTTTTAGGTACTTGGCCGATTAATTACCTGGTTCTTTGCATTATAATGAGCTTTTGTGTAATTTTATTCAACACTTCATTCGAACAAAACAGGATTTGTGAAATTAAAAAATAAATAAATTGAATTTATTTGTAAGGTATTTTTGTAATCACTTCCCATCATTAACCAAAATCCCTAAATATGAGACAATATTTTTTCAAACAATCTAAACATCGATATTACCCTTCAACAAAACCGCAACCCCATCACTTAAAACCATCTACAATTTCCCCCCAAAACATCGACAACCCAACTCAACATCGTCCCATCACTACTATTTCTAATTTCACGGTCGTCGCGTCTATGTGTGCATGCGCTTGTGTGTGTGACCTTGCGGCGCGCTGCGTTTCGGCGGTCATTCACCCCGGTGCATACAACCCTTGACTTTGCTCACATATAAGTATATGTGTGCGTAGATACAGATATATGTGTAGTTGTGTTCGTAGAAAAGCAATGTGTAGCTGGTTAGACTGGATTTATACCGGATAGTGGTAGCATATTCTAGGACAAGGGGAAGAGGGGGGGGGAGTGGTAATGATTTTTTCGGTGTAAGGGGTAGAAACAGACAGAGGAAAGATACGCAGGTTATTTTTAAGATCTGATATTAATCAGATCAGATCTTAAAAAAAAACAGCAAACTATCTTAAATTTTTTTAATCAAGGCCAGTAAGCAACTCCAGCTACTCAAGGACATCTACGAGTATACCACCAACCCGCATTGCACCCGGTTGCCAGATAACGGCCTACTTGTCCCAACAGTGTAAAATATCGTGAATGGGTGTATGCATGTTTTTTTTTATCACTCTATACAAAACGTAATAACATGAGAAATAGCAAAGTGAAGTTATTTTTTTATATCTTTAGAAAATACTAAGTTATAAGCATTTTGTTAACTGCTGATTAGACGGAGAGATCCGATACAGCAAATGACGTCATTCGCTGCATCGACGTACAAAATCCATACTAAATTCCGTTTATCCAGAAAGAGATAGAAACAAAAGTTTAAATGGTTATAACTTTTGTGTTGTTTGGCCGATTTATGTATTGTTTTCGCTTTTTGTCATTATTTTTATAGTACTTTAACATTCCTTAACGAAATAATAAAAAACATGCATATTCCCTATTAATGATATGAAAGAAAATGGAGTAAATATAATAGTAATAATAGCGTGACGGTTGACTGAGGAGCATTCTCCTCTGTCAACCGTCACGCTAACCAACGCAAAGGAAAAACGTGTTGCATTGGCCCCTAGTGACATGGGACTAGGGCTGGAAGACGATGATGAAAGGCTGATAATAAAAGAGCTCTGCATTATCAAAGTTATTCCTAATACCTACGTTACCAATTTACAGAGAAACTATCTCCCAAAACTATTCCTAAAAAAAATATTCAAATAGGTAACGGAACATTTGTTTTAAATGAATATAATTATGAGGAAGATAAATGAAATAATATACAGGATGTAAAAGACCTCATCACGAAGCCGTCAACCAAGCATTCTGTACATCAAACTAAGTAACTTTACGCAAAAATTATTGCTGGGAAACGACTTTTTTTTTTGGGGTGAAAAATCATGTTTTGTGGTAGAACTCAATGTTACGCACTCAAAACATTGTGCTGATAGATGGATTGAATAGTACGGGGGTCGTGGAGGTGTTTGAAGTAAAAAACTTACATTAAAAACTTGTATTAAAAAAAAAACTTTTGTCAAAAAGTTGGAACTTTGACCCCCAATATCTCCGTAACTAGAAGGTTCCTAGGTATGGTGTAGAACAAAAAAAATAACGCAATGACGGGGAGAACAAGTGCCTTTCGGCTTCGTTAAGAGGTGTTATACATCCTTTATAGTTAATATATACAGGATGTCCGGCAACAAATGAATAACCTTGAAATGGCCCAATAACAGAACCCATGGCCATTCAGAATAAAAAAACGAAAAAAAATCTATCTTAAAAAAAAAAATTCATCCGCAGATGTAGGGCCTGCGGATAAGATGCATGTTACGTTTTTTGGCTTCAGTATTTTTTTCTCCTTGTCTACATTAATAAAAATAATTCACTATATAAGGCAGATACAATTATGAATTGTACCAGTATCAAACCTACTTGAAAACGACATTATTTTAAAATTATTGGTGACTCATGTATGCATACAATTTTTTTTTCCCAAGATTTTCAAACTTTGTTTAAAAATTAATTCATACTAATTTTCCAAAATAAATGTACTTGCTTACAGGTACTACATAAATGATAGATTTTTTTTCGTATTTTTTCTAAATGGCCATAAGTTCTACCATTTCAAGGTTATCCATTAATTACCGGACACCCTGTATAACACCACGCCTATTTTGCCGAAGGGATAGACAGAGGTGTTTTCAATTCCTGAAAATAAACTCCAAAGACTCCATGCACGTTATGACACAATGCTATCCTCTATAGTGATGACAACGAGTCGATAATAAAGTATCGATCGTCGATTGTTCACGGCAGGCGCTGCGCCCGGCGCGTCCATGCGTAGGAGTTGTTTTTATTTACTTCGCACGCGGTTGTAGAGAGAATTGTTTGGCTCTCTTTGTTTAAGAAGAAAAAGCTTAATGAATGAGTAGCTGGAGTATTTGGAATATTAAAATTTAAAATTAACCTTAAGACAGGTTAGATTCACTGGAGAAATGTAACCTGACTAAAAAAATTTGATTCTGTTTAGTCCGTCTTTAGATTATCGAAAAAAAAATGGATACGTGTTTGTTGTTTTATCAAATGAATGAAAATTGGCGAAGACAAAACGCGTCAAAGATCATGAGTGGGGGCTTGTGACGTCTCTTTCCGGTAAAAAATGTACTTAAATGTGATTTCACACGAGTTTTCGACGCACTGTTTTCGTCTTTGTTTTATGTTTACGTGATATAAGAAAAAATATGTGTACAATATTTTTTTGGAAATCTATCTGACGTACTAATTAGATTTTTTTTTGTCATCTACTTGGCGTGCTATAATGTATGTTAAGTTTTATAATATCAGACGTTCCGTTCTACAAATGACTTCGACCTGGAAAATCTAGACAAGCACTTTTATTTTTGTCTTGGCAAAATTTTTTGCTACGGTTACGTAGAACTGAAAAAATTCAAAATATTCACATACTATAAGAAAAATTAATAAACAACAGGAATTATCTAGATAAAAATAATCATTTATTGAAATTAGGCTGATAATTTGATCACTTTTTAACAGACTTTAAAAAAAAAAGAAAAGGCTATCAATTCAGCTGTATTTTATTATTTTGTCGGTGGCAAAAAAGTCAATGACAAACAAAAGTCAACGTCTTCCGGAAGTAAAGTTATTTTCCACTGTTTATGTTATTTTGGAATTTGGTTATTTTTTAGATGTCAACAAGTACATGAGACAATAAAGTCATCGGTAAGGTATCGTTAGTAAGTCCAACTTTGTACACTTTTTAAACAGTGCATGAAAAATACATTTTTAAACTAACCTTCGCACAAAAAAATATCAAAGAAAAGCAACAAGTTTGTCCCTACACCACCAACAAATAAATAACACATGCCACAAAAGAAACGAGGGGAAAAATACCCGCTTTTCTGAAGAAAAATATTCGTAAAGGATCGTAAGCTACTTACCTCAATCTAGTATGTAGCTTGAGGTAAACGGGAAACTGCTAGTAACGGTATTATGTCAATATGAATGAAAATATCAGATTTGTTTCCTTTGAGCTTTGGAGAGGAAAATGGCATTTTATGTCGTATTGTTTTGTGTTTAGGAGATAGTTATTTCAATGTTCTATAGTTTGTTTTTATTTCAGATGAGTTTTTAACTGTTGTAGTTGTGGTTTGGTGATAGGTAGTGATGGGATTCTAATTAAAAAAAAAAAAAAACTTATCGATTGGCGTGGGATAACGTTATTACTTTTGTATTATGTTAAATATTAAAAAATAAATCTATAGCAAATCTACCTATATCAAATAAGGAAATTCTTACCAAGCTAAACTAAGCACTAAGCTAGCTACTAAGCTTAATAACTAACGTAATAAGGAGTAGTTACAACATGACATTAAAAGACGTTCTAGTTTCCATATTTTAAAGATGGCCTGTCATTTAGTGAATTTATAACCATTCTGATAACCCTATCAAAAATAACACAAATATTGGTTTAGATAAACTTGGCATCATACGTTTAACTGAGCGATAATTGACCCTCAATTGATTACAAAAATGCAACGCTAATCATTAATCTAAACAACAAATTAACAAAACAATTAACCCATATTACTGTTACAAGTTCCTAATTATATATCCACCCACTTAAAACTTCTCACGCAACGTTTAAAATTACCCTCACGTTTACCTCAAACACGCTAAATAACTAATAAACCCCATCCCTAATTAAAACTAAACCCGAAATTCAAATCAAGAACCACACGACGGCATTTAATCGCGTCCACCACCGCATTCCGTCTGCAGCTTGTCTAGCCTTATGCCCAACGTACCAAGATACGGGGAGACCTATTCAAATGCAGCGCAGACTACTCACATGTGGGATAGAAAGGGGGGAGGGGTAGGCCAAGGTTTAGTGGGCGTCCCGTATAGTATGTAGTGGTCCTGACCTACTGTTACTAGCGATAGTAGCCGTCTCTAGGTCAAAGAAGGATAGACGCACACATGCACGCCTTGTGCGTGTGTGTGTGATGTGTATTCGTGTGCACAGAATAGTTGTATGGGTGTATTTTGCGGAATCGGAGTGTGATTTAGTTTGAATCGGATTATTGATATAATCGGTTCGTATTGTAGTTTGTTGGTTTATTCTGTGAGTATAGCTATATTTGAGATGTTTTGGGTAGTTTACGTTGGTTAAAGGAAATGAGTTTCGCATAGTTTGGTCATGTTTTAGTGTAGTAAAACTATTAAGTTCTCACCTTTCAAGGTTAGCCCATTGTAATTGACAAATACGGGGAAAACAGAGTTTATTTCAGGCAGCAATGTCTCTCCATCGGTTGTACAAAATGGAAACTATTCATAATCATAATGAAAAGACATAAAATAGACGCCTAACCTCTAAATAAGAATGATAATTTAATAACCCTACTTCTGGCACAGTCGGGTAATAATAGGTACTTACTTACCAAAATTTAACTAAACTAATGAATAGGTAAGACAGTAAAATGAAAACGCAATGCTGAAAAACAAAAGTATGCGAAAAATGAAAAATTATGAAATTTAACATTTCACTAAAAATATCTTTATTCCAATTAAAAACACAAGCGTTAATATAAATAACGCGTTCCTACTTTACTATACGCCTATAATAATTCATTTTACGCTACTATACATAAACACAATTAACGAGAAACTGTATTTTAGCACGCATATAACTTACCCTGTTAATGACAAAGAAAAAAACTTAAGAAGTTAAAAACCCATATAAATTTATCAAGAACACGGATGCTCCTTACTAAACATTGTTATTAATAAACCATATTTTTCTTTTAAAAACTTTGTTTTATTGCATTAAAAGGACAAAAAAACCTTTTACCAATGTGTCAAATTCATATAGCATACAATAATGAACACCACGGCATAAAACATGTTATATTGTACTGTTTTTTTGGTTATTTACACCTAAATCCAGTAATTAAAAAAAATTACGAAAACTTGTCACAGAACGTCGAACGGATGAACTAATAAGTTAACAAAACATATATGAAACAACGTCAATACATGTTTGACACACACACGACATGTTTTTGACATGTTGTAGAAAACAAATAACAAAACTTGTATAACAGGCAATATTCAGGGTGTAAACAGACTCTTTACAAAGCCGTCAACCAAGCATTCTGTACATCAAACTAAGTAACCCTACGCAATTTTTTTTGCAGGAAATAACTTTTTTTGGGTTGAAATTTCACGATTTCCGGTAGGAGTCAATGTAACGCATTTAAAACATTTTACTGATGGATGTATTGAATAGTACGGGGGTCGTGAAGGTGTTTAAAGTAAAAAAATTACATCAAAAACATGTATTTAAAAAAACTTGAAACGTGAAAAAGTTGGAACTTTGTCTCCCAATATCTCCGTCAATAGAAGGTTCCCAGATACAAGAACAAGTGCCTTTCGACTTCGTTAAGGGTCTTTTTACACCCTTTAATAAACGCAGGGTAAGCAGTATTTGTCACCAAACACGAAATTTCCTCCAAAATAATGAAGCATCCCCAAATAAACCAACAAAGACACTCACATAGATATACCTATAACTAGTTGTGGCTGGTTCAATCCAGTTTTTTCGACCCTCTGCCCTTCGAGTCTAGCCGACAGTTCTTCAAGAGCCCTTGCTTTTTATAAAACTACCGTCCAATTTACCAAGACCCTTGACTTCTTAAGTACCCACCTTGAAAATATCCTGTCTTACTTCAGTCAAGGGGGTGAAGGGTTCCAAGTTATGGTAGTTCGGTTAAAGTAAGAGTATACTTTGTGTGGTGCGGTTTGCCCTTGCTTTGAGTGAGTCGTCTAATTCTGTTGCTTAGTTACGGAATGGGGTATGCAGGAATGGAAGACACTGTTGAGGATTTTATTTAGTTGTTTTATTTATTTCTTCGATCAACTTAAGGTGGGCAGAAGTGTCTTGCTGTTTGCTACAAAAGGAGCCTCGACGAACATCTGTCGAGGCTAGGTGGTTGGATCAAGGGCCTGATTCAGAAAAGTGCTCCTCGGTATGACCCGCATTGTGAGGAGATTCCTGTATCTGGAGCCCTAACCAGCGAAAGCTTGGACCCTGCTCCCAATACCGGAGTACCACTATTTTTATTTATAATGGTTTTTTTAAGCAAGCAATAATAAAAGAGCTCTATCGGTGATCTCGCCTCTAGCTGTCTGGAGTAATTAAACAAATGTGATCATAAGTCGGTCTAGTAACAACTTTTCACTATAGCTACCTGAAGAAAAAATGTTATCTAAAGCCTTTATTGGGACAACCTATTTTCAATTGCTGATATCAGGATCAAAAGTTGCTCAGCCCATTTTATTTTTAAATATTTTAACGTTTAGAGCAAGTTATGATGCCTTAAAATGTTTTACTCGCCCAAGGAATCGAAACCCAGACTTTCCGCTGACCACATTTATCTACACAGATATAGATTACGGACACTAGACCAAGTATCACCATCATTTTTCATGACATCAATGATGCAAAAGAGTTAATTTTTAATTAGGTATTAACAATACTTCTCATTTTACTTTAATAATAAATTCCTCGAAATAATTGCCATTTCTCATTACCAAACCTGTCAGTACACAAGTCACAAACCCAATATGTGTATAAATACACAAAAAGTACACAAATACCCAATTCAAAAAAAGAATCACAATATAAAAAGTTCATTTCAAATTTTCTGTTTAAAAAACATTCACTAATTATTGAACGTTGGCGCGACTATGTATTGTCCGCTTATGTGCTCTTTGTACATAAGTGTATGCGTGTGTATTATGTAAAAAAAGGGTGTTTTTGTCTATGTGCCAAATAAAAATGAGGCCGTAATGTCCGGCTGCATCGAACGTTTATCGTGTGACGGCCGCGAGCGAAAACGCGATAAGAATGTTTTTTTAGTTTTCTCCTTTTAATTATGTTGCGAGTATTTTATTTTAGTAGTCAGTTCAAATGATGTCGCTTGTATTTAAAGTTGGCTTTAATTAAGAAGCTTAAAATTTCAAAAATAATTTATCGATAAAGTAACTTTAAGCAAACATGACTGGTGAAATGTGGGTGTACCATTTATCCTGCCTATCCTTTCGGGAATATCAAGTGTGATAGTATGTTATATGTTTAGTATCTGGAAGGTTACAGAAAATTTAAACAAATAATACTCTTTTCGTGGGATGTAAATGAATAATTCAATAATTGTGTTTCCCGAGCATTGCTTACAGTTCACCATCGAGCAGCAATCAGCCGTGTGGTATCCAGCAGAGTAGAATAGAACCAACCCATTACACTCACGGGTGTCGTATAAGGCGACTAATGTCTGAGGCAGAACACCTTGCGCCTCCGTAGACCAGAGAATGGGCAGCAGCGTTTTCTGTTAAGTCTTTCATTACTGCGATCTCCAATCCGCCTGCCAAGCGTGGAGATTACGGCCAATTCCTCCCATCATGGGAGAGGCTTATGTCCAGCAGTGGACGTTATGGGCTGTTGTAGTTGTAGTAGTCACCATCGAGCAGACATGAAAAGGAAGCTCATAGATAACTACAGCACTTCTTACATATATTTTCGGAATATTTCATATGATCAAATGAGAAATTTGCGTTTAATAAAGAGACTTGAGGGGTCTCCTTATTAAACGCAAATTTCTTCGTATCAATTAAAACAACATTACACAGAGTCGAAAGTTTCAACAATAATGTAGTTCAACCAAACCCGCTTTGCACGGTGTAAGGCCAGATATGAATCATAATTATAAGTGATAATCTCTGCATATTACTTGTATCTTTACGCCAGATCCTCTGTGGGGTAGACAGAGGGTATTTAGAGGCCGTCACCGAAACATAAAGAGGGTCCGACATTTATCTTCTTTTGGGAGAGCAATAACATTTCGACATGAAATCTTGACGGATTATCACAGCGATTGTGCCTCGAAAATTTAACGTTTTTATATCACAGTATACCCTACCCTATCCTATTTTTATAGATAAACTTAGAAATTCTAATAAAACACACTTATTTTTAATACCACTATTTAATTAACCCCTGTCCATCATAGGGTTTTCTGGTAAATATCGCTACTTACTAGCGATCAGATTAGCATTCCACCCAGAATATAATAGTTTTGTAAAATGTTAGTGTAAAATAAACCACAATATTCACTATCAATCAATTTTCTATAATGGTACTACGATGGGACACTTCATATCGTGTCCTGCCTGTCCTGTTGCTTGCAAATCACAAGAGCTGATAGACGCTACTGAAAGTGCCAAACTCGTCGCCAAATCTTGGGCTGACCCAATTTAAATTGTCATCGATTCCCCATACAAATCAGACAAAATTATGGATCTCAAACTACCTTCATCAACTCTCCACAATCACCAAACATGATAGTTGACTCACATTCTTGCTTCAAGCATTAAAAATTAAGAAAAATGTGTTTACATAATTAGCCGAACGAAAATGGTCAACATTATTGATATAATCGGATCTTGTAATCTGATTTTTGAGGTTAAACTGAAAGGTTAGACGCACGCGCATAAAGTAGGCGTTTGAAGAGACAGGTTCTTGATACTTATGTACATTGAGACGATATGGCTTTTTTAAAAACACTATATTTTTGGATTTTTATGTGAGTTGCGTATTTACTTTATTACAACACCATTGCTTTTAGAACGGTGAAGAAAAACTCTTGGAGAAATTGGCATGTCCAAATTCGAAAACATGTGATGTCCACCAACCTGCCTTGGACCCGGGTTTGTGGATTAAAGCCCACTCCGTCACAAAGAGAGAAGCCCTGTGTCCCAGCAGTGGGAAGTCTGGGAACGATATGGGGATGTGTATTTCAATATTTTTGGCACGGGACGGCAGTGGTTAGACGATTAAGTAATTGAATTTAGTCTATGGAAAATACTCATCATCATCATCATTTCAGCCGCAAGACGTCCACTGCTGGACATAGGCCTCCCCCAGGTGTCGCCACATTGACCAGTCCCGTGCGACTCGCATCCAGTGGATTTCCACAGCCTTCACCAGGTCATCGGTCCACCTAGTGGGAGGCCTTCCAACGCAACGTCTTACGGTTCGCGGTCGCCACTTCAGAACTTTTCGGCCCCATCGGCCATCCGTTCTGCGAGCAATGTGCCCTGCCCGCTGCCACAAAAAAATACTCATGTACCCGGATAATAAGTATCCTATGTATTAATGAGAAGGAGTATTAACAGAACTTTTATTATTTTAAACTGAAATTAATGTTGATTGATGGAGAGGGAGAGGAAGACCAAGGAAATGATGGGTGAATTGTGTGAGAAGTGATGTGAAATAAAAAGGCGTAAATGATGTAGAATGGAAGAAAAAAACGTGTTGCGCCGACCCCAAGTAGCATGGGTGGGCAAGAAGGTTATGACTATCTTACGGAATATCACATGGGCAATATGCTACATATTAAATCAGTTTTGTTTTTTTTCCGTAGCCAAATGGCAAAAAACAGAACCGTTTCCCCCCTCTTCGTCATGTCTGTATTTCTGTCCGTCCGTATGTCACTGCCACTTCTTCCGAAACTGTAAGAACTATGCTGTTGAAACTTGGTAAGTAGATGTATTCTGTGAACCGCATTAAGATTTTCACACAAAAATAGAAAAAAAGAAGGTTCCCCATACTTAGAACTAAAAATCATTTTTTTTTTCATCAAACCCATGGTGCCATGGGACCTGTGGGGTATCTATGGATAGGTTTTCTGAGGTTTCTAATATATTTTTTTCTAAACTGAATAGTTTGCGCGAGAGACACTTCCAAAGTGGTAAAATGTGTCCCCCCCGCCTGTAACTTCTAAAATAAGAGAATGATAATACTAAAAAAATATATGATGTAAACTTCCACCGAAAATTGATTTGAACGAGATCTAGTTATTAGTTTTTTTTTAATACGTCATAAATCGTAAGCCGCAATTTACCTTTCATTCAATAAAGTCGAGTCCGACTGGCTCTTGGCCAGTTTTTTAATAAAGCCGTAACTTCCAACTGGTATTTATTCTTGAAAGAGTCTGCATTCCTGTAGTTCCTGTACGGAGACATTACGGGTTGCTGCGGAACATGCGTTGTCCGGAACAGTCCATGCTGCTTCCAAAAATAAGTTGTAAAATGGTTTGACATAAAAACCACCAAAAAAAATATCAGAGCCATCGAAATTACGCTGACTATAATTACCATACCGAAACCACATTACAGTCAGGCCAGCCGTTTCAAAGCCCAAGTCGGTCAGTTCGTCTGTTCAATGCTAACTAGGCGGTGCCGTCAGGTTCCGGCTCTACAAGGCCGGTCGGTTGCGAGGTTGGCAGGGAGGCAGGTGTCTATGCTGACTAACTGAAATACAGCTTCCTCTTGACAAGACTGAGATTTAAAATGCATTAAGATGGTTAAAAAAGAAAATCATATGCAATGTTTGTAGCGAAAATAATTATTTTTGCAGTTCAATTTTTTTAAAGAAAAATAATATTCTCATGTACTCTTTTTTTTAGGTCGTTTAAAAAATAAGGAAAAAGACTTTTCAATACAGTTCCTCGAAATCTGGTTCATAACGCACTACGATTAGGCTCAACATGCAATGTATTTCACACCCGTGCGATTTTTCTCATTTTCCAACACGTGTGCGGGAATGAAAACAAAGCCCATACTTAGTCCAAATTGGTTTAATGCATATAGTCGGAGGTGTTTTTTTTTTTTTATTTCGGCGAAGTAGTAATGCCTTTACGGCGTAAATAATTTTTGAATATTCAAATTGTGATTATAAATAGAAAATCATAGATAACAATGATTATTTACTAATTTATAGACAAATTAACATTTATTTGTGTTCTAAATTAAAAAAAAAATAAAAAATAAAAATTATATTAGGCTGTTTAGTGGCTTCATACCTTTGCTTCTCCTTCAACCTGGCGAAAGCAAAGCGCGGAAAAAAAAGAAAATTAAAATCATAGTTTCCTAATAATTCATGACAAAAATAGTTTTCGTTCTTTTATTTTATTTCTTCAAAAGTGTATTGAAAACGTCGTTTGATACACGTGGACATTTGTTATTGCAGTTCTTGGCTCAAAAACACCCTCGCCTGTGGCTCGGGAGTTAATTCCGCCTTTGATGCAATAACAAACTTTCTCCACTTGTATCAAAATGTAATATTATTGGGACGACTCTTCTTCAACTCTTTTTCTTTTTTATCTGTGTAATGTGCCAGGCACAGGAAGATACATACACAACATAACGAGACTTGACATTCAGAAAGAATATTAATTAATAAATAATAATATATTATAAATTAAATATATATATATATATATATATATATATATATATATATATATATATATATATGTGTATATATTATGTATACTTTAGTTAGTAATAAAGCTCTAACACTGTTACAGTTATAAGGTTAAGAGACGTTTAATCGTCAAAAATGTATACTTAAACAGTCGGTGCACATTAATTAACTAATATAAACAGCGTTTAATATTAACCCTTTAGTGTTTGAACTTTATTCTTATTTCGTATTCGGTATCAACCTAAATACATTATGGAAGCTAATTAATACGACACCAAAACAGTAATTTTGCATTAACAAGTAACAATCATTAATAATTATCATTATAAATTAAACAAACCCGTATCCTGAGATTATTGATTACTAGCTTTTGCTCGTGGTTTCGCTTCTGTTATGTACGGAAATTAACCCACAAATGTAGCTGACACTCGGGGATAATGTAGCTTCCCGTTAGTAAAATATTTTTTGGAATCGGAACAGTAGTTCCAAAGATTACACCCTACATACAAACTTACAAACAAATACCTCTTTATAGTATTAGAATAGATAAGTTTTACGGCTAAAAACTTAACTTCCGGCCACCTAAAACAATAATCACAATAGAAAAACAACCGAATTAAAATCATCAAATTCAGACTTACTACCATTTCCCCACCAACCGCCTGACAGTCGAAATTTAAATGAAGTAGCTATCGCAATTAGCGCACACATACACACAAACGCAACTAAAACGCACACGTTTACAAAAAACGCCCAAATAAAAAGTGTACTGATCAAAAATGTGTGAAAGAATGGCACTCAGTGCACACGGCGACCGTACACAGTACACACACAGGCGAAACTTTCCCCACAATTCAATATCGCTTGTCATTCCCGGTAGCGTTCGCATAAAATTGCATTTTTTATCATAATTTGGTTTAATTTTTCTTGTTGGTTTTAATATTTGTTGAAGATCTTTATTATATAAAGGGTTTATGGCGTGTTGGTGGGTTTCTTATAGTGCTAAGTTTTAGTTTTGTATGAAAATTGTGTACTTATTTTGAGTTATAAGCTAATTAATTAAAATAAATAAGTCAAATAATTAGGTGAAACTTAAATGCATTTATCGACTCTGGATATTAAAATTCAATATTTTATTTATTATTGTTAGCTAATTACAAATAAATAATACGTAAATGAGGCAATTATTCATGAAGTCAAGAATTACGAAGTTGTCATGATTATAAAGCGCACATATTCAATATCGACACTTGCTAATTGTAACTCAGTGAACCCTTTCTGTGGCCAATTAATTAGTCAGCTACATTTATAAATAATTAAATACTTAATCATCTTCAACAGCCAAAAACTATAATATAACACAATACATGTTTGATGGACGATGAGAAAGAGATTAATACTCAAAAAAAATGCACAAAATGATACTTAAAAAATAATATTAACGAAATTACCTGTTTTCCGCACCCTACAGCACAATACAACCTGTATCGTGCACACGCCTGCATCCTCACTCACACGTGCACAAGCGCTGCGTACGGACATCGATATGTGCGTTAAGTCGGCGCGACCATGTGTCGTATTTAGGTCAATTGCTGAAATAAACGCATCGTCGCAGCACTGTGCGTCTGAGTCGTTTTTTATTGAACCTAAGAGAGAGAGTGTTGCACATTTCTTTTTGTATGCACTTTAGGCGCCGGTTGGCGTTTTAGATTATTTGCTTTTAAGATCCGTTAGGTGGCGCTCTAGTGTGGGCTTTGTTTAATAAGTATGTGCAGTAACTTGTGCAACTGTTTGCTTTTTTTTGTATTGTTTGCAGTTAATTTACGAGTAACACTTGGCACAGTTAGCGTGGAGTTTAATAAGACGGATCTCGTGTACATATCTAAGTTCTACGCATTCTTATTTTGTGCATAACAGGAAACAATTCGCACTTTTATTTCATCTTAAATTATCAATTTATTAGTTAACAATTTTGAAACTCACACCATTTTCTTCAAATTATATTTGAAGAAAAAAATTACGCGTGTAAATATAACCCGATAATTAAAGTAACCCCTTACGTGGTTTTTCGCAAAACCACTACTATTCGGTCTTAAAATGTCAAGGTGCAAGCAAATTGCAGTAATTTTTATAAAATAATAACACACTTGTCATTTTTCAAGTGTTCAAACGTTTTATGACGAGTGAACAACGACCATGGTAATAAAAAACCGAACAACAACTTTTATCGGCAATTTATTACATTTAAATATCTAAAATATTATATTAAAATATAATTATATTTTTACATTGATTACGAAACTTAATTGGACGTAGGTAATTTGAAGTTACATTGCATCAGCACCATCTATCGGGGCTTATGTAAGGATTTTTGTTTTGCAAAGGTCATATTTAACAGGCTTTTAATTGAACATTATATACCTTAAAAGAAAAAGAGCTTATATATATGTTAATGTTGTTACTTTATAAAATATTAATGTTTAACTACTGAGAGGGTAATTATGATACTTGCAATTGCATTTTTTGCTTGCAGTTAAAAACATTGCAGTGCTGCAGTGACTTGTCTAATAAGAACAACAAAACACGTCAATGCCAAATGAATGTAAACGTTTTTTTTTGTCTTTGTGTTAGGTTTTTTTATCCTTTACTTCTGTTTATTTCATCATGTGGTTAAATAAAAACAGTAAACATTTTTATATCTATATTATATTTATCGTCATTATAAACTCAAATAAACAAGCCAAACTAAGAATTTTACAATAAACCACAATTTTAAAACAAATCACTTCAAATAATTTCATCGTCATGTCGAGATAACATTTCTTATTTTGACATGCAGTTTAATATTCTCACAAGGCTGATGCCGACACTATCGACAAAGGTCGCCGAGCAGGTTCCCGAATGCAATTGAAAACGATTTTTATGCAATCAATATCCTCTCATTACTCTTTATTTTAGGTGTGTCCGTGTAAATGTCACTATCGTACAGTTTTGGTGAACGGTTTCTCTTGATTTTTTTTGTAATAAAGTTTTTGTAGAGAATCCGGTTAACGTAAAATCGGTCGTAAAATTGTGATACAAAACCTATAGGTTAATGTTGTTTTTGTTAAGGTTTCAAACATGTGCATGGTCATTTTATGTACAGGTGTCGTAAGTGAGAGTCTTTAACTGATTATTCATTGTGGAAAACTTTGTGTAACCTTGAAGGGCTTGTTTGTTAAGACTTTGCACTTGTCCTTAGGGCTGCTGCTTAGGAATCTACACACGATGTTAAGAAAACAGAACCGTGATGTCACAGCGATAGAGTAGAATTTCAATAACATTGGGGACGGATAGGCGGAGTACGAATCAAGGAAAAATACTCATGTTCAAGTTTGAAACCTTTACCTGTTTAAATTGAATAAATAAGCATTTGTCGACCTTCATAAACTTTGTAAACAAAATAAATTGTAAATACATAAAGGTTGGCACGTTTTTGTCGTACTAGTGTTAAAGTGCCAAAACAATATTATGAATAATATCCTCAAATATAAAACCTTCGTCTATAAAACCTTTGATCAACAAACCTTATTAGTTATTTATAGAATTAGTATGAAAATATTCACAAACGTTACATTTAATATTAACTAATACTTTAACTATAACAAACTAGCATGTGGCCCCGCTACACTGAAGCACACCACGATTGTCGATTTTTAATGCGTGCCGCGACAAGGCTTGCATTTTCGGTAATAGAGTACACCCAGACGCAACATAGGCTATCGGTAATACTTAAATTAACATAAGTAATGAATGACTTTAAGTACATAGGTATTTGTATAATAGGAAAGTCGTCATGATTGCCTTCTACATGATTTTTACAGTTTTTGTGTAAAAAAATAACTAGGATAAATATGTAATAAATAATATGAAATGTATTTATTTTCCTTTTGATAGTGCAAAAATCGTCAGATCGTGTTGTTTTTAAGATTTCTGAGAATTCAGACTCGACTTTGTATACAAAACAAAATTGTTTGAAAGAGATTAACCTAAAAAAAATCACATAAAAAAATATGGCCACACACTGAAAATTTCACCCGAAAACAAATATCAAGCAAACAAAAATAACTCACAAATAACACGAATCACAAATGCCATCAATGCGTTTTCGACCTCACTGTATTGATTTAAAACCGAACAGAATTTACATAAGAAAAACCACAGACTTTGAGTACCGAAATACACTTAATACCTAACGTTTTGAACAGAACTTCACTGTGTTTGACCTAAATATGATTGCATCTGTTAACTCAACTGCATATCAGGGTCGAAATGGCCTGATATTTGATCCAAGTGAGCAATTTTAACATTGTATTTTCATTAGAACGCACATGATCGGAGCTGTTTTCAGATATTAAACATAATAAGGAACTTGACTACACTTTTTTACGTTTTTTTTTGTAATTTTGAGAAAAAAGGTTCAATTTCGTAGTATAAAATGTCAAACAAAAATCTGAAAAAAAAAAAGAAAAAAAATCTTCAGAAGAAAGAAAATCTGAATATTTTTTTTTATTGCCCGTCAGTCACGACATCACAAAACATTGGAAATGTGCAACAAATGACGCGTTAAAAAAAACTGGCACACAAACATGAGTTGAGCATAACAAGAGGAACTGAACGGCGCCGGGGGGCGGAGCAAGCGAATGTGGAACAAGAGGAATGATGTCGTTTGTTAATGACAAACCAATTTGTGTACTGTAGTTATTTTAGGGTTACACGTAACGGTCTCTGTGGCCTACTTTTAGGTCCATTGCTCATTTTTTTGAACCCCAACTGTCGGATGTAATCAGCCGCTTCCAGAACTTTCGACCGCTTTGATATTGTTTTTTTTTACTGAATTACCATCATTATTATTGGCAACTGTCTAGACTGAATTTGATAGTTTCAATTACAATGCATATTTAGTTAGATCAATCAATGATTTGAAACGAATTTCAAAAACAAACACTCATCAAATCATGATAAGTCATTGCGTTCGACATAAATGTTGGGAATATAATTGTTGATGACACAATCTATGAGATTTTATATGATAACCAGATTTAACAGGAAAAATAACTTGAAAAAAAATACCCAAAAAGTTTTTACAAAAAACATAAACTAAAACATTTATGAAGGTCCACAGCACGTCTGATACAGTTTTACAACTAATAATATACAGCACACTAAAACGCCGCCGCTATCTCAGAAAACGGCAAACTTTCCAAAAACAGGAGGCAATTTTTTAAGTTGCATCACAACTGCCTGCCCCTGTACATTGCAATTTGACCTCGATACACACACAGACAGGCCAATACACGCACACATGCAAATACATACACCTGTGTGCGTGTGTGCAGATGCACCAACACATATGCGTCACTCAAACACAGGCTGATGTCCATTTTTTAACAGTCATTTTTTAAAGGCATGTAATTTTTTATTAGTACATTAAAATGTTATAAAATAAACTTGTAATTCGTTTGTTTATTGTGTACAGATATTGTCGAACAGGTTCTTGATAATCAGGAAGAGTTAACGTGCGTAATTATAGACTGGAGTTTTTTGCAATATAAGGTCGTTTGTTCTTGCAGCCCTTAGTCATAAATACTTGCATCGACAATGGCCGCGCGATCTCGAATGCCATTTAATAAAAAAAGGATAATTTAGACGATCTATAAAATTGTACAATGATCCATTTATATAAGTTACGTAAGGTTTAAATTGCCTTTTTCATGTCAATAAAATGTTGAACGGTAAGTTTTTATTATTCATAACATTAAATATATTCTACGTATTGCTATTATGACGCCATTTTATTTTTATAACTTTATTTACATTCATGAGATTTTCTCAAAATACGAAACGTAAAAAAAACATTAAGTTTTTATCATCACTGTTTGTATGTCTCATCGCTTTCGTTGTTCGTTTTAAATGTTTACTTGAATTTCGATCATGATCTTTCGAAATATTAATTTAGATTAATTTTCGAAGAGTAAAACCGGATACTAACATTTTTTTCTGAAATTAACTCGAAATCACTTATATTTTCGATCTATTTTTTTTAAACAAATCACAAAAAGTGAAAATAATGTTGGGGTTTGAACTTACAACCCCGTAGTTTACAGAGCGGTCACGGTTGTACACCATTCATTTGTTATATCAAATTATCATAACTATTTTACTTTCTAGTAGTCACGGAGTCTGGATTTGTGCCCGGTTGATGGTTACAGGCTCGCCTCCCACTACATGAGACCTAAAAACACAACTGGAGAAATGTGGTTGTACTATTAGTACACCTATGCCTAACCCTTTGGGGATTACAGGAGTGATGTTATGTTATGTTATTCTACTTTCTACACCATAGAATTTACTTTAAAAAATATTTTTAACTTATGACTAAAACATAACTTGTAAAATAAGGGATTAGATACACCTCCGCCTAACCAACAGGATCACAGACGTGGTTTCACATTATTTGTAATCTTCATTAATAATAATAATTAATTAGTTCCAAAATCAGCACCACCCTGTATACGCACTCACACAACCACATGCCTCTCTCGACTGATCTGCTCATAATAAAATGTGGCTTTTTTTACCATGTATTTACTTTTTTCTATGTACAACCTTAATCTGTATGTACATTGTACATAGTTTTCATGTACTATTATCATTTCGAACGTTGTTGTTGTTGTCTGTCCGTTGATTTATTGAGCATAACGGTGTTGTGGGTAGATTTAATGTTTAAGTAGCATGAGGACTAGTCAACACAAAGTAAAGAGAGAAAAAGTGTCCAAGGAAATGCTGTTTCCTTTAGCTTTTTCATGTCAGAGTATGAAATTCTTGATAGATCTTTGACAGTCGCTACAGGTAGTCAGTGGCCCGAAAGCCTGACAACCAGTCTTACCAAAGAGTTTCATATTACCTAGTACTAACTGAGTTGTGGAGCTCAGACAGGTTGTCGCTCCATGTAAAATACTGGTATTCAGCTGCATCCGGTAAGCCTGGATGCCGACCCCAACATAGGTGTGAAAAAAGCTAGGCAAATGACGAGTATGAGATTCTTGAAAGATCAGTAAGTAAGTAGTTTCATTTAGTAAGTATCCCCGGATACATAAACTTATTTTTAAAATCATCTGAATGCATCAACTACCTACTAAATGTTACTAGCATAGGTCAAAGATAAACAGTGAGCTCCTATTGGCTGTGAAAATATACTAAGAAAGAAAACCAACTTGGCTTCTTAAGATCATTTTAGAGTCTGAATTTCCTTCAGTTTTAATTTCCGTTTTACAATACCTGAACCATTTTTTTCTTACCTCTAAAAACATAGTTCAAACAACCTTACATTTTCATAAACAAAAATCTTCTAATACGAGTATCCTTCTTGAGTTAAGCCGGATAACTTAACAGGCATATCCGTAAGCTCAACTACTACTATCAAGTAAATAAGTTTTTTGTTGATCCATTTTAACTAAATGCAGCGTTCATTATATATTTATGTTTATTTGCGGCGGCTCTTTGTCGGGAACCTGTGTTTGCTGAGTGACCGATGTCCCGATAATTTGGTTCTGATTGGAATACAGCGGTTTTTTTAATGGTACTTCTATCGCATAGGTTGGGATGGACAGTAAGTGAGGAAATTTCCCAGTTCAAAACGTCGAAGAGAGATTTCAAAGTGTGATTTTTCAGATTAAAAACAGTTTCAGTGATTTTATTAATGATCAATGATTCTAAAAGAGACGACATGGTGTTATTTTGGATGTAGCAAATGTTGGAAAGTATGTAACGAAGAAAAGAAGCAAAATTAATTTGAAAATGTGTTGTAAAGATAAAGTCAACGATGTAATACATGTATGGGTACAAAAAGTAGTACTCGTAACTGTAAGAAAAGTAGGACAAACCTTTAATTATTAGAATGCAAGGTGTCGATTTTAAAATTAAATATAATTACGATCAAAATTAGAAAAAGAAACTACTCAATCACCTATTCAGACAATTCTATTCTCTGCCGTGTTAAAAATTATAGAAAATTCCTGATAACAATATTAATAATACGAGGATTCCTGTTTCTGGAGACCTAACCACCGGTAGCTTGGACAAAAATAATGAATATCAAACAACTATATATTTACCACACATGTATTATCATCAAAAAAAATCTTACCAAAACTATTCACACGAACATAACACTTACCCAATATAAACAAGTCAGTCAACGTAGCACACGGCGAGCTAGCTTGGTAGTTTTACCCAAAACTAGAAGTAACTTCGGCAAAAAAATGCTTACTTTTGAAGGAGCACAGCTTTTTAATAGAATACCCTCTAGTATAAGAAATCTGCACTCTTTCAATACATTCAAAACTCAACTTGGTCAGTATATTATGGCGGATCGAGCACTTCTAGAGAAATGAAGGCATTGAATGCATCCGGGGTTGCGGGACTGTTCGAAAGAGATACCGTGGCCCCGGAACACAAAGGGCGATGAAGGAACATGGATGGGTTTTAGTCAGTAAAACTCTGACACTCCCTCCTGCTCCGCCCAGAGCGGGAGAAGTCATTTGATGATTTCCCACCCGAAAAAAAAAAAAAAAAAAAAAAAAAGGCATTGAATGCGTGCAGTCAGTCTGTAACTGATGGCGACGAGCTTTATGTAATTTTAAAGTTTAGTATTGTTCTCAAGTGAGTGACATTTGTCTTTATTGAGAATAAAGTTTCTTTAAACCTATATGAATAAACTGATAACACGTCTGAAGGAATGAATAATAACAAACTTTCTTTTTCCCTTCAAAATACATGTGGCTATCTCTTCAAAACCAACCCTTCCACACCCGCTTAAAGTTCAAGACACGTGGTTCACCTGACCGCCGGTTTCACGGCATTTAGAACTTAATTATTAATGTGTTAGCTCCCCTTTTCTGATTAATGTTGACATTTCCAATTTAAACAATCGTACTCAATGAGAACGATTCGTTTTTCAGTTTCGTTTTTCCGTCGGCTGTTCATTTCATGCCACAGAGATAATAAATAATAATAATATAATAAATATCGCTGGACATAACACACAGCGCCATCTAGTGCCACACTAAGCAACAAAGCTTGTGCCGTGAACACCAGATAGTCGATATACTACATACATACTTTTTGTTTGTAAACATACCTAATGGCATACACTGCCAAAGACATCACCTGCCTAGTCTTGTCCCAATTATGTTGGGGCTGGCTTTCAGTCTAACTGGATGCAGCTCATGTGGAGTGACTGCCTACCTGACTTCCACAACCCAGTTAGTACAGAGTAATACGATACCCCTTGGTAACACTGGTTTTTAGATTTTCGGGCCACAGACTACCTATAATGACTGTCCTGTTAAAGATCTACAAACAGCTGAGACAAGTCTCTGCTGTCATTTACGTACCTCGGAATAAAGCTTTTTAGCTTAATTCCGAGGCACGTAGGAAACTCGGTATGTAATGGGTGGTCACTCATCCAAGGACCAACCTAGGTAAGCACGGTTTAACCTAAAAATCGACCCGAGCGACTGGTATTATTCAGCCAGGAGCTCCTTGAGATTAACTACCAAAGTGAAAGTGGCAAAAAAGACCAGAAATAAATCAAAATACATTTAATCATATTAGGTTCAGGGTTAGCACTTTTTAACTCCAAGATCACACAAAACGGCCGCCCTTTTTGCTTAGGCAGAAGTAGTGGAATTAACTCCCCAGAAACACATCTGTCCGATAAACACTGCAATAATGTTTATGATGAGGACCCTTCATTTGAAGGGCACCATCAGTCCCCTGCCCTTATCCTGTCGCAAGTGGCTAAATTAGAGCAGCCGCACGGGTCGATCTTCAAGGTTAAATAACGCCTACTGAGTCTTTGCGAGGATGTGTCTCCTGGGGATGAGGGATGCCTGGTATACCGGGACCCTTCTGTGTCTTGGGAAGCTGTGTCGTTAAGAGGCAGTTCCTGGTTGTCGTTCGTAGGTCTCTGGCCTTACAGGTTAGAAGTCCAAAAGTCTGACAAACAGTCTTTCTAAGGAGTTCATGTGTGTTTCTCGTTTATTGCCTTGTGTATGTAAAATACTGGTATTCAGCTGCATCCAGTAAGACTAGAAGCTAACTTCAAGATAGTTGAGGAATAGCTACACATATGATGATGATGAATCTTAACTTTTCAAAAGAACAGAGAGACTGTGTTAGGGATGTGCTTCAGAACTCAGATTTGATGCCTAATGTTGTCACGATTGTTAAAAAGTAGATAGAAATCATTTTGTGACTTATATTTATTAAAAAGAAAGTCTAATATTAGACAGATCGATTATGGATATCTTTTTAATACAACGTAACAGCACGTTTGCAATCTCCGATCGGTTAGTGGGTTAGTGTAGAGTCTATTTTGGATACACACATTTTGACAGTTGTATTTAAGTTCCACTTGACTTTGTTTTTTTTTTTATTATTCAGAATGATACATCTTTTCTTGCCTTAAATACATTCGTAATTACTAAATTGTATTATTGAGACGTGTAACAAATTACAAACACGTCTCTACATCAATTGCCTGCAAGTTTATGATTGGTTATAACTATTATTTCCATAATTTACCACCCGTATCTATAAACAAGACAAACTGGTTACCTGAGTATAAGTAATAACTTAAGATACAATTTTTATTCTGTAGTTTAGTAATTGCTTGAAGTTAGAACTGTGATAAATTAGAATTCTTAGCTTTGCTTGCTTTGACAGTTCTTACTTCAGTCAGATTCTTGTCTACTGCATAAAAATGGTTGAATATGTAATTACTTACTCAAGTACTACTTAGATACCATGGTATGAGTCCACAACTTTCGTAGCTCTTTTATTTTAGAACAAGACTTCACTATGTCTACTATAGTTGGTGCCAGTTAAGATGACAATAGCGGTCATTGCCCTTTCCAATATCTCTTCGTACGAACCAAAACAAATGAACCATGTATCGTTTCATGTTCTCTTTACAAAAAGTGTTGACGATTACGATAGGCGACGATTCAAGACTTGAACAGGGTTAATTTTTGGTTTTCAAAGTTTAAAAATGTAAGTGGGTCAATGAACGCTATTGTCATCTTAACTGGCATCAACTTACTACTATCTTGCACGCTAATATTCCAAACGCGAAAATGTTTGACTGGCAAACAGGTAGACCATTAAGTAGGTTAGGATATAGGATCGACACTTTTTCAAAATCAAAGTCAAAGCATTTTTTTCAAGTAGGCCAGTTACAGGCAATTTTCACTGTCGAAACAAAGATGAACATTAAATGTAGCTACAGTCCCAGTCACAAGACATAAAAACTGTGAAAGTACGCCGGTTTTTTACCCCGGTTTTACGTTTCTGTAGGATAGGACCTCCACGCAAAGCCGCGGATAAAAGCTTTATATTCTATAAGTTCTTAAGTTCAGAATTCCATGTAGGCGTAGCTTAAGTAACTGGCCCTACTTCTTAAAAGAGAAAACTTAAGTCCTGTTTTAAGACCCACATTCCAAAAATATCATCATAACTCATCTGAACAATTTAGCCCATTTGTGAAAACAGAACACTCACACATAAATAACCACCTCACTTAATCTGCTTCAACGCGGCTCGTCCCCAACTATTCACTGACAGACCTCAAAAACTTTTAAACTCCAATCAAAGCTACACTACACGGCTTTTTGACACTCGCCAAAAAAAAACCATCAAATAGAATTCAGCGTCAAAACAATGAACAAACTAACAGAGTAGCCGGTATAAAACACATGCATAAAATTTGCTAACCGGACGCCGCGTCCGAAAAATCCTTTTGAAAAAACACAGAAAAAAACATGGCCGCCAGGAACGAATTTTAAACTGTGAAAGGGCCCTGTAGATTTGGTTTCTTTTGCAACGTTTTTGGAGTCTGTTTGAGAGCAAAGGACTTGGGATAGGGACTTAGGGGCTAATATAAATGTGGGGAGATTTTTTGTGTTATTGCTCTGTGTGACATGCTTTGCTTAGTTATACTATTTTCTTAATATTATAGTCTCACATAGGTTAAGTTTTGCCTTTACTGTCTTAATAGCTACTCAATGCTGCGCATTTTTCTCTTGTTTGTAGTTTGATACTCCAAACCGCCACATGCTGTTTGGACAACAGTTCTTCAATCTAACCGTGGGAGATAAATGCAGCTTTGTAACGATGCGGTGTCGAGTCGAGTGACTAGTCCGAAGAAGTAATTCCTCGGTGTCGATTCGAGTGACTAGTTCGAAGAAGTAATTCCTTAAGTAGGGTTGCAATAAGTGCTGCACAAAGCAAAGCGTGGTCTCTTATGAACAACAAGACTTATGGGCTTATGACTCTTACTGAAAATTTATTTCTAATTATTATAGCTAAACACCGAGAGAGTTGGAAACGAATGGGGGAGGCTTTACCCAGCAGTGGGACAGAATAGGATAATCAAAGCAAAAAAAATGCCGTATTCTCTCCCCTAATAAATTAAGATGAGGGCAGGCAGATGACAACATTGTATTCTCTTTGACAACATCCAACTTCTAATCCTCTCTCTAATGAAATGAAATTGAAACACCACATGGTTTTTTTATACTTAGTCAAAGAGCTGATCTCATCTTCCCCTTGCAAAAAATGCCGAACCCCGCGAAAACGGAACCCCAAAGATAAAAAAACGAACGGCGCGCGGGCATACCGAATATAGAACTTTCTCTCTCGTTGGGTAGATGGCATTTTTTCCGTTTTTCCACGCGTTCCCGATAGAAATAGTGACGTTTTTTTTTTCGTGAACCACTCTCACTTTCAGTAGTTGCTCGTAAAAGGCAAATAAAGATCGGTAAAAACTCGTTTGCGGGTATTTTTTTGCGTGAACTACTTTTTCAGGGTTATTCATTATTTTCTCGCGGTTTTTTTTTCGTCTATTTTTCATTTCATAGTGGTATTTTTACGGGAGGTTCGGGAAGCGGATTTTGTTGTTTTTTCAGCACGCTATTTGATTGGCAATGTGTGGTGTTTGTAGCAGTTTAGGTTTTGAAATTAAAACGTTTTTTTTTTAGTTTTATTTATTCGCTCCATTCGGTGTTTATTGTGGCGTTGCTGTGTAAAGGATTAAATTACAGTTTCATTGATGTTTCTGTCTGTGATTCACAACACAAGTAAATTGATTACTGGAATTTTCCAATTTTTCTTAAGTTGCAGTAAATTGAAATATGGAAAATGCCTTTGCCTCGCTATAAATCGAGATGAATACAATAATTTTCACAAAGAGAAGACTAGGGTTTTCTTCTGAACTGCATTCGTAAGTAAAAACAATAAGTCTTGTATTTTCTTGTTTATTCCTAGCTTAAGAAAGCGAAATAAAAGTAAATAACTTCTTTTTTTATAATTCTAAACTTAAATGCGAACCAACTTTGCCCTCTAGATAAAGAGTGTGTAGGCAAAGTTACAAGTATGTTATCAGCTTTAGTACATGCACAACGTCAAGTAAACTTGGTCTACTTTAAGTTAGTAACTTAATAAACTTGTGTGTACTGGAGTTTGTGTTTTATATTACTTATAACATATTTAGTGGAGATAAACTTGAGTGTAGCTTGTAACTGTGTAAAGCTACATTATTTTATAGATATTTAAGTAATAACCTAAATACAAGTACCTATTTTGTGACTACTCAGCATGGGGTCCTAGGTTCGATTCCCAGGTCGGGCAAAGTGTTATTGGGTTTTTCCATTAGGAATTTCTAGCAGACATGAAGTCTGAATTTGTGCCCGGTTGATGTTAATAGGCTCTCCCCCTATTACATGGGATTTCAAAATAACTGGACAAATGGGGGAATTTGTTAGGTACACCTTTCCGGCTGATATAATAGAAATAAAATATGATGGGATAAGATGAACGATTCATTATTATAGTTAGACTCGCATAGTAAGCTGAAAGCGATCAACACGTCTAAACCGCGTTCAAGAGACATCTCTTGGTATTGACAACTCGTTAATCATCATCTGCCTAGCCTTTCCCAACTATATTGGGGTCGGCTTCCAGTCTAACCAGGTGCAGCTGAATACCAGTATTTTACATGGAGCGACTGCTTATCTGACCTCTACAACACAGTATAGAATAATACCATGCCCCGTGGTAAGACTGATTGTCAGCTCTTGTCAATGCTGTTAAAATTAGCTGACTGCATAGTTTTTCATTGGTTAATATAAATTACGAATTGAAATTCGCTCTGACACGATAATGAATTCCAAGATCGATTTTCCATCGATCCACTCACATGTTTTTTTGCTGAACCAAGCCAACCATCTTAAAAACTAATATTATTATTTTAACTAACATCAAGGCTTATCATGGCTTTTTCTTTGGCCAAATAATTAGCATTGCCATTCAACGTGGCAATGCTGCCAGTCTTCTGGGTACGTTTCCGAGTGACAGCGATGCGGAGGAGTACTTTGACGCCTATTGACGTCGTTGTATTTATGTAGGTAATTACTTTTAGTTTTTATTTTTGTAATTATATATAGTTCTAGTTGTAGTATGTATATAATGTAATATAATAATTTTATTGATCCTTTGACTAATAAAATGTTATACTAACATCATCGTTCTCCTACCATTATCCCAATTCATCTGTGGTCGGCGCAGCATGTCTTCTTCTTCCATACTTCTCTATTACTCGTCATCTCACCAGTCACCTCCATTCTTGCCACATCATCCTTCAGACAGTCCATGCATCGTTTCATTGGTTTGCTCCTACTCTTATAACTATCCACATTCGTACTCAAGACTTTCCCCACATTATTTTAACCAACAAAGCATTAAAAACTACTCTCGTTCTTCAGCCTTATCTTCCTCACAATTTATCGATCTAAAAACTTCCCATTTCCCTTTTCCCCTTTAGAACTAGCCTCCCATAAAATTTCCCATGAAAATCTTTACAATCTCGTCATCAATTTTACAATCAAAATAACGACATATTTTAACGCACGGGCATCAAACTCTGGACCGCGCCCTACACTAAAACATCACTACCCTTTAAACATTTTGATCTTTGCAAGCGTCTGCTGGGTTTTATTAGACTAGTTTACACCGCGAGACTGTTTGAAGTGTTTTGAAGATTTTTTATCCGTGCTACTTGAATTTGTTAAGAATTTGTGTTTTTCCCTAATATGACATACATACGATTGTAGTTCCTGAACGGTTAGGCAGATTAGTACCCACTAGGTCACCCAAATGTCGCCAGATATGTTACACAGCTTTAAAAGAAATGACGAATTGGTGATCACTGTGTTCGTTCTCTCAGTATTATACGCTCTTTTAATTCATTTTAAATCAGTCTACTCATTCATGACGATGTCGATGAATCACTGAGAAAAATCTATTAACGCTTCTCTATTAAGTGAAACATTTCGTACTTTCCAATTGAATACTAGATATCTATATAAAGTTATTCAGCTAGTGAACTTTACTTCGAGCTAATGCTTATGTTACAAGTGAGCTCATCAATTATGCAACGAGTCCAGCTCAAACTTGCGCCTTCTTTCTCCAAGTCACTAAGATCTTATAAGACCTAAAACCTAGCCAACAAACAAACAATTCATTAAAAAGACACTCATCATCAAAATACCATCTGAAAAACTGATAAAACTGCTAAACTCAAACAAATAACAAAGTTATAACTAAAAACAGAAACGTATCTACAACATTTAGGTTAAAATATAAGGATCTTGCATAAGAAAACGTGGGGGCAGCCCCCCCTGTATCTCCGTTTTTAGTATTTTAGTAAGTTCGGGGGAATTACCGCCCGGGGGGGGAGTGGGCCCCTCAGGGTGGCAAGATGTTGATGCTCCTTAGTTTTATATTACTGGTGTACTTTATTACTTATTTGTGTTAGTGTTTTATTCGTTTCGCGTGTGAGTGCGGGGGGGGTGAAGCCCGGGGCCCGAGGGCGACGTGCCGCGCTTAGTTGCCTCGTCTATGCAGATGCGGGTTTTATGTAACTTGTAATTTTTTTATTAGTAGTTATGATTGTTGAGTTTTCGGTGTTTTGACGTGGAGGCTGTTTCTTGGGAATTGGTTGGTTTTAGTACATGTTGTTTTGTACCTAGCCGCATGTATACATAGTTAGGTCATTGATCTACTTTTTGATGAAACCTGAAAATTAATCAGATGTCATATTTAGCGTAGTTCTAAAGCTGATGTGACTTAAAAAGAAAAGGATACAAGTGTCTTGTAAGTGTTTTACAATAGCGCTCATACCTTACGTATTGGAACTTAAACTTCGTGACTCCGTTGGTTATAGATGTATGTGCTTAGACAGGTCTACCTAGTTTTTTTTTGGACGAGTACAACATTACAATTGATATGCTAAAACAGAATTATCTATCAAAAAGTCGTCAAATATGGCTTTTAGCCGGTTAATATTTTATACTGAAAACTTCATCCCTCTTTTCCATGGGTAGATAGAAACCAATATGCGTGCACAAGTACCATGAAATACTTAACTTGAACAATAACTTACAAGTAGTTACAATTTGTAAGTTAACCCTCCAGCTACCCTTTTTGCGTTTTCTATCGAGTAAGGGTAAACTGATAACATGTGTTATGTGTGTGTTTTATTTAGATAGGGAATAGGCAGAGTTGTTAGAAAAAAAATAGTTTTTGGGTGAAGAGGTTTGATTATTTTCGTAATTGCATTTCTGAAACTGTTAGATGAATTGTGTTACTTTATTTCTAAGCTGTAGTGATTAAAATAACCAAGATGTGGACACAGCCAGAAGGCGACGCGGTAAAATATACATGATTAAAATATACATTTGTTTTGATAAGGTTATCCATTCATTGTTTTTTTAGGAAGAATACAGATGTTTAGTTTGTTTTTCTCGAGTCCAAGTGTAATTCAGTCCGCAAAAATATAGCGTGTGTTGCGAAAAAGTCCTTGCAATGTAATAACATCACA
The DNA here is from genome assembly GCA_941918905.2 of Xestia sexstrigata. NCBI lineage: Eukaryota > Metazoa > Arthropoda > Insecta > Lepidoptera > Noctuidae > Xestia > Xestia sexstrigata. Next base: position 20,250,014 of record OW799214.2, read on the forward strand.
GAACTGTGCAAAAGCTCTGATTGAGTCAGAGTTAAAGGTTTCCTAACCCAAGAGAGCAATATTAGTGCTGGATATAGGGACTGCCCTGAGTAACATGCAAAATATCGAGTATTTATTCTATTTTGAGTATGAGCTAGCTTAAAAACTGGCTCACATTGTAATAATTACTTTTTTTAGTTGCCACTGCAAGTCAATTGTTATTAATCATTTACATGAGACTATACGTGCATATGATAGAAGTCGAATTAAACTCTCTACCACATTCTCCAATTGTAACTGCTTCCTCCGAAAACAAATGAAACTCGAAATTTTAAATTACTCCGTAAAATATTCACGATGGGAGCACCATCACGTACATCCCTTCACACTCACGGCAACACCCTAAAAATTCAACACATTAACGATATACACACATATTATATACTATATGTAAAACAGGAAACGACGCACATCAAAAACTCTAATCAAAGCTCCCCCTAGGAAACTTTCTTGGGGGTCTTTGGGGGGGAGGACATCAATATTCTTAGTTGAATATAATCAATTCTGAGAGAAAGAAACAGTCTCCGTATTGATAAATGAGAGCACCCTTCATATTTCCGCATCTCCACCCCCTGGGGGGTTGTTTTAAACCACCCCCGGGGGGACATCTTAGGAACGTGCAAGATAGTAAACGCTAGGGTTGCCGATGCTAATGAACTTTGCGCTGTAAGATGTTTTTCGTAGATCTGTGGTAAGAAAATCAATAGCAAAGTTTTTGAGAAAAATGTTCACTTCGGCAGATAGAAAGTTCAGTGCCATTTAAAAATGATGGCTTTACTAATGATATGTTAAGTCAATTTTTTAAATTATATTGATATGAATAAAAATACAAAACCATCTCATTTTTAATTGCTCAAATTATAATCACTTCAATATTACAATTCTCATAAAACCATAGAATACTTGTGTAATAACTTAAACTACCTATACGTTAACATGCACGACAAAACATTCGCGAAAACTGAAAAAATAATCTAAAAAAAAATTAAACAAAGAAATTATTAATAAATCTAATCAATTAGAATAATTTCTGCGCGCAGCCCTGCTACGTTTGTAGCGAGGCCTACGAGTCGTAGCGGCCACGGCTACGGCGTAGGCGCTAGTGCCGCCCCCCCTCTTACACAACTTTTTACTAAGAACCACGGGAAATGAGTGGATAAAACATAGGTAGCTTCACTTTACTTCTAATAATTATTATATTATTCGGGTATTATTATTTTTTGTTTCCGTAATAGTACGGCATTTTAGTCGTTTCTTAAGATTGGTATAGCAAGTATTTTCTATTACATTAAGTACTATCCGTTATTAAAAAAACCTTTTCTTTGTGTGTTAGAAGATATTCACAGATAAGTAATTTTCGAAGTTTGTTTTTAAATATTTATTATTTGAGGTTTCGTTGCATATTGTAAGTGGTTGTTGTGTCACGATAAAAGAGAAAAACAGCCATACAAAAAAGTTTTTACGTTAATGTTAATGGTACTTAACAATACATTGACATAAAAACTATGTATTTATTTTGTCCCTACAAAGATAAATTCAAAGTCTGAAATGATCAGCATTTAAACGAGTTAACTAAAATAACAACCGTCAGTTGTCTGACTCATTAAATGAATATCATTTTAGACAAGCACTTTGGATATGTCATTATGTAAAATAATAGTAACAAAGTAATCTACTCACTGAGTTGTTATAATGTTAAAGTCATGTCGTATGGTAAACCATTTATAAAAATGCCAATTGGCTTGTCTGCTGTCATAAATTATGGCTTGCTTATGTTGGTCTGAAATACAACGAAATAACTAGAAACACACTAAATTGCAAAAGCAAATCAAACCACGATAAAAAATTTGCTCCAAAAAACATTTGTAGACCAAAAATCAAGACAAAAAAAACTTAAAACAAAATGTACAGTTGAACTTTAAGGAAAGACAAAAAATGATCAACATGCCATCACCAATTTACTATTATTTCAAATTTCATGCACTTCGAATACAATCTACTCCAAACTACCAACCCACCCAACATCTCCACCATAGAAATCTACAAAAACGTCCCACCAGAATTCTTACATCGAAAAGAAATCAAACCCGCACCCATGATCCTTCTAACCAACAAGCCACAAGCTCCTTGGCCTGCTCTTATTTTAAACAACTACGCCTTTATAATACATCCAGTTTCGCGACTAAATATCAGCGAGTGTAGCGGTGTACGCCGACCGAACGGTCTTGGGACTTCTAAGGAACTAATCTGACAGAATATTTTTTGGTAAAAAACTATTTAAGACTTTTCAAGAAATGCTTTTGACGACTGAAATGTAGTACTAGTATGAGTGTTTGAACGTTTCTGTCAAAAACCAGTCCTAGAAAAAATATTCTTGTACGTTACAAACTATGGACGGGTCCACAGATACTTGTAACGTACAAGAATATTAGTCAATGCCCATTTGAAGGTGATTGTCTGGTTGATTAACATTTTGATCAAATGTCTTTGTCGTATAAATGAATATGAAGATGTTATGAAACTGAATTGCAAAGAAAAATAAAAAAAAAAAAATAAAAAAAGTTCTACTCCAAATGCATTTTTCGAATTCATATGCAAGAAAAAACTGTAAAAGAAGCCTTTGGAAGGCTTTTTATTATCCAGATTTGCTCTTGTAGAGATTTAGGTAAAGCCGTGTCTTTCATGATGTACTACTTAATTGAACATACTTATGTAAAGAATGAGTGTGATACATTCCTAAGTGAAGACTTCACCAGTTACACACAATGCCATGTTTACATGCAACTACTGCCAATTGTGAAGGACCAAGACGAGACAGTCGCAGTACTTCCGCGTACCGTATTTACAAGTATTGTAAGTATAGAATTATATATTTTATAACGCCTCCCTCCGCCCGCCACCCTGGCCCGCGAGAACTAAGTCTTCGCGCATCTTTCTATCCCCACCTTTTTGCTTCTTTTAAAACCACCCTTCGTGTGCACCCCTTCCCCTATTTCGACTAATTTGGGGGTACAACTGAAGAATTATTTCTTGCCGATGTATGTTCATCTGAAATTCAACTCTCAGATCAAGAAATTAAGGTCTGAATTTCAGTAAACCCCCTGTATAGTCTTTGGACTGTATCTTTTCACTTCGAAAACTAATTCCGAATTAGAAGACGGAAGCAAGTGCTATGCGAGTGCAAGCGAATATGTGTTCTAAAAAGCGGTAAAGAGAGTTCTGTATTCGTTGCACGGTGTTGTAAAATTAGAACGGTTTCGTCAAAAATATGAAATTAAAATCTTATACTAGCGAAAGAAGTTTTAGCATCTTTGTTTTAGAGTGAGAGGGGAGAGGTGCATTAGTCCTGCTCGCACAGGGGGTAGGCAGGGAGGCAAGAGATGGGTAGTTTGGAGTAAAAAGCTGCTTTCTTGATCAATGCGCCTCGCATTCGGTATTAATCATAACCGGGGTATTTTCGTCTATGTCCCGGGTAGGGGGCTGGTAGAAGGGGGGGTTACAAGGAATCGAGAAATCGTATTCTAAATGAAAATACGGTTCTTCCTGTTTACATTTTGTAATAAATTGTTTTACTCACTGCGTTTGTGTGACGTGCCAGCGTCGTATTTATTATTTAGGCCTCCGGGATTACTGTGCTGTGCGCTGTTTCATTGACCGAACTTTTAGATATAACTTTGCTCAGAGCATTCTTAATATTATGTTATGTTTATGATGATATCTTGGCTGAAAACATAATCTATAATATACTCTACATAATATGACCTACCTACATCCGTTATGTTTCTCCGGACCTACTTAAGTTACAAATCAAATGACACGCATGACCTGAATGCATAAAAACGACACGTCTTTAAGAGCAACCAACCTCATTAACTACATATAAAAACCTACCCATTTCAATAATTTCATTACTCTTCAAAAAACCCACAATAAATAACATCTTAAGAAATAATTCTCAGAATATAATTGTATACTTGAAGCAGCTATTCCATAGAAGAACGCTCTTAGAATATTAAGTAAAAGCTTCTTTGAACGAAGCGCCTATAAAAAATGTTATAGCAATGCGCTCGGATGAACTTCCTTGCTATGCCGCAATTTTTAGGCGCATCGGGCTTACGACTTAGCGCTACTTCGAAAAGTACTACGTCATAAGTCGGTGAAGTTACTGTATTGATTTCATTGCTGCTTTACTTTTTTATGGTATTCATTAGAACGGGTATTTAACCGTCAATGTATGCTGTATAAATACACAGTTTAGTTCATAAATGTTAGGGCAATTTATCAGTCAAACAAATGGAGAATTTATTTGAATTCGATACGATTCGCCAGTTATTGGTTTGTAGTTAACACTGTAAAACTTTTACACCGAAAATTATTTTTAGCGTTTGTTATTTGCTAGCTAAATAACAGTGAATGTTTGGCGAGATCTATTCGAAAATAAAATAAAAAACTGATTCCAGTTGAACGAGATTTTAGTTATTTTAGTTTGCCAAACACGTTGTTCTGTTGCTAGCTAATATTTTTTAATTGGACGCAGTTATGATAGCTAGGCTGCTTAATTGCTTTCTATATGTATATTTTAAGGCACAGTTACCGCATTGGTTAGCTGTATGGGTAGATGTATGATGATAAATAAATAAATAAATTTTGCATTTCGATTATGGTGTGATAATACAAAATAGAAGTTGCAGCTTCCCTCCAGGCCAGCAGTGGGAACATTATAGGCTGATGGTGATGATGGTGAGATTATGTATCATGCGAATTTCACAAATAATAATCATCGCTTATAGCAACCGGAACCGTTTCCCCACCAACCGGATCTCCTTATGAAATATTCACCTAGGTAAACGATTTCCCTTTTTCTGGGAATTTGAAAGAAACTTTCAGATTTTAAACCCACGCAGGCTCGTTGGTACAACGCGGTGACCTTGAGTTCCTTGGAGTGTTGGTAGGAGGGTAGTGACCTGAGTTTGGTCATATATTAAATACCAGGCCGGGCATTGTTTGTATTTAGCAGGTTTGTTATATAAAGGGTAATCAGAAATGTTGGGTTATTTAATGTGAAGAGTGTTTTTACCTGACTGATCCTGAAGGAGGGTAATGTTGTTAATGTTTCTATTTCTTTTATTCCTTGATAACTTAACATGTGTTTTCCAAAGTGTTGTTTTACTTAAGTTTTTTTTTTTTTTTCAGGGACAAAGGTATGTTCTATAACAGTTCATAATTGACCCTTTGACTAATTTATTTAAAATAGCCACCTTTTTATAGCTTTACAGAGTGTTAAGCCAAGAAAACTTCTTTCTAGGTTTTATATTTCCTGAATGAAAACTTATTAGGTACTGTATTTTCAGTGTAATCTATCAGTGAAACATTATAATCTGCCTAGTCTTTTCTCAACTATGTTGGGATCGGCATCCAGTCTAACCGGATGCAGCTTTGTAACAAACAATCATAATATTCTACCCTTTTGAATTACATTTTCTCTTAAATATGAAAACATTACTACTACTTTATATGTTATATGTGTCAACCAACTATAGCACAAAACTCAAAGAGAAAATTCCCACATTTCCTATACAAGCCCCCTTTACACCCGGCTATCACTTACACTTCTGCCTACCCCACATGACAAGCAATACTTGTTGCGTACAAGTGTCAGTCACAGTACACATGTCAGGCATATCGTGTCACTACACCCAAACGGAAAGGTACTATAAAAATCTTCCGTAAAAATATTATACTCACTAAACTTCCCTCACCCGATCTTAAACCTTGTCATATTGAAGTTAGGGTCGATTTTAGATGCTGGGAAGCGTAAAAGGAACTATTTCTGCCTTATTTGCTTACTCAACGTCGTAATAATAATGTGTTTTCATGTATTTTTGCGGCATTTTATTTGGATTGCCTGTAGTGCGTTTGTGGCATGAATTCTTGATTTTTTTATGTGTGCTTTTTTATTTACTTTTTGTGGGTATGTCGTGTGCTTTAGTCAGCGATTAAGAAAGTAGTGGTTTAGTAGTCCGTTGTTCTGTTTAACTTGTTCAGAGGAATCTGAGGATACATACATCTTGGCAGCTGGATCAAGGGCTTGATGCAGTGCGCAGTACTTCTGGACACGGCACGTATTGTTAGGAGGTTCCTCTCTCAAGAGCCCTGACCACCGGCAGCTCGGACCCTGTTCCCAGCGCTGGTGGGCTACTATTTTTTATATTTTTAAATGTTTTTTTTTTTTAAGTGTTTTATATAGAAATATTTAAAAATGTTAAAAATATGTAAAATAATGAATAAAGGAAATAATACATAGGTAGATACTTTAAAAACGTAATGAAGTAAAATAATTATTGAAATACTTAACTTCCCTCCTTCTTTTTTGAAGTCGGTTAAAAATACTAAAACCTTTCCCCTCTCAAATATGTATGAATACTTCTGGAACAATTATAGATAATTTTCCTACAATTTTGAAGTACTTTGACAGTAATTATACCTCATCTACTACTACATTTAACTCACATCACGGCTACCTCTACGTGATTTCCACAATAACTATCATAACATTTAACAAAATTATATTTTTACCTCTCAAACATCATATACCAAACCAACTTCGCAAAAACACCATAAAAGCCTCTTCACACACCCTCCCTGGGCACTCAAGCCCTAGCCACCTAATCTAATATCTAACACACAACAAAACAGAACAGAAAAAAAAACCCAAGTATTTTTCATTACCGTAAGCCGAATGACGCAGCCTCCCAAAAACGTAGCTACTCGTATATTCATTTCCGTTTTGTTAATACCGCATACTTTTAACTGTCTAACTAGGTAGCTACCCCCTGCCACCCTGCCCAAACCCACTACTTACACAGTAGGCACAACTTTTATAATACTACGTACTAGGGAGCTTTTTAACGAACACCCCTGGGGTGGCGCTCCACCTGCCACGCATACCGAAAAATACGCAAAAGGGGAGGGTGGCGGGCCCTGGTTAGAAGTGAAGTGGCTGTATTTTGCGTATTTTTAAATTATTCCCACATGTGGAACGCTGTTTAGTTTTTTTTTTTTGAGCGTGCGTGTGGTGCTCCCTTTGTTTCACAGTTTTACTGTTAGATGTCTAAGTACCTGTTAAGTACTAATTAGTAAGTAATTATTAGGTATTACGTAATATGTTATTGTTCTATGAATGTGCCACTCCCTTTTTTTCTACGTGAAATGCGACGGAATCGACGCGTCAAAGGGATAACGTTGTGATTTTTCTCGCATGCTCATGACAGATTCAGCGTCAGTTTGATTGTAAAAGCATGGTGATTATGGCGATTTACCGTTTAATGGTGATTGGGAAGTTTGTTTCGAAATAATGATTAAAAAAGAAAAATCAATAACACAACTTTTTTTTATCTTAATGTTTTTTTTTTTAAATTTCAGTCAAAAATATTATGTGCACATAATATTAGATGATTGATTACCTTCAACAGCGAACGAAACAAGAAGTAAAGTCTATTATAATTAAGTAATTACCTACATTAAGCAGTAAATTATATTATTCACTTAGAGCCAGCTCTTACGTCCCCAAAGGAAGTAGGTGCCTACAAAGGTAGCTCCTAAAGGACTAAGTATAATGTATGAGGTACAATTATTAAACGGGAAAGTTATTTATTTCAGGATCCTAGGACTTTATTACCAGTTGACTGCTAAAATGAGCGTGTCTGTGTTTTGAATTTTATCACTCAACAAATCAATAAAACATTACTTGAGAAAACAGTCTCATAAATGGAACAGTGTATTAAACTGGACAAAGTAGAAAGCCATTATTAAAAAAAAATCGGACAGGACCGTTTTTGACGGGACTTTTACTGGCAGATAGCTGATGTTCTATTGGAGTAACTTAAGCTACATATGTTTTAGAAAAAGAATTTGGATTCCGTGCAAAAAAACTAAAACCATTTAAATTGTTAACAAATCCAATTTGAATATCGATATATGAATCGTATTTGCTAGTCATATTTTTATAATAATTTCGCGCGGGTGAAGACAACTCCAAATATTCATATTTTTTTTCTCCTTCTGACTCCATCTGATGATGAACACCAAATGCAATCGATTGAACTCATGAAAACTAATTATCATCATCATCTGCCTAGCCTTTTCCCAACTACATATGTTGGGGTCGGCTTCCAGTCTAACCGGATGCAGCTGAATACCTATATTTTACATGGAGCGACATGAAAACTAATCATATGAACCAAAACTCGACGGGTTTAATAGCAGCCACTGAAGAGTTACACTATCCACCTCCTGGCTTAATCATCAGATCAGCTCCGAGATACGAAATTATAGTCTTGTCATCGAAACAACATTTTCATACAAAGTTTCATTTTGATTCGACAAAAAGAAGCAGGTTTAAATTAACTTTCAAGATTTTATTACATTGTCTTTTAGAAGTGAAGCTTATACCTATAAGCGTGTTAAAAAGGAAAACAATATGTTACTTTTTAAGTCAAGATTTTATACTAAATAAAAAATAACTTTGGTTATTATTCATTTACTACTGCATCTATAAATTACAACTTCATACAATACGCCAGGGTTCGAAATTATCAGGATAATTATTTTCTTTGACTATCGTGATAACAACGCTGATTCATGCTTGATCTTTTTATTTTTATTTGCAAAATAAATGTATATGATATAAAGAAAGACACATGCCAATTATAATTACCAATTGTTTTATTCTATAATATTTCACACAAATATACCAAAAATTCTGAGACACAATGTTTTTGACCGTTTTCTTTTAAAGTTGACACGGCAAGTTTATTAATTAAAGTTTTATAGTTTTTGTTATTTTCAAGATTTATCATGTTAATCAAAATAATTATCATGATAATCAATGTAATTTTCATTATAATGAAAATAGTTATCAAGGTATAATTATCAAGATAGAATTATCAATGATAATTATCACGTGAACCGTGCCACACTCAGACACAACACAACTTAAAAAAATAAAAAAAATAAAGGCTCACAAATAGTGCTACTTTACACCAACTATCCTAAACGACATCAAACCCCTTTGCGCACATTTACAATGCAGGAGGGCGACGACGATGGGACGACGATCTCTATTGCGGAATGATTATCAGCTTTGTCCGGGCAAAAGAGGGACTGCCACTAAATTTCTTTAATCAATTGATTGTTATTGTGTGTGTTTGCTTTTCTTACATTAATTTGGTTATTAACATTACATTACATATTACATTTGACAGAATCATTTTACATAATAGATAACTATGCCAAGCCCGAAAGTCTGACAACTAATCTTACCAAGGGGTATCGCATTACCCAGTGGTTTGTGGAGGTCAGATAGGTAGTCGCTCCATGTAAAATACTAGCTGCATCCCGTTAGACTGGAAGCCAACCCCAACATAGTTGGGAAAAGACAGGCAGATTATAATTATGAGTATGCCCTAAATTATGATTGCTGGTTTGATCCAAAGTGGATCAAATGAATCAATTATTAGAAAAAATTACATTGAATAACTGTGATCCCATGGCACTGTGACGCCTTCGTATTTTCATAAATATATTTTTTGTGTGCCATTCAATGAGCTAGTTGTCTGAGTCTGCTACTAGGCAAAAGCTATGTGGAGGAGCAATTTTAAGGGGATGTCAACACCAAATTGCGCGCACAATATTTGTATCGCAGTAAACGAGAGCGAGAAAGTTACTGGGCGGCCAGGCTTTATTAGAAAATAATGAATAAATATAATTAAAGAAAAGTGTGGATTATTTGTGAAATATGACTCGTTAGCGGTTTAGGTATGAATATATTGACTTCATTTTTTAATTGCAGACCCATACGTCAAAAAAATTAAGACATAAAACCGTTTAATGATGATTTTAAGACCACTCTTTGCAATTATTTTCAATCGAGCCGATTTCGTTCAATTATTTATCGAGTACGTCCACGGTCTTTGAAATGTGATGAATATTAACATAATAATATATTTTTTTGTGTGCTAGAACAAATAGTTTTTCTTGAAAAACTGCTTAAATAACATCAATTAGGTGTTGTCAGCCCTTTACGTAATTTTGTGAACATTCCAATCGTTCCATTTCTTATTTTTTTTTACTTAGCATTTGGTAACAAAAGACAAGGTGTTTGTAAAAACCTTTTTGCAAAATAAACATCATTTATCAATAAAATCGAGTGTTGTTGTAAAAACTTAAATGCTTTTATATGTAACTTAATTTTAAGCCTTTTACTTGGGCACGCAGTCATTAGTTTATTCTCTCGCCCGGGTTACTTGAGCAAGTACTTAGCAATTACAAAAATTAGGTCTGCATATGAATTATTAACCTACTGAGTAGAAAAAGTAATTTTCACATTTTATGTTATGACATTGTTAGTATTCACTAATAATAGTATCATATGTGGCCCATAACTCATTAATTGATCATATAATAATTTATTTCAATTATGAAAACAACTGTTATTACGGTAATATGATATCTGAAACTAAAAATTGAGTTATGGTCAATTTTTGTGGAAGATTTATTATGATTAGGTAGTATAATAGAAACACTGCTCCGTTGGGTTCGTGATCGCAAGCGCGACTACTAAACTTGGGGTCCTGGGTTCGATTCCCGGGTTGGGCAAGAAGTGTGATTTTCCATTAGGAATTTCTCGGAATCGGACTCGTCGAAGACGGTCTGGAGGACCATAAGACATTAAGACCTCAAGATATTGCTTCCATTATAAAATAGAATATTCATGCTAAAATAAAATTGCAATCTCAGTTTGTCCATTTGGTGCATCATTACATTACAGGTAAACTACTAAACCGTTTCTCATGAAACGAGAAGAAATAGTCTGATGGATGCGAAAGGACAGACAATAGTTTTAATTATGGTAAATTACTGCATTTTCACTCAAACGACGCAATAATCACAGTTATATATTAAAATACTAAAAATATATAATAACGATTTATATTTATGCTAGTCGATCAGTTCAAATATCTAATTTAGCAAATAGGCTAAATCCCAAGTGGTACATTGTCGTCAACTTCAAATCTAGGTAACATTTCTGTGCCAAAATGTGGTTTCAATTAGTAAAGCTTTAATTGTAGTTCTACTTAACCTACTACCATCAAGAGTATCATTATGTAGGTACTTACACTAGGTACTCTTTATTTTACGAAACATTTGTTCAAATGTGTTTATTTCGTATTAAGACTCATCCCATTAGATCTACTATATTATTTATTGCAAAATTTATATGAATAATGGATGAAAAATACAAAAAATATCCGATTAATTATACATAATTACCATTTTGAATAATTTACACAAACCATTTAACCGCACATGAATTTTCTCCTCTAGAAATCACAAAAATTTTATTACACCATTCGTTCTCCCATCCATCTCATTACAAAACATTTTACAGCATCCACCCATCATTCAGATCAAACATATCTCCGGCACACAGCATCCGCCAACACCCCGCATCATCCCTCTAAACATCCAAAAAAACCGTATACTAATGACAAAAATTCACACACACATACTGAAAAAAAAAGAGGAAATCTAATTCACGCACGGGCCCTCCCCCCCTCTCTGCCGCCCGCCCGCCCAAACACGAAACGTATATATATACGCAATTTTTGATCAATACTTAAAAATTAACCCAGCCTCCCGGTAGTTTTTAAATTTATTCTGCGCATGTCATGCCTTTTAATCAGACCCCTTTGTGCCTACCCCTACATATACGTACATATAATAATGTGTGTGTGTATATGTGTGTCAATTTCATTCCGTAAACGCGACAATCTATTGGTACTGGGAAAAGTGTGACTAGGTTTTGATTTTTGGTTCGAAGTGGTTAGAATCGGAAGCGGTCGGCTGATGTCGTGTGTGATCGGGAATGTGAGGAAATTATGTATATTTTTTTTTTCAGAGAAGTTTTCAGTCGGATAGATATTATGATCATTGGTGGTTTTCTTGCCCTTCGTCGTCAATTAAGCGATTGAATTGGATGGATGGGAAACAGCATCCTCTAGGAGTACTTCAAAAATTATGTAGTGATTAAACATTTGCATATACTTGGGATCGCAAGTGTCTACAGTTTAGAGTACACATGCTTCATCATTATCTTCCCCTAATCGGGATTTATTTTGTGATAGGCACAGCCTGTCATCTTCTTTTGTACTTCTCTGTTAGTAGCCATCACCTTACTAGTCACATCATATCTTTTACAGGTTAGATTTATTTAAGAACTGAACCTTATTATCTTATACCATCAAAGTTACATAAAAATATGAATGAAAAAGTTATGTCAGATTCTTATTTGACTTCCATTGTTAAATTATGTTTAATTAGTATTAACGACTTTAGAAGTTTTAATCAAGACTTCTTATGTTCTTGAGATAAGAATGTAATAATTTCTAAATTATTTATACGAAACTATGAACAAACTTATTAATTATTTGCAAGTTATTCTAAAATCAATAATCAATTTACGATGTAACTTTTTTGAAAACTTGTTGAAAAATTGTTATGTTTAAGTAATTAAGACATTCAGGAATTTATAATCATGACATTTTATGAAACAGTCTATTTACGTGCTCTTACCTCAAAAGTACTAAATTATCTTTTTATATAACCTGAAATTTATTGTTTTTTATTGATAGGTTTTAGTACGTCCATGTTTATATTAGTTCAAACAAAAGGAGCTATGGACACAGCATACACAAACAGGAATTTTATTTAGTTAGAAGTGTACTGGTGCAGTGGTTATGAAAAAAAAAAAAAAAATTTCGAGGTTTCGTTTTTGTCATTCCCATGCTCCTCTTATATTTTACATGGCAAACCCTTGTAATCATTATTAAAAGAAAACAAGAATATTGTCAATAAGACATTTCCGTACGGTATCCTTTTAGTTTTAGAAACATGTTTATATTGTTCATGAAAAATGACGTTATAAGTAATCTTATATAGAAATTAAATAAAAATACATTAAATTCCATAATCACATAAACAAACTAGACTGTTTTTAGGATTATTGTAAGCTTCTTAATTTGAAGCAGGAACATTTACTTTCATAAGAAAAAGATATCCACTTTAAATAGACAAACTCTAAGTTTTTTAAAAGCACAGTTTTGAACACAGCAAGTCCATAAAGATTTGTTATCATTGAAAAACAACCTGAATCCTTATCAGTAATTGTACTGCCATGGCTACGCACCTTCGAAAATAATGAACAAAAAATAACTCACAATAATGTCTTACTGAATTGGCTATACAAAAAAAATGACGTAATTCATATCTACCCCCGAAAATAGAATTACAGACGTCAAACTCATGGTATTTTTAAACAAGGAAACTGGAGGAAAAAACTCAAAGAAATCTTGATTCTTTGGCCTTTCTCAATGACGCTGGAGTTATGACATCTAGATAAATAATTATTTAAGGAGGAAAATTGAATGGTTAATTTGTTAATCTTAATTATTATGATTAACAGATTTAACTCAACTCAGTCAATCTTCTATAAACAAGAAGAAAAAAAAAATTGTGAATTAATTCAATAAATTAGATGCGAATACTAAGGAAGATAGATAGATAGACGGTCTGACCACCAGTTTACCCAATAAATGGGTTGTAGATGTTAGATAGGCAGTCGCTCAGTGTAAAATACATGCGGTTAGACTAAAAACCGATCCTATCAGAACAGGGATGATGACTGACAAAAAAGTATTTTTATGTTAAGTCCGTCAGTTAGATTTTCGAAAAATATTGGAAACGTGTTTTTTATTTTATCAAATTAATAAAAAATGACAAAGATAAAACGTGTCAAGGTCATAAGTGGGGGCTTGTGAGGTCACATTTTAGTAAAAAATGTACTCAAATGTGACGTCACACGAGTTTTCGACGCACTGTATCGTATTCATTTTTTGTTTACGTGAAAAAAGAAAAAATATATAAGTAGGTATATATATTTTTCGATAATCTAACTGATGGACTAATTAGACTTTGAGAAAAGGCTATGCAGATAAAATAATAGCTAAAAGACTCGATTACCTCAAAAATCACAGAGGTAAATTCTGATTCTCTCAACTTCAAACAGACAAAAGTAGAACGATGTTCTATATTTGTGAAAAAAAAAACTAAAATAATGTATTAAAGTTTTTGTGGCGCAATTTGGGATAAAAGTTAAGTGTGAATATGTGTGTGATATGTAAAATGAGTTAGATTAAATTACAGAACCTGGGTTCTGGGTCCTGGGCTCGATTACCGGGTCGGGCAAAGAGATATTTTTCTCAGTAGCAGCCACGGAGTCTGGAATTGCACCCGGTTGATGGCAATAGCCCCCGATTACATGAGACTTAAACATAGCTGAAGAAATGTGGGCGTAGTATTAGGTACACCCTGCCTAACACTTCGGAGATTGCAGGCGGGATGTTAAGTTATGTGTGTTGAGTTACAGATGACAGTGCCTAAGAAAGAGCTTAATGAAAGCAACAGCAGAATAGGAGAAGCCTATATCCAGCAATGTATTGATGTAATAATATCAAACATCATAGAATTTAACAGAGTATTTAAAACAACCTAGTTAAAAAATTCGTTCTATACCAGGAAGTCCGTGATGAAAACAATGAACAAAATTCTAAACTTTCCTTGACCGAGATATTTGACCTCATTCTTTTATTATAGGATAAAAAATTAAGTTTCTTTTCTTTTTTTCTTAAAAAGATAAATATTCTTGCCGTTACCCAATAAGCGTTTCCGTAGTAACTTACTTTTCGTCAAGTTTACGAGAATGTGTACGTAATTGATGTTTTCATTGTTCTGCAAAGATTCGAAAGGTTTATTTTGATATTTTTGGAAAAACAATTCGGATTTATGTGGTGAAACTTTTCATAAATTGAGGAAAATTAAAATAGTTTTATTAATTACAGGGTTTACTGTATTCAGCGTCAGTAACCCCTGAATAACTGAGTAATAGACTCGTTATAACAGTATCTAAAAAACGCAAATCATGATCAAATGATCCGTGAAGATTTGACAAATACTCGAATCTAATTCACTGCTAGTAAGAAGAACCAGGTCCCGATAGCTTTGAGAGTAGTCAATAGCGAGTCATATTCTCCCACTGCAAGATGAATTGGAAACGTCTCATTTCAATTATTTTATAAATTTATTTATAATAATTAATTTATAAAAGCCTGTGCATCATAAAGGGTGTAAATAGACCCATAACAAAGCCGAAAGGCACTTGTTTTCCCCGTCATTGTTTCTTTTTGTTGTAGACCATACCTGGGAACCTTCTAGTTACGGAGATATTGGGGGTCAAAGTTCCAACTTCTCCACAACCGTAGACTTAGGTTTATATACAGAATGCTTGGTTGACGGCTTCGTGAACGTCTGGTCCGTTTACACCATATGTAGTAAAAATAGCGCCTTAAATGTTACAATCGACATAATAATATACAAATTTAAAAAAAATGCTACTATTCTATTCAACTGCAAAATCGTAACTTATTCAAAGAGAATAACTTCCTCCATCTTCCCTAAAAATTACAGCATCTTGCAATGAGTTGGTCCAGATCGATAGTTTTAATAGTCAGAGGGGAGATCAAAAATGTTCGCGGAGGGTACTTCCTTTATTCTTAGTTCAAGTTGTAAGGGACTTGTACCGAACTTAAGTTCAGACAATAGACTTGAGGAGGCGGGTAGTTGTATGGAATATGTATGACGTCATTCAAAGTGGAATGGTTGTTTTATTTTGTTTTTTGGCTACTTGAGATATGGTGGAGAGGGATTAAAATCGTTTTTTTTTTCATTAATCAGAGGAAGATTTTTTTTTTATAATGTAGCAGTATTTTGAAATAGGGACGGATAATCTTTTCCTAAAATTCTTTCGCGAGATGTTTTAACAAATATTTAAATTAGTAACTGTTTTGATCCATGAGAAATAATGAATCCATCAAAATAGGACAATAATGGCTTAAAAAACTGTATGAATAAGTAATTATAACAATACAGTACTCTAGGCTGTGTGGAGTTATGAAGTAATATTTATAGGATTATTTATCAAAATACAGCTCCTCAAACTTTCAGAAAATGTCAACCGAAAATTATATTTAGAACAGAAATATCCTTGATTTATATTCAAAATTAATCTAAAAACGTATAAAACTTTCTACTGAAGACTTTCATTGAGAGATTCAACAATATAATTAGGAACGCCCTACCGTTAGAAAATATTGTTTTTGCGTAGGCCCAGGCTACGGCGTAGTACTACGGCTACGGTCGCGTAGCTCGTAGGCCGCTACAAGAATATCTTGGTCATTCTGAAGGCTTGCTATTGATTTTTTTTGACGTAGTGACGTCAATTTTTAATATAATTTATTTGAGAAGGTATTTTCATAATAAGGTGAGTTAATTAGGTTATGAACTAATTAATAGCATTGATATTTTTGTTGGGATTCGGAAATCAAAGGGCAGTTTTCCTTTGTTTGAAAGAAGTAGTGAAAACAGTTATGCTAGGTTGAGGCTCACAAACTAGATCATAACATAACATCACGCCTGTAATCCCCGAAGGTTTAGGCAGAGGTGTATGTAATAGTACACCCACATATCGCTAGTTCTATTTAAGTCCCATGTAATAGGGGGGAGCTTATTACCATCAAATGGGCACAAATTCAGACTCCATGGGTGCTGCTGAGAAATTCCTGATGGAAAAACCCAATAACAATTTGCCCGACCCGGGAATCGAACCCAGGACCTCATGCTCAGCAGTTGCGATTGCGACCAACGAGGCATTCAATCTTATTAAAAAAATACACATCCCACAGTTGGGTAAAGACTTCTTTCCTAAAAGAACAGACTTTCTTTGCATATTAAAAAAAATAACAGTCGAATTTTACACCCGACTTCTAAACAGATACTTTTAATACAACCTTTATTAATTAAGAAAGAATGTCAAGTCTAAGTAATTTTCTTTTGAATGTCAAATTGGAATTCCGCCCGCAAAATGATAGATTAGGCTAAAAATAAACTGTAATCTGATGCTTGGGGTTAACTCGAAGGTAGGAATAACTATAAAATTATGTCAACGGTATCAATAATAGATCTGTAGTTAAGCTTTGTAGTTAAATGACAAACAGATCGATTTATTGTGAAGGTTAAGTTCTGTTTGAATATTTAGTTTGTAAGGAGTTATTTACATTTAGGGTTTTACCATCAACAAGCTGTATACCTGATAGAATTTTCCATCGGTGATTATAATCTTACTCTTTTTTAGGGTTCCGTACCTCAAAAGGAAAAAACGGAACCCTTATAAGATCACTTTCTTGTCCGTCTGTCTGTCTGTCCGTCTGTCACCACCGATTTTCTTAGGAACGGGTGGACCTACCAATTTCAAATTTATACCAGATACTGAGGTCAATAGTCCCTATTAGGTGTATAAAACTCAAGGTCTTGAGTCAACACGATAAAAAGATATAGCCAAATTTAGATTTTCGCGAAAACTTGTAAGTACCAAAATTTACATTAATTTTGAACTTTTTGGTATTTTTCGGAATTTTCCCTTTACTTGTGCTGTAAGACCTTGGCCTTTAACCAAAATTGACAATTCTAGATCAACCGGAAGTACCCTATAGGTTTTGGGTCGAAAACCTATATGGTAGTCCCGTTGACCTAGAATCACGAAATTAGGCGAGTAGCTATGTCTTACAGCACGAGTAAAGGGAAAAAATCAGAAAACCGTAAATATGTAGTTTAATAACAAAAAAAAAGTGATTTTACTATTACAAACTTATTATTTGCTGTTGGTGCAATAGCCCTTTCATGGGATTGAACATCAAAGTTAAGTTGTCCTTTAAAAAGTTTGTACGGAACCCTCGGTGCGCGAGTCCGACTAGCTCTTGGCCGGTTTTTTTCCTTCATTTCATTCCTCACACAATCTATCCATCTTTTCTTTGGTCTTTCTCTCCCTCTCCATCCATCAAA
Organism: Xestia sexstrigata; assembly: GCA_941918905.2. Lineage (NCBI taxonomy): Eukaryota > Metazoa > Arthropoda > Insecta > Lepidoptera > Noctuidae > Xestia > Xestia sexstrigata. The sequence continues at coordinate 20,268,065 of OW799214.2, forward strand.
ATTTATATTCATCAATTTTCCATCGGTGATCATCGATCCAAAAAAATAGACTGCAATAAATTTTAATTTAACACCACAAATCTAAGTACCAACTACCACGTTTCTAAGTTCCACATAACGAACTACTGTGCAAAATTCCTGAGCCTTCGAATAAAAAAATAACCGTCCAAGTCTTGGGCAGGAGAGACCAAGTTTTTTTACGTAAGAAAAAAGGGGGAAAAAATCATTTTTTTTTAATGAAAAAACAGGGCAAGTTAAATAAAACCATTGAAAAAGAATGCTTTCACCTAAAATAGTTTGTTGAATAAGAATTAAAACTAGCAAAAACCTCACCTTGGTGTATCCAAACATTATTCTATTATTAGAACAGGTGTTTTCTCTATTATCATTTAATTAAGGCCCTCACAACAATATACCGGATGGAAACTACGGCATACGTTGCTTCCTATTATACCCGACAAAACAAGGCCTTTATACTTCTATTGTTGAAAATGTCTTTGTAAAATTCAAATTATTATATTAATTTTAGTATATTGAAATGGATTCAGACTTTTGACCTGATGAAACTCGTGATTGTAACTTGCAACCCTGAGACTCACGTCTTATTCTTCTGTCCAGTCGATAAGAAATGTATAAACATAAACATAGCTCATGCTACATTATGAATAGTAGCCAGTCAACCAGGCGGTAACTGAATGCTCAGGGTGCACCAGACTAAAGGCGAGATTTACAAACGTTATTTGGCACTTACAATTGCTAGCAATTGAATACAATCTCGCATTAAAAGAAAGTCCTGTCACTGTTGCACAACTCAACCAACAAATGCAATGTAGTAGACAGTTGTAAGTCAAAGCAATGCTTGCAGATCTCGGTCTTATAAGTAAAAGTTTACCAGTTCTGTAAAGGCTCTTTTAATGCTAAAAATTTGATGAAAAATGCAAATTGCTTATACAAGGTGTCGTTTTGCATCCTGCTCAAATGCAAGGAGGTATTTATGCTAATGATTCTCGACCCGAATCGATAATAAAATGGGTAGGTTTTTTTTCTTATTTACGGAAATCGGTGTAAGTGTAAACCCGCCGTATTAAAACGCAGCCCATCTGTAACTGGCCCTATAACCGCGCCTTCACACACACAGAGTCATGTCGCGCAATAGGTGATTCTTCTATTATTTTCGTGTTATTCTAAAATACTGTCAAATTTAAACAATTTAAAATAGCAGCTATAATAATTATTTGACCGGGTATCGTAATTTAAATTGATTATTTATGTATTTTGTGACAAGCTCCTGAATTTTGACTTGGATGCAAAACTACTCCTCGTAGATACGTAACGCCACTTAAAAATACTTCCTTATCGATTGAATTATCGATTTCAAACAGAAACACTTAGAGAGACATTCTTTTTTTGGTAAGACTACATTTTAAATCAGTATGACTCGCGTTTTCGGAGCGTGATGGGCTCCGGGACTAATATCTACGTTTGTGGTTGCAACCAGTCTGGTAAAAACGAAATAAAGGCGTGAGTGAAATCGTTAACATACTACTGTTTTAATAATAGTTTAAAAATTCCAAGTAAATCGTACATGTATGAGTACGGTCGAACAAGCTATTCGGTTTACATTTTATAATGTAATTTGTGGGTTAAACTGTAAACCAAAAAGTTTGTTCGACCGTACATACAAATAATAACCCCTCTATCCCATGGAGGTAGGCATAATACTCCTTTTGCTTCGATCACATTCATACATATGTTCATACACGCACACCGGTCGGTAGTGATACCTTCCTTTATACAAAATCACCAATAAGGTCAGTATCTATCGTAAAAAGGACTTAAAAATCATCTTAATCACAAACAAATTCAAATCATAAATCTAACCAACATTTAAGAAGAAAACCCCCACTTATTTGAAGACAAACATCACATAATTCTAGGTTCATTATTATTTAACGTGTTAATCAAAGAGAAGACGTAAAAGATCAGTTATCGTCCCACGCCATATACATAGAAGAATTATTGGAAGACATCAGGGTATAAGGCTTCAAGAAAATGATCAGTTACTAACATTTGTTACGAAAGAAAAAGGTCTGTTTTGAGAAAAAAAAATGATTACAATACTATTGTTATAGAAATAAAAAATATTTCCAAAAATTAACCCGGAAAATAAGTAAGTTGTGTAGTCAAATTTCCACAGGAAGTCGAAGTCAAGCCTAGAACAGTGCCACGTATTTGAATCCAGTATCACCCAGAGACCAACACATCCAATTAAATAAATCAAGCGCAAAATAAATGAAAATACAAAACACAATAAGTAATCATTGGACGCACTGTCCAATCATAATTACGCCCCCCTACTCCCCGAAAAACTGCAAACATGCAAAAAAGCTGACAAAAAATATATACGTATAAACAATAATTACCAAATACCCTCATAGTAGTGAGAAAGGGATAATGATAAAAATGTATTGCGCCCCGAGGGGGACACCCCTACTGCGAAATTTTTCGTACACCCGTTTAGCGAGATTCGATCCCGCAATCAGGGGGGAAAAGGGGGGAATTTTTTGGCCTCCCATCCCCCAACTCCCGCCATCGTAAATTGGAGCATATAATTTTTATTACATTGGTGTCGTGTGTTCCTACGTGTTAGATCGTATACACACGCTTTTTAGAGGGTAGTTTGAGAGGGATGTTTCAGTTATTAAATATTGGAAAAGTAATGTTAGGTTATTGGGTAATTAATGTATGCAAAAATTGGTTCTGTTCTCATATGTATATTTATTTCCGGGGGTGTCGACTACTTTTTTCGTATGGGCGTGTCCTAGGCTTATTTCGTATTGTCCGCCTTTTTTTCGACATACTTCTAGCAAGTATAGTCATTAGTATGCAGATATATTTTATCGAACATGCAACAACGCAATTTGTTGCGTACATAAATTGCCAATTTATCAACTTAACATAAAATATTGAAGACGCGAAGTTTTTTGCTCATAATCATATAAATACTGTTTCTATTAAGATTCTCTAGTTAAGAGTATTATCTAGGATATCAAATACAACTACGTATATTTATCTAGCAAGTTTTTTAAATCAATTCCTAACTTTCTTCCAAAATCCACAATCAACATAAATCTTTCTCTAAACTACTAATAAACTACAAAATACCATATATCTCTTCACAGATATAATATCAAAGAAAACTTCTACGATTTAAAAGAGAAACAAAGTAACAAGAAATATATTCCCGTCGCATTAATGTTTTGTGGGATCTCTTCGATTCCATTAATAAATGTCTTACTTAGCTTTAAGTAGTCGACCTTTATTGATACCTAACTTAAGACGAGAAAGAAATGAAATATGATAATCTTGAATTTTCCTCGACAAGTATTATGTCATTCATTCTCCACAAAATTTTCTACGATTCAATTTCCTACTACATCTTTTTAATTCAAGGTTAAAAAAAAATCTCAGTGTTTGTCAAGAAGTCTTACTAAACTGCTAAAGAAAAAAAGACCTAAAACATCGACCTACAATTTTGTTATTTTTATGAGAATCACATTACTTTAAAAATAACTTTGCGCATTAGAAGCTAACTAACTTAACTACTATCTCTCATCAAATCATAAATAAATAAATATTCATTACTTCTATATAATTCAATACAATCACCAAAAATAACCCTTCTCCAAAGCCGACAGGGTAATTACCCTATATTCTATCTCATGCTTACCCAACCATCGCACACACTGACCGAGACATTCCTCAAGAACGCATGTACTCGTAGACGGTGCATTAGGGTTGACGGCCCGAAGTAAGGGTGCGTTGCCCAAGATATACTGACCCATATCTAGGGGTTGCTCGCGATTCACGGACGAAGCCGGATACGGAGTGAAATGTGTGATGACTTGCACAGCCGTGATAAGAGATAATGTACGTGAAATTATGTAGTTGTTTTTTTTTCTTAACATTGAAAATTACTGAAAGTTTTTTTTTAAGAAAGGAAAAAAAACAAAAAGTGATCATGAAAGTTTTTTTACCGGGAAAGAAATAATGACAACACATTTATTTGGCACACACTAAAAGATAGATTTTAGTGTTGTTGTGACAGTTCTAATATTATTCAGTAAAAGATCCTGAAAAATATTTAGTTTGAGCCACTACCAATATAATATTTTTCAGATTGAAAGATTTTTGTCTGTAATAGCCAATCCGGCTTCAGCAGGTGTAATGAACGAGTCTCGTGCCTTCTCTGTATGAGAAGAGGCCTTTGTCCAGCAGTGGGACGGTAATAAGCTGGTATTATAACGTTTCAGTTTATTACTAACAACAAAAATAAGAGGCTTCTAGGAAAAAGATGTTAAAATCATCTTTTATATAATTTTTAATCTTCGTTCTTAAGAAATAAAATCCGCTAAAGTTTATAAAAATTCCACTTAAGTTTGTTATGGTCAAACAGGAAAATTACGGCATTCCTTGGAAGCATTTGTCAGATTTGGATAATTCCTATCGCAAGGAATCTTTGTTGAAGATTCGTTGTTGATCTTTTGGTAAAAACAGAAATATTTACGTCCAAAAGTAGAAGTGGAGTGTATTTTGAGACACACTTTGCCATTATCACCTGTCTAGCTTTTTCTCAACTATTTTGGGATCGTCTTCCAGGCTGACTGGATGGAATTTTACATGGAGCGGCTGCCTGTCTGACCTCCACATTCCAGTTACTGGGTATTACGATACACTCTTGGTTAGACAAGTAAGCAGTCTAGTCCCACTATCAATAAAATCTTATAGTAGGCAAAATATAATAAAGTAGATTACAATTAGTAGACCTACAATTTTCCGACAGCACCTCAAAGTTCGCTTTTTCTTTAGAAAGAAAATATAACAGAAAGAAAATATTTAAATTTCATTTGCTCACTACGCCTCCACAATTTCAGACCAATAACTGTAGATTTCCTCACGATATAAATAAAATAAATACATTTATTTAGATGTCTCTTTATTTCCTTGCCATAAAACATTTACTTCTAAACCTAATTTACTTACACAAATCATATAAACAGTACATAAACTAATTTAACATTTATCCGTCAAAACAAAAGGTTTTCCTTCAATCTTTTATTTCGTTAAGTCTTCAGCAGAGGTTTATGAATCGTCTAGACTTTGCTTCCGGATTTGCTCATCACTGGGGGACACCTCCCCCACAAAACTCTATGGTTAGGTAGTCTTTTAACTGAGTTAGTAGCTATTGCTGTCTTAAGTTTATTTCCGTTGACGAAAAACGCGTCTGTCTTGGAGTAGCAAAATAAAATGGTGCCATTTAAATTCATTGCTTTTTTTTTTCAAATATTGTTTACTCGTCACCGTACCACTAGTAAACAATATTTGAAAGGTAAAGTAGGTTTGTACTTTCTGCCTACCCCATGAGAAATACGTTAAGAATTTGGTCAATGATTATCTAATAAAAGCTTGAGTCACAGTCCGTAGAATATGTATTTTGAGAGCGCGTTAGTGACTGTCTTTGATTGTCGATATCACCAGGATTGATGATTCTAGTTATTCGCCGGGGAATATTACTCTCCACTCTTCGCTTTGATATTCTGAAAAGTCTTAATCGTTTCTGGCCAGATACTGCTTTTGTTCTATAGGTCACCTTCAAGTGAACGGACGTTTGAGCAGAACGCAAAGTCTAATAATCAAGTAAAAACCATAGTATAGAGTCCACAAAGAGAAGTTTAAAATGTACTTGTCAGCTCACAAACATCCACATCCCTCCTAAATTCATTCATATTTCCCCATAAATCGTACTCACAAACCATAAAAAGTAAAAAACCACGTAACAAACACAGCACTAAAAAAGCAAGTGAGAGTAAAACAAATCGGGATTTTCACTTTCTATACAAAGCGGATGAATAAAAATTCATCGGACGAACTCGATTCTAACGGTGCTGGTGGCATGGCGTGATAAAATAAAGGTTTTCAACCGAAATATTTCAGTGTGGACGCGGGAACTGAAAAAAAGGTCTAAAAAATCATTTCACTTTCACTATAGCGTACTTCAATTACCATGTAACGCGTGATTTTTTTGTCTTTTTTTGCATTTTTTCCGTGTTTTTATTTTATTTGAAGTGAATGGACAGTTGCGTTGCTCTTTTTTTCGGTTGGACTTCGTTTTTTTTAGTTTTTTGAAGGGTGATGTGTGGTTGTGGACTGCTAATACAGTTTTCGTGTCAACACCAGATGGAAATATAGAGCTTGTAATGTGGCGGAAAGATGAGCTAGTAGCCTAGAGTGTGCTGGACGTACCACAAAGTTTTGTTACTCTTGTAGTACCGAATTTTGTGTATTAATAAATTGTTGTTAACACACAATGTGTGTTTATTCGCACGGCCTTTACTTGAAACCTCATTATTCTGAAGATTTGGCCGAACTGGTAGATAAACTGATGCGGTTATTTGCGGGTCTGTACATCAGCAATGCCTTGGAAGTCTCTAGTGGTCCAACCAGTTGGACAAAATTCCACCGTTGTACCACGGGTCATAATCATAAATATCAGAAATAGTTGAACCATGGGTAAATTTACTTCTACGGAAGTACAACCAGTTGGACATCGCAGTTGTACCACGGGTCGGGAGTGCGTCCATCTAACATAGTCATTATATTGGTAATTTCTTCTAGGACCTGTCTATTATGATGTTGTATTTAATCCGATCCAGGGTAATGAGGCACAAATAAATAGAATAATATTGTGTAGATAGAATATACTTAATTTTACACCACAATTGTATCACAGTTCTAGTAATGTTACTGGAATTCGTATAAAAAGTACTAGGGGCCGTTTTTTCAAGGAAACTCTTTACCACAAAACGGTACCTACAGTTTCCTCAAATTCGGAGGAGCTCGTGGCTAAATAATAACAGCCGCTTGGATGAATCTTCAGGTTAAGCCGTGCTTGCCTAGGTTGGTCCGTGGATGGGTGACCACCATTACATACCGAGTTTCCTCCGTGCCTCGGAAAGCATGTTAAGCCGTTGGTCCCGGCTGTCATTTGGCCACTGACTACCTGTAACGACTGTCAAAGATCTATTTGGCAGTCGTTACAGGTAGTCAGTGGCCCGATAGTCTGACAACCAGTCCTACCAAGGGGTATCGTATTACCCAGTACTAACTGGGTTGTGGAGGCAGCCGCTTTAGGTAAAATACTGGTATTCAGCTGCATCCGGTGAGACTAGAAGCCGACCCCAACATAGTTGGGAAAAGGCTAGGCAGATGATAACAGTTTACTTAAATAACGATCTCTCAATAAAGTTATTTTCAAATAATCTTAAGCACTTCCTAATTTCCATGATTTCAAATTACTAAGACCTTCCGGCCCAATCTCTACATCTTCAATTTCTATTACACTCTAATTTACGCATACATTAGTCTCTAATTTTTCAATCAAAGCCTTCGTACATAAGCTCTATAGCTCTACTTATGTAGAGTCATATGTAGAGTATCGACAAATTACTAGAGTTCTCCCCCGCGTTATTTTCTGAACGTTATGAGCGAAAATTTTCCTTTAGTCGACTAGAACAGTTATAAGTGAGGTAGAGATGCCATAAAGGTAATATACCGGATGTAGAGGCGATGTTTGTTGGAGTTTTTTTCGGTTTTACTGTTTTGGGTGGGATTTGGATTACTATGTAGATTTAGTTTTATTTATTTAATTCGTAAAGAAGCACACGATCGTAAACCTAACCGGAGAATATTTCAGTTATTTGATGGCTACCATGCAAGATAATGTCCAAAAGTGTTTTGTTATTATTTTAGCCCTCATATGGGAAGTGAAAAACAGCTCTAGTAACATAGGTAACTTACGTAAAAATAATATCACGATAGTTCCCTTTGTTACATAATTATAGTCGTAACAAGGATTCACATATAACGCAACACATATAATTTGGAATGGTAATGGATAGTATTCAATATTATTAAGGGCGGCTAGATAAGGCTTCTATATGAAGTATTTTGCTTGAAAAATTATCTATTACATAATTAATTAGTTTTGCTATTAAATAGAAGAAGCTTTGAAGGTTACATTTAAAATATTACTGTTAAGACTTTTCCCCCTTAAGGGGACTTTTAAGGTGGGAACGTGTTTTTCATATACTTAGAAATTGTGAAAAAGTTTTCTACTTTAATAGTAGTAATGTCGAATACAAATAGCAGGACGCGATTCTATACAAGCGTTAGGTAGTAGTTTTAAACTTTTCTTGATTTAACTTCTGCACTTTGTATTTTAATTTTAACTGTACTAGATTAGTTCATAATACCAGAAATAATTACTGGGTTGTGGAGGTCTGATAGTCAATCGGCCTATGCAAAGTACTGTATTCAACTCCATCGGGTTAGACTGGAAGCCATTCCTAAAGTTGGGAAAAGGCTAGGCAGATGATGATGAGATTAGTTCATCCTAATTGCTTTAGGAACTACGTAAGGTTGTTTAGGAGACTAACGATACTCAGGAACGGCTTTTGAACTGTGCAATACTCGTAAACCCACTGCCGTTCTGCTCAGCTCTTTTTACCACGCCACGAACAAAGAAAAAAAAACTAGTTTTCTACAATAAAACACCAAAATTCGTCGACATCCAGGCACTCAAACATAACAGCCACATTACCTTTCTTCCTTCACAAGATTACTACAGTTCTAACATGCCTTTACAACTTACGCCCATAAAAATAGGGACATAAACGTAAAAATGTTAGCAGAATGTCGCATCTATGCCAATTTCTTATTCCGCCGGTGCCGATACGGGCTTACATTAGCGTCCTGCGAGAGTGTGGAGTTACCCCCTAAATTATTTCGACATATGCAAATTTGTGCGCACCTACAGATGGTGGCAAAGATTAGGAAGGGAGAGGAGACGGTTTGTGTGAGATGAGAACGTCCTCTGAGAGGGAATATAAGTAAGGAAGTTTAAAAACATCTTAGGATGCTGTACGATGTTTTTGCTGAGTGTTTGGCCTCTTTTAAAGTGGTCAATGGCATGGATAAGACTGAAATTCTTCTTCTTCTTATCCGGTACGCTCTTGATAGAGCGGTCGTGATCGTTAAGTACTGTACGTAGCTGCATTGGAAGGGGCAGATGTGATGCATTTACCTTGGACGACAAGGCGTTCTATGGACTGATTGTCACGCCGGGAAACATGTCCGAAGAATTTCAGGATGCGAGATTGTACTATCGAGAACAGACGCTGCCTGATACCGAGTTCTTGAAGTATCGAGATGTTTGAGCGAAACTCGGTCCATGAAACCCCAAGCATTCTTCTCTAGCACCACATTTCCAGAGCATCTATTTTCTGCCTTTCCACAGCTCGCAAGGTCTAGGTTTCAGCTGCGTAAAGAAATATGGGGAATATAAGCGTCCTCACGAGCAAGATCAAGCTCGTGAGGACGCTTATATTCCCCATATTTCTGGTTTAGTTATGTTTCTAATCCTCCATATTTTCCGCATCTTGTCGTGATGCACCCACCATTGTTCGAAATTAGAGCCCCAAGATAGATATAAGATTGGACCACGTTGCAATTCGCGATTCGGGTCATTCACGTGAATTATTCCTGACACGGTCAACAGTCATCACCTGGGTCTTGCTGCGATTATTATTATTATTTATTTATTTATTAATCAAGATGGTAAGTAAACTTATAAACTAAGCCCCACAAAACTTTTAGTCCAAACTCATGGCTCACTCGTTCCATCTATGACCATCTGCGTAACGCAAGTTTGCAAACTTGTATCCACCAATTGTTACACCATTTGTCCAGTCTTCCAAGGTGATACGCATTTATTCTCAAGACTGAGATACTAACGTACATAAAGCAGACGTCATAAAAGACTTTTTCTCTCGCAAAACCAAGATTAATGGAACGTGGATACCTTAAAATTGAACAATTCTGAAATGACTGTAATCAAAGTCATTACTTTTATAAAATAAAGTGTCACATAACACTCGACAAACAGACTAAATTGCCATTGAAAATAACTATGTCCATTGCAAACCTAACCTGACCTAACTAAACTCTGTATTTACTCACATGAATCTTCTTTATCTACCAATGCTACCATGCTTTCTATGGATCGAAAGAATTGGAAAACATGAGGATAGGCTTTTTGCCCAGCAGCAGCATCATGCCAGGTAACAGTACTCACCTTGCCCATACTTAATAACTCATGAAATGAGCTTATTAGCTATTCTTGGGATAGTTTGAGCAAAGCAAGACTTTTAATATATTTCTTCCATACTTCCGCGTATAGGCAACATACCCTGCCCACAAAAACATCACATCTTTCACATAATCTATGCACACACACCTAGCTACGGGAGTACGCCAAAAAACGGAGCGGCGCAGTTGTAAAATTGTCTAACTACCCTCCCCCCGCGCGCGCTCATTACAGGGCGCGTGCGTGTGGGTTGTAGAGGGTACTGTATGTTAGGATATGTCTTGAGACAGACGAAGTTTTTTTGTATGAACGATCTTGAGGTGAAAATCTTGCGCTGAGGAATCCTCTACCTCAGCTAGTTCTTGTTTGATTAATTTCGTTGCGGGATCCAAGACAGTTGAATTGTTTTTTCGAGACTCCACGAACTTCATTGCTTCGGCGATATATTGGTGGGCGCTACTGTTGATTTTGGCTATCCGGAGTTGCAGTAGATGGAAATAGTACGGCGGCTTGGGACAGGCTCTCAAATTAAAAAAAGGAATCGAGAGTGCCAAGTTAATAAATTAATACTAAAGTTATATAAATCTTTATGATCTATAGAAACATCGTATCGTAATAAGTTTTTCAATTTGTATTGATGACGCTTTTAAAAATACATTTGGATGACACCTGACACCACGTTTAGTTTTCTCGTATTAGACGGTTGGCACACTTCACCGTGAGAAATTATGTATTTATCCGATATAACCATGGCCCACTCTCTTTCACAGAGAAAAGGTACGTGTCCCAGTAGTAGAAACATTATCTTAGACGAATGCTTATGCTTTTTATGTATCTCAATTGACCAACCACTTCCTTGTTTGTGAACCCATATCTCAAGACCTATCCGTCTAACTCAATTCCCTGTACCTCCAAACGCCGGATCGCGATACTAACGCACGATGTTCATCTCTTTCTAGTTTTGAAAAACCTCCCGCACCCCTCCTCCCCTCGCTTCAACCCCGAGGGGGGGCGACCCCTCTCCTAATTCCTTACATATTTAAATTCCACTTTGGGCGTCGAGTCTTCATATTGTCTCCATACGACATTCGTATATTCCATTTACTAGGTTTTTAGCCCCAAAATTGGGTTATGACTTTTCCACCCTAATGTGGCAATCGGATTTGGTTTTAAGAGTTTTTTATATAGTAATTACGTAAAATTGAAAGTATAAGAGCTTTAGAGATTATTGTATTAGTATTTGCTGATGTAGTCATGAAAGTCAGATTGATTTTTTTGCTGAAGGGTGAAATAATGTATGTATTCGATATACCTAAAGACTTGCCAACCGTGACATAGACAGAATTGACAGATTACTCATCCGTTTGCCTTTTCCCAACTACGTTATTATGCGGTCGACTTCCAGTCTAACCGTATTTAAGTATTTTACATGGAACGACTGTCTATTTGACCTCCGCATTCCGTAACTCAGTTAGTAGGTGACACAAAATATACACCTTGGTATGACTGGTTGTAAGACATTCGGGCATCTGTCATCGATTAACAAGGATCTCTTTCAAAGATCATTCTATCCAGAATAATTACAGGCTGATCTGATACAGTTTTCGCATGGCCTCCAATGAAATTACAAAAACTTTTCTATTGTCAGCATAGGAAAAGTTCATTGATATTCTATCTGGGAAGAACAAGATCAATAAAATTTAAACTTAATTATTATATGTATAATATAACTCGTAGTTTAAAAAAATGGTTGTCTGTGAAGTCTGAAGTGTGACGGTTTACGGACGATATTTTTACATGCTAACGTCATTTTTAATGAAATTAGAGATTTTATCTTAAAAAAAAATTCATCCCTGTTTACACCCCCTTCATTTTGTGATTTTTACTTAAAAAATTAAGGATTTTCCATACACAACTTTATCCCCTTTTTAACCCTTTGGGGGTGACATTACCAAAAACGCTGAACCATTATAAATTAACGTTCAAACGTCAAAACACAAAATTTTAAGATCCTAACTTTAAAACTGACGGACTTTCATTCAAACTTTCATCCCCTATTTAACTCCCATATGGGTTGAATTTCGAAAAATCCTTCCTAACTCCTTGTTTATATTATAAAGGTAACCACTGTGAAAAATTACAGTTTTCTAGGTAGTCACGTCAAAAAACCTAGGATACACATATCATGGGAATGCATAAATAAACAGTCTGCCATCTTTGGGAATCCACCATATTGGATTTAGAATGACATCACTTAACCATACATTGTCATCCAAACTAGACATGTATGCAAAATTTCAGTTCAATCGTAAACCGGGAAGTGGGTCAAATGTTACGTAAAAGTTTTTTTTACATAGTTAGTTACAGATAAAGTTAATAGAAGCGTGTTCAAAATGTATGGGACTGAAAAAGCTACCAAAATTCTAATACACACGCAGAAACGCTACGAAAGCGCATGCAAGCTGTCAGCCTCTAATCACGTGTCTTGTTCACAACGCGTTTTTGCCAAGTGTTTCATTTTACCTTGAGTTAGTGGTTAGCTTGAAAAAAATATTTATTTATTAATTAATATAGGTACCTTGAATACATTAAATATGTTACAAATATTAATATTTAAACCATAACTTCCTCCTAGCATTACCTATTCAACCTTGATTGGTCTAAATTTCAGCCGCACATAATGTATTTAAATAAATACACACGTACATACATTGTCTCACTATGTACATTGCCACAAGATCCGTCTAAATAGAAACAGATGGTTTATCACATATTCTAATAGATGTAAACAAAATAACACCGTTTAAACAGCTGGGCAGTTTTATATTCAAGTAATTTACGGAAGACTAAATTACGTTCTACGTTCTCGTAGTTTTAGATGGCTTGTTTTTCGAAATATATTATAATAATTATTACTCTGTAAAATCATATTTGTTACGGCCGCGAATCATATTTTAATTAACATACAACCAGACACTGACCTGCTGATTACAAAAAACATAAGAATATTTGAATTTACCCTGGCACTTTCCCCTTAAAAGTAACTACGTCTATGGATAAACTTATTAAAAAAAGTTATTCTTCACGTACCTATTTCAAGGACTTTAACAAAATAATGTTTCTGGTTAAATCTTAGTTACTAGCTATTTTTAAAGAATTATTTTATGGTTCCTATGTACTATCTACTTTTTTTAGAACGTCTTCAATAATTTTATTTCTATCGTAAAAGATAGTGTGCGAATGTGGTCCAAGCGTCGCCAAAGACGAATCATAATTATACCAAATGAAAGGGTCAATGTACCTTTCAAACATGCAGACGGGTATCAAAATCTGTCAGAGAGATTTTGAGAAATTATAGCTTATTTTTTGTCTTTAGTAGTTAGTACTGATTTTTGTTATTTTGTGTCATTGTCATTTTTTTTTTTTTGTATTTATCTTTGTAAATTACTATAATAATGAATAACTTCATTCTTATGATCGTCATTTTACAACATCATCATCATCAAGTAATTTTTCCTTTCATTTGGTGTAAGAGGTGATTCATCCTTGGCGACGCTTGGACCAACTCCCATACATTTTTGCCTACTCAATAACTAATGTTTTGTTTTATTCTTGTTACAGATGTCCTTTTGGGCAGTCATCAAGCCAGGTAATTACAATAATTACTTTTATAAAGGGTGGCGATTCAATAACACGAAATCATCAAAGGGGTGATTCCACTAGTCTAGTAAACCACTTCCGCTATGAACTTATATCCAATCCTCCGGCCCCGTACCGGTTACTAATTCACCACCTTGTATTGTCTTACGTAGGTTCTAGACTTGCATGAAACTACGTCGTGATGAGAGAGAAAATTATTCTTCATCTCTCGTGTCGATACGAGCTCTACAAGTATCTACAACTATTTATGTGATGGAAAGAAAAGCCAAGTCAACTCATGGAGGGTAGTTGGAACGTTATTGGAATTTTATCTTAAAACCCATGTCTTGGGTCCACCACTGGGTGCAGTGGTGGACCCAAGACATGGGTATTAAGATATGATGATATGATATGATGACTAATTGACGACGCTCCACCATATATGGTGATATATGGTGGAGCGTCGTCATTTAGTCATCATCACGCGCTTCCAAAAGCCTTGCCTTTAACTCCACAATGACAATTTCCGTCAACGAAATAATCAGGAAATATAATTCCCTATTGGTGAATTTAAAAATCCGATGCCTCGCGCAGCATCGAACCCACTCCCATCCCAGCCACAAGCATCACACAGCTATACGTTATCGGCGTATTAAAAATAAAATTATATTGTTATCGGGGTGGTAGGGGCGTTCCCGACCCCACACGATCTATAATAAATTCATTTGCTGTAGTTTTTACAGTAATAACCCTATTGGTGCAAAAATGACTACTTTTCATTTTGCCTACATGTGTGCGTGTTGTTTTATCTCTTTTTATCGCCAATACGCCTGTTTTTCGGCTGAAACTTTTTTTGTACAAAAATGGTGGTCGATGTGTGTACTTGGACGGTAGTTGATTAATGTTAAACATGTGCTTTTGTGTGTGTGTTGGACGTCGACGTATGCTGTACAGTTATACAATTACGCAATATGAGTAGTAAAGTACTGTGTGTACTTATGTTTGTCACAAAAAGAAAGAGGGATGACATAATTAAATATATTGTCATTTTATTAATCGTATTGAAAAGAATTGAAAAGAAAACCTCGTATTTGGAGGTACCCTTATGGGACCTCCAGTAGTTACGAAGTTTTCTGTACTGTGTACCTTATTTAAAGACCAGTCCTGAAAATGCACGTCCTTTTTATCTTCACATATGTCCTTTCATCACATCTCTTCAGAGAAATACCGTATCTTCTTTCTCGATTAATTTGCTAAGATTTCGATCGTGTTGTATGTAGAAAAACACTATAGATCATTACAATAATAATTTTTTTGTTAAAAAAAAATATTTTATAAATAATATAAAATTTTATAAAATTTTATTTTAAATGAAATTATTTATTTAAATAATTAATCAAATAATTTCCTGATAGTAAAAAAAAAAACTTAATATATTAAAATCTGTAATTATAATAATTCTAGATATTAAAATTATCAATTACAGAAGAAATAAAAAAAACAAATATTATAAATAATAAAGATATTCAATCTAATAAAATAAACTTCTAAAAGACGAAGCTCAAGTCTTGTTCTCTAAAGAAACGTTTGGAAAACTACACTTCGTAATAGGATGCAAGACTGTTTTGAGATATAATAGTAGCAGGTCCAAAAATATAATCCCATTACTTTATTCAAGCACCTGATATTTCTTTCCTTCCATTGGTTATTACCGCAGCAATTTTCTTTTCTAGGTTCTTCTATATTTCAAGCTATTTTAACGAAATTGGTCCAGATCTTTTCAGTTGATATGCTTACCATGAAACTGCATTTCATTTTATTTTTGTTTACATAGAATATACATTTAGCTTACTAAGACTAGTCGGCCTCTTATAAACTAAGTTATTTTACCTAGAAATTCGGTTCCAGGTATAACTTAGTTAACTCAACGTCAAACTAATTGCTTTAAAACGCGTTAGGTTAGGTTAACTAAAACCAATTCAGTTAACCTTGATAGGAAACTAGAAGAATTTTATTTTCATAGAACCTTTCCGAGAAAATAAAATAATAACAACAGTCAAAATGCAGTATTTAAAAAAAAAGGAAGATGTAGGTGAAATACATAATCTCCTCCTTTTTTAGAAGTCGGTTAAAAAGGGCAAAAGCATCATCTCATTCTTGGAAGACGACCGTTCATCACTATGCTTGCTTAAGTTGGATAGGTTATTTCAACCATGAAATATACCTACTGTAGTTTATGTTCTCTCAAGATATTTACTTTAACCGATGTTAGTCCAATATAAATCTATTAAGTAAATTTGAGTTAACATTAGTTCTACGACGTATACCTATTCAATTAAAGTCGAGATTGTCTATTGTAGGTAAAAACTAACTGAAAAAAAAGAAAAAAAATATTTATTTTACTTGTCGCGAAATATTCAATCGTCCTCCGTTCTGCTAACATAATTGAAGTAAAATACTAACATTAATCGGTGCCTATAGGCAATATTAATTTTCACTGCACGACAATTAGTTCCCTAATACAAAAATATTACCCTCCTTCCGGGTCAGTCGGGTAAATAGATATAATAGATGGTTTAAAGAGCAACACTGTACTTAGAAGAAACGTATTTCAAAATAGCGTAGCAAAAGAGCTAGCATGATATATCCCTGGGGTCCGTTTCACCCCTTAGCTGTCGAAGCCTTCTTTTTCTGCATAAAACTGTCTAGCTCAGAGTGGTGCGGCACTAACTGGGGGTGGGATTAGACGGTTACATCATAGGGAGCGGGACTTTTGCTCTGCTTTGGATGTTTGACAGTTTTAGATTTTTATATTTTATTTTGTTATGGCAGCTCGTAGCTGAAGTATGTGTGAAAACTAAAATACAGCCTTTCAATTGAAATTGCAGCTAATTAAAACCGACTTTCTCCTGAACTGTTGATACAAATAATATAATGTAACGAACATAATAATTTAGAATCTCTCGAACTATTTTCTTTCTCAAAGTAGAAATAGCCATTTGACGAGATTTTTGCTTTCGATTTTGCTTATGTGTAAGATATACCATAAACACTCGTTACTCTACATACAAATCACAACTTTTTCTCATTTGGGTAGTCAGAAAAATTACAGAACACCAATTGCAACGATCTATTCCTTAATAGTTTGTTCCCATAGATTTCTTTCACTAATAGCATGGTTTTTGTCTACCAAAGCCAGCTGTAATTGCTAATAATTCTTCTAATCCAACACTATAATTATCCCCTTCTGAAAAATACCACACACTGACCAAAACACATCAATAGCAACCCCTGTCATCCACACATCGGATACATTCGTAGACCGTCTACGCCTCGTAGGCGCCTACGTCGGTGCTACGACATAACCCCTTGCCGCGTAGCATAGTTTATTTTTGTTTCGGCCCTCTACGTGTCTGTTAGGTTATACGTACTTGGGTTGTGCTAGGGGGTTGTGATCCGGGGTTTAATGTTGCTTAGAGCGTTTTAGAGGATTGTTTGTGTATGTGTGCGTATGTGTGATTGCGAATGGCAAATTAATATTTTTTTTGTTGATATTTTTTATTCCGAGGGTATCTGTTGCAATTGCAAAAAAATATTGGTTGGAAAGTTACTTTACAACTTACGACATTTTAAATAACTTTGAACTTTTGGTGTTAGTCAGAAGATAACCTATAATAAATCCACATTTTGCATGTTTAAGTCTCATGTTATAGCCGGGCACGATTCCAGATTATAAAAGAGCAAAAAAAAGTCATTCCTCTCTTTTTAATTATAATACGCGTCTTGAGAATTTGTTTTGTTGTCTCAGCTGTCATCTAGTTATATAAACATCATTTCCCGAAGATTTTAAGGAAAAGAACTGAGAGTAGGGACTTCATTTGCATTTCAAGCTGAGCTGCAATTTTCCCTATTGACGGTTTATTTTAGAAGTCTTTAGAGGTTCAATGAAACAGTCTCTGAGAGTAATGAACGTCTGACGAATTCTCTGGTAGTAAGCTCCGTTGTAATTTTTTCACTACATCGTTTTTTGCCCCGTCATGAGGCACTCCTACATCGTTTTATGTAGATGACAGACAAACGGCCAATGTATTAGGACAGCAGCTTTCCTAACTAAACAGTACAGCTTCTGGTAGCTCCGGCAGCTTCTTGGCAACGCCTGATCTCGTTGCTGATTGCTGTCGCTTCTGATAGAAACGATGAGAGAAAAGTGAGTGCACTGGTGTTTGCGCACACTCTTGTGCATATCGCAACACATTTTTTATTTCTGTTAAAGATGCTAACGTGAGCGGTGGTGATAAGCTAATGAGTATTGGGAGACAAGAACGTTCCACTAATTTCGTAAAGTTTATGAAGATCCTTGTTGCTCAATGACGCCGAAACAACTAGACAGATTCGATTGAAACTTGACTCTCATATAGACCTTGTGTGTGCATTAAAATGTAGGATACTTTTTAGTAGTTCCTTCTTGCAGCAATTTATACAACCTGTAGGGTAAAGACGATGGGACCAGCTTGACTTCTACTGGGACTGGTGCTAGCACAAGACAGAATCTGCACGGCTGAGCTCAGCAGCATATGCTGTTAGAAAAATCCGTCAATTCACTGATATTGATACCGCGAGGCTAGTCTATTTTAGTTATTTTCATAGTATTATGTCATACGGTATTTTACTATGGGGACGGGCTGCAGACATCGAGTCTATATTTATTCTGCAGAAAAGAGCCATCAGAGCCATTTATGAATTACGTAGACGCGATTCTCTAAGAGAACTGCTTAAGGAAATTAATATCATGACAGTACCTTGTCAATACATCTATGAAAACATCATGTACGTTAGGAAAAATCGGCATTTATTCAGTAGAAGAGGTGACAGACACCACTATAACACTAGAAATAGGGACCAACTAGTTCAGCCAGGTTTCAGGCTTGCTAAAGTAGATTCATCTTTCATGGGGTACTGTTTGAAATGTTACAATAAAATACCTCCCCACATTCTTCAACTGAACGAGACGAAATTTAAATCTTGTATAAAACGCACACTATGTAGGCAAGCATATTATAAGTTGGGGGATTACATTGATGATAAAAATGCTTGGCTAAATGCTGGTCCTGCTCCACAACCATAGGGGGGGGGGGCAAATTAATTGATTGTTTGGGTCGGGCATTATTTGAGTCCATCGACACGTAAAGAAGAAGATGAAGAATTGATTCCCATGTTAATGTTTTGTGGAAGCTGCAGAAGATTGTAAAAATATACTTGCATTATATAGATTCCAGTTCATAATATTATATAATTGCATAGCACATGTGTGAGTACTTTGTACTGTTCAGCCACCATTTACATTTATTTATATTTCATTGACTTGAATATGCCTTGGTGGCTGAGAGAATGTCATGCTCACTTAAATGTCTCGCTGATGGTGGCGGGTGTGTCGGGTCATTTAGTTCCCTTCAATATGGTTGAGTTGAATGGCGCCGGTACATGCGTCATGTTCGTGAACGGGCGCTGTCAGTTGGGACTGGTCATCTCTTAGCTGCCAAGGTTCATTTTAATTACTTTATTCGTAAACTGTTGATCTAATCTTTTACTCTGGACGCTCTTAGTGTGCACGTCTTTCTACATCGTTCTCACATATATGTATAATCTCAAAATTAAAGATGTAACCAAGATTTTGTAACAATATTTTGTTTTTAAAGGAGTGTCCATGGAGTTTCTTGCCCGTTCTTCTCCATAGAGATCTACGCTAGGGAATGGGCAACTACAGTACTTTCTCAAGTTATTATGCCTTGTGACTGGGACTGTAGCTTTGATTTTCTTTTTTGTATTTTTGACATTCAAAAGTGCCGTAATGGTCTAATTGAAATAAATGCTTTGAGTTTGAGTTTTGAGTTTGAGAATCATGTAGAAGTAGAAAACTGAGACTAGCAGTGGGACACATACCGGTTATTTTAATTTAGTTCCCTTCAAAATCTATTACGAAACGAAGGATGGGCTATGTGAAGGATGATATGGCAAGAAAGGAGGTCTCTGATGAGATGACGAGTAATAGAGAAGTATGGGAGGAGAAGACATGCTGCGCCGACCACAAATAAATTGGGATAAGGGCAGGAAAATGAAGATGAAGAAGCAATATCTTTTATAAGCTCGACTTAGAGAGAGACTCTAGATTATTCTATTCATCTACATGTTCAAATTAATTTACTTAGTCGTTTAGTTTAAGAGGCCCTCACTAAACACAATATTACTGATTCATTCAATTATCCAACATTGTGATTGAAACCCGACGTTGAATCAAACCATTTATCTTTAATTAGCTAGTAATTAAATAACATTTGTGGGATTTGAGTGGTTTAATGTAAGTTAGGAGCGGCTTATGTCCGGCTGGGTGGGAATGGGTGATGATACTGTTGACGGGGATCGGAATTTAGAGTTTTGGCATGTTGTGCGGTATTGGGGCGTTCGGTTTCTGAAGTTTTTTTTCTTTCTGGTTTTTGAAATTGTGTCTTCAATAGTTGTTATAGTTCTCTATAACAACTATTGTAGACACAATTTCAAAAACCAAGGAAAGTACGAGCAAAGGTTTCTACCTTTGCTCGTACTTTCCTTGAAGTCAATTAGCTCTCTAAACGTGATTATTTCTTGTGCTTGTCTTGCCTGTTCTTTAAGGAAGCTGAATTCGGTGGCAATAAATTATAATTTAACCATACTAAACCATAACCAAATCAAATTATTATTTGCAAGATCCATGTTTACTATAAAATGAGTTCATGTTGTAAAACAAAAGATAGGGTAACGCAGCAATTTCTATTCTTAATAAGCTATAGCCTTCTTATGAAGTCATACTCATTTTTTTTTGACGGATTATTGATCATTGGCTTGCAATATGTTTTTTTTCAGCTTACTATTTTAGTAGCGATTGAGATTACATATTTTATTCTTGAAACATGCGCTCTCTAACAAGCTATTATCTCTTCGAATAACACTTAACATAGCAAGATAGATGAACATAAAACGAAAAGATAATTTGAGGCCATCAAAATAGTTGGAATAAAAAGTACGTCTGCTCAGTCCTCATCGATTCAAAGATGACCCAAAAAATATTAGTTCATTGCATCAAATACCCACAAATATACCACGTAATGGTAAAACAAACATGCCGTGACAATACCCCATAGAATTGTCATCGCAAATCATCAGATACCGGGTAACCCGGAAAAAAAGGCAAAAACAGTACACAGTCTACTAATAAAAACTTCTAATAAACATGCAACTAAGCACTGGCTTCCGGGCAAATAAAACATAAAAATATATCCTATTTTCATAGGGCGCGGGTGTGGGGTTGTGGGGGTGTTCCCACCCCCGGCTGCGCAAAAACCCAAAAACATCGAAATGAAAATGAGTATAACGGGGAGGGAGGCCCGCCTATGTGTTGGTAATTCATTTTTAACATTACACTTGTGTGTGTTTTAAAGTACAGTCGGGATGAAGAATTGTTGGCTGTTTCAGTAATGAGCTGATGCTGTGTGGAGATGGAAAAATGTGGACTTTCTTGATAAGGCTTTGCTTTTGGGGATGGATTTATAAAAAAACATGCTAATTAGTTTGGTGTTTATTTTCTGATAAAATCGAATCTGATTGATTGAGTCAATTTTTTTTTGTCTAGTTCTTTGTTTTTTTTAGAAGAGGATTAGATATAAAGTTTAGTTTTGGTCAAGGCATTTTAGGCACTCGCTAGTCGCTACTATTAAATTGAGTGGTTACGAAAATTATAAAAGCCTGAAAAAATCCCTTGAACGTTTTCCTTGCTCTTGCGCATTGCTGTTTTCAAAGATACATACGTATAGACGAATACAGCTACTACCTAAAACAATTCGAAGAAACAGACAAATCGTGACTACCCTCCGATAATTGGAAATTAAATATTAAAGTTAGAGCAGATGTCAATCTATCAGGAAGTAAAAAATAGTTTCTGGTAGCTCCCATAGGAGATCCTTTCTTGATGATAGAAACTACTTTTGAGATTTCTTGTGAGGGTCGACAGAAAACTAAGCAACGGTTCCTGCTATGTTTTTTTTTAAGTGTGTTGATGTATACCATTGTTATGTGTTTATCTTCAGCTTTCAGAATTCCGTAGGCAGATTTTTTTATTAATATTAAACTCTTTTTTTTTTTTAAAGGCAGAGTTTTATTTTAATGAGTGATAATTTTCTATTTCTTTTCCTTTTATTTTTACTTCTCTGAAGTCATAGTAGTCAAAAGTTTATTGTCACTACTGCTAAATGTTATTTCCACTCTATTGTTTACCTACTAAGCTGAATAGAGTGTGTCAACTATTTCTAACATAGAGGGGGCGGTCGGTTTGCCACCTGTTAGATTAGGCACGCCACGCGTGTGTCATGTATTCATATTTCTGTTATAACTAAAAGGAACTAAATTAATATGTTAGAATATTATTACTATGATTACTTAATATAATTGAAGTTGATAATTAATGAGGATATTGTGTGAATTAAACTTACAGCATTTAGTTTAAAATTGAGTAACCTAATCAAAAACAAAAAAGGTTCTAAACAAAGTTGATGATATAATTCTTAATTTTCTAATCAGCGTGCTGGGTGTGAGTGTACACCCGCGAGTTCGCATTGTGCTCCCCTACACACATCTACACTAGCATCAACATAAAACGCAATTTTGTATTAGATTTAATTTGAGGGGCGCATGTGTGCGTGCGTGCGTGTATGTGTGTGTTGCGGAAGTACTTGCTTCCTACACACAAATTGATTACGATCGTCGTCGAAAAGAGGAATTTGCATATACGTGAAACCTCTTTTTTTTCTCTTTCCGTTTGAAAAAAATCAATCCATCTCGCGCTACGTCGCATTAATTTGCCGCGTATTTACTTATTTCTCTCTTTCGGATGCTGTGTGAGTATAATAGGGACAGCTTTTTGAGGCATTTTTTTAGTTAGTTGGTGTAGTGTGGAGTACGCCTGAACTTGGCACGTCTTGGCGTGCGCGGGTAAGTGCATGCGAGATAGTTGTGGGGCATAGTGCGGTGCAGGGAGCGGTGCGGTGCAGTCGCCCTCCGCCCGCCGCGGCGCCGCGCCGAATGAGCGCCCGATTTAAAAACTATACGGACGAACCCGCGCAGCGAAGCCCCGTAATACCACCCCCCGCGTAATGATTTTTTGGCGATGAATTTATATTCGCGCGCGAGCGGTGCCACTTTTTCGACCCCCCCACGAACCCCCTACCCCCGCTCATTAACGCAACCCAGATATGCAATTCTGATCTTTGACGAGGAGGCTGTAGTGTCGGCGGGCGCCTCGGCGGGAGAGGTGCCCCGTTTTGTTTTTTCCCGCCCGGCTTCATTATTGATGGCATCGGGACGGTAATGCGGAAGCATGTGTGAACGTTTCATTACAAAAGGTGGACGCGGCTCGTGTTAATATTGCAGACCGGCCGGACCCGACCGGACGGGTGGACGCCTCGGGAAAAAAAACTTTTACTCACTAAAAAAAGATAGAAATTAACAGCCGCAATTAATTTTTTTGGATTACGGGTTCGGTCATAAGACAAAAAAAAAATATTTTGAAAGTTTACGGGCGCGCGGCGCGGAACTATTGGGCGCGTGTCGGGAAAAGTTTTCAGTGAAGTTGGAGCGAAGTTTCCTCACGTGCGTGTGTGGACACAGTCGGGTCGCCGCTCCGATTGGCCGGCGCTCGTCGCTTGCAAGCCGGCTTTCGCACAAACTCGAATTCTATCCCAATTTCACTATTCGAATAGTTTTTATTGGTGCATATTTTGTCAACATCAGGTTAAGTTTGTTTATTTTTCCACCGTGTTCTGTTACCGGACTTTGCTTCTCATATAGTGACTTTGTTGAACTTTGTTGATTGTTTTTGTTGAGTTACATTTTTGTGCGTTCGACGGCTGCCGATAGAAAAGGTAAGTTACTTAACCGTTCGTCTGCTGCACTGTTTATCATTGAAAGTACAAAACTCCGTGTATTTTCTCACATTATCTCTTCAATTTATGCATTTAAAAATGCGGAAGTGAAATTAAAAATTCACAAAACTACTCAACATTTTTTTCTTTTGACAGAAACGTTCAAATATTTATTAAGTTGGAAGATTTGCATATTAAAAAATAAGAATGGTCAATAGATACTCTGATTTTAATATGTTCACAATTAGTTTAACCCCCTGAATGCTGTGGTATTCTTATGTTAATGTTTGGTCCGTGGATGCAGGGGCTAGCTCCTTGCAAGCTCCGCTGGACCTCGCGTTAGACAAATCTTGCATAAATAATTAGAATCGGTAAAGAATTGCATCCTTCGTTGACCTTACAATTGTTATTTTATAACGAGTCTTCAACTGGTCGATTTTAATATAGCAAAACGGATTTTTGTACTTTTAACGTGTGAATTAATTTTGTGTTGTGTTCAAAATAGTTTTTTTTTTGTATTTTTAGTTTATTATTAGTTCAGATTTCTATTGATTTTTGATTAATTTATAGTTTAGTATAGCAAAAAATATTGTATCCAGTCCATAACTTTAATTGAGTCACAAATTATATGTTACATTACAATGACGTTGAAATAAAACCAAAAAAAAAATTAACGCTATTTTATCACTTTTTTTTTTATTTTATTTATTAAAAAAAAATACCTATAAAAATGACACTTATGTCGATAACGGCTAGTTATAAATTGACCTAGAACTTCCCGTTGAAAACTATCACAAATATTATCTTATCACTAGAAAAAATTATCTAAGTGTGTCGCCAAAACTATTGTTGGTCTAGCACAATTTTTGCATATGGACGCCATTTTTTTATCTACAAATTCAATTATGAGTTATGTTTATTTTTATCTATATATCATGTATTTAAAATCCCTGGGTGCTGCTTAGCTCATTAGCGGAAGAAGAATGAATATGCTATGAAGGTATTAAAGTACCTATCTATAAGAAAAGTCTACTTTTAGAAACTTATAGCATTGTTGGTGACCGCAGCTTTGACTTCTGCTTACGACACGGATGCTCTTACAATGTGTTTTAGGTAGCTTTTTCAAAGAAATAGGAAAAAAACTAAAAATCGAACAAGGCAGTACCTATTCGATAATTAATTCATTGTTAAATAAATATGAAATTGTAATTAGTAAGAGTCACTAACTAAAAGAAAATAAAATGCCTGAAATCTAAAATCCTTTAAGCTGTAGAAACAACATAATAACTACAGTTATGAATACAAACAAAAGATAGATCACTAATGAGTAAATGCGTAAAAGAACAAAAACATATTGTGTTCATCCAAATTACCCAGAACAGTCTATTCGAACATTCTATTCCTTACCAAAAACCATTCTCCGAAAATTATTTATCTCCAACACGCATTTACCTAACCCTTTATAACTGCCAAAAACGGCAAAACTAACAATTAAAAAAAACTGCACACTACAAGCCGTTTGCTCGGCCATCCGTCTAAATAGACCCTCTTCTTATTCCCACATTTTGTTGCAAGTTGAGGTCTGATGGCACATCACTAGCTAGCTGCAATCTTGCAAAACACCCCTTTCGATCCCGACACTATTGTCCAAGCTGAACGGACCATAGATTAGGTGGAGCAGGTTTTTAAAACGTCTTCGCTATTGTTGAATGGAGAAATAGTAATTAATTTGCAGTTTTCTTGCTGGGGCAGTTGTTACAGTGAGAAGAAAGAAAAAAATATATTTATGCCGTCGAAGTTTTGTAATTACGATATGCGACGAGAAAATGATGCCGTTTATTTAGATTTAAGTATTTTTAGGCACAGGATATTGCCTGCTGATTTTCTTCGCTAGATATATCTAAGTAAGGCTTTCCCGACGTTAAAGATTGTGTCCATTACAGGTCGCGAAAGGAACCGTTTTATGAAAAAGGAACCATTCAGGGATTGCCGACTTTTATCCTACAATATCGTCTAGATAATTTTAGAGAATTACGCTATTAGACTTATTTCTAATGCGTACGTAACTTAGCATAGCAAACTTAAAAATAGCAAAAAATCCCCTAATTAATCTTTATTCATTAGTTAAAACGTCCACAATATCTCTAAACACACAAATGCAATTTAAAAACATTGACAATAAAAAAATGGCGCATCATCTCATTTCTTAGATAAGGCAGCGATACATTTACCTAGGTTACCTACGCTCAGTACTCGACCAATAATCTAGTCAGACGGTCCATCGATTTAGTCTACCTAGGCATTCGTACACAAAATGCCAGACTAGGCAAAGAGTAAAAAAAAAACGGTGACAGACTCATTCCGTCCGCCGTCTCGTTTCTAATCGCACCCCCACACGCACGCGCGGCTTTTTAATTGCATGCCCCCACCCCCCACCCCCACCCCGGAAAAAAGGGCGAAGCGCACGATGGATTAGCATACAACCTCAGCGAGAGAACGCGGAGCGCACCCCTTCAGTTTTTGCGTGTCGGATCCCGCCATATTTTTCGCGGTTGTATTTTTTTCTGGGGGGCGCGGGGAGCATGGAAGTTGCGTGCGCGCCGCGCCAGTCGGCTGGCTGCCGGCGACCAAGCGATGTGCATAAGCCCGTTCGCGGCCAGAACAACATACTGCACTCTCGGGACATCGTCCAACCAAACTAAACACTACTATTTTTTATTTACACGATATAAACTGTGACCAAAGTGTTGTGCTGTGAGGATTTATTACAATAATTTAATATTAAAACGGGTAAGTTTTTCTAGATTGCCTAGTTATTATCAATGTGACGTTAGGACTAGCAAAATTTGGCGATAGCTGGGAGCAAGGTCGTGGCATAGAGATAAATTTATTTGCACAAAAAAATGTGTTAGACTTATACGGATAACCTCATTTCGGAACAACGCGCGCTCTTGTTAAATATGTTTCATTTCGCATATTTTTAATGTATCGTTTTACTTAGTAATAACTCTTTTATCTTATGAATTGCGCCGTCAATTACCGAGAAGTTAAATACTTTCGGCAACTTTTGTAAACTATTTTAAGAAACGAAATACTTTCGTTTAGTGGGTACGAATTTTGTGAAAATGAAGACTTTTTAAGTTAGTATTTTAATGAACTCGAAACATTTTGTCTATTTTTATTAATAAAGATGATTGATTAAAATATGATTATTTGAAAGTGACGTCGAGCTAAGTAATCGCTTAATTAGATTAGACTCGATATTGCTTTATAATGTTGATGATAGACGAATTACAGTCGCACCCATATTATTATTAAAACATTAACATTCCTTGTGTTAATTAAATCTTACTCAGATAGGCTAACTTTGGAAGAAATCTACATTTGAACATCCCTACTCGTTACTTTTAAGAACACGATTTTTTTACATACTTGAAATATCATCGCTTTAAACCAAGTTAAAACATTTTAACGCTTCCTATAAACTATATTTGTTTTAAAACCTTAAAGTTAAAACAACCACAAACTTACACACAACAAATAACTAAAATAAAGCTTAAATAAAAGCTTTCTACACCATGTTATTCTCACTTAAATTTAAGATATTCTAAAGACATAAAAACTAAATTCTACTCTAAACTAACATCATACTTTCATTAATCACTAACAAGAATAACAGAATATTTTTTTTCCTTTATCAATAACTATTACAACAGTAACTTCAATATGTATTTACCTATCCACACTGCATTCAACTTAAAGTGCATTTAAAAATAGTTCTAATACACAGTAACCGATAATATGTTAGTCATTTGCCAATTATTAATATTATAATATTTTATGACTTAAAATCTGCGAGTCTGGATATGAGAACAACTAGAATATTGTTCATTATGTTGTCATAAAAGTAACTAGAGAAATGTGGGTGTAGGTTATAGCTCTGCCTACCCTTTGTGAAATACAGGCTTGAATGTTTAATGATATAGCTTAAGTTGTAACTTAGGTATAAATAACATTTTTATAATAGTTCCTTTGCCACTGAAATCGGCGTCTAATTACTAGATTAGCCAATTCGGAATTAGACAAAATTGTCTGAATGAAGGCACATCTTTTAAACAATTAAAAACTTAAAAGAAGTAAAGTTTCAGCTTATTTTGATTAACCGTTAAGGTCTATAAAGACATTATTCTACATTAAATCAAATCAAGAAGCCAATTGGTTATTTATTTCTATACATTTCCTTCTTGAAATACTTTTTATTTAAGCGAAACTTCAAAACAAATAATATCTGGTTTGTACCGTCAAACACGACGGACACACGAAGCCACGTGACGACAGCTGTCAACGCTTTCGCGGTAGCGACTGGGCTATGAACTGAACTTTCTGGACCTAGTCTAGTAATTCCAAATCATTTCAATAATCTAATTGTGAACTTGTAAGCTATCTTTCGCATAGTCCTTTTTGTAGTGGCGTGCTTTTAAGCAGCAGCGAATGGGGTAGACTAGGGAGACTGAATTAAAAAAACGACCCACGTAGATTAGAGCACTAAGCACAGAATCTTAGGGGTAATTTCTAAAGTCTCTAAGGTCTTTGGTATGGAAGTTAGATACTGCTCCGGGCTATGTCCGTTAATGAACACCTCAGGTGACGCACGCAGTCTCCGGTGTAAGGTGGTAGTTTTGGGCCGCTACTGACCAATGTCGGTAGCGGCCTCATGCCTCCAGGGCTGCTGGTCGGAGTATGATGCGTGGTTGTTCCTTTAACAGTTTGCACTGCGGTGTAGCGGTGAAGCGGGTGTAGTGTGAAAGTCGTTAATAGCGCTACCACGTTAGAGATTCCACGCATCGAGAGGCGTCGGACGGAAGCTGGAAGACGTGGTAGCTTAGAAACCTGAAATAAGCGCAACGGTTCGGCAATAATTATATTCAATTGATAAAATTCATTAAAAAAAAAACAACATTTTTGGGTTAAAATCCCACATACAGGGATTTCAAGATAATTAAATCATAAATAAAATTATTGCATATTTTTGTTACGTTCCTAGTTTTCTTTAAAACTTAAATATCAGCAAAATTAACCGGTAAACGCTACCACCTAAAAATAGGCCTTCCAATGAACGCGCCTACCATGTCTATATCTCCATATTTTACTACAAAAGATTCGACATATTTAGTGACCTATTTGTGAAATCGATCGAATTTATAATTTTACACGTGTCTCTGGACTAGATAGATAAAAATTCAGAATGATTCGCGAATATATGAAGTTTAGCGATGAACTTCAAGACGTTATGAGAATGATTTTAAATAGACAAATATACATAAATAATAACGCTCCTTTTGTTGATGTAGTCGGTTAACAATGCAATCATTGATTTAAAGATATATTAACGTCAATGGATGCAACAGTAATATTTGTCTTAAAAACGACACAAGAAAAAAAAACAATTATCCAAGTATGAAATCCATTATAAATGCAAGATGCAACTTAAAAAGATTTTTTGTTGGTTGATCCCTATTTAACGGATCAACGGATTGACTTACAATTTCGCATAGACAAATTATAAGTAGTACGAGAGTCAGAGATTGAAATAGGCTACTTTATAAAAGTTTATCAAATTAATATTTGGTTTTTATCAATTGCAATTAAAAAAAATGTTGTCCTTTAGGTAAATATGTGAGAGATTATTAATATGTTTAAGTAATTATTTAATATTATCGATATTCTGCCTAGTATTTCATATTTGTTTGTCAAAAATAACATATTAGTTAGAATTAGAATTATCGTAAATAATTTAATCAACTATTATTTACGTATTTCCAACTACCTAATATGTAGCATTACATATAGGTACTTCAAAAAATGAAATAATAATTGTAAATAAATAGTTAACTAATTCAATAAAACTAATTAAAGACTTAAACGGATCATGAATAAAAAGTTAAGTACAACTATCTTCATTGGGCGAAAACCTTATTTTACAAAACAATACAAGGATACATAAAGAAAATAAACTTTTACCGTGATAAATAGTAGAACAAAAAAACTATTTAACGGAGAATCAACCATTGCTATATAAAAAACGGCTCGTTTTTAATAACGTTAGGACTAAATTAAGATTTTTCTTTAAAAGTAGGAAAGTAAATGATATCTGATGGGAATGATTGAATAAATTTTCCCATCTCAAGTTACGTCTAAGTCTTTGTATTAAAACATTTAAAGCCTTAAAAATAATATCTTTGGAAGACATTAGGAAATCTTACTTGAAGTTAGAAACAAAATATTGTGTTAACTACCACGCAAATAAAGTTTTATGGATTAAAATTTTCCTTAAAGTGAAAAATTATTTTTACTATTTCAAGTTACTAGCTGTGGCGATGTGAAGATCACTAAAACATGAAAACATCAAGTGTAAAAATGTATACAACAAATATTCTAACATTTCATAAAAATAAAAAAAATTGTTTGAGCCTAACTGAAAAAAAAACTTGACTACTTCCGTAAACGATATTTTAAATTCAAGACTATTTTGGTACAATTTAATTCTGAAACAGTTCACAATTAAAAAGATAAAAAGAAACTAAACTAAAAAGACAAAACGTTAAAAAATATTTCATTCAACTCAAGTTGAACCCTACAAATTCTTGCTCCGTACGCAGGACACAGATTTGAGTACAAATGTCTGAATCGGTAAACAATTGTAGCCTTGTCCTTCACGAGGTCAATAACGCCTGGCTAGATAATAGCGAATGGCACTAGTAAGGGTTACTCATAGTGTCAATAAGGATAGTTTTAGCACGTATTGCGCAGTTTTTAATTAGTGGTTTGCATAGTTTAATAAATTGTTATTTAGAAATTTGTTTGTGACAATTTTTGTAATGTCATCATCTGCCTAGCCTTTTCCCAACTATTTTGGGGTCGACTTCCAGTCTAACCGGATGCAGCTAAGAACCAGTATTTTACATGGAACGACTGCCTATCTGACCTCCACAACCCAGTTCATAATGGGTAATACGATACCACTTTAGTAAGACTGGTTGTCAGACTTTTTGGGCCACTGACTACCTGTAACGACTGTCAAAGATGGACAAATGACAGCCGGGACCAACAGCTTAACGTACTTTCCGAGGCACGGAGGAAACTCGGTATGTAAGGGTGGTCACCCATTCACAGACCAACCTAAGCAAGCACGGCTTAACCTAAAGATCGACCCGAGCGGCTGTTATTATTTAGCCACGAGCTCCTAATTTTTGTAATGTACATAATAAAATTCAAATATTGTCTGCTAGCGTAACTTTTACTATTTTGCACTGACGTTGTGTTCTCTTTAGCTAAGTCGGTTCAAACTTATTGACGGCTCGGAAGTTAGCTGCGAGTGATGGTATGAGCAGGAATAACGCTTTAAACTTTATGGCGATTCGGAACATCTAATGTGAAGCTGCGCAGACAACAATTATAGGTATCAACGGGGCGGAGATGACGCATCGTTTTGTCTGTATAATGCGCAGACCGTCACTTGCAGCTAACTTCCGAGCCGCCATTAAGTTTGAACCGAACTATACTATGTAATTTAGTAAATTACACCGTGTATACACACTTAAAGAAATGTGTGAACGCAGATGCGAAATAACTTAGAGTAAATATTAAGTAGGCCTACTTAATATTTGCTTAAAGTTACATGTACATAACAATACGCCTGTAATTCTTGATGGGTTACGCAGAGGTGTGACTAAGGTACATCCTCATTTAGCAACTTATGTTTAGTAAATCCATGTAATATGCCGTCAGCCGGACATAAACTGAGACCCCGGGCTAAAACTGAGAAATTTCTGATGAATAAACCCAATTCACACTTTATATTGCTTATAGTTATGTTCAAGAGAATCCGTCGGGTTAATAAAGGCATTATAAAATCAAGTACGGTCGCTTACTTGTTGACAGTAACTTGTGTTATTCTGGGAGGTGTCGCCGAATAATCTCCGATTGATGATCGATTGCAATCATAAGTGGGTGCTGTCCTTTATTAATATGGAAGGCACCACTAACAGTTGCTTTTGACCCTCGGTCACGGGCTACACGTATTTGTGACTGCGACTGCGGATCAAACCTTGATCAAACAAATGAAAAACGTTCTTTACTCCATCAGTCACCGCGATGTGACTGACGCATGGCGGTGCGGCGGTACTCAGGCGAAGAAGACAAGTGACGCACGCGCATTTCTTTGACGCTAGTCGCTTCATCTGAGGCCGTGGCTGCGGTCTTTGACAGTTTTAGGAAGTAAATTATCTTACAGTTAGCATGATGCAAGTCCGTTTCCGATGTTTGTGTTTTAAACTAAACTTGTTGGTTGAAATTAACTAGACGCTGTTGTAAAAGGGTTAAAGAATAAAACGTTTTAGAAACAGAAATAATTATGAATGCAACTTTATTCTGTGAAAGATTGTTTTGTAGCATTTATTTAAATTTTGGGAGCTTGATATTGTCTAGTCAGATGTGAAAAGAGATGCTTATATAAACTTAGACTAAACAGCTATTTTATTTCTGAAGTTCAAACTTAGATATTCCAGCAAATCGCTGGTTTGACTCAATTTATTTACAGGTTAAAATTAGATTTCTAGACTTACCTTATTGCATTTGCAACGTAATATTCTACAGATAATAGGTATGTTTTTAGCGTTTCATAAAGGTAT
Source organism: Xestia sexstrigata (assembly GCA_941918905.2). Taxonomy (NCBI): domain Eukaryota; kingdom Metazoa; phylum Arthropoda; class Insecta; order Lepidoptera; family Noctuidae; genus Xestia; species Xestia sexstrigata. The sequence continues at coordinate 20,300,545 of OW799214.2, forward strand.
GCTATTATTAAGGATATTGACCACATAAAATATTGAAGTAATTCAAAGTAAATAACACTGCTCGTGTCCCATCTAGTTTGGCAAACAGGATAGGTCTAGGAAAATACTAAAAATAGAAATAATCGAATGTGTGCCACGTATAATCCAAATAGTATGTTAGTAAAACTTATTAGTCATTTCAATAGACTCTGAAGTTATTTAAATGTATTTACTAAACTATGAAGATGACGTTATAATGTTTCCATAATTACTTTATAGTTGGTAGGTACCTACCAACAACAACAACTGGTTTACATTTAGTGCACTGTAAATATTGACAAGAAAGGCAGATTTGCCGACTTTAAAAAAAAAACTACGATAAGAGACCAAATAATAATAATAATATTGACGGCCAATGGCCTTATAGCCAAGAGCTTCGATGACCATCTATCGAAGCTCATTCAGAAGGCAGTACTCCTCGGCTCGCATTGTGAGGAGGTTCCTGTCTCTGCAGCCCTAACCGCCGGTAGCTTGGACCCTGCTCCCGACACCGGCGGACTACTATTTTTTTATATTTTTATCGTTTTATTTTAAGAAATACTTAAAAATGTAACTAGATAAGGATGTAAATGAATAAATGGAATAATAATAAGTTTATAAGTACATAACAAAAACAACAGAACATTACATTTTTAAAATTATTGTCAGATTTCCGGGCTCCTAAACTAGGTACGCAGACCTGTATATTAGGAGTCGGAGATTTTGCGGCTTCAATTTATATAATACAACCGTGACTTTCTGTTTGTTTACAACATTTTTTTTAACACAGCAAATGAAGTGAATGGGTGTGGTTGTATAATATGTAGGGGTGTGTAAATGAGTGTAGTGTGTGTGTGGTAAGGTGTGTATGTGAAATCAAAGTGTTTAAATAATTTTCTTTCAAAGTAAGATTGATAGTTATGATTTTATAGCCAATATATGTATTTTCTGTCTCATAATAAGTTAAGCATAAAAGCCAAATGATTATGGGAGAAGCAGAAATTATACCAACACTTAAAGTATTTTTTTTTAATTGAGTGCATTGTTTATTTTATTGTTGAATGTGGATGGGTGTGGAGCAGCAGGAAGACCAAAGAAACGATGAATGAACTTTGTAAACGATGATATCGCTAGAAAGGAGGTATCAGATTAGATGACGAGTAATAGAGAAGTATGGAAGAATGAATCTCATGCCTTCTCAGACACTAATCTGCATAGTCCTCATCTGAATTGAACAAGATTATGTCTGGACTTCAAAAGAGACTAGGACCTCTGAGTTTGTTTCGGCTGTTTCTTCTCAGAGTAGTCAGGTAAGAAACACCGGCCCCATCTAGTTTTTAAAAATGACGTGTAAAAAAAAGTGTTTGTAAGAACCCGCGCGTAAAAAAAAAAAATCGAATAAGAACAAGATAATGATGATAAAGTACATTGTTTAGTTGCAAGGGAATTATCTGTAGTCTTCCATTCTTCTCTATTTACAATTTTCTCTAACTAGAGATTAGCTAATCAACAAGATTCTAGAACTTTTCCTTAAAAAAATTAGTTATCATTTAAAAATAACGATAGCTAATAAAAATGTGTTATCCTATGATTTTCGTCTCAGCGTGATAATATTTACATTGAACCGTCGTTAGTTTAACCAACGAGTGTCAGTAATCCGAGCTTAGTTTATTATAGCCGACATCTACTCAACTACTATTGGTTTTATTATAATTCATACTAATTTTCTACGTAATTAGTAATTTTCTAACGTGAAAGTGTAGGCTACAGGGAAAAACATGAGTTTCTTATGACGCAATGACCAGAAGGATCAAGGCCCGTTTCATAAAAGATTGACGTCGACAGTGATGGTAAACATTTATGAAATGTGATTTGAAAAAACAAAATGGCGGATTTTTGGTGTAAGTGCTAATTTTGACCACGCGCTAGAAGATAGTTCAAGACCAAGTATAAGGTACAGCGTCACAAGTCTTGTTTTACTTGATTGAAATTGACGAAAATTAAGACGGAGTGAAGTATTAATACAATTCCTTGGAGGCCACGTGGATCTACGTTAAAATAGCTTATTTGAAGGCATTAATAATTACTGTATTTTAATGTTTCACATAATAAGAAAAAGAACACAACAGTTCGAAAGAAAAAGTAAAACTTACAGTTTAGGCATAGAAACCTACATTTCATAAATAACGATACATCCGAATACGAATCACAATACTTGGAAATCTAATTAAAGTCAACATCGAAACCTTAAAATCCTACATTCATACCATTTTCACTGAAAATCTGCTCTTTATAACTTGACTTAACAAAAGTTAACTTCCATTAACACTTAAAACAGAAAACAAGAAAAAAATCCTTGTTTTCTAACCCCCACCGCCGTCAGACGCCCCGCCACGCCAGTTAGTACGTCTAGATTGAAGCCACAGGTAGCTGCGATATAAATCGGGCCTAACTACGTACCGACAGGTTACCCGCCGTTCAAGGGTTAATATTTGCGTCACCCGTCACCGGCGCTGGAGGGTTAGCCTTGTCACCTACCCGCTTCAGTGGCTATGAATTGTTCGTTACCTTTTTGGCTAAAAATGTTGTTTTTGATTTATTTTTGTTTTAATAATAATAGTTGCTATACGTGGGTAACTTAGAAAAGTATTATGAGGTTATGATAAAGAAGCGAGGATGGAATTAAAAGAAAATTGTAGGATTTTACACTGTGTTGGGAAAACGACTTAAGTTTTTGTATGTATTTTTTTGTGAATTGAAAGATTTCTCAAAGATTTGCTAAAATAATTAAATTACTTTTACCAGTTTAGCTGCAAAACCTTGTGATTATAGAAAACGAAATATTATTTTTGACCGTTTACAAACAAACTGGGGCTCGCTCATATCCTAAAAAAGTTACTTTTTTCCTTGCGTAGGTGACTGAACGCAAAGAAAAAAGTAACTTTTATCAGAACGCCACCCATCAAAATCCAAGCCGTGACTACCGTCGCTTAACCAACCGTCCAACACAATCTAATGAGTAAGTATTATTACATAAAGGATACACTCGCTGGTACATTTTTTATCTTTTGGTGAGCATTGAACCTAGATAAGACCAGCTTGCCTAGATATGCTATGCTAACACAAGTATTTTTATAATGTCGCCTAAATAGGTTTGTCAAAACAGTGTAGGTTGAATTACAGGTCGATTTTAGTCAAACGAAATTTATGAAGGAAACTTTCAATGTACTGATTTGGTAAAAGATATGTAACTAAATTAAAAAAAATAAAACATGCTTTATTTAGAAGGGAAACCAATAAAAGCTGGTTTTTTGAAAAAAGTAGGTAATGCAAAATTTTGTGCTTAACGAAGAAAGGTTTATTTTACAATAAAACTAATGTTCTATTAATTTAACGTATCATATTACTGTTTCACGTTCTAGAGAAAGCAATACACAATACATCAAATCCCAAATTAACCGACTTTAAATAAATGGGAGGTACTCGTTTTTCTTTTCACGTCAAGATAAGCAAAGAAAAACATCATATATTTTTCTTTGAACGTCATATCGTTGTAGTACAACCAAATATCAGCTACTCTTTGATGGTTGCATTACGACCAGATTTTTATCTTTTCTAAAAACAATATTTATCATTTATTTAGGTATAATTTATCACCGGATATAACAGAAATTGATAACGCAGATTCCTGAACTACAATATTATCTGCTAATTAAAAATCTTAAACTCGTTAATTTACTAACTGACAGCACAGTTTAAACCGCTGGGTCTATAAGCATGAAATCATATAGCCATAAAGTTACCTCAAGTTCTGTCAAATTTTCTCATTCGATTTTGAACACGACCCTCAACATTTTATGGTTTCAAATCATTTGCAGAAATTTGACAGCTTGCGGTAATGTGGGGGCGACTGTACAAGACTTCCCTTATAATAACATATTGGAAGACCAAGAAAGTATTTCTGAAAAGTCACACCCCTAAAGGGGTTGAATGGGAGAGAAAACTTCTATTTAAATTCCAAAAATTTGCTCGATGGAATTTCTCATCAGCCAACACAGCTTGTGATAAAAAAAGCACCAAAATCAACCTTAAATGACTAAAATGACCTATATTCTAAATCCAATGGCTTAAAATGAAGTAACTCAATTGGTCTAAAACAGACAATTTAGTACTAAGCCGAAATATATGCTCTCGACTAAGCACTAAACTAAGACTAGATAAACTAGCATACCGAAGTAGATAGCCTAGATACCACATAGATTAATATTCTAATTCTAAAACTCTAATTTTTCTAACTGGCGATACTGGTGTACTATTAGATGCTCCTCTGCCTTAGCCTTCAAGGATTTTGATTCCCGAGTCGGGCAAATTGTTATTGAGTTTTTCCATCAGGAATTTCGCAGCAGCAACCTCGGAATCTGTATTTCTGCCCGCCTGATAGCTATGTGCTCGCCCCTATAACATGAGACTTAAACATAGCTGACAAAATGTAAGTACACTAATGGGTACACCTCTGCCTAAACCTTTGGGCATTACAGGTGTGATGTTATATTAAGTTTTTGTTCTGTTGACTAAGACTACTCCTACAGTTTTACAATAAAACAATGCTGTAGGTAATAACCCAGAATCGACTTTGTGAAATAATACATATTAGACCACCCCGCTCCGTCTCCTGTTACGGTAATTCTTAGATACCGTATGATTATCTATAAAACGGACAGACAGACCGGAATTGTGTGTGTAAACAATTTATTTAGAACTAATTGTTAATAAAACACCTTTGACTGTGATAAACACCGTTTTTGTATCTGCCATGTTTATGACACTGGGAGTCATCTTTCTGGCTTCTCCCATCATCGACTAATTTAGTTCTTAATATCTTTTGAAGCGTTGATTTAAACTCTAGCGGTAATCAAATTCTAGACCAGCTTTTTTATGTTGGATTTAATTCATTATTTTTTAAATGTTTTTTGAATAAAATAATTTGTCATAAGGTGTATAAAATATGTAGGTGCCATTAGCCGAGAATTACCTAATCGAAAAACATATTGAACACTTTGCTGATATGGGGATTGAACCTAGGACCCCACGTCCAACAGTCGCGCTTGCAACCACTCAACCAACGAACCAATCTAAATAATTTGAAATCCGGAAACTACTAAAAATACCGGTAACTGCATATTATTATAATCTAACACATATTTACCTTCCCTAAAATATTTAATAATGCACAAATTATTGATTAATTCTCTTATCATTTATGCATATTAGCCTAATCAGTCATCGCAATATTTTGAGAGTAGGTACCTCGTAATTAAGTAGCTGTTTTTACCTAGTACCGAATGTTGACCCCATAAAAACTGTTTTCAATATTAAAAAAAAAAAAATACTAAACAAGTAATAAGTGATTAATTTTATAGTTTCTTCTCTGATTAAGAAAAAGTATTTGTCTACGGTGGGGTATAACACAACAGAAGAATTAAGGTCTATGTGGGTCAGAACAAATTAACTAGTCTTTTTTTTTTAAGTGTGTTTTGGTCTATCTCGAGCATCGTGGCTAAATAATAAATCCGCTAGGTACGATTTTCAGGTTTAGCCGCGCTTGTCCAGGTTGGTCTTTAGATGGGTTTTCCCGTGGCCACCCATTACAAACCGAGTTTACTTCGTGCTTCGGAAAGCACGTACAGCCGTTGGTCCCGATTTTAATTTGAAGATCTTTGACAGTCGTTACAGGTATTCAGAGGCCCGAAAGTCTGACAACCAGTCTTACAGCAGTCAGTCTATGTAAAATACTGGTAGTCAGCTGAATCCGGTAAGACTGGAAGCCGACACCGATATATTTGAGAAAAGGCTAGGCAGATGATAGGTCCATCTCGAGCATGCCAGGCCCATATACAGAATCCTAAAATTATGCAGAAGGAAAGACCATGTCGTTTTTACCTCAAGATATCATAGATTTTAAAAACATCATCGCTATACGATATAGCCGAAACATTTTGATAGGCACCTAATGCTAAAACAGTATTATTTAATTTGGTCATAATTTCTAGATTGCAGACGGCATGTACTGACAATTCTAATATTAATTCGCATATTATAGGAGCTAGTCATATAGAGGAAATATTATGGATGTTTGCCTAAAATAAAGATCTAGAGCCTGAAGACATTTAGACGATTCAGATTCAGACGATAGCTAATACTTAGTTCTAGATATAGAAAAACATGACTTGAGCTTTCGCTTCCTAGCATTAAACTGCTTATCACCATCTGTTTTATTGTTGTCACAGTCACCCTATACCATCATTACTCCTGGGAACCACCGTACGTCTCTTCTCTATGACAGGGAGTGCTTCGTAAGCTACTTTGCAGCCCCTATGTTAGTTAGTGGGTGCCAGACGCCTTCGAATTATCGCAATCAGTCTACAAACGTCATGCTTTAGTCTCTTTCCTCATTCCTCGTTATTTTAAGGTAACCCTGATCATAATTTATCAACGCATTGACATGTTGATAGTGGTTAATTTTACAATGACGAGTTAAGAGAAATTAGAAAACAAAAAAATCCACAACGCATTCGTTTGGTTAAAAGTAACATATTACCTTGCATGAGTCCTTATTTATGCACATTGCAACCGATAGCCTTCTTTGGATTTATGCAAATTTTCCCTTTAATTCATAGGACTTATTATTGCTTAGTAATTATAAGTTCTAATAAACAAAGTTATTAGTTATATATTTAGTTTTTTGCGACGTAGACTGTAGGTATTGTGACGGAGTGCGTCTAGTCGAGCGATTAGTCAGTACTGACGAGTGCTGGAATGTCTACTGCGTTATCTGAAATATTTTATTGTATATTTTGTGCGCGACTGTTCTCGTTGACAACTTTATATTATCGGCTGCAGCGGTCGCGGGCCTGTGCCTAGCGGGGCCTCCGAGCGGGTCCTGTATGACGCCACGTACCCAAACTGCTTGACATGCGCTTATAACCCAAGCGACGAATCTGCTAAACGCCCTGATTGTTCATTTGATTTTGTTTTTGAGTAGCAGTAAAGCTGCCTACATTTAGATAGATAGATAGATAGATAGATAAAACATTTATTTAGTGCACACAAAAGACATAACACAACACACAGAGGCACAATAATTAAATGATGATTTAAACATTTAAACGACTAATTAGTAGACACAATAGTTCAACAATTGACATAAATCTCCTAGAGATTTAGTAACGGACGGGAGGATATGGAAAAAGCGCGATTTTATGTATTTATTTAAAATTTGAATAGGTACTTATACATAATTCTGGTTTACGATTGGCTTATAAAAATCATCAGCCTATTAATGTTCCCACTGCTGGGACACAGGCCTCCTCTCTATGAGTGGGAATGGGCTATTATCCACCACGCGGGCCCAGTGCGGATTGGTAGATGTCACATGTCTTCGATTTTTTTGGTTCTAGGACATGTTGGTTTCCTCACGATGTTTTCCTTCACCGTTTTGAGAGCAGCGGTGATGAAATAAATTACATAAAATAATGCACCTGCCTGGGTTTGAACCCACGACTTACTGTTCGTAAGTCGGGGCCGCCACCACTGGGCCACCGCTGCTCTCTCTCTCTCTCTCTCTCTCTTTATAAAAATAATAACATCAATTTCAAAAAGCTTTGATTGGCTGCTAGAAACAGGAAAAAGTTAAAAAAAACTTGAAACTTTTAACTGCAACTGTACTTTACAACAACACTAATCAAGGAAAACGTAATATATTAGTTATTCCCTATTTCGGAACTATTGGACCTAATATTAAGCTTCGTTGCGAGAATAATAGCCAATGAATAGTGTTGTGGTGATGTTATTTGTGTTTGAATTGTTACTATTGAAAGAGTTACAACTACGTTTATAACAGACTAGAACTTCGCCCGCGACTTCGTCCGCAAAAATTGTGATAGCTCAGCTAATTTGCATGACATCAATATAATTTATAGCATATGTTAGTTGGTAAAGATGTAGCTTTCTAATGGTGAAAGAATTTTTAAAATCGGTCGAGGAGTTCTTGAGTTAAATCGTAACAAACACACAAACAAAAAATCAAATCTTTCCTCTTTTTAATTAATATTACGAGTAGTATATAAGTGTTCGGTTTAGTACAGTCACCGATTTAATAATTTATAAGTAGAAACTGTTCTAACACTAGCTGACCCCGCAAACGTTGTTCTACCAATTTTGAAGTGAAATATACTTGAGGACCTACTCTCACACCTACCAAATATACATAAAAAATTGCATAAAAACCGGTCGATCCGTTTCGGAGGAATGCAACCACAAACGTCGTGACACGAGATTTTTATACATGACAAGTGACAGAGCCGTCATTTAACAAAATCGAAAAACTAGCTGTGTGTGTTTTTATTTTACCAAATAAAACTATTCATAAAGATAACATCATATTATGCCGTTGATTTAGACACAAGTGCCCCCCATAGTGCACTCACTTTTTGAAATATAGGGGCGAACAAAAACGAATAGCAGACTTCAAAGACATTGAATTCTAACTACTCTGTTACTACCATCTAAGCAAGAAGCGTTAATATCAAAACAATCGAAAAGAAACGTGTCAATCTAAGCGAAGTTCTCAGTAACCGTATTAGTTAATTTTAACAAGAATATTGCGCAAACCCCGGTTATGGAATTTAACTGCATACTGTTTTAAGAATTAAACTATAATGTCAGCATGTTGATCGATTCAAGGCGAATCTTCTCATTGTTCACGCTATGGATCTTTTGGTATCAGCAGTAATTGCTTCTCACCCTTGGACTGAATGGGTCATCAACTCATCGTCATCTGAGGCTTTTCCCGACCATACTGGGGTCGGCTTCTAGTCTAAATTTTGCAGAATAGCAGTATTTTTCACGAAGCGACTGCTTATCTGACTTCCACAGCTCAGTTAGAAAGAAACAAACAAACAAACCCGACAAAACACTTTTTTTTCCTACCGTCCGATATATTGTTTATTAGTCGTCATTTTCTAAAAGCGTTTCGTACGCGTTTAAATTTAATATTTTTAAACCCATAAAAAACCTACATTATCCAGTCGTCTGCCTATGGTAATACTTTAAATTTAACAGCGTCCTAATTTCGTTGAGGCGGAAAAGCGCGTTGTGGGATTTTCAAATTTCAGCGCTAAGCCTAGGGTTTAAAATCTAATAGCATGCTTTTATTTAGACAATAACTTAGGTGCCACAAAGCATTCGTGAAAACGAGTATTGGTGTGGTTTTCTAACTTCGACATACACTTTATTTCATTGTGTTAAGGGTGGTTTTCGACGTCCAAGTTCGGTACAACTGATGTAGACCGTATACCTGTAACTATTCCTATCAATATTAGTTGAACAAATTCTAAGCCTATTCAATTTTATCAGCTGTCAACAATATCAGTAAGCTCCTACGATTGGTTGTTGTTATTTCGGTCAGCCAATCGCAACAGTTAATACTATGGTATGAGACAGCAGATTTGCTGATAAGACTTATCTATGCAGGAGGGGGATCTCTTAATTTGAAGTAAAGTGCTCCTTGATATATTTTTAAGAAGCTTTTGATTGACAAACGTATGATGGATACGTAACCATTTTTTTACGTTCTTTTCATATCATATGCCAAATTAATCAAATGAAGCGACTTTCAAAATGAGGGTGTGGAGGAGATTCATGATTCTCCAGAGAGTGTAAACATGGTGCTGTTCAACAAATGATGGGACACTTAATATCGTGTCTTACCTGTCCTGTTGTCTGCACATTTCAGGAACGGATGGACGCTCCTGAAGATGCACAACTCGTCACCAAATTCGGGGGGTGACTCAATTTAGTCACATTTCACTCGCATTTATTTCAAATAAATCAATAGGCGAAGAGACGACAAAAAAAATCTAATTAGTCCGTCAGTTAGATTATCAAAAAATATTTGACCCGTGTTTTTTCTTTTGTTACGTAAACCAAAATTGACGAAGATATGACGCTTTTAAAATTTTCAATACGTCACGCCTTGGTATAATTTGTAGCTAGTTCTGACGTCATGAGCCCCCCCCACTCCCGAGTTTTGATGCGATCTTATTCATTGATTTACAAAAACAAAAAATACGTGTCCATTAATTTCCAATACTCTAACTGACGGTTAAATAGATTTGCATCTTTTTGAAAATGTCGTCATGCCTATTACAGACATTTTTGTTGAAGTATCGGTCAGTCAAACACAAAACGAAGAAACTACTGTCCCTTCACGGCCTATGAGTTTTATGGAGAAGCAAAATTAAAGATAACTTTAAAATTACTTTAAGTAGTTAAGAAGGTGGATAATAATTTTTTTACGAACTAACCTTTCAACTCATTTGCCCCAGAGGAAGTGCTAAGATCTCACCTATCAATTTGTTGAAAAATACATTGTTTAAACAAATGCGTGTGCGCATCCTGAAGAGCAAATAAACAACACATATCTAGGCGTCAGTTACAAATAAACATGGTTTGTAATTAATAATCGTTACGCTGTGGTAGTCATTGAGGTGAGCAGACTTGATGCTAGAGGGCTTTAGAACTATTGTGCTACTACGTGCTATTAGAAATTTGTATTACGAGTATATTGTTTTTCTGTGAGTAACAAAAAGTATCTTTGTACCCCTTTGTACTCTTTATTCTTATTAGGTTTCATATCATGTAGTTGGCCATATTTTAGTAGTGTTCCTTCATTTTGAAGGAAACTTTAAAGTTATTCCTAAAACATATTTTTGGATTACTTTTGTCTGGTAATAATCTCCACATTTGAAACTATGTCGTATGTTAGCCGGGTTTAGCAAACACGTCTTTTCTAATATTTTCCCCTGTCAGTTGTCACGCTATCATTTACTCATTTTTCTTCCATATCAATACAGATAATTAAAAGATAGGCTCCTGATACGTAGGCTTCTAAATCTGCAATGGTGGGTGATAGCAATATTAACTTAGAAAAATGCAGCAAAAGTTAAATAAACTGCTAAAATCTAATCTACCAGCGTGGTAACTATAATGGTACTAACAGAGATATCAAAAATATCCCCAACTTTTGATTAAACCAGCGATTGATAAAATCCGCAACTAACATGAAATCCAAGGCCCAGAATCTAGTAATTTCACTGATAACATTTGAAAAATAAAAAAGAACCTAGTACATATGCTGTATGACATGTAATCTAGAATTATTCGGCACACGTTATCTTCCGATATATCAAATTCGCAATCTCTTGCAACGATAACTAGCCCAGCCCTAGGTTAGGGATGTGACGCGGATTTTATCGATAGACAGAAACCTTGAACTGTGACGTTAATGTGACATTTAGCTTTATCTTCGGACTTAGATTTAAAATATAAGTGCGAATAATTCTTTAATAGAATCCTCGGAAATTAAATTAAAATTTTTTGCTAAGAAATCATAAGTTACTAAGATTAGTAAACTGTGATTTCTTAGAATGTTGTTGTATAATTTTTAACGATATTATCTTTTGAGATTTTAAATTGAATTTGTTTAATATATAACAACCCATTTACCGTAAAACGAAAAAAGATCGAGTTTTGAAGGCAAACAATTATCTATGAAGTTATATACAGAAAAGATTTTAACAAAACTCTAAATAACATAACAACATGAGAACAGTCACTAATCAATCAAATTAACATCGATACCTACTAGAAAATATCGACAACAGCCACATCCCTAACACTCAATGCAGTCCTTATCTAAAACCTAACGTTTTAATACTCGGCATTAACATTTGTATATTACCATAGACAAATTTTCGTCACGATATTTATGGCCAGGTGGCGGTATAAAAGCATAAAAATGTTGAGGTGTAGATTGCCACTGTTGGGTGACCCAAAGATAAATCATTATATTTATTCAATGGTATTTTGTCAATATTAGGCATGACTATAGATAGTTACAAATATATTGATGCAAAATAAAATCAAGTATATATTACCGGATTCTTTAACATTTGATCATGTGAATAAGTTTCCCAGTATAATTTAAATTCCCGGGCAATCATGTCCCGGGCACAAATATAAAGTCGGGGCTACTATAAATAAATTGAAAAAACAAACCCAATAAGAAAAACCAATAAACCCAATAATACTTTTTTTAATCTAGAAATCGAACCCAAGACCTCTTGCTCCTAGCGCTCCGACCACTATACCAACGAAACAATCTAAAATAACTTGAGAAAATAGAATTTGGTTAACGTAGGAACAAGGTGAACCCATGAATAGAAATTGGGCTGTCCCATCTCTATACCATCGGTAAGTTAAAAGAAAAGTCATCATCATCATCATTTCAGCCGAAAGACGTCCACTGCTGGACATAGGCCTCCCCCAAGTGTCGCCACATCGACCGGTCCCGCGCGACTCGCATCCAGCCGATTCCCGCAATCTTCACCAGGTCATCGGTCCACCTAGTGGAAGGTCTTCCAACGCAACGTCTTCCGGTTCGCGGTCGCCACTCCAGAACTTTTCGGCCCCATCGGCCATCCGTTCTGCGAGCAATGTGCCCTGGTTCTCTTGCGGATGTCTTCATTTCTGATTCGATCGCGCAAGGAAACTCCAAACATAGCCCTCTCCATTGCCCTTTGGGTGACTTTAAGCCTTCTGATGAGGCCCATTGTGAGCGACTACGTTTCGGTCCCGTATGTAATCACTGGCAACACACACTGGTCATAGACTTTCGTCTTGAGACACTGTGGTAAGTTGGACGAGAAGATACCGCGCAACTTCCCGAACGCTGCCCAGCGAGTCGGATTCGACGATTGGCCTCTTTCTCGAAGTTAGACCTACCTAACTGGACTGTTTGTCCCAGGTACAAAGTAAAGTCATTATCATCATACTTCTGAATTACTCGTCATTTATCAGTCACCTCCTTTCTATCCATATCATCCTTAACACATCCATCCATCGTGGCTCTACATTCATACTCAACATTTTACCGCATCACATGTCCATACCACGATAACGAATACCACTTATAGGTAAAGCATCATTTGAAAAAAATCTAGAAATTGTTAGTGCATCTAAAAATCGAAGTTGTCCCAAGTCATGTCCACTATGCTAGTAGAATGAGTCGCGAGATAAGATAACACAGACAAATATGCAGTTGTAATCTTGTTTAATATTTTTATTAACATTTCGTACAATGCTAGAATACTAGGTGTCTATGTTTAGTGTTAGAGTATATAAAGAAATAAACTTAAACAGCACTGTATTCAAAGAAAAAAACTTTGTTTTAGTCAGTGTCAAAATAAGACCTCAAAATTATCACCACTATCTAGCCCTTATCCACATTTATTTGATGCGCAGCATTTCTTCACCATAATTCTCCATATATTCTAGCCATATCATGTTTCACACAGTCACCCCTCGTTACTTTGGCCTTTCCCCACTTTTGTGCTTTTAAAGTTTAGTGAATATTCACTTAACTTTCCTCAGGAGATAAAACCCAAAAATAACTAGCGAAATGCATGTACCTCTGCCTATAGCCCTGCGGTGATTACAGGCATGATGTTCCGTTTGGTTATAAAATCCACGTGACTTAAAATTGCTATCAAACTAACAAAAATTGAGGCGGTAGTTTAGGTAGTGCAACTCTGCCCACGAATGATAACAATAATGAAGTAAGCGAGTTCGAATCCTAGCTCGGGCAGTGTCAGACGGTTTTTCCATCAGGAAATTCCCAATAGACAATAGGCTCGTCCCTTTTTTATTATTATAACAATTATTTCGGGCTACGCCGTATAGTGTTGGTAACAATGGTCTTAATTACTAGTGTTAATAGACAGACATGGTTTATTCTGTGTGGACCGTCATGCAATGTCGCATATTATACAGGGTGTAAACAGACTCTTCACGAAGCCGTCAACCACGCATTCTGTACATCATACTAATAAGTAACTTTACGCAAAAACGATTGCTGTGAAATATCACGTTTTACGGTAAAACTCAATTAAGTACCATTTACATTATAGTATTTAAAAAAAAAACTTGTACGAAAACGTTGGAACTTTGACCCCCAATATCACCGTAACTAGAAGGTTCCTAGGGCTCTTCAGTAAACTAGAACAAAAAAATGATCGCTATGACGGGGAGAGCCTTTCGGCTTCGTTAAGAGACCTCGCTATGACGGGGAGAGCCTTTCGGCTTCGTTAAGAGACCTCGCTATGACGGGGAGAGCCTTTCGGCTTCGTTAAGAGACCTCGCTATGACGGGGAGAGCCTTTTGGCTTCGTTAAGAGACTTTGTACACCCTTTATATGCATATTTAGAAAGTTAAGTTTTAGTCCCATAAAGGGTGTAAACTGGTGGGTGGACTTTTTACACCCTTTATGGGACTAAAACTTGCTAAATCCATACTTAGAAAGTTTAGTTTTAGTCCCATAAAGGGTGTAAAAAGTGTGTAAGAGTGTTAAAAGGTGTTCCTGTGTATACCCATGTATACGCAGGAATACCTCTGTCTAACCCTTCGGGGGAGCAGAAGTGAAGTGTTACGAAAAGCACAATTATTTTGCAATTTCGATTTAGATTCTCCACCTGGTCAATGACACAAGGACTTACTTTCTTTGTACTTTATCGTAGAAATAATAAATGTTATAATATGAATATAACAGTACTATTATTATATAAACCTGAGATAAAGAGTTCACTCTTCCTTATGCTGTTTTCTAAGAGTTTTTTGACCTTAAGGTCGGCTCGATCGAAGACTATGATCGCATAAAAAATAGGGATGTGCCACTTTAGCAAAAATATTAATTTATCATTTTTTCAATGTTGTCATATATTAGCTAAAGCGGTTTGCTTTGTAACTTAACTACACACTTTATAAGCTTGTATGTCAATTTAGTACGCGAACGTGTTTTTTTTCCCGTTCCGTATTTAAAAATAAGAAACTGTGACAATAAACCAAGGTTTAAATGCTATCAAAAATACCTCCAAAAAAGAAAGCTTCAAAATCGGTCAAGTTTATAAAAAGGTTAACGTAATCATGATAAGATGGCACTTCCGCTGTCGATATCACTGCCTACCTACTACAAGACCCAATGGCGGCGCTGCGTACTATAGAATTTAATAGAATGGAATAGAATAATCTTTATTATGTACACCATAAAAATTACAGACACAAATGTAAAACATTTTACAAGGGGTGACACAATGGGCGGTCTTATCGCTAAAAGCGATCGTTCTTTTTCTAGCGATATTGAGCTGTCACTTTGAGAACAGAGAGTTCGAGCCTTATCATCATCACCCACAACTCACCCACTGCTGGGTATAGGCCTCTCTTTTCTTGTGCCAATCTCCACGTTTCTGTGCCAGCCTCATCCAGGTTTTTCCCCCGATGACAACTAGGTCGTCTGCACATCTCGCCATGGGAAAGTTACGACATGGACCGGAGCCCTCGCCTACATGTCCCGAATTTGCATTTCATTTTTGTTATTTGGAGAGCAAAAAAATTTACAGAAAAATGTCAGGAATGGCGCACAGTTACCATGAATTTAGTGCACGATTCCAGAATTTATATCGCAGAAAGCTTTTGTCAGTTATTATAAAAAAATCGGCTGTTTCATAGACAAATGAAGATTTGTGTGACGAAAAACAAAGGGTTTATAATAATGTACTGAATTCAAGGCAACACCTTGTGCGGCAATGTACAGTTGCCAGCGTATCAATTTACTACAAAATGTAAATTTTTCCCATTTAACTTTGAACTTAACCATCATCAACAACAACAACAACAACGCAACATTTAATGGATTAAAATCATTTGGACAAATTGTACAGTTTGTAGTTTCTTGATGTCCTGGCAACTGTAGGTACCTCACACCGTGTATGTAGAGTTAACGTTCCCTGCCCACCTTATTTTTATCAAGGGTCATGCATACTGACGCAATATAAAATAAAACAAGCAAACCCTGTATACAGCAACTAGTTAATTCGACTCCTAATGTTTATCAGCTGACCCCGAACTAAGGAATAAGAAAAAACATAAGTCAATGAGTAAAGTCTTTGTTTAAATAGATAATGACCGGGTTTGTGCTGTTTTATGTAGTTTTTTTTAATATGTTACTTGTGATTTTTAAGGAATATACTGAAGTTTGGAAAGTCAAAATAGCGTCGTAAGAAATATACAAATGGCCTGAAACAAGCAGAGAGCAAGTAGAGTGAATAGTGCTCGTTTCATTATCATTATTATATTGCCCTTATAAATAAATAAATATAATAAATAAATATCGCTGGACATTAACACACAGCGCCATCCAGTGCCACACTAAGCAACGAGGCTTGTGTCGTGGACACCAGACAGTTGATATACTACATAGATACTTTTTGTTTGTAAATACATACTTATTATAAATACATATAAAAATTCATGACTCGGAAACAAATGTCCATGCTCATCACACAAACATTTGCTCCAACCGGGATTCGGACCCGGGACCCTAAGCACGTAAGGCAGCCACACTACCGCTGCGCCATTCGGGCGTCGAGATTATCCCAATTCATCTGTGGTCGGCGCAGCATGTCTTCTCCCATACTTCTCTATTACTCTTCATCTCATCAGACACCTCCGTTCTTGCCATATCCTTCTTAACACAGTCCATCCATCGTTTCTTTGGTCTTCCTCTACTCTTATACCCATCCACTTTCACAGTACAACTTTCCTCACGGCATCATAATGCTCGTATAATTCCGTAAAACTACCTTTGCACTGCAGGTGTGAGCGAGAGGTTTTCAGGATACGACGAGGACGATATTATTTTAAGTTTAAGTATAGCATGGTCAGTGAGCCACTGAATAAATTAAGATACCTTTAAAGATTTAGGTTTATATTAAAAATATAAATGATGAAAGACTGCCCGCAGTATCCGTTTCTTCGTGAAAGTTTTCAGTCATCCGTAGTTCGCGAATCGTTTCCACTTGATATCTTTTCTATGAACCTCATAATTACAATGTTTACAATAATATATTATTGTATTAGGTACAGTTGGATGATTCAACACAGATTCTTAGAAATCTCTCATTTCTTTTAGATAAAAGTAACATTCTTTAGTATTAAAATCGACTGAACTTATGTGATGATGTTACCACTCAAAAGATATAGTTTAGGAGCTTTTCCTGAAGTATATGATGTCGCTACGAGTATATACACAAGGAGACGTCGCAATTAACCCTTTCTAATCCGTACCCAAACCCTGCAACGGATAAGTCATGCCATTAAAACAAACAGCGAGCCTTAAAATACCTAAACAATAAGGTTTTACGGGCACAACCGTACATAACTCCACATCACTTCCGTATATAATCCTTACATATGAGAATTTTCAACCAATCGCGTAGAAGGTCAAAGTTGAAACGTCCAATCGGGTGGCGTCATTCGGTATTCAAACTATGTAGGTTTGTAGCGAAAGTGAAAGTGGTCCAATCACGAGCGTAAGTTCTATGTGTGGGTATGTGTCGAGTGTTGGGATGTGTGTGTCATGAATGAAGGCTGTTTTAGTTTGTATGTTATATTTGAGCTTCGCGTTTTATCCGCAAAACATGGGTACAGGAAATGTGGGTTAACGTGAGAGGTAGACTCGTGAGGCTCGCTTTTCGGATGGGTGTGATATACCTAGAGCTGTTATACCGTTCTCTATAGGCATAGGTTCTTACTGTTTATGATAAAACACGTGATACTTGAGTCAGTGCCTAGTTACGCAATATGCGAAGTTGGTGCCTAAAGTACTCAAGCACTTTAGGCACCAACTTCAAATACTAAAGTTATTTTATGCTGAATATTAGTATTTTACTTTTTCCCTACAACGCAGCACCTAATTAATATAAGAATCACCTTATTTGAAAATGACGTAACTAAATGTAACAATGCAATTCACAAATCAATGATAACTGTATATTCCCTATTTAATTAAAACAAAGCACGAATCGCAAAAGGATAAATAAACTCAAGATAAACATGGCTACCACAACAGACCTTAGATGCAGTTTTCCTTTTCACTAATTAACTATGAAAACGTCACAAAAATAACTATAACTAACTACACGTTTACAATTGGTGAACACAGAAAGTTATCAGAGATAAGTACGGTCATTTTGGTATACACTTAAGTATACTCCATATATGCAATTTTCTCCCATCATATTCCAAGGCTTTTCCTAACCATGTTGAGGTCAGCTTCTAGTCTCACCGGATGCAACTGAATACCAGTATTTTACATAGAGCGGCTTCCTATCTGACCTCCACAACTCATTTAATGGATAATACGATAATACTCCTTGGTAAGACTGGTTGTCAGACTTTCGGGCCACTGACTACCTATAACGACTGCCAAAGATCTACAAATGACAGCCGGGCCCAATAAATTAATTAACGTGCTTTCCGAGGCCCAGAGGAAACTCGGTATGTGATGGAAGGACCCATCCACGGGCCGACTACGCCAAGCGCGGCCTAACTTTGAAAATGTCCCCGTTCGGCTGTTCTTATTTATCCAAGAGAGTATTTTTTATAACTATGACAAGAACGAGAAGAGCAGAGAGAATGCACGGGAAAAGAGCAAATGGAAGGAATTGGGGGAGGCCTTTGCCCAGCAATGGGACAGTACAGGATAAAAAAAAAAAAAATGACTAGAACACATATATTGAATGATCAGCCAAATATGCCCACTGTTGGGAAACATCAGGGCGTCCTATTTGTCAGAGGGAATAAGCTTTATCCAAAGGACCTATAACTCATACAGGTCGAGACCGTCCCTTACCGCTCTAATATCGACTGCTCTATGACTTATTTCGTATTTCCAATACTGAATTGTACTTTATTTGTTTCAGGTTTACGCATACAAACTAAGAGGACATCTATTATATTTAAGGTTAGTACTAACAATTATTACAATTCTATGAATCAAGAAAAAAGAAGGAAACCGAGATTTGAATTACGAACCAACTGACTAAACAACGAAAAGAGAATCAGCATCAGTCAGACACAAACAGCGTTAGTCAAAGTCAGAAAACTCTTGGACACAGAACACAGCAATACTGCTGAACGTTAAGGTGGTGTCTACGACTAGTTTATCGCAAAATACTCTATTACTCAAGAATATGAAATCAAATCTTATAGCTATGTCGTCATCCTGCTGCCATCTGATTGATAATTTCACAAAATTAAAAGCGATTGCAGTATTTCTTCTCTTAATCTCTTAGTCTATATCAGCCGTGATATTGTTATTCATCCCCCTCTCTTAACAAAACCCAAATCATTTATCATACAATCCAACCATCGTTTCTTTGACCTCAAGTCACGATATCACCTTATAGTACAAATGCGTTAGGTACAAAAAGGACCTCTGTATACTCCCAAAACAAAAAACAAGATTAAATACTTACATAATAAAACATAATTTCAAACATTCATAAAGAAATACCTATTAATTCAGATATTGTTCATTAAAGCGATTTGAGATAAATACAGGTCATTCAGATAGCCCGCCGCTAAACTAGAGAGGCTAAAAATTTAGACTTTTTGCACTCAAGATAAACTAGTGAATGGTATCTTTTTATATTTGATATGCGTTCACCTATAACGCATATTTCTTATCGCGTGAGCTTCAGTTAATGCAGATTTTTCTTAAAAATTAAAATTACTCGTATGTAAAAAGACAAATTAAATTCAGTGTAAGTCACTTTTTTGTCACTAGTGAGGTAATCGTAACACAATCGCATTTAATTCGAGGTGAGACCCTGGGGATCCGTCACACAGGGTATCCTAGTATGACGCTAGGCTCTCACAAAAGAACATATATTATCAATTTTATTAAAATATTATTCTTACATTTATATTTATTATATTTATAATATTTGAAGGCAGCATATAAAGATATTGTATTGTGAAACAGTTCAAAAATATTCATTGCGTAATTCGCGTACGTTACGTTGTTGAACATATAGATTTTCGAGCATTTATTTTCCTTAAAAAACCTTTAGATTGTTATAGAAAGGGTGTTACGCACTTGAGGTACTGTTTAACTTTCGTGGTATCCCACATGTCCAAGCTGTTACCAAAAACATCTAATAAAACCCATCGACTATTATGTACACTCTAAATATTATGTACCTAAGTTATCTACTAATAAAACCCATTGACACTTACACAAGTCAGCTACGTTGACACTGCCTGAATATCACCAGAATCCACAAACCCACACTTCCGCGTACCTTTTAGCGCCATAATTCAATTCAACATGTATTTCAATAATAATTATTCCGTTTCCCAATAGTCAAACAAAACGATATTAATTTCTAAAAACTCAAAAGCAATTTGAAGGCTGTTTTCAAATTGCACAGATGGTTCACATATATACATGTTCACATATTTATACAACTTGCTGTTAGATTCGCAACCGTATTGGCAAACCTTGAAAAAAAAAGTAAATTCTGCCAAAATGTTTGCTTTAGAACATTAATAGGTGAAGCATTAAAGAGATATTATTATGTTTATTACATCGATGATATGTAATTACGTGAATTCAGTTAATTGGTTGAAAAGACGGCGCTGTTTTTTGCGATACTATAATCATTTTATCAATTGGTAATGTTCCCACTGCTGGGATACAGGTTTTTTTATTTGAGTGAGAGCCGAAATGTCACCTGTCCCGTTTTTTTTTTCCTGGAATATAGTTTTGAGATAAAAAAACGATAAAATAATCACAGAATAAAAAAAAAACTGACATACGTAGAAAAGAAGTAAAATCTAGTGATTTACCAACTCGCAATCATTACCAGATTTGACATTTATCTACATTAAAATAAACTTATAATTGACAAAACCAAAACAATGCGATAATATTTAAATGTCATTGAGGAAGGAACTGATATTACTAATGTCAGCTAATGTCACCCAATAGCACTGTTAGTTAAGGGGCTCGTACCTAAAAATAGGAGCAACTACACTTTGCACCAATTGCATCACACTCCAAAGGATAAAGTGGAGGAAACCAGTTGTCTTAGACAGTGGCGTAGCCAGGTAACCATGGGCCCTGGTGCAAATAAAATTGAGGCCCCACTATTATCTAGTTAGGTTTTATCAAGTAAAAATATTAAATATACAAATACTTTAAAAATGTTTAGCTACTTTGTCATCAGCTCTTTTTCGTGCACAGCGGGGCAGGTAATAAAAATATTAAACAGTAATGACTTAAAATTACAATTAATACTTAGTATTATAAAACGAAATGGAAAAGAGTTTATTTTATAAAGGACTTGTCAAACGGCAAAATGAAATTTTCGAAAGTTCAGTTCGATTGAGGTTTTCTGGTAAGGATTTGAGGGCCCCCTGAGCTTAAGGGCCCCGGGGCACTGCTCCGCCTAGCCCCTAGGTAGCTACGCCACTGGTCTTAGAACCAAAAACCCACTCACATGTGACTTTTACCAACTCACATTGGGCCCGCGTGGTAGCCCACTCCCTCACAAAGAGAGCCGTGCTTACTGCTTATGCAAAAGTATTTTGAAGGGAATTCAAAAATAATAGGTGTAAAATACTCTTGACGAAGCCGAATGGCACTTGTTCTCCCTGTCATTGCGATCTTATTTTTGTTCTAGACCGTACATACCTTCTAGTTACGAAGATATTGTTGGGGGTCAAAGTTCCAACTTTTTCCCAAGTTTTTTTTTTTAGTCATGTTTTATATTATAACTTTACTTTATGTTATAACTTTTTGATGTACAGAATGCTTGGTTGACGGCTTCGTGGGATGGTCCATTTACACCTTGTTTAACCCCGCATGTTTGAAAAATTCGTAGGTTCGACAACTAAAGTCATGCAATGAGTATTGTTGAATTGCCAAACTCTGCCCCTAATCAGTCTGCAAGTTTCTAATAATAGTCTTTGATGACGTCATTGTGGTTTAAAAAAATAATATGTTTTATTTTTAGGATTCCGTTGTCCTGACAAGGAACCCTTATAGTTTCGTCATGTCCGTCTGTCTGTCCGAGGTTTTGCTAAGAGACCGTTAGTACTAAAAAGCAGTAATTTTATTACGCCGACAGAGGGGAAAAATAAATTTTAAAAATATTTAGGGTAGCTCCCCTACATGTGTGGAAGAAGGTGAAGTGGGGATGAATTTTTATTTCGTCATCTAGGGTCATCGTGTATCGTCGAATAGGTCTTTTAAAATGACTTAGGGGTTGCTAATACTACTTTTTGACTTAATGCTCCATTTACGAAATATTAACCTGTTAGTAATAAATAACCCGCAATTACAGACACAATTAAAATAACAATGTTCTGTTCCCTTTCGGGAACGGATGGGGACATACTGGTTAAACTTTAAAGGGGAAATTTTTGTTCCAGGAAATTTTTGTCCCCACCTCTAAAAGCTAAATTGTTGGCTTGTAAAATCTGGAAAAAATCATGATGATAGTGCATTTCATGAACTTTAAATCAAAACTATAGCGGTTAAGATAACTTTATGAGTTTAGCAATAATAGTCGTTGAACTTGGGGGTTGGATAATTTTGTACCAAATACAAAATCCTTAGAAAAAATCCTTTAAAGTGACTAAAATTAAGTAGTTGTTTGTTTATAACGGGTAAAGACTTGTATTGAAACACAAATCAAAAAAAAAAAATATGATCATAAGTTTCACAAAGCTGAGATGCGATGGCCCTGTACCAACGGGTTCGTTCTATATTGTGATAACGGGCTACTACGGAACCCTACACTGCGCGTGGCGCACACTTGGCCGGTTTTTAAGAATGATTGCAGTTTTGTTGACGTAGGTAGCAATAGTGTTTCATATCCGGCCGGTAAATTAACTTTATTCCTTCTAACCAATGCGGGTGAGAGTTCAAAGTTGCATTTTTTCGCCAAAGGTCAGGCAGAGGTTGATCGATACTACTCGTACATCCACATTTCACTAAATTATATTTAAGTAATATATAATACCCCGGGCAAGCCTATTGCCGTCACCAGAACAGGAACTAAGAACTTTGAAGAAAAAGATTTAGGATGGTTTTTCCAAATAATACTCGTATTTTGAATGACTCCGAGGTTGCTCATAACAAAATCCTATGGATTTTTATCTCTAAACCTACGCTAGTTAAAAATAACCTAAAAAGCAGCTGTAAATTGAACATGTTATTATTTTACAACGCTAGTACCTAACAGTTGAAGCCTAAACTAAGTGATAAGATATCGCATAGCCTAGGTCTCTGATAAAACGCTAAATTTGCTAAAAAAATACATTGATAACAACTGGACTATCGTCACATTGCGACACTACGAACAGTTTTTTGTCTAATTCGTTTACATTAAGTATTTGATAAGTTTTGGCTTGACTGGAAATAACTGAATACGCTAGCTTTCCGAAAAAAAAGGTTGATATTTAAAATACTTTTTTTGTACGTAGGTCTTTTAGGCGTTTTTTTTTTTTGTGAAAAATAATAGTAAATCGATATTAATACAGTACTATTAATATCGGACTATTATTATTTTTCAGTGTTTCACAGTTTTTGACAGTGTTACCTATATAGCATAGTTTCTTTTTATTATCTACTAAAAAGAAACTATGCCTTTCACAGAATTATTTTCAGATTCAAATTAAACAAAAAACACTGTCAAAAATGATTCAAAGAATAAATAACATTATAAAAGATTTGTTCTTAGCAAGAACTTTTAAAGTCCAATTAAATTCGTCCCCGTCAATTTTTTAACCGATATTCTTACCGATAAAACCGTTTCTAATACATCATAGGGCCCTAAATCCTTTATATAAACAGCTCACATAATGGCCCCTAAGTGAACCATTGACACTAGTAACATAATGCTCACAAAGTACCCAATAGTATTACATTACCACCATATAACAGATTCTTTGAAAGGTCTCCATGTGACACGGACCTTAGGATGTGGTCTAAGTTACAAACTTTTCAAGATTATTTTGGTCTAAGCTTAAGAAGTGTAAAGAAAAAGTAATTATGATACTCGCACAGGACAAAACATAAAAAGTTATACGCTTTTTACCGCAACTTTCAGCTCATCATTTTATTTTGTAACATAAAGCAGCATACCAATCAAACTTTTTACTTTAAATTAAACTATTGAGTTCATTCTGTATCAGTTACAACTATATTTATGTTTTTTTTTGTAGATATCTTGAACTAGGAATAAAACAACGACATCTCAATCAAAGTTTAATACTGAAAAATGTCTAATTTACAAAGAAAAAATGATGGCATCTAATAAACCATATAAATAATGGCGATTTAGCAACAACAAAATCTACAAATGCTTGACCGAGTGACTTCTGTCCTTATCTGATCTGATGATCTGAGATTAGCGTCAGACCAAACTATTTTACCGTTAGTTTTATGCTACATTAACAAGTAGGAAATGAAGCATTTGACTCACTCAAGTCTTTTTACATTAGTCTTTAGTGCTCAAAACAAGATAACATCCATTTCCCTCTCTTTATTTTATCAATTATCGGTGAAAATACATTACATGATAAATTAAATTAAGTCATCTTGGTAACTAAACATTAGAAAGTGTTTTTTTTTTTAATTCATTATCGTCGTTAGCAACCGTGTTCCACCCAGCGAGTGCTAACTAAGTATAAGAGTCCTCTTCCTTGTGCGCAATGCTTCTCTGGTCTGCGAGTCTCAACTAGGTCTTACCTGCAATCTTAATTTTATTCTTTGATAAATCTCATAACCCTAACGATTGAAAAGTCCGCTTTTGAATAGCATCTGCCGTTACCCGCTTTATTTTGTAACTTGGACCCTAAAACAAAAACGGCTGTTTTTCAATACAGCCGTTTTGTTCGATTCAAAAAATCACCATTTATCTTTGTGACATATTCAAAATAGGTTTTGTTTAACTATTATATTTTACACTTAGTATATAATGTATTAAGTTATAAAGAAGCTAGATGGAACATCTATTTTGCTTATAGTGGACAGTTTGGACTGCCTGAAGCAAAAAAGGCACATCTGTGGAAACAGGGACAAAGAAAAATAATCTCTATTTAACTTTAAGTCGTATAATTATGCTATAGGTACATGTTTACATTATGCTTTTTGTCTAATAAGGTTTAAATCAACCTTTTCCTTAAATATTTCCCCTTTTCACTCACGACATCAAGATTTGGCTTAGAAATGGGATTTTATTGGAGTTTTATATATGCTGGTATTCCTACCATTATTTCTACTTTATTTGGGTTTGGGTGTTTGTGCATACATTTTATCGTTCCTTTAACATGGTTGCAGTTCAAGGAAAATGTTTTTAGTTTCCGGAAATAGTGTCAATATCGCTATTAAATAATAATTGTTATTACATACACCAGACGTAGGTACATTGTGCTATTTTCCCCGAAGTTGATTAAACGTTTTCCCTATTTTGATCAAAATCTAAAGGCAACTGTACAAAATAGAGCATTTTATCTAGTTTTATTTTTTCTCTATTCCTGGTTATTTCTTTTTTTTCTTGGTTTTTTTTTTGTATTTATAAAGTCACGGCGTGGTAAAAACATTAGACATCCAAGATTAAATTACATAGTTGCCCGTGCACACGCGAAAAAAAATTACACTTGAGAAAAGTGAGGATGCACATACCGCATGTAATGATAAATACAATTTTCACTAAGTATGAGCGAGACAATACCACTTAAATGGCATTGTAAATGAAACAAGGTAATCTATAGATTTAAATCGTAGTTGGACCATCTGTAAGGTATTAACTGCACTAAACGTGCACCGAACGCACTCAGACTTAAGGATCGTTATTTATGAAGGCTCTTGAATGCACAAATCCATTAATCTGATTTCTTTTTGGCAAGAATATTCCTAATCGGAGGTTCATCGTATAGCCTCCAAGAGGCTTAGTGCAGTGCAGCTGCGGACATAAAAGAAAACGAGAATTTTTGTGGTAGGTATACACAAAAAAAAAACCGGACTGCAAAATCACGCTCTAATTAAATTCGGAGTTTACAAAGTAAAATCGACTCCCATCGTTTAAGTCCCGACGAAGTCCGTTTGATGACCCGAAGCGCGCAGTGGTAGTGAAGCTGTACTAATGCTGCCTTACGTTCTTAGGGTCCCGGGTTCGAATCCCGGTAGGAGCAAATGTTCTTGTGGTGAGCATGGACATTTGTTTCAGGGTCATGGATGTTTATATGTATATAAGTATATACAAACAAATAGTATATATGTAGTATATAAACTATCTGGTGTCCACGACACAAGCCTCGTTGCTTAGTGTGGCACTAGATGGTGCTGTGTGTAATGTCCAGCGATATTTATTTATTATTTAGTATGTCCGTTAAAATGTAGTTTAGGTATGTTACCCAGGCCATAATAACGAATCGATTGACACCTTATTATCTACCTTACCTTATTGATCTCCAATCTGCCTGCCAAGCGTGGAGATTTCGGCAAATTCCTCCCATCATGGGAGAGGCTTATGTCCAGCAGTGGACGTTTTGGGCTGTTGTTGTTGACACCTTATTCATCCAAATCATGAATAGTTTAGGCGCTACGGTAGAACATAATGCACATTGTATTGTATTATATAGCGGGCTAGTGTTCGCAACTCCACGTCAAGCGCGTATTTTGCGTACGGAAATTTATTCGATCCACCCTAACTCCCCAAGAAAGGCCAGCAGCGCCTTGGTGTTGCTGACAATCTCGCGGAGAGTACCTGGGTTACCGAAGTACTTTGCCCTGTATGTTGCAACCACTGGGCAGTGCAGAAGTACGTGGGCTGCTGTCTCGTCTTCCTGCATGCAGGCACGGCACAGGGGGCTGTCCGTGACTCCTATGACAAAGAGGTGTTTGTTAAAAGAGCCGTGTCCAGTAATGGTGGCTGTAACTGTGCGCAGCTGCGATTTGGTCAACCGAAGCACGCGTTTGGTGAGGCGGCCGTCGATAGTAGGAAGTGCTTCCTTGGCCTGCCGGCACTCGCCGTGGTCTAGCCATAGCTTGTGGTGTTGTGCACATAATATGCACATACAAACATACTAGATAAAATCACATAGACTGCTAAAATCATAAACTTTGTTTTGGCTTTGGTAAAAATGATTGAGCACATCGTGTTTTTGGAAACATTTTCTTAGACACGCGGAAACCCACATTGGACCCGAGAGGTAGATGACGGGCCTTTTCCTCACACGGAGAGGAGCCCGAATCCATTTAACATTTTTTATGTTTCCTGTTGATTTCGGATAAATAAATGATGTTGGTCGAGTAGTCGCAAGCGCGACTGCTGAGCATGAGGTCCTGGGTTCGATTCCCGGGTCGAGCAAAGTGTTATTAGATTTTTCCATCAAGAATTTCTCAGTATCAGCTACGCAGTCCGGATTTGTTGCAATAGGCTCGCCCTTATTACTGATACTGTTAGCCTGCGTCATCCCACTGCTGGGCAAAGACCGCTCCCCATGACTTCCAGTTGTTTCTAGCCAGGGCTAATGTGGGTCACTGGTCGTTGGTTTTGTCCAGCTCTTCCGCCGTCTTCTACGAGGTCTGCCGCGACGCCTTCTGGCTTACCATATTACATAGGACTTATTATATAACTGGAATAATTTTGGGTGTATGATTAGGTACCTACATCTCTGCCTAACCCTTTGGAGATTACAGGCGTGGTGTTATGTGAGATGTTGAAAATTGGCCCTAATAGGCGAGACGACAAAAAAAAACTAATTAGTCCATCAGTTAGATTGTCAAAAAATATTTGACCCGTGTTTTTTCTTTTGTTACGTAAACCAAAAATGACGAAGATTATGACGCTTTTAAAATTTTCAATACGTCACGCCTAGGTATAATTTTTACTTAGTTCTGACGTCACGAGCCCCCACTCCCGAGTTTTGATGCGTTTTATGTTTGTCAATATTCATTGATTTACAAAAACAAAAAATATGTGTCCATTAATTTCCAATACTTTAACTGACGGACTAAATAGATTTGCAATTTTTTGATTCTGTCGTCATTCTCCAGGGTAAATTTTCAAAAACTTAGGCAATACAAATACGCAATCTAGCGTTTAGCAGGCAATCATGTTGTTTTCAGTTGAACTACATGCCAACAGGTAACTCGATTACCTAGCATTGTGAGCTAATATGAAAACGTCTGCCTTTCTTATTGTCTAACTTTTGTTTTCAAACTTACGTGTCATACCAACTTCATTTTGCAGCTGAAGTAGCTCTTATGTGTAGGGAGCGAAGGGTGGGTGTGGTTTGATGTGGTTGTCAGTTTAAGTGGTTGACATGAATGTAAGAAATGTACTAGTGAGAACTAGGGGCTATGGAAGGTGGGGTTTGGTCAGTTGAGGTGAAATACAAGAAAAAATGATGCAGTTATCTTTGATAACAGTCCTGATAATATGAGGAACATCTAGGCTGGATTCGGACACTTTTTGAATCATTTTCGTCATTATCATTCTCTTACCCTGATCCCAATTCATTTGCGGTCGGCGCAGCATGTCTTCTTCTTCCATACTTCTCTATTACTCGTCATCTCACCAGTCATCTCCTTTCTAGCCATATTATCCTTCACACAGTGCATCCTTCGTTTCTTTGGTCTTCCTCTACTCTTATAACCGAAAATTCTGCGGCTTTATATGTTTTACCATCATGTGTCTTTTTATTTAAGTCGAAAGAAATGTCAAATGCAAGCTCATTGCACTCCCAAACTTAGTATATATCGAAACGCACCAATGCTTGAAACAAAAAAAAAATAAGAATGGCAAAAGACGTACTTAACCGATTTTCAGCAGTTTACATGTAAAAACAAACAATTTAAGTGTAAAATGCTATAGGTGATTGTATTTTTGATTCAAATTTCGACGTATTTACGTTACGTTTGCACCATGCGTTCGTGTTAGGGCCCCTGACCAACAGAACCATTGGCTTCAGATATTAAATGAGCATTCGATTACTTAGCAGTTATTTTATGCCAATATCCACCAGTTATCAAACTTTGAGGCACCTGAGTACCATAACCACAGTTGAAACTGCTCTAATACCTGCTAATCCACCTTTTCAAAAGCGTGAAGATACCCGAATATAAACGTTATCAACATGCACACACCCCGTGCATTCGTCCGTGGAGATAATGCACCTAATACCTACTAATCATAGTTTTCTAAGCCGTTATCAGCTGATAAGGCATATATAATTCAATATCGTGACGATAGATTGTGTTCGTTGCAAGGTACTATCTATGTACCTATGTATATGCAATCTTTTATGTAACTGTTTGTGTGCTGACGATAAATTTGGGGGGTCTTTTATGATCTTCAGTGATCTTTTTGGGTTCGTGGCTAAACAACAGCCTCAGAGGTGGAACAGTGGTTAGGTTACCCATGACATACCGAGAACCCTCCGTGACTCGAAAAGCAGTACGATAAGCAGTGAAGAATTTTCTCATCAAAAAATTACAGAAACATTTTACAAGGTGTGCCTGTAAATATAAAAAAAAACTTAAGGTCGTTCCCTGGTCACTAGAACAGGCACTTAGCAACATAATAAGGTCAAATAATAAAATGAGACCTTCATCACAGATATATATTCCTTCTTTACGAGAATGATCAAAGGACGCCTGTGGGACACAAAGAAGGTTTCAGTTTTTCTTTTTTCTGCCTCGATGGAGTGGATAGGAAAGTTGACCACATGCATAGTTTGTAACATTATCACATATGAGTAGACATAATATGTTGAAGAATTCCATTACCTTATGACCGTAGTTCTTCAACAAAACATACCTTTAGAAGATCGTACACATTTTTGAATAAATAAAAGAAAAAAGGATTAGGTTACATAAAACAAGAAAATTCTTTACCAAAAATTATTCTTTAGAAAAAAATTGGCTCACATTTTTGCGATTAGGTACGAATTCTATTAGGTCAAAAAACCAAAGTTTAACAATAACAAAAGTCACATTGCTTGAAAAACATTGTGTTTTTCCGTAACCGAGTAAACAAAAGCAGTAAGTACCATACACCTTGCTCCCTTTCTCGATTCTAATAAAAAATCGGAAAAAGCCACAAAAATGTTAGTTCTCAATTATTTTTTTGTCTAAACAGAACACTGTGGAAGTTTGAAACTTTTGGCCAGGGCAAGAAGCCTAAATAATTAAGAAAAAAAAATGAAAACAACTTCCAAATATTAGGTAAAAAAACTTTTGTTCGAAAGACAAAGGAGCGGTCAGACAATACACGAATCGAAACCTTTTTGTTATTCAACCTTTTCAAACGATATTCTTTCTTATTTTTTTCTAATAACTCTTTGAATTTCGAGTGAGTAGAACCTTATGAGGTATCAATTATATGTTATGTAAAAATATCAGCTGGTAATAGCTGATATTTTTAGGCGCCTTTTCAATAGAAAAAAGGTCAGTGCTGACTGCTGTTTATTCAGTTTTGGAGTAAATCTAAGTCGTCCTGTCTGTAAAGGCTGGCTGATTTACACGGTGCATATAAATTTGTGGCAAATCATACGCTATAGCATTAACAAAAGTTGCATTCAAGTCATATGTTGCTTAAATTTCGTTGTGTGTCACGTGCAAGCTTCCTTGTTGAATCGTGTGAACGGGACTTAATGACGTAAGGACACAGGTGCTCTCTATAAAATATAAAATGAGTTTTTTTTTTTCTTACACATTATTTTTTATATTCCTGATTTTATCAATAGTTAACCGATGTTTTTCTGGGTAATATAACACAAGATCATTTTTTCAAACACATCAACTACTTTTAAACTGGAACACATAACTCACCATTTATCACCACAATAGGGTAATAGCAATTATTTCAAAAATATAGGGCAGATATTAAACAATAACATACGACTGACACTAAGTATACGAGACGATAGTTTTTATCACATGCGACCTATTTTTTGTAATCTCTACTTTGTTATTTATAAGTTTTTCTCATGTTTGTAGCAGTAGCTACAAAACTGCTAGCTATAAAATAGTCATGTGATCTTCCTACCTAGGTTACAATGTTTCCTAAATAATCTAGACTTTAACAAGCTATGCTAGAGTGGTTCCGGTGGTAACGATTCCAACTGTTCACTGACATCTTTAACTTAAGTCAGACTTCTAACAAGTCGAAAGACCGCCGTAAGTGATTAAATGACGAACGAAAACGAAATTGAGACCATCAATGAGTGACTTTAAGAAGATAATACAGCAATACGTGCGCTCTTATAAGAAAAATAACACTTTTATTGTGTAGTTACTACATACTTCTCGAAAAGGAATGTAAATTGTGTCGTGTTTCAAGCATAGGGTGTCTTAGAAGGCTATTCATACATAACTTTGGGGTGAATCTTCATACAACATCCAAGAGCCTGGGACTATCAAGACTTGCTGATTTAGTGACTGACTTTTTAAGGTTCCGTACCCGAAGAGTAACCAACGAAACCCTACGACAGTAGAAATTTTCACTTTTTTGAAGCATGGCCTCGAATTACTTTGCAGGCCGTTCTACCCCACAAATGTGATAAAGATCTGACTCCTTCATTCACGCACTAACAACTCCTCAATTTCCAGATCACATCACACATGACTCCATAGCCGTCAAAATGGTGGACACACAGCATTTCTGCCTGCGTTGGAACAACTACCAGAGCAGTATCACCAGCGCCTTCGAGAACCTCCGGGATGACGAGGATTTCGTCGACGTCACACTCGCCTGCGACGGCAAGAGTTTGAAGGCACATAGAGTTGTTCTGTCAGCCTGTAGTCCTTACTTCAGGGAGCTTTTGAAGGTAATTTTAAGACTTTTTTATTTATTTTATAAGGTCGAAACCTGTGCCTTGTAAGGCCAATAGAGTATGTAGGAAAAGAAACTTAGACGAGTATAACTTTCAAATTCATGTATGAGACCACGATGAATTATTTATAAAGATGCAAAGATATTTAATACACTATAGAGAAGCTCATAGAAAAAATTTGCTAGCTCATGCCCGCGGTTTCGCCCGCGTGTTGTTCGGGAATCGTCCACGGCATAGTACTTCCGGAATAAAAAGTAGCCTATTTTCTATTCCAAACTATACCTAATCTATCTCTGTGCCAAATTTCATCTAGATCCGTGCAGCCGTTCTGACATGATTGATTAACAAACATACATCCATCCAAACTTTCGCATTTATATTATTACATAAAATACAAGTAAAATACAATGTCTCAATGACGTCATAAAGCAAATTGACATAATAATTGCCAAATTACACACGTTACACTTGTACTGACAGCAACCAGTTGATTCTTGCAAATACTACCGAGAACACTGACGGTCGATCAATTCTCAACCTTATTACTTAGGTCATAAGTTTGAAAAGTAGTAGACCCTCAGTGCACTCGTACACTAGTACATTACGATACTGTTCGCGTGGTCCCTTCTATCTAAAAGCTTTGAAAAACAGTTAGGTTTCAGATAATGTGCGATCACTTGAGTGACATTTCGAAATGAGATATTCATGGTAGTTTAGATAGTTTTTTAGGGTTCCGTACCCAAAGGGTAAAAACGGGACCCTATTACTAAGACTCCACTGTCCGTCCGTGTGTCTGTCTGTCACCAGGCTGTATCTCATGAACCGTGATAGCTAGACAGTTGAAATTTTTACAGATGATGTATTTCTGTTGCCGATGTAACAACAAATACTAAAAACGTAAACGTAATCTAAGTGATTGCCGTTTTGTCTAATGTTGTATGGATACGGAATTGTAAAATTGTAGGGTACGGAACCCTTCGTGCGCGAGTCCGACTCGCACCTGGCCGGTTTTTTAGTGTACTCAGGTATGCTTGATTTATGCCACCTCTCTGACGAAACAAGCGCATTGTTAAACATTGTACCTAATCGAAATAACTCGGTACTATTGTAAGTTGCATGTAATGCCAACAGATGGCGCCTTTTAATTTATAAATTCATCATCATCAGCCTATTAATATTCCCACTGCTGGGACACAGGCCGAGAAGGCCTGTGTCCCAGCAGAGATGGGATGGAAAATATGAGAGGGAAAATTTATAAATTATCTTGATATTTCACAGTATTTTTTTATGTGCAAAAATTTTCACTCTACTATGAGAACCAATAAAAAAATAATAATACAAACAAAATATTTATTTTTATCGAAATATGCAGGTAATGTCTTAAAAATCATTACAAAAATGTAAAAAATTCCATGAAGATATAAAAATAAAAATATTAGTTTGTCAGGTGTGGGGTTCGAACCCACGCTCCCTCTCGGGAACCAGAGCTTAAATCTGGCGCCTTAGACCACTCGGCCAACCTGACTTGAGAGAGAGTCGCGAAATTAGCGATCGATTTATAAAGCCAACTTAGTTACATTTCAAGCATGGCAAATGGTATTATTACAAATAATGATTATTACGTCATATTCGTAATGATTTCCATCTATGATTACATTGACGGTCACTTTATAATCAACATTGGCAAAATTAATCAAAAATAAAATCCCTCGCAATTACATTTTAAACGAACATTCTAGGTATATTTTATACTTTTTAATCAGTTTTTCGTCCATAATCCGAACGGGCAGTGTTACCACACCCAATAAATAGTCGAGTGGGTTAAATCAGTCGGACTAGAGCTCCACGGGTGAATATTTTAAATTCATTCCATAGTAATTGGGTTTTTTGTTTATTTATCTGATAGCTCTATGATATTTTAAGCTTCGACGTCATTTTAGAAGTTTTTTTTGTAACGGTTTTGTGTTTTGCCAATGTTTTGTTGACATATAAATTAGTCGGGTTTAGTTCCAGGGGTTTATAATCATGATGCTGGTTAAAGTTTAAAAATGATTAACGGTTTTTCCGCCAAGAATTTTTAGACGCTTACACGTGTCTCAACTCAAAGTTAACAACTTTAATGGACGTTTATGAATTTTAAGTGAATTAAAATTCATAAACGTCAATTATAGTTGTTAACTCTTCTAAAAAAACACAAAGGTCATCGATTTTTTTTTAATTATGTGTTTTTTTTTTTATTTCAATTCAGTTCAGTAATTTCTGTTTTTGTTTTATGTTTGTAATAAACCCTCATTTTACTACTCTCTAAATAAAACTTAATTACGTATTTCTACATAAAGATGAAGGGGATAAAGAAAAAACCCTTAACAATTGAAAAACTTGAATTCATATTCTAAGTTGACATAAGTGTGACAAAACATTAAACAATGATTGTACAATATTTTGGCTTGCATATTGAAATTACACTCGTTTTCATTAAATTCATATAAAATATTGACTGAACCACAAAAAGTCCTTTTAGGCTTTTGTTCAGATGAAGGCCATGTCTTGAATCGTTGTAGGTTTCTCTCTCAATTGTTTTAAAATGTACCGTTCTGAATCTTTATCATAAAACTTTACAATTAACAATTAAGATGTTTAAGAGATTGTTATACTTATTCAATTTGATATGAGCCACTAAAAATTGGTTTAATATCCAAGGCAAATATAATTTACGTTATTTACTTAACTATGAGTTAATCAAGCAATGACGTCACTAGTCAATCTTGATCTAAAAAGAAACTTGTGTTTTCGGTACTCAAGTTTTGAAATTGCACTATTGGAATTTGAACTGTCGACTCTTCGCCTAGAGTTAAAAGTCCAACAATGCGCTTTTACTAAGGCATTCATTCAGGTGTCATTTATTGTATTATGTAATGTTAAAACAAAAAAATTATGTCCTACTTAAAGCATATTGTTAGAGCTCCTGCAGCCTACGATACAGGATTATCCTAGTACAGGCATCTAACATTATAATACGATCATTTTTTACGTTTACCTTCTGAGATTCTGAATAAAGATTTATTATTATGAGTTAGTGAAAACATGAGTTATAAGTAGCTCAAGTCTAACTCCATAACAAAGACCCAGCTTAATATTTTTTTCAGCTATCTAAACCCTCATCCACCAGTTCCACCACACCACAAAATTAAACGTTTCCATCTCTTCGCAGTCGACACCATGCAAGCACCCAGTGATCGTGCTCCAAGACGTGGCCTTCACAGACCTGCACGCGCTGGTGGAGTTCATCTACCACGGCGAGGTCAACGTGCACCAGCGGAGCCTGTCCTCGTTCCTCAAGACTGCCGAGGTGCTCCGCGTGTCTGGACTCACGCAGAATGAGAATGCTCAGGGGGTGAGTGGTTTTTTGATACTACAACCACGTGGAAACTCAATGCTTTGACTCTAAAACCACGCGGAAACTCAATGTTTTGACTCTAAAACCACGCGGAAACTCAATGCTTTGACTCAAAATTTTAGAGTTTGGGCATTGAGTTTTAAACTGGTTCGATTTTAGATTAGATTGAGTGATTGGTTTTTTATATTTGGGCTTAGAGTTAACAATTTGGTGGATTATTAAGTAATGGTAAGTACGGTCGAACAAGCTATTTGGTTTACAGTTTAACCCACAAATTACATTGTAAATGTAAACCAAATAGCTTGTTCGACTGTGCTTACCACGGACTACCTCGTTGGTCTAGTAGTCGATTAGGTTCTGGGTTCGATTCCCAGATCGGGCAAAGTGTTATTGGGTTTTTCCATCAGGAATTTCTCAGTAGCAGCCACGGAGTCTGGATTTGTGCCCAGTTAATGGTAGGTAGGAACATAACTGGCGGAATGTAGGTGTAGGAGCCATTTAAGGACATCTGTGCCTAACCCTTCGGGTATTACAGGCATGATGTTATATTATGTGGTAAGTATTTAAATAAGTAGGTCATAATAATATTTAAATAAAGGGTGTAAAAGACTCTTAACGAAGCCAAAAGGCACTATTCTCCCCGTCATTGCGATAATTTTTTTGTTCTACACCATACCTGGGAACCTTCTAGTTACGGAGATATTGGGGGTCAAAGTTACAACGTTTTCACAAGTTTTTTTTAAAAACATGTTTTTAATGTAAGATTTTTACTTCACGACCCCCGTACTATTCAATCCATCCATCAGCACAATCTTTTACGTAGTTAGTTAGTTTAGAACGTTACATTGAGTCCTACTGAAATAAAACGTGATTTTTCACCAAAAAAAAAAGTCTCCCGTAAAAAGTTCCCAGCTAAAATTGTTGCATAGAGTTACTTAGTTTGATGTACAGAATGCTTGGTTGACGGCTTCGTGAAGATCCGAGTCTGTTTACACCCTGTATATGGACTTGTGTTTTCGGAGATTCGTAGGTCAGTTTTAAAGTTTAGAAAAAATATATACACATAAGCTATGACTGATAACCCTATAAATTGATTAAAATGGTTTTTTGTCAAAAAATACCTACCTGTCTCAATTCGATAACACTTGTAGCATAAAGAATACAAGTCTTTATCAATGTTATTATTAAAACTGTATCTGTTTTCATATAATATCTACAAAATACGGCTCTGTCGATTTATTTTACAATAAGTAGTTTTATTGATTTTCATAAATCTATAAAATTCAAGGTTTTGTTTTACACTTGTTTCAACTTTCAAATTATGCTAATTAGGAGGTAAATAGTCCGAATGGCACATTTTTTAAGGTATTCATAGAACTGACATACTTCTAGTATAGTAACTGGTCGGAACTACTTATTATTTTAGTCGTATGGCTAAATGAATTTAATTTTTTTTTTAATTAACTGACAGAACATTAATTTAAATAATTTGAAGTTAGTTATCGCTACTTTTTCGTGACATCCACGACCACACAATGGGCCAGCTTGGTCCACGACACAATGATCATGCTAAGTCTTGGATAATTGACCTATACCTTGTTAAGGGACAATCATAAAATCTTTGACTACACAAATACATAATCTAGCCTTCAACTGGTAATCACCTAAGATGATTGATAGTTTCAGTGTTAAGTGTCTAAGACTGAGTCTCTCCACAGCCACTCCTGCAGCCAATGCGGGCGCCCTCCACCACATCGCCGCACACGCCGCCGCACTCCGCCCACAGCACGCACATCAGCCACACGCAGTCCTACGACCGCCTGGAGGAAGCCCTTCTCCAGCCGACGTCCTCCAGCGTGCAGCAACTCATGCGCCGGACCCCGCTGCCACCGCGCCGGCTCAGCCGCTCAGCCGACAACAGCCCCGACGTCATCAAGCGCCCCCGCCACGACAACAACAACGAGCAACCACAGATCCATGCAACTGACTTCTCGACTAAGAACAATACTCATGCCCGCGGGCACAATGAGTCGGGCAACAATGGAAATGGGATCTCCAACAGTAGCTCCTCGCCGTCCCCGAGGCTCATGGATGACGTGAAGAACGAGCCCATTGACATGATCTGTCCTTCGAACCCGGATATCGACAGGAGCACGGATGATACGCCGCCACATCATCATAGACCACTTGTGAGTTGGTAAAACGAATGCCATTTATTTGTTTTCTTTTTACGTTGGCATCTATTTGGGACGCTATGCTAGAGAAATTGGGTTCAATTCTCATTTATAGTTAGTTGAATCGTCACTGTATGATACTGACATGATTGTCACATTTGATCAACAAACAACAGTAAGCCTACGGTATAGTTATTGGGTTCGATTCCCAGTTAAAATGAAATAAAGCTATGCTGGTGGTTTCTTTGGCTTCAATGGGAGAAATATTGGGTTTGTATCCGAAGTGAAAAAAGTCAAAGACAGAAACGGCAAACAGTATCGATAGCTTAGAAAGCCTTTATCCCGTGGGACTACCTACTAACTATTAAGGCTGACGGGTATTCTATGATACTTACATATTAATTTATATCAGAGCCAAGTTAATTAATAAGAAAATGTAATTTTAGATTTAACTGCGAAATATTTTAATAACTTCCCAAAACAAAAATAAAACAATTCAAACCGAATGAATCTGAAAACCAAACACAAGGAAATCTTAGTTTCTCATGAAAACTCTGAAAAGACAATAGTTAAGTTATGTTTGACTTCATTTTGAGAGATAAAAACTACAAGAATGGGGAATATCGAATTACCCAGAAACTGGATTCTGGAGGTCAGACAGGAAGACAAAACAAAACAAGTAATACTGGTATTTAACTGCATCTGGTTAAACTGAAAAGCGACCCCAACATAGTTGGGCAAAGGATGAAGCAGATGATGAATTGAATTCGGGTATTATTCCGTTGAGTGAACAAAATGTGTACATGTCAACAAATTCCTCAATACTTAGTAATACTTGAATAAAAATACAAACACCGTTAAATTTACTAATAAGCAATATTATCGTATTACGTTTATAGGACTTGCTTAACATTCTATGTACCTATGTTTATTCACAGAATCGATCGATTACCAAATCAATAATTGAGTACGATCGAATATTCTAGTAAAATATTTAGGTAACTATCGTTATTAATGACGATACTGAATATTAGAACTTGGAACATATTTTGAATCTATTCATTCTTGAAGAGAAACTACCGATCAGATATACTTTTGATTTCTGGAAGCAGCTGTTTTCTGTCAATAGGTCCATACTTAGTTTCGTTTGATCATAATGATGCTACAGTTGATTTAGATTTTCTCTCTCTCATTTTCTACTCATACATTATTTGTCAATCATACCAAAATATTTAAACTGTAATGTAAAATCGAGTGTACGATTACAACCTTCACATACTTCCAGATTTCGTAATATTTTCGGAACATTCTAAATTCGAATATAGTGACAGTTATTTTAAAATAAACCAACTTTCTAAAACAACAAACAAAACACAACCGAACATCTCTTCTTTATTCAAGTCGATTATCAAACCAAACATCGAATATTATTATCTGTTGAATCGCTGACCAGCCAGTCCTATTTCCGTTCAAATTTTGAATGGTTCTTCTCTCGGCCAGACAAAAATAAGACCCAGTAGTTTCAAAATCGCCAATACCATAAACAAGCAATACGTCTTATTGTCCCTACCACGTATTACAGTCCTTTCCCGATTATATTACCTGACATAAACCTTATGTCAATTAGAATACAGGTCACTATGATGCAAAATATCTTTGAAAAGACTATAGAGTGCTAGACACTAGAATTTGTACCCGGAACTCGATGGGTGTCATATACAGAGTGTCAGGTAGTCGTGACAGCGATAACATTGTTGGTTGGTCTAATGACACACTGGATTAGGGACCTTGACATTGATCGAGGCTTGGATGTTTGGATGAGGCTTGGATCTTCGACTTCTAGATGGTTCTGGTTAATATCTGGAAGTTTTGGGAGAGGAATGAAGTTTTGGCTGTGAATTTTAAGTGTATCTATAGTTAGGATGTTTTATGTAGAGCCTCTAACATTGCCCTCAAATAAAATTATGTGGGAGCGGGTTCACAGACCGCAGCTTTTATTTTGAACCACACAGTCGAAACGTTAATTAAAAATTACCACCAATCATTTCTAATTCAGCCCACTCGACGAAACTTCCTCCAAATACACATTAAAGCCCAGAAAAAAACACGCAGTTCCAGAAAAAAAACAAACCTTTCTTAAATAAAAATGCTCACAAAAATAAAATCCCATTTGGACTGAAGTGCCTATATTTTTATTAGGACGAAACTTTAGTTATTTGGAAGTTAAATTGGTGTAGCTCCTAATAGTTGACGACTCCAACAGACTTCTTCTAATAACGCTTGTAATTCCTTTTGGAGAAAACGATTTTAAGTTTTCATTTTGTATCAGTGAAGTAGATTTTATTCATATTCATATTCATTTTATTTTGCGTACAATAAGTTTAAAAAGATTTTACAATGGGCTTACAGCTAAGAACAATTATGGACCCTGTTATTTTAGATGTTATTATAGACTCATTCCTTGAAGTAAATATCATCATTTCTAAGCAGCATAGCTTAGGAATAGTTTCCTGTGCGTACGGTTTCAGATTCGACTCCTACTTAGAAATAAACAAATAAAAAGCCTGTTACAAATACTCGATATCACGTTACAAGATATGGGCAAAGAGTAAGAAAAAAATCAAACGTTAGCATAATGCCTACTTGTATCTTTCCTCAGGGAGGGGGCCCGCCGTCTCGCGGAAGCTCGGCTGACGCTGAGGAGTGCACGCCACCACCGCACCCCCCGCCGTTCATACAGCCACCAGACTCTAAGCTCTTCAACCCGGCGAACACATACAACTTTACTATGGAAGCTCTGTCGCATCCATCACTGACTGGTAAGAGAATTTGCTGTATTTTTTTTGTCTTTTCAGCTTATGGAGGTCACTCATCAGCATTTTTTCAGAAAATAAAAGGATTTGTGATCGCAGTTGATAGATATTCCTTACCTGGTCTACTGGGTGTAGTAAAAAAGTCTACTTTTAGTGATAGCTGGAAAACAGAAAAAATTAAAACGGAGATCAAACTGTAACAACTTTTAAATATACTAGCTATATTTAACCTGTTTGTGTTTATATTATTTTAAAACGATCAATACTGATGACTCTGGTGAATAAATACTTCTAACTGTTCCCCTGTTCAGAAACTGAAAAATAAACGACTTTTCCTACTGGCTTTTCTTAGCACCCAAACATGATCGGTGATAATTATGTCAAATATTTCCCAAATTCCCAATTAAAAATAATATTTTCTGAGACTGAGTTTTTTTAGATTTTTTGAGTTTTATGAACGAGTTTTGAGATTCATTTCTGACCACCTTTCATGTTTGAAGAAAATACATAATAATATCTTGGTCAATAATGATGAAAGATAAAGATAGCATATGAACTGTGCGTTGTTTTCAGGTCTCCAAAGTCCATTGGCTCCGGACGGCATCGCAAGCACTTCCCAAGGTGAGTCCCAGCTTGACTAGCAACGAATTTATTTTATTGCATTACTACATATATTGAGATAAACGATATTTTTAATGCACTGTCTGTCGTATGCCACCATCACCGCTTCCTCTCTGCTCTGTCATATTAGGTTTATATATCATTATTAGGTTTTTTTTTTATTATAATTTTTTGTTTTCAAATGTATGAGGCAATTATCACGTGACATATAATTTATTTCTATTAATATATTTATATTATTATAATTATATACTATTAACCTTGTATATGTCTTCATTTGTGCTCTGTGTTTCTGTATTTAAATTAATTAATGTTAGCTTTTTGTGTTATGGTTCGATGGAGACTCGCGTAGGTACAAAATGAGTTGAATAATTAAATTTGCAATGGTTTAGAGTATCTGTACGACTGGGACGAATGTTTATCATTGAACCAAAACGCAATGTGGCGTGCATGTAACTGTTACTGTAACATAGTGTAATGTAACTTTACGAAGATATGCTAGCTTGTTTTATAGATGTTAAACAAATTGTGTGCTAGGAAAACCCCTCACTCCCATGTCTCCGAATTAGGTTTTTGTTGTTACTTTTTGTTTCGTTTTATTTTTCAAATTCTCTCATTATTTACCAACCATTCCACGGAAATAAACGAACTGTTAACGAACGTAATTGTACCTACACGAATTGGCTGTAAACATTACATTCAAAAAATTGTTAAGAAAAAAAACCTACTCGAAAATAAGAAGAAAACCACAAAATTAGCTTCCGAGAAATCCAATCATAACTTCGATATAAAAGTTGAGCGAATTCAGTAAAAGTTGAGTTTACTTATTGTTCCGAGCATAGCGGATCTCATGAATCATTTCTAAATACACTATCGGGTTACACTCGATCACATTGTCTTGGGAAACGGAAAATATAATAACAGGGAGATCGAACAATGGAATTTTAGTAATGGTAACTTGGTGTCGGTTTATATAAAATACGCTCAAATTATTTCATTGAAGAATTAAAAACGCTTTTGTTCGGGAAATTTGAAACAAACGTTGCGCGCGTCTGTTATGTTAACGGACAATAGGCGATCACACAATCATTGCTGAGCTTTACTAGCGAGGACTAGGCGACATGTATGCGTTACTAATACCGCTTCGCATTCCCGCGGCGGGATCTGTCATCGTAACGGGGGGTGGCGGTGCTTAAACAGAGGCTACGATACGAGAGTGCATTAAACGCGAGCATCGACGGGGCTAACTGCTTGTGTTGTGACCAGGTGGCGCCCGCACCCCCCAAGAAGATTACCGCTGTGAGCCATGTAACAAGAGCCTCTCGTCCCTGACGCGGCTCAAACGGCACATCCAAAACGTGCACATGCGACCGTCCCGAGAGCCCGTCTGTAACATTTGCCGGCGGGTTTACTCGAGTCTGAACAGCCTGCGCAACCACAAGTCCATCTACCACCGCAAGCAGCAGGCGCCGGCCGCGCCGGGCCCCTTCTACTCCGTCAACTGACGCTCGAGGGGCGCCTCCCCCATGTTGCCATTCGAAGAAACCGAGCTGCCATCCTAACCACCTAAACCGCCATACTCTTGCCCCTAGAACTTCGTTAAGTTTAAACAAGATTGTAACGCGATATGTTCCTAACATTTGTATATAGCATAGTAATGCATGCGCATCGCATACTTTATCTATATGTATGTATAATTTATTATTTCTCACTAAACGTATCTTACGCTTGGTGGGAGCGCAGCGCGTGCCCACGCCGCTGCGCTGCCACGTCCTCTATGGAACCAATTGGGACATCTGATCGGTACACGCATAACCACCAACCGTTTTGTAAAAAGCGCATTAGTCAAATTCGTGAAACACGTTGAATTGCCTCTACTAGGTTCAAAATTGCCACCGAAACAATAGTGGTACACTAATTGTGCCAATTGGTTCCGTCACTTGGGACCCGTCGGGAGTTCGGAGCGAGCGGTCGCATGGTGTGGGTACGCGGGCTCGCTCGCATGTTGACTAATGCGCTGATGTTGGTTGTTATGTGTGGCGCAGTGGGCGCCGTGGGCCCTCTGGGCGCGGGCCACCGCTGCGAGGTGTGCGGCAAGCTGCTCTCCACGCGGCTCACGCTCAAGCGGCACACCGAGCAGCAGCACCTGCAGCCGCTGCACTCGGCGCGCTGCTCGCTCTGCCACAAGGTGTTCCGAACGCTCAACTCGCTCAACAACCACAAGAGCATCTACCACCGCCGCCAGCGCGGCGCGCCGCAGCAGACGCAGCCGCAGAACCTCACCACCGGCCCCGACACTAAGATCAACCCGCCGCACCACAACATCGACTTTTACAAGTTCAAAGACCAGTTTAACGTCTAATCTTTTTACTCTATGAAAGTTTTCTTTTTTCAAAAATCATTTTTTCCCAATTTAAAAAGGAAAGTAACTATTTTATTTTTTCATATTTCTTTTT
Source organism: Xestia sexstrigata (assembly GCA_941918905.2). Classification (NCBI taxonomy): domain Eukaryota; kingdom Metazoa; phylum Arthropoda; class Insecta; order Lepidoptera; family Noctuidae; genus Xestia; species Xestia sexstrigata. The sequence goes on from OW799214.2 coordinate 20,343,833, forward strand.
TATTTCCGTAACGTAACGGTAGTTGTATATTTTTTGTTTTTCAGATTGTTTTCCTCTATGAAATATTTATTTGAACTTTGAACTTGTAAGTAAGTAAGGGTGGGTTGATATTGACTAACATCACAATAATATGATAATAGCTTTCTGACATTCCACTTGTTACAAGGGAGGGCGAGTTAGATCGAATTTGAAATAATTATGATTTTTTGTTGAAATGTTATCGATCCATTGCGCCCGGAGTGCAATACTGCGGTATAAAATGATTCCTGAATTTTACACTATGTTAAATGTGCGACAATAAGGCGAAGAGAAAAAAAATAATATTTTGAGAAAAGATGAAAAATCTTGGTGCTGTAAATTTATATATTAGGCTTAAATTTATATAAAAGAAACGGTGTTCGTGTAAGTAACAGAAGAGGCATATTGTTTTCAAATTGTGTTCATTAATTTCGGCAATTATTTATTCTGTAATTTATATCTGTATGATCTCACTTTTTAGATATTTATACGAGATTACTAAACGAAAATATGTAAAAAGTATAGAAAAACTATATACACAGAAATATAATTGGCTTATGAGGCTTTCAAATTATTATTTTTATTTTAGGTGTTTTATTTTTTCATTTTTAAGACTGAATTCAGGATATAATAGCACCAATAGAATGAGATGAAAGATTGTTTTTTGCAAAAAGATATATATTATTAACCCGCAGATAGCACTACCACAGAAATATACCGGACATACACAAACCAGGAATACATACATACAGCAAACCGACATAGACACAAACAAAATAAACTTCTCGCTTTCTTTTTGCAGTCGACACTTTATTAATATTTTATCAATTTATTTATTTACCTTATTTGTCGACTTTTATAAATCCTTTGCTGACTTTTTATATTATTATTATTATTATCGACAAACAACCATCAGTCTACGAAAATTGCATTTTACAAAGTGAATCGCAAGGTGCCATTTTAAATAAATATGGCTATTTTTATTTTTAGTTTAGTCACATTTTTTTTTAGTTTTCAAACATTAGTTTTTTATTGCAATCTTGTGTTCGTTTCTATTATTATTATTTCGTTGAGCCTTTCTATTAGGATAGTTTTTTTTTTTTTCAAATAATAAATAATACTTAATATTTTTCGCTTTTTACCGACCTACTTGTACTCGTATTTTTTGTACATTAAACACTCACAGTTTTTTTTTTGTTTTGTACAATTGTAATAACACATTATTATTATATTATACATAAATAATAGGTAATAGTAAAAAAAAAACAAATTTTTAATAATTCTCAGTGTTAAATGTTCCTAAATTTCAACAGTGAGAACTTTTCAACTATTAAAATATGTTCCGTGCTCGATGTTAATTAGTAACGGAATTTTGCTTGCCATAAAATAATTTTAGTATAAATGTCTCGATATTGGGTGACGAAACTTCAACGCGTTAGAAAACTATAACGAGTGAGAAAAATGAAATCGCCCATAAATCATAAATCTCAAGGAGGTTTAGAGAAAAATTACCTAGACAAGTCCATATAATGGAAACAAGCGAAAGTAAATAAAAACTTGTAAAATGCTCTACAAACGGAAAGGTTTTTCGACCTCTAAAGGAAGAAAACGATCTAACAAAGACTTGTTCTATTTAAAAAGTTTCCCTTTCGCGTTAAAGTTCAATCATCCAATAAATAAATTAATGTGCGTCTTTCCTTTGTGAAAACTATTCTAGTTCATGAAAACATCACTATACTGACTTTATAAAGTCGATAAAATATCACTATTGTTACAATTTTTCATTTAATAGCAATAAGGAAACTTTGATTGTAAATGTTAACATAATTTATTATAAAAAATGATATACACCTTAAGTAATATTAGTGCCTGCTTCATCTAATTGTGTTCTTATTGACAAAAAAAAAGACATATTTTGAGTATTTTTTTCGTAAATCGTAATGAGCATTATTAGGTAGTGTTTGACACACGTTACACCTAGAACAAGATGCTTTTACCTTTAAACAACTAAGAGGCTTCCTAAAATGCTATATGTTATCAAATTCTGTTGTTATTGCTAGATACATAAATGCTTAGCCATTACTCGTTTAGTTAATTAGTAAGCTTTATTATGATAGTTTGGCCAATTGGAAGACTAGAGATTTGGTGCTAAAAGGAACGATGTTCGTGCTAGACAAGTTAAGGGAAACGAAAAGGAATCTAAATTTTTTCTAATATTTCGCAACATTCCGTGTACGAAAACGAAAATGATAAAAAAAATGTTAAGTTTTTATTTGCGTAACATTGCAAAGTTTGAAACGTAGGATTGTTGTTTTTTGATTAGTAATTTAGTCATAGTTTTTCTTGTTAATTTGGGTTTGGGAAATTAAGTTAGTTCATTAAATAGGATTAAGGTTTATCTGAATTCATATAGTTAATAGAAATACATGTTTACTTTACAATTACAGGGATGTGCTGCAATGGCAGTACGGTATTTCAGCTATTTTCAGTATAGCTATGGAAATTAAGAATTTATTTAGTAAAAAAATCTTGTCTCTGGTTGGGAAAATTTTTGCCAAAATAATAAGCGCTATAGACTGATTAGAGTAAGTACGCGTTTGACTTGTACACTATTAGGCGTATTTTATAGATAAAAAATGTACATTATTTACTAAATTAATTGATAATTTTATAAAAAAAAAATCGAGAAATGTTGTCGCACAGAAGGCGGTCAAAGCGTGATTAATTTTGGTATTAAAAAAACTCGAAATTTATTTGTGATTTCAAATGATCTTTGGTTCGAAATTTTAGGTGTTAAGTTATTTTGGGATCTCGAGAAGCTGAAAGCTTCAGGTTTGAAAGGGTAAGAATTACACCGTGTTCTAAGGAGCAGAACACATCCCTGTCAAAAACTATATTAGTTAGGATCTTAGCAAGTTTAAGACTGTTTCTGTGACCTGTTTAAGTTTTTATCTTTCTAACGAGTTAAGATTTTTTTTCAAACTCGCACGTGCTCGTGCGTTGACTTTATCCAATGTGTTCTTATACTTCTTGTTGGCATTTTTACTTATTTTATAAGGAATCTAAATTAATTTATTGGTTGTTGTATTGAAATTTTATATATTTTTTTCTTAAATTATTGTTCTACTATCCACGAATCTAGATATTTTTTTTGTTAACAATTGGCATCTGTGTAATGCAGTCCATTAGATTGTTTTGTTATTCGAGATTGTGCCAAAAACTTCGGTATTTTATGTTTTGTCTTCCATTTATAGGCGAATTAGTCCTGAACGTAGCGTGGAACGCCAAAAATAAATAAATTATTTTAATGGGCTGCACATAGTTATATTCTAATATTAAAAATGATTTTGCAACACTATATTATATATTCATAAATAGTTCTTTTCCTTCCTTACTTTTAAAATTAAAAATAATTGAAGTAACTACTCATAAAATGTAATCGTTAAACCGAAACTTCATAAATCCTAATATTGATGATAATGGCGTTTTTAATAAAAACAAATATACAAAAGCAACATTGCCAGTTTTATTAGAAAATCCTTTGACAAACCCGAGTATTTATTTGTGTTTTTTAAAACAATTATGAGCTTTTTGTAGCAACAGTTAGATAATTTTCATAGTGCACTGTTTTCTTTTTTTTATTAATTTCGAAACACGCTTAGCATATCTAGTTTTCCCGCCTAAATATTTATTTTCCCGCCTCAACGCATGCTAACTGTTAACACCCTTCACGAGCCACTGTAGCTTCGCCATCATTTACATTTATTTTTCTATTTTATTTATCATTTTATTTTAGTCACACTTTTTTGTTTTTTCTTGTTAAAAAAAAACTTTTGATAATGAAAGATCCCTGGAGTAGGTGTTAATTTTTTTTTAATTTATACCGCGTTCGGGGAGCAACCCCATATTTTTTTGTTTTTTCGATCTGTTTACAGGTAAAAAGTTATTCTCGTGCTCGTTATGCGGGAAGGTTCTGTGTTCAAAGGCGTCGTTGAAGCGGCATATCGCTGACAAACACGCAGAACGCCAAGAGGAGTACAGATGCACCATATGTGAGAGGGTATACTGTTCGAGGAACTCGTTGATGACCCACATATACACCTACCACAAGTCGAGGACAGGGGAGACAGATCAAATACGATTTTTTTAGTGACTACTCGGCCGGAGTTGGCGCGGCGTGCGGCAGTATTCATCTAGCAAAGAGAATCTACACGAGCCCAATCTACCTGAACCCGCCGTACATAGCAACACGCACAAAGGTTAGATATTGTTTATAGAACCAGAAACAAATTAGAGAACAGACGATCTAACTCATTAACAATGGATTTCCTTTATTAGTCTAAGCTAGGTATAAGGGTCCTTAAATTTTCATTTCATGTTTTTTTCTGTTCAATTTTGATTTTATAGATTTTAGTTTAACTTTTATGTTCTTTAAGTTCGACTGTACTTACTACCCCAGCCCCCCGCCCCCCGCCCCCCGCGCCCCCCCCACTACTCCCGTCGGGTTTCGCAGTTTTGACGTTGTTGTGTTGCTTGGAGCATGCTTCTATCATTTTTGTTATCACGTGTCTATGTGTTATTGTGGTTGAGAGAATTTCCTTAAGATTTTGAATATTATGAAAATCTCGTGATTATTGTGTAGTTAGTCAATGTGTACAGTGCATATTATTAGTATTATTAATTATTATTATTAACCTCATACATGTATTATTGAATGAACAAATTAACAAGCAGAAAATCACTCAGCAGATTTTCGCCATCTCCACGAGTTGCCAGCTAACGAATATTACTTGTTTTCTGGTAAAAATGCTTAATGTAAATGGGTTGTTTGTTGTTTTCCAGCAGTACCGCCTCTCCGTATGCCCCCGCCCACCGCCGGCGGTATCAACGAGCCACAAGAGTGTCCTTACTGCCGCAGGACATTCTCTTGTTACTATTCCTTGAAACGACACTTCCAAGACAAGCACGAGCAGTCGGACACGCTGTACGTGTGCGAGTTCTGCCACCGGAGGTACCGGACCAAGAACTCGCTGACCACGCACAAGTCGCTGCAGCACCGCGGCTCCAGCGGGATGCTCAAGCGGCTGCTAAAGACGTCGGCGCTGCACTCGGCGCTGGCGCCCAGCCCGCACCACCTGTTCGACCTGGGTGCCGACCACGGCCCGCAGCTGCCGCCCGGCCTTCAATGACCACAGACCATGGCTTAGATCGGTCGCAGAACCCCGCGTCCCGAGTACACCCGAGTCCTCCCGACTGAACTCGTGACGCGGCTCGACGTACGCGCTCACGATATGGACAGCATCATGTGCAATATAACGGACAATGCCAAAACAATGCCGGACTGACGCCGCATTTATGGTTAATATCGTATTATAATTAGTAAAATATTGACGTTAGGATTAAAATTACATAAACAGTATTGTCGACGACTTGTAGAAGTCGTTTAGTGTACGCTTCGAGGATCGGACTTCGCTTTGTGACTAGTTCGTAACAGTCGCGAGTTACGCCATTTTCTAGTGAAAATGTTCCAACAGTGTTCAATATGACAATGTAATCCAGAGCAATACTAAAGTATTAATATTTCTAGTACTGCCAAAATTATGCCAACTGTATTCTAAAAAATGAAATACATTTTTTAAAATCACTTTTCGATAAATGTCTAGTGTCAAATTAGATTCGATAACTGTACAAAATGAGAACGTACAAATTTTAAAACCGTAAATTTTAAAAGAAATGCAAAGAAAATATTTTTTACTGAAACTTTTTTCGGAACGCCAAATCTAAATTAATTAAAATACAGATTATTTAGCGGTTAATTACAAAAATGTTTAGAGTAAAAGTAAAAAAAAAATGTTGATGTTGAGTAAAAAAAAATTAAAGACTTCTTAGAATCTGATTTCGAAAGTACAAAATTTAACGTCTAACAATATCTAATCTATGTGCGTTTGGCTTCAATAATGATAATGATTATGATCAATGTGTAAGTAGCCGTGCCTTCGTTCGTCTTCGAGATATTATGGATGAATTTCTGAACTGACGAGGTATGCGCAAGTGGATGACGGTTCACGGACGAATCAAAGATGGCGGTGACGTTTCGAAAAGGGAAAATGCTGTAGGGTTGCCAGACTCCGGTGGGATCCTTGAATACAGGGTTAGAGTGAGTAAACAGATGTAGGAAATAGAGGCGCTGGCTTGCCAGAAAGTGGGTCTTCGAAAAGCAGTTCGACGATCGTATACGTGTGCATGATTACAAATCATGAAACAAAAAACAAACATTTCTTCTGTATAGAAATACGTAGACTTTAGGTATTAATTAATAGAATTATATTTAACCTGTATCCATTTTCGGATTTCTCTCTATGAGTGTATAGTGGTTCTTATTTAAATGTCGACCAACGTAGCCGATGTCTCGTTATTGAAAATTTATTAGATTATTATTATATTATTCTCAAAAATCTTAGGATACCTAACCATAAGATGGCTGCAAATTGTATAAAAAAATATTTTATTTACTTATATCGTAGAAAATTGCTTGCGAACCGCGTTTTTCAGGTAACACGACATATCTATTCAGGGTGTTTGAGAAATAACAACAGTAATATCTTTAAAATCGCGATCCAATCTCTTTAACCACATATCACAAAACCATGAATATCTTTAAATAAAAGAAAGTATTTTTAACACCGTGATATTTCACAAAGCCAAAGAAAAAAAATAATGTGAATAATACTTACTGATTTGCATTTATTCCCGTAGAAATATAAAAACTTTCTGAAGAATACTTATGTTAAAATACTTACTAAAATGTATTGTGCCATATCCATTTTACGTGATTAACTAATAGAACTTTTCAACTTTTGGACATATCAGTCTCTGATCACTTTAAGTGAAATAAAAAGAGCATTTTTGCAATGAATAATAAAATATCAATGCAATTTTAACAAACAATAGCAACAGCCAATGCAACAACATTGTTTTAGAGCAATGAACATTATTTTTTTGCATTTATTTTTCCAATATTAAGTAACTTGGGTATAGGATCGTAATGTAGGTTTCTTTTTGTATTTTTACTTTCTTTTTCGGAATGTTACATATATGTGTACTTTGTGATATGAAATACATTTAATGAGAAGTTGTTTGGTATATCCAGATATTTTAACATTTAAGTTTTATCATTTTATCCTCAGCTTAAATAGATGTTAAAAGCGGGTTGATTTTAAAATAAAATTTACTTTTACCGTGGACATTAGTCGGTGTAGCCCGTATACCTCCATATATGTAGTACCTCAAGTATATTATTTTGTTTTTTTTTTTTTTTTATTTTAATTTCAATGTTACAGGCTGTTTTAATTTAATGTAAAAGGAAACACGTCGATGAAATAATTTCGGAAAATATTAAAGATCATAGAATCATTAGCTGGAGCTTAGAAGGAAAAGCAAGCGGGTAGTTTGAATTGTAAATATAAGTTAGATTACTTACATACTGAAGTATCGTGGCATCGTTCGGGAATAGAAGCCTCGTGATATTATTAACTAAATAGTAAATAGATAAAATCATTAATGGAAAGGATTTTTATATATTCTACTAATGGATTTATTAATAGTGAAACTTAGACTTAGTCTTCATAATGTTTTTTTTAATGTTTGTGTTGATTGTTTTCGCTGTGCAATTATTTCTTATTGGTTTGGCTGTTTATTGAGCTTATTGTTGACTGCTTCGTTGGAATAGTGGATTTTACATCCCCACTTAGTTTTGTGGTTTTTTGAACGTAATTTTTTTCTAAATTGATCTCAGTTGACAGCTGTGAACTACATCATTTTGGAGACAGCCGTTGGTGATTGTTGTTAGGTCTTATATTATTGTGTAAAATTTGTGTTAAGTTTGGATAATGTGTCGGAAAAAAAAAGATGTTCAAAAATCGCAGCGTAAAAATTAATGAAAAAAAAAATAACACAAACTAAAGAACCAATCGCTAAATAAGACATACAGTGAAACAATAATAAGTGAAAGTATATTTTGCAATGTATACCAAAATACTGCATTTTTAAATAGTAAGATTAAAAGTGAGAAAATCTTTTTTTTTTTAATATAAATGAGTGTAAATTATGGTAGCAGCCCTTTGAATTCGCAATATAATTTTTCGCTTCTTCGCCAGTTAATAACGTTAAGTTTTAAAGAAATAATTTTATAAACTGACTGTGTTACTAATTAATGCGTAATGCACAAAGTAATCAACAACGGGATGCCTTCTAAACAGTACAAGTTTAACAATAGCCTACAGTAGATAAATAAATAAGATTCGCTTACTTTAAAATGGCTATTTGGACGTGGGCGTTGTCTCAAAATAGTTGCACAAAATTATCTAGATTAGTTTATCTAGTCTACTTTGAGTAGCAACAGCTAGATTGCGAACTCAAAGTTAAGCGTCGACCCTTGCTTGACATTCAAGCAATACTTTTTGAGTCGATGCTTAATTCTCGAGGTTGAGTTGTGCTAACTCTCTGGTAGCTTTACGTAGTAATTAGGCTTCAGTATCTGAGCCATTCTGCATCCAAATGACATTTTAAAGTACTTTTATTGTCAGTTTTACTTTGCAAACATCGGTAACTTTTGTATTCGAATAAACAAAGTTATAACAGCCGTTTTATAAATTTCGTAAAAGTTTTAAATGATTTGTTAGGGTTTTTCCGTGATTGTCCTTAGGATTATTCGTGGATATAATAATAATTACCTAATCTTATGATAGGCAGGTAAAATAAACTTCATTATTATCGAAGTTAAAACGTCTTTTACGGGAGTTCTCACCTGATAAACACATGTTCACAAACCGTTTCACAAAACCGATTTTTTTTTTTAAGAAAATAAAATGCTTTTATCGTAAGTATTACCTCCTATAATTTTAAGTATTACCTCCAATTATATAATTTAATTTCTAATGTATTAGTTTAGATCGTGGGGTTGCCTGTGACGACAGGCCAATGTATTTATGTATGTACAGTTTCAACATACAAACAGGACAGTGTTTTATATTTATCGAATTATATTGTAAATCGCTAACGAGATATAACAGTTGTTACATAGTATTTTTTCCCATACAATCATTTTTTGTTGATCCATTTTCCATGTTTAAAATGCAATAGATATTATCCGTTATTGTTTTAATTAAGAACTTTTAAGATTTTAATTAAAATCGTAACGTAACCAGAACTTACAATAGTTATTTATAAATAATTTAATTTGCTCGATCGGTGGAGGGACAAACATCTTTTTAAGAATAAATCGACTGCATTTTTTATTGAGTCTTTTTTAATCGTTGCTCACAAATTAATATTAAATACTTACGAACCTGTAGTGTTTTCGTATGCGAGTCACGGGTCGATGTATTCTTAAGTCAATAGCTTTAATATTTATATCAGTATCTTCCACATTAAACGTAATATAACTATAAATAATTACAGCTATAGCAATAGTTCCCAATTTGCCACAGTACCTCAATATAATAGTTACATTTATGTATGACTTATAATAAGCTACAATCAGCAGATTTTCCTGTTTTTAATGTCAATTAAGATTTTAAGGAGCTCTATTTATTAATAATGTAAGTCTTATTTCCCATTTTTATTTACATTCGCAAAAACAAGCGAGCTTTTGACATCAAAATTAACAATTCAAACCCTCAAATATTGTTTTGTAGTTTATTATTTTCTTTCATAAACATTTCGCGTCGAAAAAATCTTAGTGCCAAATATTGACAATACATTTAAAATCATATGTCAGTAACATCTCTTCTTATAATTTAAAGTACTGTAGTATATCAGAGTTAAATCTGCTACCTACAGTAAATACCTATATAGTTACATTAATATAGTTCCGTAACTCAAAGTGCACTTACAACTTTTTATATAAAATTATAAGTATTATATACTAAGTAGTACATTTGTCCCCCTGGTCGAGCAATTACCGTTGATATCCCGTCTATAACAGTACATAAAAGAAAAGTATTTACAATATACACACTATGACATACAATATACTGACAGTTATATGCTAGAAGTAACGTTTATCTACAGATAAAGTAAGACAGTGGTGCAGTTTTACCAAAAACTGTTAATTTATAAGCAAGTTTATTATCAGTCCGAATGTTAAGTGTTAAGCAATCGGATGTCGAGTTGTGCGCATGCTCAGTTGCCGATGAGTAAGTCGTGTTGTAGTATACTCAGTACTTATTTCCTAAGTAATGAGTTGTTTTTCCTACTGTTTACGTTTTTATTTTTTAGTAAAACTGTGCTGCTGGTACATGTTATGCTCGGTAACACATTTTATACACAGAAATATTTTTTTACGAGAAAAAAAATACAATTTATATTGTGAAAGTTAATTAAGTGGCAATTCTAATTTACTCCATTATATTTTTGCTGACGACACACTTAGGATTAGATTTTTCTTTTTTTCGTAATTTAATGTATGCACGATCTGCGTTTTTATTAGCATTGATTTTTCTTTTTTTTTTCTTTATAAGCTGAAATCGTAAGTGATACCTACACTAGATTCTCAAAAAATTGGAAAATTAAATTAATAATTTATTGTATTTAGTAATTTGGCAAAAAAATAACAAAATAATCAAGGGTACATATCACTTACGACGTTTTAATATGCCTAAACTAATATTGTGTTACTATGTAAAAGTTATAGTTTGCCATCGTTGATCAAAGATGAAAAAATATGTGTTAAATTTAGTTAAATGGAGTTTTGTTATACTTTTAAAGGGTCGGGTGGTGATGATCAGTGTGTACAAAAATGATTTATAGTATTGTGTATTGATCGAATAAGGTTAGTCGTGGGGCCGATAGGACCTGGTAGGTTTCTCTCGAGAATTGTTGTAAGTTACACCCAAGTCGGTGAAGACACTTAAAGTACTATTGTTGTAGATACGAGATCGAGTTTACGAAATGATTTTAAATCATCACTGGACTCATGAGGGCAGAATCTGATCGAAAAACTGAAGACGCAACTGTTTAGTGCCAATATCATAGGTTTTATAGTATATTGCATAAGTAGTATGTAATTATAAAAGGTTTTTCTCCTGGCTACGTACGATTTTAGTTTTTCGATCAGGTTTCAAATGTTGTAAATTAATGTAAGAAATTCGTGTAAAATATTTTTCGTATTAATGCAGTACAATCAATCAGTATTACAATCGCAATAGTATATTATGGAAACGAAATCCAAAAATAACTTTAATCATTAAAGCAGTAGGGCGCCTGATTCGTAATGCATTACTTGTTATGTGGGCAAAGGAAAACTTGAAGCAAAATACTCTGGAACAAAAAACGCAATGTACAACGAATCGGTAAATCTGCATTGATACTAAAAGTTGTAAACTCATGTTTCAGTGATATTTAAAAAGTGGTGTCTTTACTTGTTTTGATGTTGTTGATATATGTGAATAAGGAATCAATTCGGGTTGAGTATATTGGCTGCTACCACGAACATTGAGTTCCGAAGGGGACACTTTCCATTACGCGTTCCATTGCGGCATCCTTACGGTCTTTATCTCGACAATAATACCAGCAATGGAACGAAGAATGAGCATCGACCCTCGATCTCATGCTCTCGTGGTGGCAGCCTCTTTGGTAGGAAGTTAGGAACATATCAGATAGTCGGAAAACTTAGTACTATAAGTATCTTTGAATCTGACTCTTTCGTCTAAACTATACTGGAGAAAAAATATATCGGTTATTTTTAAGTTTAGGTTTCTAACAAAATCTGCGTTTCGAATTCTCAGCGACGTATAACAGTTGAATGTAATAAAAGTATAAAAATAAACTCGCAGTGATTCCATTGATTATGAGGTCTTTTATTGGGTAGTTTAGAACCTTTTCCCTTATCTAGTTATTGTGAAAAATTTTAAACTAACGTCATTTTATTATGCGGCGCCTACGCAGCGGAAGTTTCCGTAGTGTATTGTGTACAGTTTTTTGAATATAAAGAGTGTTAATAAACCCTCAACGAAGCCGAAAGGCACGTACGTGTCTTCGCCGTCATTGCAATCATTTTTTGTTTTGGACCATAACTGTGAACCTTCAAGTTACGGATATATGTAGGTTAATGTCCCAACTTTTTCACAAGTTTATTTTTAATGCTAGTTTTTAAGCTTACACTTTAAACACCTCCACGACCCTCGTACTATTCAATCCATCCATCAGCACAATGTTTTGAGTGCGTTACATTGAGTTTTACCGTAAAACGTGTTTTTTTACCAAAAAAATTAAAAGACGAATCCCAGCAATAATTTTTGCGTTGAAACTAACCAGTTTGATGTACAGAATGCTTGGTTGACGGCTTCGTGAAGAGTGATCCGTTTAGGTACACCATGTATCCATAAAGGGCTCACATCACCGGGAGCATTCTCCTGTAATGTAACAAACCCAATATTCGATTTCGAACAAATTACGTTACAGCTGGCAATCAGTCGCCTGTTCATTTATTATATTTTTTTTAGTACAATGATTAAATGATATCAACGAATTATTTATATAGTTTTAGTTCACCTAATTTTATATGATTTAATAAACATTTTCGTAAGATTGGATTTTGAACATTGTTGATGCAGTTATTTGTTGAATTCACGTTACAAGTTGTATCAATCTGTTACATTACAGGCAAATGCACCCAGTGAGTCGAATGTTACAAGTTGTATCATCTGCGTAGCCATTTCCCAACAATGTTGGGGTTGGCTTCCAGTCTAACCGGATGCAGCTGAATACCAGTATTTTACATGGAGCGACTGCCTATCCGATCTCCCACAACCCAGCTTAGTACTGGGTAATACGATACCCCTTGGTAAGACTAGTTGTCAGACTTTTCGGGCTACTGACTAACTGAAACAACTGTCAAAGATCTGCAAAAGACAGCCGGAACCAACGGCTGAACGTGTTTTCCGAGGCATGGAGGAACTCGGTATGTAAGGGTAGTCGCCCATCCACAGACAAACCTAGGCAAGCACGGCTTAACCTAAAGATCGACCCGAGCGGCTGTTATTATTTAGTCACGAGCTCCTGTGTTACAACTTGTATCAATCTGTTAAAATAATAGTGTGGATGTCCCTGAGAAATTGTATACCAGTCATGTGCATCGACTATACCCTGACTTCAGCTAACGGACAAGATAAGGTGCGTCACTGATCAACACGGGTGTAGCAAAACAGAGAACTACTAAACTTTACATGTAGAACTGTTTTACATGAAATGTACTGGATTTTACATCTTCGCGGATGTTTGTTGTTTGTGTCTATGAATTTGTATGCAACTTCTTAAACCATATGTTCGTGCGCCTGCGTTGACTTTGACGTTTGCTACTCATCGATACCAATATTATAAAGAGGTAAAGCATGGATATGATGGTACATAAGTAACGGCCAGGCCTCAGCCAAGAGACAACATAAGAAGTAAGTCACAGTGCGCGTCGCCGGTTGCTGCGGCATACTTCTTATGTTGTTTACCATTTGTTTTCACCTGCCGCCGCCGCCGCTGCTCTTGGCTGTGGCTGGGCCGTAAGGATGTGGGAGGACTAGGAGGATAGATATCTCCAAAACTACCCAACCGATTTCGAAAATTCTTCGTTTAGATGTGGTTGAAGTCGTGGACAGGCCTTATTTTTTGATCTAAGCGCAACTTCTTCGTCGTTCCCTCACTGCTTAGGATCGCGACCAGATATGACACGTATCCAAGCCATGCGGTCTCCTGCTGTGAACCGCTCGGTTCAGGCTGCGCAACTGCATGATTCAAAGTGATTATATTTATCACGGGTTTCTGTTTATGTTTATCACCGATTAAATAATTCAGTCAGTAAGACGTAACGTAACATCACGCCTGTTATTCGCGAAGGGTTAATCAGATGCGTTGGTACCTACATTTCGGCAGTTATGTTTTTTAAGTCCCAAGTAATTGAGGGCGAGCCTATTGCCATCAACCGGGCACATATCTCGGCTCCGAGCTCCAGCTGCTATTGAGAAATTCCTGATGGAAAAACCTAATAACAATTTGCCCGATCTGGGAATCGAACCCAGAACCTCAGATCAGCAGTAACGATTGCGACCACAAGCCCAACAAGGACTAGACTATGTAACAAAACACAAGTTTGTATGGTTACTACAAACCAAAGAAAAAACATTCATCATTGTGTGACACTGAACGGCCATTATATGTAGTAAACATGTTCAAAATTGTAGAAAAAATAACGTGCATTGAATACATCATTTCAAAATTGCCTGTTCATCTGCCTATGTGGACTTTTTCCAACTATTTTGATAACATAGTTGGGAAAAGGTCACATAATAAGTGTAAGCCGACAACATAATGTGGTCAGTTTACAATCTATCCGGAAGCAGTTGAATATCTATCAGTATTTTACATGGAGCGACTGCCTATCTGACCTCCACAACCCAGTTAGTACCGGGTAATACGATACCCCTTGGTAAGAGTGGTTGTAACCCTTTTGGGCCACTGACTACCTGTACCGACTGTCAAAGATCTACAAATTACAGCCGAGGCACGGAGGAAACTCGGTATGTAATGGATGGCCCATCTACGGGCCAACCTAGGGTAGCGCAGCTTAACCTAAAGATCGGCCCGAGCGGCGGTTATTATTTTAGCCACGAGCACCTCCTTTGAAACTGCCTGTTCGATATCAAAAAATTACGTGATGCACCAACCCCAAGTAGAATGGACCCCAAGTAGAAAGGTTTCCTGTTCAATATTTTCTTTTGAAACTAAGTCATAATATTTTAAGCTTTTAATACTTAGGTAGTGATTTTTGTGGTTCTGTGTTTCAGGATAGCACTTTTTAGTAAGTGTGTTTATAGAGACTGCGTATTACTAATGTAAATATAATATTTACATTTTAAAACTTGCAAAACTCAATAACGATTATTACTAATATGTAACTACAGTACTTTCTCAAGTTATTATGCCTTGTGACTGGGACTGTAGCTTTGATTTTCTTTTTTGTATTTTTGACATTCAAAAGTGCCGTAATGGTCTAATTGAAATAAATGCTTTGAGTTTGAGTTTGAGTATGAATAATAATAATCTATTTATTTCAGGTAACAAAGACCAAAGACCCATACAAAGTCTATATAGATACAATTAGCCAAAACAACCAAAAAATAATCATATTTTTTTCAGCTTAGGCCTAAGGTAATTTAGTCACATGTGGGTGTAGAACAGAAGTCCAGGTTAAGTGGAGCGTCGATATTTAGCAAAGTGGTCGGTATGTCCAGCAGTGGATGTACGAATATTTCCTTTTTGTCTACTGTATTCAGGTATCTACCACATACACATAATATCATGCCTTCTATCCCCGAGGGTTACGCAGAGGTGTACCGAATAGTACACCCACATTTCGCCAGATATGTTTAAGTCCCATATACCTAATAGAAGGCGGGCGAATAGTAATCAACCTGTCACAAATCCAGACGCCATGACTACTGCAGAGAAATTTCTGATGGTAAAACTCATTAACACTTTTCCCGACCACTAGACCAAAAAGGCAGTTAAATAATTTTATGTGGAATCAACGTCCGCTGATGCGGCTCCATGCTTCGGTATTGGCATCTTGAATTAGGTATAGCTTTTAACAAAGCTTGTACACAAATTTGGGAAGACAACTTGGTGGCATTTCTCATACCCAATTTTAATGGTATTTATCGTAATTAGCAAGAACTATGTGCGTGACATTGTGATTGGCACCCTGATTGGATAATGCTGTAGGTACATAATAGTGTCTTTCGGCTGAAAGATAATGATGACGATTATCCAATTACTTACCTATTTTACATAGACCACTAACGCCTCGGCCACGAAGTCAGCGGGAGCGGGGCGGTGGCGGATGCGGCGCGGGCAGTGGCCGGCGCGGCGACGCTGTACCCGGTCTCGAAGCCAGCGGGCAGATCGCGCAGCGCTAGAGCGGCGTAGTGTTGTGTTACGAGAAATTAGTATCTTTCTTGAAATGTATAAATAGCGACGACAACATCTTTGTGGTAATATTTCCTTCCTAAAGTTTGATTTATTGTGGGCAAAAGAAGATGTAAATTCCTACGTCAATGGAGACGCGCGGGCACCGCTCGTACGCCGCCTCCACCGCCCCGCTCCCGCTGACTTCGTGTACGAGGCCTAAGAAGTCCACCTGAAGCGATAAGTTATGAGTGATTAGGTACCTACTTCTAAGAAACATTGGGGGGAAATGGGTCGGAAGCCGGAACACTGCGCAAGTGGGCTTGGGCAATCAGTAGGCTTGTAGCGGCACTACAATAATACTACAGCAACGTAGTACAAAAAGTATTAGCGCCATCTCCGACACGAATGAAAAACTAACATCTAAATTCTGAACCTCGCTTAAGTTACCCGGACAAGAACTATCGCGGTCGGGCAGTTAGCCCACCAGACACAACACCCGTCTGGTCGAGTCTGATCGGAGGATCCTCCCTTTTCTATGGCACATCAAGTTACAACAATGTGACAAAAATCTTTAATAGATTTTCAACTTTATCCCTAAAGCGTTAGGTTCAAGGTTGATTGGGAAAATTTCACAGTTTCGGGTAGCTTGATGTGTTAAGAGCATCTCGCGACAGTACCTAACGTTTTGGCACCCGGATTCCTGAACATTACCGAATGCTAACGAATGTGACACGCACGAGCGACTTGAGCCGAATGACGTATTCATAGCGGTGGGACTTGGGGCACCCCGACGTTAGGTTAGTTAGGTTCCTGTAAACCCTGCAGACAGAAATAGGAGTCACGCGTAGCGGGGTTCCGTCAACTTCGCTTTTTACCTATCAATCAACCTCAAACAAACAAAAAACCGACCAATTAGCAAACAAACTTCCTCCCTTTATAATGGCGACACGTTTTGAAATTGACGGACACATATGCAGTGCTTAATTCAAATTTCAAAACTGATGCCAAAATATTACTGTCGCGAGATGCTGGCTCTGTACGTTAATAGAATAAAAAATGAGTTAATTTTAGCTGGCAATGTTTTAAGATTGTTCAACAAGGAATCCCCGCGTTCCGATTGTCCGTTTGGATACAAATAATTGGACTGTCAAATGTGAAATAACTTTGTAGTTATTTTATGAAGCTTAAATTTTAGTTTTTAACCTTAGAATTGTATCTGTTCACAATGATTTTTGTCCAAAACTGGTAATATTATTTCCAAAAATAAAATAAACAGGGAGTAAATAAAAAGAAACACTTGGCAAGTTTTTGCTGTGTCTGTATCCAAATGTAACTTCAGCTGTCTGTCATATACTATTGACAATGACTTAGAGTTAATAATGTACGTCAAAGTCAAAGTGACACTGGTTCGTTGTTGTTGTAGTTCACACGTGTGTTTTTGGATTATTTTAAATTAAACACCTATTTAAATGCAGTAATAATGGACGCTTACGATATTTTTAAGAAATTAACAAAAGGTTTAACGTTTAAACATCGCGTTTTAGGTGTTAAAAATAATGTAAGTATTGAACATAACCTAATCTGTTGCCGTCGTTGCCGAAGTAAAATTGCAAGTTTATAATTATCTGCAAGAACTATTAATATTTTATCAAGTTTATAATTGTAAGAAACTACTATTTACTTGTATGTAGTTGCCGGTACACTTGATATTATTATAATTCGTATGAGAAAAACCTAGCACAGTCGAGAAAACGGTTGTGTTATTCAGAGGATACAGGAGGTTCCTACAAGTTTAAAGGTTTGAAACAGGCTATACGTTTATATCAACTTATTAAAATAATTCTTAGCAATGATGATGGTTAGTTTAGAGCAGTGTTTTTCAACCTGTGGGTCGCGACCCCCTTGGGGGGGTCATAATACCTACATACAGTTATATTTATCCGAATCCTAATTATGCAAATGCATACAAATTTTGTATGGATCGATTATTTATAATTTGATAAAAATAAATGAAAAAAAGCGAAGGGTAGAGGGTCAACAAATATTTTTTCATATCATGGGGGTTGTGTCATGAAAAAGCTTGAAAAACACTGGTTTAGAGAATTTCAAAACATTCTAACACAACCAAGAAAGATTACTGTCATAGTTTACCACCACTGACCCAAGAAATATCTTTAAAAAAAAAGAGGCAATCATTTCAATAAATTTAACACATGCCCAATAATTATAAAATAATAAAATTAACTAATTTAATTTTCAGGGTGTAAACTCAAAACCGGCAATCAAAAAAGAAGAATTGGAAATAAAACAAGAACAAATCAGTGACCATGAAGAAGAAGAGTTGCATAATGGATCTGACCACTCCTGTTCAGAGTCCGAAGGTCAGGGTACAGACCAGGATGAGAAAGTAGATGGTGACCTGCAGCTGGTGGAAGGAGTCAAAGTAGGACAGAAGAAGAGGAAGCGAGAAAAGAAGGAAAAGACTGAGGATTTGAAGAAGAAACTTGAGTTGGA
The DNA here is from genome assembly GCA_941918905.2 of Xestia sexstrigata. Taxonomy (NCBI): domain Eukaryota; kingdom Metazoa; phylum Arthropoda; class Insecta; order Lepidoptera; family Noctuidae; genus Xestia; species Xestia sexstrigata. The sequence goes on from OW799214.2 coordinate 20,362,322, forward strand.
AGAGGTATTGAAAAGATTTGAGTGACTTTGGTTTTTTTATTTGTTTGTTTTTCCAAATGTCTCTTGTATTACATCTATCAATGTTTTCCTTGCACTACCATTGGTTTACTCATTCAATTCTTTGATCATCATAACAAGGGTATTTAAAACTTCACTTGGTGTAAAGTAGGAATTGACAAAGAAGAAAAATTCCCCATATCCTAGGCGAAAATGCAATCTTAAGAGCTATTATGATGATTTTAACTCTTAAAGTTCTCCTATTCATATTTCTGAAGTTATGTACAGCAAAAAATTGAGAACTGCTTGGTTAATAACCAACACTAACTACCACTATAGCTCACTACCAACATCAATCTTTACCTAATGAAAAATACAACTTTTATCGTGACAATACTAAATTGTTAAAACTGTGGAGCTCATACAAGAAGAGGGCAGGTTGTAGGCAATCTTAGCAGGTTAATACAAAATACTACTAATACCTCCTACTCTTTCCAGCAAAACCGTTTCCGCAATGAGCATGGCATCAAGACAGTGGGTCGTCATGTACCGGCTGCACTGCAAGACTTCTCCGAGCTCACTGCACGGTACAACATACCTCAAGGGCTGGTGGATACGGTGTCCCAGTGTGGGTACAGTGAGCCTACGCCTGTGCAGCGGCAGGCTATACCTTGTATGTTGGAGGTAAGTAACTATAGTTTTCCACAAAGACAGCCTGTAATCAAGCGCTTAACTTGGAATTAGAGGAACAGAGTTTTTCTTAAGAGGCCGACCAGTTAGTTCATCCAAATGTAATACGTACTTAACAGTACCTTAAGAATATGTTAAATTACTTTGTTATTACGTTTGTATGAACTACGCATCGGTCGCCGGCCTCTTAAAATAGACATAATATTTAAGTCTCAGATGTATAATAGGGATTATCCTTTTGCCATCAACTGGGTAAATCCCAACTTCGGGCTCCTGCTGAAAAATCGATGCGTGAAAAATTAAATCAAATTCCAACTGCCATGATATTTCAATGCGTCTCTGAAAAACACTTTTGTAAAAGGAACGTTGTTCAGTATGACGGGTAAAAAAAATCATTCACTTTATGGGTGCTGATTCCTAAAATCAAACAATAAAATTCCCCTATCTTCTAGGATCGTCAAATCCTAGCCTGCGCACCAACTGGCTCAGGCAAGACTGCAGCCTTCTTACTCCCGATCCTCCACGCGTTAGGGGCTCCATCGGGCGGGCCACGAGCCCTAGTGCTCTGCCCCACGCGCGAGCTGGCGCACCAGATATACCGCGAAGCCCTGCGCCTGAGTGCCTCCAGTCAACTGAGGTGTAGTGTCGTCAGGAGTATCAAGGAATCGAAGGTGAAGGAACGCGAGGCTACCATTAGGAAAAGTGGTGAGTACTTTATGACTACACGCTTTTCATCCAAACGGTAGTGAGTGAGATCTTTTAATGTCAAACTCGAAAGTTTGTGGACTTCAAAATAGACCCACATAATTTGCTGCCTTGAGGTGTATTAGTTTTATGAAACCTAGAATCCCAATTCTTCAAGTTGATTTGACGTCAGCATTAATTTCTCAGACTTATGATTATTTAACTGTAATTTTCAGACATTATTGTGAGTACGCCAAATCGCCTGTGCTACTTGCTGAATCAAGACAATGTGAACATTTCTTTGGACAAGTAAGTACACTAATACACCCACCAGCAAAATATTAAATTGAGTTTAAGATAAAGTTCGGTTTTGTGGCCTGTACTTCATCTCAGTCACTCATGCTTTTAAACGGCACTATCTGTACCGGGTTTCACCCGTCGTTAATCTTTTTGCTCGGCTCCTAAGGTTCATAGCTTGATGTTAAATAGCCTATAACCTTACTCGAGCATTTAGCTCAGAAGTGCAAAAAGATTTTTTCAAATCCGACTGGTAGTTCCAAGTGAAATAATGAGCTTAGCCTTAAGGGGACTACAGGAGCTAAACGCGAGTTTTATATAAAAGCATATGATTCACTGCAATAAACAAAACCAGAATAATATATGATATTCTTCAGGATATATGGTAGTACGATAGTGTTTTGAAAACCTAATACAACAAATTTTACTTGAAAAAATAAATCACTGGCTTATCTCTAAAAAAATATTTTAAAGAGTAAAAACCATACTAAAATACATGCGATCATTCTGATTTATTGGCAAATAATTCTACAAGCAACATTTATTAGCATCATAGTGTTTTATTTTTTTAGCCCAATCAATAGATTTTTGTAAATCGCAAGAAACCACTCATTTCGAACTATTCGGCCGCAGTGACTAACGTATCAACCACTTTGTAGTACAAGCTGATTAGAACTATTATAACTATATTATATTAACTAAACTATTCTAACGAAGTTTCAACCACCACAAATAGAGTTCCTAATTGAGCTCCTGTAGTCGCCTTAATACAAAGTTACAAACTACTTATGTTGGGTTTTATTAGATGCAGCTGAAAAGTAGTATTTTACAGGAGGACTGCCTATCTGACCTCCTCATCCCAGTTGCTGGTTATCACATTACCCCAGTAGGCAAGACTGGCTGTCTGACTTTCTTGCTTCTGACTCCACATAACGACTGTTCATTATTCCAGAGTCCGCTGGCTAATAATCGACGAGGCAGATAAACTCTTTGAGGGCTCAGCTGACCAGTCCTCAGACTTCAGACAGCAGATGGAACAGATCCTGACAGCGTGTGGCAGCAAGCAGCGCCGTATTGCCATGTTCAGTGCCACGCACACACCTAATGTTGCCAAGTGGTGCCGCCATCATATGCGGGGACTTATTAATATTACTGTTGGACAGAGGTCAGTGGATAAAGCTATATGGGATGTTTTGTCGAAATTCATGTCATTAGAACACAATACATTCCTACTTACTAAATAAGACGAGCACTGAGTAATGATTTTTGTCTGACTATTAAACCTTAAAAAATTCGCGACTTACAATGCAGACGAAGCACGCAGCGTCGGTAATATCCAAATATTCAACTTGCCCCCTCGAGAATACCAAGTTCAACAAAATTATATCATTAAAATAAAATAAAGGTTGTAAAAGTCTCTTAAGGTGACACAACTCACGGGCTCGAACTCATTGGTGGACGTGGCCAAAAAGCACGCTGTCTCACCTGGCATCGTGCCCGACAGAGATAGTATCAGTGATGAGCAGTTAGACGCTAGTCTACACGCACGTCTAGTTCGTACGCACACACACAGCGTTCCGAACCGTTCCGAACAAAAACGAAGTTACACCATGCACACATAATGCTATTCGACGCCGCTCAACACTTGCCATCAATATCTTTACAATATTTTAAAATAACTTTTTCTTATAATACTTTCGTCTGACCTTTTATTTAAATGCGCTAAAAAGAATAAAATAAACTTTTACTATCAACTTATAACGTTATTACACAATTCGCGAAATTAGTGGTAACAATAATATTGTATAACTATATTGTTTTCACTTCTTATGCTGTAAAGTTCGCCTTTATGTCGTGCGTAGGCGACATAAAGTCGCTTTTTATGCTCTAGAGCATAAAGTAAAATCTTCGTCGAAGACCAAGGCAATCGGTCCAACAGCTACACGAACAACTTCAACTAGTTTTTATATTGTAAATAGTAAATTTAATTTTGAGACCGAGCTATCGCATTAGGAACATTCCTGTAATGATAGTTGTAAGGGAGATTTGAATAAATAAATAAATAAATAAACTTTATAGAATAATCTCTTTATTTTAATTCGTTTCATTAGTATTGTCTGTCTGTCTATCCGTCTGTATGTCCGTCTGGCTGTATGTTTGTCTGACTAAATTGACTATTTTTCTCGCACACAAAGTGAAAAGTACAGTGTAACACACGGCACTAAAATCCCATTATAACTCGGTTCCTATTTACTACCTCGCTAAAGCTCGGTGGTAAAAGTACCTCGTATATAATGGGTAATTTTAGCCCCTTGTATTACAATGTACTATTGTTATTGTTGGCATGGGGTCACGATGTCCTGGACCCTGTCCGCCAGGTTTGCTAATCCCTCGAGAGAAGTAAGTGGCTGTGAAGCTAGCAGAGTCTGGACGTTGCTCGGCAGACGACTGCTTTATATTATCATCGCGGTACTGTGGATTTCCTCGCTTGGCCTGATACAATTTAGGATTTCCATTTCAGAGCGTATCACGTCAGGGTTACCAATTTAGTTGTTGTTGCATGCCTAAATTGGTACAATACAGTGGACTGAGCATTCACTTAACATCTGGAAATGTATAAAATGTACTGTGTTGAGCAATAAATATTTAAATTTGAATTTGTACACCAATAAATTAATTATTCATTATATTTATTTAACACAAAACAGAGAAGTGACAGATCAAAAGAAAAGTAAAATATAATATCGTGAAGGTTTTATGTACCTAAAGTTTCTAAATAAGTAGGTCGGTACACCATCGTGAAGGTTTTATGTACATAAAGTTTCTAAATAATTAGGTCGGTACACCATCGTGAAGGTTTTATGTACATAAAGTTTCTAAATAAGTAGGTCGCTACACCATATTATAGAAGTGCAATAAAAATGTACCAGGCATCCTTCAACTTCAGCAAAAAACAAATGACACGTCACTGACGTCATGCATGAAATGAAAAGGACAGAAATATAGTTCTTGTTCTTCTATCAAACAAAGTTATATGTGACATATTGTTCATATGTGTGAGTGAGCGTCGTCCTCCCGCACTGCACCGGGGGTTGAGACATTATTTAATGAGATGCACGAAAATTCATAGTAAAAGGCGCGCGCAAAAAAATACGAAAAGGCTTTTGGGAAATCGAATTTTATGAAAAAACCCACTGCATCAATCAATTACTAACAAAATTTATTGAATTCTTCGATAATTGTGCTGTGTCGGTACGGACCTTGTTTTGGAAATTTGACACTTCTTTTATTACTAATTTACGCCCAAAGTTGCGTTAAAATTGGCAATAGTAACGAATCTTTGGTAGCTCGTAACTTTTGAATGGCTTTTTATTTTACTATTCTGTTTCCACACAGATATAATTAATAATGAAACAAAACGAAATTATGTTTAACTTTAGATATATCGTGTCAAACAGTGGATTATTACCCCCCCGAAATTTGAATGGAAAAAATATCGAGTAGTTCAACCTTAACGAAGCCGAAAGGCACTTGTTCTCCACGTCATTGCGATCATTTTTTTTTGTTCTGGACTATACCTGGGAACCTTCTAGTTACGGAGATATTGGGGGTCAAAGTTCCAACTTTTTCACAAGGTTTTTTTTTAAATACATGTTGTAGTGTAATATTTTTACTTTAAACACCTCCACGGCCCCCGTACTATTCAATCCATCCATTACAAATAAGTTTTGACTGCGTTACATTGAGTTCTACCGTAAAACGTGATTTTTCACCCCAAAAAAGGTTTTCTACATGAAGTTACTTAGTTTGATGTACAGAATGCTTGGTTGGCGACTTCCTGAAAGGTTCGTTTACACCCTGTATATCATTAAATGTCATCAAAGACCCTTCATTTTGGAATTCTTTATGGTCTGCACAATTACCTTGCAATTAGCGGAAGTTTTCAACTTGTAGCGGTTTGATCTGTAATTCAATAAATTTTCTTATTTTGCAGGAATGCTGCAACAAACCTAGTCGATCAAGAGTTATGTTTCTGCGGGAATGAGAATGGGAAACTAGTTGCTTTCAGACAACTGGTGCAACAAGGATTGAAGCCTCCTGTATTGGGTTAGTAACTAGAGGATCATGACTCATTCCTGTTTTCACCATGACCGATCCATAATCACACCAGTGTGACTATGGTTAATTTTATTTATCCGTAGTCACACTGGTGTGACCCTACGGATAAATAAAATTAACCGGGGGACTACCTTAACCGTTGCAGCTACATAAAAATGGTCCTAAAAGACTATCCATAATTTTTCGTGAAATTTAAATCTCCATTCACAGATTTTCGAAAAAAATTACAGTTAGCGAAATATCCGTTTTCATAACTGTTCATTTTTATGTATCAAATTAAAATTATAAATCTGGATTTTTGGTTAATTAAATTTCTTAACTATTCAGCGTGTAACTGTATTTTTTATTTAGCTCTTGTAGTTTGGCGATCGTCAAATGTTTATAACTAAGGTGTCAAATAACATGCGAACATTCGCGAATTTGCACGTATTGGCGAATTAAGGTCACGTGGTTTGCAATGGTGAGTGGTGATCAATAAGTTCTATGGGGAAAATCTAGATTGGAGTACTAAAAAGTCAGAAATCGCCAAAAACGTAAAGTTACTGTATACCGTTTTCGTGATCTTTTCTCTTAATTTTTTTTTTTTATTTCAGAAAAAAGTTAATTAAAATCATAGTTTCTAGTTTTTTTTTTTGTATTCAAGACAAAAATATTTTGCGTTCTTTTATTTTTATTTCTTCAAAAGTGTATTAAAAAACATCGTTTGATACACGTGGACATTTGTTATTGCAGTCTCGGCTCAAAAACACAACAAAATTTCTCCACTTATATACATATATATATATATATACACATAAATGTATTCTTAATATTAAAATTTTACAATATTTTTTTCACATTTTTACTATTAACTATAGAGTTATAGTGTGTAAATAATTAGTCTGTGTTTTTTTGAAAAAAAAAAAGCAACCCTAATAAAAGACACAAATTGGGTCAATGGTGTGATGGTGTGACTACGAATCAGGTTAAATTGTCAAAAAAAAAGTAAAAAAGTTAAAAAAAAAAGTATAAATAAAATGAACCATAGTCACACTGGTGTGACAATTTGGTGTGACTATGGATCGGTCATGGTTTTCAGTAACATTAGGCAAGACCAGATCCTACTAAGATTATAAATGCGATAGTTTGTGAGGATGGATGTTTGTTACTCTTTCACGAAAAAACTACTGAACAGATTTGGATGAAGTGTTGAACACAGATAGTTTATTATTGGATAACAACCTGGATTTACACATAGCATACATTATATCCCGGTAATATGATCCCGCGATCATAAGCTAGTATGCCGTAATATAAGCGCACAACTGTGTTTAGGCACTGTTTTATTTAGATATTCATTTAAGTATCGCCTAGTTTTGGGGAAAGCGGGCTAGGGATTCAAGTTTTAGAAAAAGTTCGGCTGTCTACATTTCGGGCACTCATTTGTGTCACTTTCGAAAACTCCATGCTTAATTTTGTATCGTTTGTAACCCAGTAATATAAAATTTTATTCTTTCAGTATTCGTACAAAGTAAGGATCGCGCGAAACAGTTGTTCAAAGAGCTCATATACGATGGTATCAATGTGGATGTCATACATGCTGATAGAACGCAACAACAGGTAAATAAATATTACACAAATATCTCTGCTCTACTAGTCTTTTCACAAGTAATCTCGAATTTGTTGTGTAAGTGCTCATTCAAATAAAGGGTATAAAAAGACTTAACGAAGCCGAAAGGCACTTATTCTCCCCGTCATTGTGATATTTTTTTGTTCTAGACCATACCTTCCTACCCTTGTGTGGAGGTGTTTAAAGTAAAAATCTTACAATCAAAACTTGTATTAAAAGAAAACTTATCAAAAAGTTGGAACCCCCAATATATCCGTAACTAGAAGGTTCCCAGGTATGGTGTAGAACAAAACAATGATCGCAATGACGGGGAGAACAAGTGCCTTTCGGCTTCGTTAAGAAGTTTTTACACCCTTATATAACTGTCTATATTAAACTTGATTTTGGATGAGATAGTATTCAGCTGCATCCGATCAGACTGGAAACCGACTGGAAGCCTGACTAGCCTTTTTTCAACTTTGGTCCTAAGGCTAGGCAGATGTTGACCATACCACAAATGACCAACATTCCCATTTCCCCAGCGTGACAACGTGGTCCGCAGCTTCCGTGTGGGTCGCATCTGGGTGTTGATCTGTACGGAGCTGATGGGCCGCGGGATGGACTTCCGCGGCGTCAACCTCGTCATCAACTACGACTTCCCGCCCTCCGCCATCGCTTATATTCATAGGTAAGTGTTTGTACGGTCGACCAAGCTATTTTTTACATTTTACAATGTAATTTGCATGTTAAAATGTAAACCAAATAGCTTGGTTCGACCGTACCTAATCTACCCCAGCCAATTTCATGTGTAACCAGATTTGTGAACGTAGACGAGGTAAAAAGTGTAGGTAATTAAGGATCGTAGCAAAAGGCATTCTGTAGTTTCTGTCTACAGGCAACGCGAACAAGGCGTGAGTTTAAGTATTGTATGTGTGGTCAGTGCACTTTGAGCAGCAAAATGCCCGAGCAGTTTTCATTGATAGTTTGATAAAGAGCGGAATCACAACTAAAATACAGTTGAAAATAGCGTGCTATTGATAACTCCCTGTGGCGTTGTGTCCGCTAATGCTTTTTTTTATTATATTTTAATTTAGATTAAGTTGTCGTTACTCGGTATAATATGCGCCATAACAGATACCTACCTACCTACCTATACCTAAATAACGCTAGAGCATCTACTTCGCGTGCCCTGCTTGAGCATTTATGCTTACGTTACTGCAGCAGCTAGCTAAATTGGTTAAAACAAAATCTAGTAACTAAAAAATGGTGCTTATGGAGTCATAGTGATAGTAGGTAGCCGAAAATGGCACGTTTGATTTTCATAAGGATCGTGATACTTGCGTTATCATTTGTGTGCGCCATCCAAAGTTGAGTCCCTTAAATGTTAAAAATAATTTTCTGTTTGTTCGTTAGAATTGGACGTGCAGGTCGTGCGGGTCAGAAAGGTCGAGCGATAACATTCTTCACCCAAGATGATGTCGGCAATCTTAGAAGGTAATAAAACTGTATTACAATGTCTGTGAACCATACAAACAGTGTCTAGTTATGGAAGCACCACCGCCGATACGCATTGTGAGTATGTCACCAGAAGAGCGGGACTGCATCGCGGTGCTTGCGTAATTCCTGGAAAATGTCTAGATTTAAGTTTAGCTCTTAAGACCACACTCCGTGTGCGCATCCGAATCTGTAAACGCGTTGCCACATATTAAATAGTAATTAAGGGGCTCCCCCATGCACACTAGCGCCACTAGTAAAAAAATCAGAACTCGTTAAATACACAATTAATATAAAATCTGATTGACAAAATCAATCTTTTGGTCTTCTAAATTATTTACGTCTGCTTAACTCATTGAAACATAGCTCGCTGTCGTTATAGATACAAAATGGAAAAAAAACGGCCGTTAGCAGCTGTTAGCAATTTTTCTAACTGTAACTACAGTGAAGTATATTTTAATGAATTAAATAGACGTCAATAATCTAGAATTCTAAAGCATTGATTTTGTCAATAGGATTTTATACTGCTTTCTGGGGTCAGTCCACTGATAGGGAGCTGGTATTTAGATTGCAGAAGCGATGCATCAGGTCAATGTGCGGTCTTAAAACAACTGATAGTTGCGAGCCCTATTTTAAATAATTAAAAATTTTAACTTTACCTTCTTTGTTCATATTAGAAACGGCTTTATTTGTGAAATGCAATCCACATCTATTTAAAAAATTATCAGTGGTCAGGAAAAATCCAATACGCACGCAATACGTCAATAAATTATGTCAAGTGAAATGTAAAACCGCACTAATGCAAAAAAGTATTTTTGGTATTGCCCCACGCATATATAATAAAGTACCTAATGTTATAAAAAACTTGACTTTTTTAAAATTCAAAAGGGCGTTAAACGAAATTTTAATTATGAAAAGTTATTATTCAATTGACGATTTTCTAAATGATGATTCATTGACTGATTGATATACTTACTGTTACGCTATACACCTACTGTTATTGACTGATTTATAATTACATACCTACTGTTACTCTTATTGACATATTATTGTTATTCAAGTTGGCATGATGTTATTAATATTCCGTGTGACATTATTAATATTTTTAATTTATTACTTTGAGCATGTTGACATTTTTTAATCTTTTATTACTTTGACCATGTTGACATTTTTTAATTTTTTTTTATAATATGTGCTTAATTCCTATGACATGCCACTTAATGTTAAATTTATTATTTTATTGTAAACCAATTATTACCATGTTGACATTTTTTATTATATGTAAGTACCTAATTCCAATGACATGCCACTTAATGTTAAATTTATTATTTTATTGTAAACCAATTATTTGCATGCCCATGTGACGGCAAAATGTGGAGAACTTTATCATAAATGAACATCTATGTACCTATTACCCATGTTTGCAAAGAATAAATGATTTGATTTGATTTGATTTATATTAATTGGGTATTTAACGAGTTCTAATTTTTTTACTTAAGTGGCGCTAGTGTGCATGGGGGAGCCCCTTAATCCAATTATTAATTTTATTTCAAAAATCTCGTCTAAGACGCTCCCAATCCTGACTATCTTGTCTTTAATTAAAGCATGTAAAACATAAATGTCACATTGTTCCAAATGAACTAGAGCGCCCACCATTCATTACAGGTGTTTCTTTCGCAACAAGTTAGGTTGAATAATGTTATATTTCTCGTCATCGCCCCACAGCATAGCCTCAGTAATGAAGCAGTCGGGCTGCCAGGTCCCGGAGTACATGCTGCAGCTGAAACAGAACCCGAACAAGCGCAAGAAGCTCAAGACGAAGGCGCCGCGCAGAAACAACATCTCCACTATATTGGAGAAGAGGCCTGACAAGTAAGTTGAAAGATATTACTCCGTTCAAAGCTATTTTTAGTGATGTTAATGTTCACTTCTATTCTCCCCCGCAAGTGAATCAAAATCGTCTCCTAATAATAAGTCCTTACGTCATAATCCAATTTTGCAACAACCACCTTTTTAAGTCAGTCAAGGTAGAAGCTCCACGGTAGCCCGCGAAATTAAAATGTTCTTGGGTTTTTTGCAATTTGCAGGTCAGTGTCAGGTTGTATATTGATTAAAATATGATTAGCGGCTGTAAGACGTATGTAGTTACAGAATTATAATCATTAAAATCATCAATACAACCCTCGAAGTTTATGTAACTGTATTGAATGACTTTTTCATGAAATAGTAATTCAATACAGTTACATGAACTAGGCTTCAGGGAGGTTAAACAACAGGTTTTTACATTTTGTTTTTTTTTTTGCAGAAGGAGGTTAGAAGCCGCCAATGAAAGTTTAAAAGAAGATAAAACAAAAACCACTGAAGCAATAAAGAATGCTAAAAACAATAAACAAAGAAAAATTCAAAATTTAGAAAAACAGAAACAAAATAAGGATACACCAGAGAAAGGAAAACCAAATAGCAAAAGAAAAAAGAAGAATTTAGCTAAGAACAAGAAAGGTGTTAAATGATAAGATAATATAAGTCTGTTATAAAAGTAATATTAGTTTCATTTAAAACATTCTTAATTTTACTATTTAAATTACATCGCAAATTGAACTTTGTGTCATTGACTTTAAAGTTCTGTTTCCTAAAGCATATTTTTTCTAAATCAACCAAAAGGATTAAATAAAACGGCATTCCATACAATAATAAGTAACATCTATTATAAAATTTTCATACAAAATATACAGTCTTCACGTTGTAGTTAATATTATACAAAAATATCTTTATTTTAAAATTACAACATTAATTTATGTGAATAACTTAGCTTGTAACATTTGCTTGGAAACCTCGTCTATAGATATTCGGATCTTATATCTAACTACCTTATTGGCGACAAAATAGGGTTGAAAATGTTACAAATTAAGTCGACATTAGAAACATAATTTTCAGCCAATCTGTAAATAGAATATGGCACTGATTTTCAAAATAATACACAATGATTTCAAAGAGCCTCATCAAATTGTATAGACGGCAACATTTTAGCATTAATTGGTCCTTAGGTCCTTACACATTTACATTTTGATGGTGGAAATTTTAAACCCCTTAAGCAATAGCTTGCTATTGAATTAGCAGCATTCGGCTCAAGACCGAAAGTTGATAATCCAAAGCACGCTCAACGTTCCTTACAACGTTTCGAATTTCCAAAGCCTCTACAACTGGCTGGTTGGTTCCGTAGCAAAATGAAGCACATTATACAAATATACACTACATAATAGTTCCATAATCAACCAATAATTCTGCGACTCGTCAATATTACAACAGAAGACATTGATCGCTGGCAATTAACTCTGAAGAAATTGGTTACCGACAACCAATATTTAGAAGACAATGGTTGCTGCCAGTCAATAATTTACTTTTTAATGTACTTTAATTTGCTACAAACTTATAGATTTCAATAACCTGGATGCTTATAACCTAAAAAATATTCGTATGTTAGAATTTTTTATTTAAACCAAATCAAAGGTAGCAGAACTATTTACACGTTTAACAAGAGTTAATCAAAACAATGGCTTGGTATTTTATCTTAGCAAACAATATTTGGCAAGTTTAAAATTCAAGCTATAGTCAGTCTTCATTGAGAATCAATTATTTTGGTTCAATTGATGTCTTATTTTTATAAAGGACATATCTACTAACTGGGTTGTGGAGGTCAGATAGGCAGTCGCTCCATGCAAAATACTGTTACTCAGCTGCATCCAGTTAGAAAGGGAGTCGACCCCAAAATAGTAAGGAAAAGTCTAGGCAGATAGGATAGGATGACGAGTAAGACAAATTCAATACCTAATTGTGCAATTATCCACCATGGAGTCTAAACCATTATTCTGATTATAATCAAAACGTTAACGCCTAGAATCGAGACGATCAAACAAGAGATTCTTGACAAAATGGCAAGTTTAGTGAAAAGTAAAAAAAAATTACAAAAATAGAACTTATGTAAAAAATTATACATAAATAGCTGATTTACAGAGATCTCGGGCGAAAATTCATTTTATACAAGCAGTTTTCTTAAACCTAAAACGATATCTTAAACAAATTAATCATATTTACAGTTTTTGAAAGTGACAGGAAACAAGAACTTCTTAAAAATATAGAAATTGAGTAAAACAACTTGCTAGCAGAATTAGCAACCCATTACTTAGCACATATACACGTACCGAACAACGATGCATTACAACACATAATATACAAAGCATAAACGCAATAACCAACAAGACATCCAACACAGAAGCAAATGGTTGCTGGCAACCAACACCAAAAAGTCCTTCAAATATTCACCACTTTACTAAAGTCACCAATCAATACAGCCAACATTGGTTACCCACCAACCAACATCCCCGAAGCACCCGGTTGCCAGCAACCTAAATCTATTCACACAGCCAATCGCACGGCAATCTTGGCATCTTATTTGCTGGCCAGGGCAAGTAGCCAGCAGTCTTGAAGATCCAGTAGTCGTAGGACACCTTACTGATGAGCAGCACCAGGATGAGCACTTCCAGGCCTATGATGTAGTAGATGTAGTCCGTCCAGTCGCGGGGAGTGTGGCACACCTGGGACTCCACCAGGTCCACCACGGGGACGTTGTCGTCGCACTCCAGCATCTTGTAGTCGGGGATGTTTTTGAAGTTTTCTAGAAGCCAGGGCTGGAAAAGAAATGTACTTACATTTGTGTACCTATGCTAAATCCAGGATTATACTAAAATTAGGCAGAACCTTTAAGAAGAATGAGTTGAGTAACAACAAGGTTCTCAGGGCTGATTGGGGAATAGGTCATTTCCCGGACTTCGATTGTTGAAAATTTATAACTTTCCACACTGGTTTCAACTGAGACTTAAAATTGTTACATCAATTGGCTAGAGCTAGACGCTGGACTGGTTTGTCTAAAAATTCAGACACTCCGTTATAAATTGACAGAAATATTCATACAAGTGCAGAAAGCCAGTGGCCATAGCCCTCATAATATGAATGTACGTAAAGGAAAGAGCACTTGAGGGTGCCAATTAATAAGTAACTTCGAGTTAACAGACATGTAAAGGACGGCCTCACCTTGAGCATTTTCTCAGTGTTGCAGTCACAGTGTATGAAGTTACCAGCGATGGAGAAGGCAGGGCCTGTCGTGTCGAAACGGTTTGATAGCACGTACGTGTGGATCTGGAACAAGCATTGATCATGTTAAAATCCAGCTATTGTTCACTGATTACGATATGCGTATAAAGGACAAACACATGCCAGTTCTTCAGCTTAAATAGATACTAATTAAGTATCTCTTGGTCTTCTCACACTCTCATCGCTTATTCCTATAATAGGCAACAGCCTAATGCCGGTTTCCTCTAACACGAAGCGACACATAGGTAAATGAAAGCTTAATATTATTGTAGGTACAGTTGGAATTTCAAAATTTAGAAAATCCAACAGTGAGTTTCCATGGCATTTATTTAGATGTCGCCTAGTGTAAGTGAATTACTTAGAACTGAAGAATCATCAAAGCGTTGTAGGAATTTGTGTCTTAAGGTTAAAACTCACAGTCTTCAACTTGTTGTAAGCGATGGAGAAGAGCATGAAGTTGTCGATGAACTTGGTGCCCTCCAGCTCCAGGATGTTGGGGATGTCGTTGTGGTCTACTATCAGCTGGCGCAGGTGCTCGTACGTGGGGTCGTCGGCTACGGTCTGGAGGGAGGTTATCTGGAAGAAATAGGAAATGACGAGTCATTATTTTATGAAAGGGAGGACTGAGGAGTGTAGAGGCCTTTGTTGGGAGCAGTCTATTTAGTAGCGGGGGTTAGAAAATTGTATAATATTGTTTAGGTAACTCCTAGACACTATGTAGAGTGCCTTGTTTTTTTTCCGGATGGGAAATCATCAAATGACTCCTCCCGCTCTGAGCTCGGAGCGGGAGGGAGTGTCTGACTTTTACTGACTAAAACCCATCCATGTTCCTTTATTGCCCTTTGTGTTCCGGGGCCACGGTATCTCTTTCGAACAGTCCCGCAGCCCCGGACTATGTAGTGCATGGAATCAGGTTCTAAGGTGCCTTCTGACCTGGTAGTTGGTTAGCTGTAGCCAAAGTTACGACCGCAGCACAGTGTGATTTAGTGAACAAAAGTCGTATAGACCCCATGCTCGCCCCAGGGGGGGTCCATACGTGTGTCCTGTATTCATATAAAAGATGACCTCTATTGACATCAAACATTTAACCTGATCTAGTTTTGAGGTCTAGGATTCTATTAGTATTTAATCTATCGTTGACACCATCTTGAATTCTAGATTCTGTAAGTACACTAGCACAAATAAAATAATCTAGAATCAGAAAACGAAAAACACGACCATCATGAATAGATCGCTACGAGACACAGAAGCAGATAAGACCACAGTTCAGATCTACTCACATTATTACAAGACACGTTTAACTTGACAGTGTTGGGCGGCAGGTCAGTGGGCAGCGAGGTGAGGTTCCGCTGCGAACAGTCCACGGACACCAGGTTCGTGATCTCGTTGCCGAGGAACTCCAGGCGCTCGGGGATGCAGGTGCAGTTGATGTCCGCTGGCTTGATGTTCAGGCAGCTGGCGTTGAGCTACAGAGGAATATTTTTGTTAGATGGTGCCTGTAAAGTTGGCGAAGTCATTATAAAGCTCGCTTTCAAGCTTTATAAAACTGCACAAAGATATGCAAAAGCAGAATAACAACAGTAGCATATGCAGCGTGTAATGTTCCCACAACTGGGACATAAGCCTCCTCTCTAGTAGAGCTAGAGTGGTATGACCTCGCAGGCTTAATGCGGTTTGGCCAATGTCGCATGTCTTCGAATTGTTGGTTATTATAGGACATGTCGGTTTCCTCACGATGTTTTCCTTTACCGTTTTGAGAGCAGTAGGTAGTGATGAAATAAATTACACCAAGTGGCTGGATTCCAACCCACGCCTACCTATAACTAGACCATAATCATTGGACCACCACTGCTCTCTCACAAATACCTATTTTAGGGTGTGAGTTAATGGTCCTTTCACAAAGCCATCAAAAGAATGAATTTAAATATGGAGGATGTCATGTGAAGAATGAATGAGTTGTTGAAATGAACTCAACACACCACATAAAGAAAGAGATTATAGAAAGTAAAAGAAAGAAATAAAGGAAAAAATATAATTTTGCATAAATAAACCCACAAAAAAATTAACCGCCCATTTTAACACCACTACTGTGCAATAAAAAGCTTTCTATTTTGTTATAGTAAACATAGACTATTATACACAAGCACATCTATTAGGTACATAGAGGAGACTTACATGAGAAGACAGTCGAAGGTCAGAAGATGAGAAAAGTTAGTATATAGGAAAGTTAACGTAGAAATACGTACTACCTCTTTCTGAATTCTCAGATGATCAATCTGAACTATCCTGACATCCCTGAACCAGTTGAAGCTGATGTCGAGCGCGCAGTACGTGTCCTGGTAGTTGAGGAACGTCACCAGCGAGGAGTTGTTCGTCTCCATCGCCTTCTGGAAGTTCTTGCACGGCAGGTATCTGTTGCCTGGAGATGTTAGGTAGGCATTACTTGAGGGTTCGGTTTAGGCATTGAAATCAAATAACATCTCATCACTCATCAGAGCATTTATTTACAGGCACTTTTCAATTATTAAGAACGAACGAAAAAAGATGAATACAGTCCCAGTCGGGCATAATAACTTGTCAATCAAAGTACTGTAGTTGCCACTCCAAAGCGCACTTCTCTATAGAAAAGAACGGGCACGAATCTTAAAACATTGGTAACATCATTCATGTTAAGACTACGTGAGACCGATGTAACAAAACGTACATTGAATGTTGAACGTGTGTTTCCCGGCTAACAGGACTCTAAGACAGCAGTATTACTTGGAACACCTTGGAACACACAACAACTTGGAACTTGAGCTGATCACGTATATACATTTTGAAGCATTTAGTTGAGGGCGATCATTACTGCATGGACATTAGGCTCTCTCTGGCCGATTAGGACTCTTTCTTCGTTTAACTACTGGTGATTCCAAGTCCTTACCTGACAAATCCACAGAGATCTTCCGGTTGCTATGCACCAAGCTCAGCGGAAACTCGGTCAGGTTGTTGGCTGAGGCGTCCAGCACACTCAGGTTGAACAGGTAGGCGAAGGGACGCTGTATCGAAGGCTGCAGCTTGGCAGTCGTCAAGTTGTTGTTGGAAATGTTAAGACAGGCCACTGAAGAGTATTTTGGAAACTGTCCTGTAAGTGGAGGATGTTTAGTTAATCTCTGGATTTTTTGTTTGTACCGGGTGACAGGTTATAAGTGATCGATATCTAAACGAATGGTTGGACCCATCATGATAAACTAGTTTTACTATAGGACATGGACATCATGGCAGTAATCCTCAAAGGTGTACCTAATGGTGCACTCAAATGCCAGTTAGGCTAAAGGCTCGGCGCAAACGGGCCACCAACCTCAGCCACCGGTGGCTGTCACCGACGCTGTAGCGAGTGGCCGCCACCGGCCATTAAGTGAACTAGTTTTGCAGTTTTATAGTAACGTGAATAATTGGAGATTTTTTAGCGCTATCCTACACCCTTAATGGGTAGGCTGTGCCCCTACAGTGGGGACCTTTAGAAGTTGATGATGATTAAGTATCATTATTTTTAAATTAAAAATAGTGATGGCAGCCCCCGACGGATATTCTTGGGTATTTTATTAAGTTGGGTTTTTTTTAAATTATTTTATCCTTTTTCAATTACTTTTTAACCGTCGTAGGATTTTTCACAATTTTTAATTTTGCTTTTTTAACTTTTTAGAGAGCATCAAAACTGGACTAGTAGTTTTGGAGAAAAACGGCAACATGTATTTGCACAAACAAACATTCAACCCCAAACGCATACACCGTCTGCGCTCCGTGTCGTAGGTAAAAAAGCGTGTGAACTGCTTGTCGCTGGCTACCGGTGGCTGTGGTCGGTGGCCCGTTTGGGCCGAGCTAAATCCCATGTAATAAGGCTATTTTTCGCGGTTTAACTTTTGGTCCTTCAGTAAAAGCTGTTCATAATAATCGGTCACTGATTTATCTGTCACCCAATATGTTCGAAGGATAGCTAGAATAGCAGCGGGATGAAAATAGCCGGATCGAGAGAAGATCGAAATTTGTGGCGTGTCATTTTTGAGGCCTACGTCCTGTCATAGACGACGACGTAAGTAAAATCATTCCCCAGAGTATTTTACGTTTTACCCAGATGTTGCCCTTTTGAAGGCATGATTTTAAAGGAAGATATTGAGTTTTCAGTAAACCTGAGATGAGGGTAGGTTTTTATTTATTTTATTTATTATGAATAAGACAACCCACATACCAGAGGGGCATACAGCAAACGAACAGTAAACGTTATAAGAAAAAAGAAACATGCATTAGAATGTACCTATGTAATGCATGATCTTAAGGTTTATAATTGCGCATCAAACAAGCGTGTTAGAGCAAACCAAGCAATGAGACACAGCATTTCTATCAAAAACTTAGTCGAATACTTACTTGGGACTTTTGTGTTGTTATTTTCCATTCCTTAAAGAAATAAATAGAGGAAATATGTTTATAAGCATTATCAGGGTATATCCGTGCAAAATTAGGTAAGATAAATGAGATATTCAGTGTTCTGCGAGTTGCAACCAGTCTTACCAAAGTGGTATCGTATTACCCAGTATGAACTGGGTTGTGGAGGTCAGATAGGCAGTCGCTCCATGTAAAATACTGGTACTCAGCTGCATCCGGTTAGACTGGAAGCCGACCCCAAAAATAGTTGGAAAAGGCTAGGCAGATGATGAGTGTTCTGCGAGTTACATGACATGCTAGAAATGAATATATTAATATAGATATAGGTCCATGCTAGTAAACTTTTGTTACTGATCAAAAAAGGTAGAGGTGTTATTTTGTGTCAATTCTTGTTAAAACCATCACCAACTACTCAATCACAGATGGTATGCCATCTGTGATTGAGTAGTTGGTGATGGTTTATATGCATAAGCATATCATAACTAAGTAGTTATAATGTTCCCACTGCTGGGACACACGGCCTCCTCTCGATGCTCTCATCGAGTGGAGTGGGTGTAATCCATATTGGTAGATGTTTTGGATGTTAGGAAGCAGCAGGTCATAAGATGCCTCACCAGGAATTGTTAAGGGACAATCGTTTTAAAGTCTGGAGATTTGGACTGTCAATATTCTCCTGACCTTATACCAATTTGTTGTTGTCGCAGCATGTCTTCTTCTTCCAAACTTCTCTATTAGTCGTCATCTTACGACTCACTCCCTTTCTGCCCATTTCATCTGTCACAACAGTCCATTCATCGTTTCTTTTTGGACTCTCTAATAATAATTGGCGCTGGTTCACAGCCCAAGTAACTTAAATAGATTTTAGTGGATATAACGGGTTGCAGGAAGGTACAAGTCATCATCTCAGCACGTCACCTCAAAAACAGAGCTGTTCTTACCGACGATCTTGTCAATATTCCCGTCAGTGAAGGCCATGGAGGCGAGCCGTCGGAACATGGCCTGGGACACATCCAGCTCGTCGATGGACGAGTTCAAGACGTGCAAGTACGTCGTGTTCTGCGTTACTGGAACAAAAATTGGTTGGGTTAAAGAAAATGTTGATTTTGAGTGAATATGTTGAGCAAGATAGTTTTTTATTTGCCACAAGCCATGTGCTGGTGGGATTTCCATCGGCAAATTATTAAGAGCTTGGAGGTTTAGTTTTTTATCTTTGTATATTGTTTATTGGTGTAAATATCACTTATCTATAACATCCAAAAATAAATTACAAACTTTCACTCCCTGTTTGATCACCTAAAGGGATGAATTTTCTTTAACGCTTTCTTAGTGCTCAATTAATAGCTATTTAAGGATATCATGCATTTGCATTTCTCCGCGTCGTCAGGTATCAATCGCTGTTCTTATTTGTTTTTGTAGAGTGGACCAGGGCCTAAGTAAGTAAGCATTAGGTACTTTACTAGGATCTAAAGGAAGGACCATCAATTATTCTGGGTCTATATATCATTGACCAAGTTAGTTACATAAGTTAGTACGAAAAGATGTTAGGAAAAGGGCAATGACCGCTATTCTCATGTTAACTGGCACCAACTATAGCTATTATGTGCATCTACTTGTGTAGCTAGGCACAGAGCAATATCTAGGTACCATTATCTGTAGTGGCTGCCTCTGATAACCTTTAGTTCCCAGATATAAAGTTTGTTTTCAATAAAGAGGCAACAGAGGCGATGGTTTATCGTTTAAATTATGTACTGCTAGCTTTTACCGCAGTTTCACCTGGGTGGAGGTCAGGAATTATCTCACGGGGACTACTACTTGGATATAAAGTACCCTATATGTATTACCCTTCATTTCTTATGAATTCGATCTGAAAGGTAAAAAAACAGAGACTTTCGCATTTATAATTTTAGCAGATATTGTTTAGCCATGGGCTTTAAATTATTTATTTAACTGTATATAGCGAGTTGCTGTTTAAGCGAGGGCCTCCTTTATGAGCCGTGTACATGATTCTGACAATGGAATATTGAGAGCCATATATGAAGCTAATTATTTCTTTGTATATGGCTGTCAATATTCCTGCTAACAATTTTTAATTAATATTTTTATTTATTAATGATTTTGTAATTTTAATTTTAATAATTTTAAATTTTAATTTTAATTTGATTTGCAATTGTAATGATTAAATTTTAAATATGTTCAACTTATTTGATAAAATTAATGGATACGAGAACGTAAACTTACTCGTACTTCATTCATATTTATCCGTATGGGCGTCTTGCCTGAATTAAATGAATATTATTATTTCTTGTTCTTTAAATTTCTTCTCTCGTAAGAGAGTACAAAAACCCACGGGCCGTAGCCAAGGTTGTAGGGGGAAGTTTAAATGGAGAATGTTGATGATATTGTAGAAGAAGTTAAGAATTTCCGGGTGATGCGACACGTGCTCAGAATTGTGGCTTTTTGAAGCAGATGAAGTGTGTGGGGCGAAATGTGTAAAGTGTTTAAGCTTTGCATAAGAGATTTCTGTACGATACCAGTGGAAGAGAGCACTATAGGGACGATGTGGACGGTTTGTGCTTCCCACTGGGTTTTTATTTCTATGGCGAGGTCTTGATATTTACTAAGCTTTTCAGATATTGTAGTTTGAATGTTGTGTGAGTTTGGGATAGCTATATCTATTAGGTAAACTGTTTTGTTGGTTTTGTCGTGAAGGATTATATCTGGTCTATTGAAATGTATAGTTTTGTCAGTTATTATAGTCCTATCCCAATAGATTTTCTGATTCCTATTTTCTAGTGTTATTTCGGGTTTATATTATAGTATGGTTTCATCTCACTTATGAGTTTATATTTGAATGCTAAGTGTTGGTGTATAATAGAGGCAACTTGGTCATGTCGATGCTTATAGTCAGTCTGCGCAAGTGATTTACAAGCTCCTGTAATATGTTGTATGGTCTCAGAGGCAGTGTTGCAATGTCTGCATAAGTCAGTCGGCTGATGAGGGTCTTTAATTATATATTTCCTGTAATTACGAGTAGCTATTATTTGGTCCTGGATCGCTAGCATAAATCCTTCCGTCTCGGGAAATAGCTCGCCTCGTTTGAGCCATTCGTTCGACTTAGCTTTGTCGACGTGTGGCTGGCTCAGATAGGCTCGGTGTCTCCCGTGGAGGGCCTTGGCAGACCAAGCGGCAATTTTTTCTTGTGTGGTTATGAGTAGTTCATTCATTTGAGTGTTTCTATTGTGTAGGTTAAGTGGCGTAAGTTTCGTATCGTTTTCGGTTACATGTTTGTGTAATGATGAATTTTCGGATTTGTTATGAAAGTACGCTCTGAGTGATTGTATTTGTTTGTTGTGTAAGTTGTGTATGTCTATAAGGCCTCTTCCTCCTTCTTGGCGCGGCAGAGTAAGTCGCTGTATGCTTGACTTTGGATGGTGTTTTCTGTGTTTGGTAAGAGATGTATTAATAATGCGTTGTAATTTTTTGATATCTGTATTTGACCAGTGTATGATTCCAAAAGAGTAAGTGAGGATGGGTATTGCGAATGTGTTGATTGCTTTAATAGTGTTTTTGGAGTTAAGGTTGGTTTTCAAAATGAGGTTAATGCGGTGTGAGAATTTATTGACCAGTTATTATTATTATATAAGTACCGATACCTATCGTAACAGAAGCCGAAGAACATTTAGAAGCCTTTACAATTTAATATTTTGTCAAGTTTTACTTCAAAGCAATTTTATTTGGTGTATTTACACTCTATAGAATTAAAATAACATAAAGTACATAACTAACATAACAATTAACTAAAAAAGGCGTTAAAAAATCTCCTCAACGCTTTCAACTGGTACCTAATGTACAATATCTGACTGTACTTTCAGGACAAACATCACTGACTGCAAATAACTGCAAACGTCTGCTAATTGAACTTACCTGCAGCTAGAGCAACTACATGCAATTAACATAATAATTTACTGCCTTTTTGCTATTTTTAACTAAGTATGGTAATTGCAAGTAATGGTAGATGGTTGATTAAAACAATTGCTTTGTGACCTATTAAAAGCTATCAATTTAATTTTGTGGCCATTTCTAAACCACACATCACACATCTAAACTGATATTTTTGATGTGTGATAAATGATTATAGTTTAGACATGACCACAAAATTAAAAAAAAAATATGTCCGAGTAAGTTTGATTATTTCTATAAGGAGCGCTTTATTTCTTGTATTATTTGAGTGCTAGATTCTTAAATCACTCAAAAACAAGAAACATTGTAATAGCCCTCTTAACATTACTTTGACTAGTAAAAGGGTAAACATATAAAAGTAACACAAAGGTGGTTACCACTAGACCACCATTTCTGACTTCACCTCTGTCTAATTATGACTAAGTTATGAGCAATCAACTTTCCTATGTGTCGGTTTGGCAGGCACCTATTTCTTAAGTTTGGCTTCAGTATCACATTTGGATACCAAACATCATCATCTGCCTAGCCTTTTCCCAACTATGTTGGGGCCGGCTTCCAGTCTAATCGGATGCAGCTGAATACCAGTATTTTACAAGGAGCGACAGCCTATCTGACCTCCACAACCCAGTTAGTACTGGGTTCGGTTTGCTCCTGATAAGTTTCCGCTGCGATGAAAATGAAAAGCACTCATGAAAATGAAAATTTAGATAAAAGTTGCAATAAAAAGGGATTTACGGGGGCAAAAAAATCGATCTAGTCTCATAAATCTGGAAAAAATCATTTCCTCTATATTCACCCGAGCAGGGCACGGTCGCTCAGGAACTAGCTATACATACAGACAAACGTGGCTCATATTTACTAGGATAATGGAAAATAAACTAAATATTTATAACTACTGTTTGTGTGACTAGTAGCCACTCAACTTCTAATGGCTTATTGAATTAGTAGCAATGTCAATTAAGACAGTAATTAATACGTATTTGTTTTGCAGTAGCTATTAATAGATTAAGTCAATAATACCTATTCGGAATAAATATCAGAGGCTATAAATATGACATCCCAATGTTTTGTTTTCTGTAACTTTCCTGTAAATACATGAGGCTACAACACAATTCATTTTCCGGGGCCTATTTGGCGCAGCCGTGAGACACACAATATTATCCTTTTTTTTTTGTTTAGATTTAGTTTTTTTTGTGTGCACGCATGTGCCAAATAATCATGTTTTCTTTCCCTCTTCCTTTTATTTCTATTCACCATCATCACTGTGAACCCCTGCGTCAATGTCCCCAAGACTGCGCGAGTCTCAATCAGGTGTTGACCGCGATCTTCTAAATGTTATCCACCTATTTCTACATTAAAAATGCTAATGTAACTATCTGGCTGACCGTTTGTCTGGCTGTCGGCTGAACTGATTTGGATACAATTTAGTGCACAGGTTGGCAATGACCTGGGTTAGAACATAGGATACATTTTATCCCTGTAAAACGTTCCCTTGGCATAATTTTAACGCTGCGGGAAAACGCTAGTCACTTTATAAGTCGGTCTGTCTATCTAAGGTGTACTCACTCGCAGAAGCCAGCGCCTCCTTCAGTCTGACGCTGTCCAGGTCACAGCAGAACACGGCCATGCTGCCAACCTTGGTGCAGTTGGGCTCAGCTGGGCACCTGGAGCGCGGCATGTGGAAGCACTTGCCCTTGTTCAGGTGCTGGTTGATGGGTTCCGGCTTTTCGGTTGACGCTGGCGGTTGCTGGAAAAAAGTAAGTTGTTAGTTATTAAAAAGAAATAAAGGAACTCTTTTTTAACATAAAAATAACATGTATTCCGTGAGGTATTTAGGCAACTTAAACGCTGAAGCTTTAGCTTTGAAACTGACTAACGTGGTGCGTAGGTACCTAAGTCAAAAATAGCAACTTTACAGGAGATTGAAAAAACTGCATAATTAGGTAATGGTACAATACCATTTTATAATCTGTGTTCACTTCAAATTAGATACAGACGTTGCTTGTTTCTGTGATTGACTGAAACAACGCGTATCCGATTCTCTAGCAAATGGCATCAAAAATCAAAATTAAAAAACCGCAGAGTGTTAGAACTTCAACGTGTGTTTTCACACAATGTTCAATTTGCGCTGAAACTTCAACTATTTGTATGACTTTCAATAGTTTTCATATCGGGCAATAATAAATTGTTGTACAATCAGTACATGACAGGGGATTTATCATCATTAGAAATATTCTGTTTTCGAACACGTAACCTGCTTGACGTAGAACATCTTCTAAATATTTATTTATTTAAAAGATATTAAATAAAAAAAGTAAGTATTGAATTTGCACTATAACAAAAAAAACATAATATTGACTTATGTAAATGAACTAGTTATGTTAATATGTGGAGATGGAGCTATTTACTACTTATGCTAATTTTAATTAACACATTGCTTGGCCATGAATCTTCGCATAAATTAAACTGACCAGTCAACAACTCTTTTCTTTTGTAAAATTGCATTTTTAGTCTCATCATATTTGAAATACTTAGAGGCTTAACGTTACGGCTTAACTTTCCGAGGCACGAAGGAAACTCGGTATGTAATTGATGGTCACCCATCCACATACCGACCTCGGCAAGCGCGGCTTAACCTTTAAGTTCAACCCGTACGGCTGTTATTAGCCACGAGCTCCTCGAGTGGCGAAACTATGCAATAATATTTACCTATATTAGGCTTGTCGGGTGGGATACTTATTCCATGAGTGACAAAACTAAAAATAGCATCCTTGAGTAACTAAAGCCGCCGTGTGAAGGTTCAAACAGCAGCCGCCTCAAGTAGCAGTACTTATATAGCCTTCAAGAGGAATGAGTGCCGATACTAAAAATAGCCTCCGTAAGTAGTAACACTTCACTGCGAGTCCTGCTAGCCACCTTGTCGACTAGCTAATCAATCTATTTACAGCGCTTAATTAAGGTTCGTGCTGAATGTAAAACACAACCTTATTTGGGTGATTAATGACCATCTTTTATACTTTTACCCCTAAAGATGTAATAGTTCTAGAATGACATAATAGTTTAGTTTAAACCTCTTAACCATTGTACTAGCTACATAGTACAAAAATACTAAAGCGTAATCTGTATCATGAATAACTAACATCAAAATTCTGAATCCCGCTATTACAGTTAGTACTGGCCATAGGTAAAGAAAACCCGACAACAACTGACGCGCGGGAGTTCACGACACAACACTGTCCTCGACCAGACAGTGTTGCGTCAGGTTAACTCCCGCGCATCCCTTTTCTAGGGAGGATGAAGAACTTTACTCTGCCGTGCCTTTCCGGTGTGCGCTGGGCTAAAATAACAGTAGCTGTGTGTAGCTGTAATAACAGAAGTTTTCATGTAAGTTTCAGATAATGTTTTATACTCATAAAAACTATAACTTGCACTACTTAATCTGTAAACATTACCTATTTGTACGCCTTACAAGGCAGCACATAGTGAAACACAACTTTCAAATACGTTTTTTTGTCACAATCACAAAAAAACGTATTTGAATTAAAACTCGTTATCTCAATAGTCTAGCCTCATATCAACCTGCACACGGACCATCCAGTATCCATTTCCATCCTTGCTTTTCTTCACCACTTCGGCATAATAGGCCTATCTCTCAATAGTATAATATTTAAATAAATAAAGTGTAGTCCGTACCTCTCTCTGCGCAAGCGCCTGCTGCTCGGATTCGTCGACCCTCATCTCTATGAGTGGCACGTGCAGGACGAGGTACACCGTCAGGACCCATATTGACACCTGCGGACAATACAGAATACACAATGTAGTTTTATACGAGGGAAGTTGTAGTGCAGATGTTGTTGCAGTTTTCGCAAGTGTCGTAAGGGTCTAGATTTCTACCGTTACCAGCAGTCATGTGTACCTATGATTGTGAACACAGTTATAGATAATTTGAAACACCACTAAAAATCACAGATTCAGTACGTTAGTGCGACCATCATCATCATCATCATTTCAGCCGAGAGACGTCCACAGCTGGACATAGGCCTCCCCCAAGTGTCGCCACATTGACCGGTCCCGTGCGACTCGCATCCAGCGGATTCCCGCAACCTTGACCAGGTCATCGGTCCACCTAGTGGGAGGCCTTCCAACGCAACGTCTTCTGGTTCGCGGTCGCTACTCCAGAACTTTTCGGCCCCATCGGCCATCCGTTCTGCGAGCAATGTGCCCTGCCCAGTGCCACGTAAGTTTGGCAATTCTTCGGGCTACGTCGGTAACCTTTGTTCTCTTGCGGATGTCTTCATTTCTGATTCGATCGCGCAAGGAAACTCCGAGCATAGCCCTCTCCATTGCCCTTTGTGTGACTTTAAGCCTTCTGATGAAGGTACGCAATACAAAAACAAGTTATATAAAAAAGATCACGGTTCTTATGAAAAACAGCAATTTTACAACAAAATTAAATTCTAGGAACATAACCACAAAATAATATTGTTACAATCCTGTTTGGTACGGCTATCATGATTCGCCACAGAAGGCATGCAAAATATAAATGGTAGGTAGTACGTTTCATTTACATTTACCTCTTCCTAAGCAAAGTAGGCACCTGCATACGACTACTTAGATTTTATCAGTAACTAAACACCTGTAGATCCTTACCAACGACTTATTACTACGAAAACCTTGAGATTTTCCGACACGTTTTGCAAGTGAGGATGCAATAACATCGTGTTACATAAAGGTATATAAATAAACTATTTATGATAGACTAGCTCTGTTTATTTGTAGCACACGTTGTGGTTGAATCGCGCCATGTGGTCGAGATTCGTGCCATGTGTACGGCTAATAGCTAACGTTAAATATAGGTTGTAAGTAGGTATGTAATTAGCTAGAATCTCAACGCTTAATATAATATTATGAGTCTTGCAATTTCGTATCGGCACGAACAAGTTACTTCATACATTTACAAGGGTCATAAACGGACGCTTCACGAAGTCGTCAACCAAGCATTCTGTATGTACATCAAACTAACTCTACATAAAGAAACTAAAATTAAAAATTTTAAAAACCCCCCGACACAAAAAATAAACTCTTAAAACTAACAAATAATAGTTTAAACCTATTATAATCATCGTCACAATATAAATATTAAGTGAGTTCAAATATTTTTATTTTCCAAGCGTCGTCGTCGCGTCGGGGAACCGCCCGACCAAATTTCGAATCGATCGGAGATAAGGATGTTAGTCAGATCCCCTCACACACTAGAATAGAGCTGATGATCTTCAAACGGCTGAACAGATTTTCATGAAACATGACTAAGAACACTCGGGATAAAATGATCTATGACACAAAAATAACTAAACGAAAATCGGTTCATCCGTTTGGGAGCTACGATACCACATACAGATACACAGACCGACACGCTTAACTTATAAAACCCCTCTTTTTGGTCGGGGGATAGAAAGATTGCTGGGAAACGAGCATTTTTTTGGAGTCAAAATTTACTTTGACAGTGGTTATGGGTAGTTGGAACTCGAAGCATAAAAGTCTGTCTTACGTAATACCTAGTAACAGGGATATGGAGATCAGATAATTCCATCCGGTTGGACTGGAAGCCGACGCGAACATACCTAGTTAGGACGGCTAGGAAGCAAAGCAAAAGCAATAATGAAGGTGGTAGCGAGAGAGACTGCTTGCCCAAAAATCAGAGAACATCGTCATCTGCCTAGCCTTTTCCCAACTACACACATCAAAAATGTCTAGGGATCAAGCATTTTTATGCGGATTTCTTGAGATTGAGATGTGGCTTTGTAATAAATTTATGATTTTATAAATTTATATGGATCCTTTTTGGTGCATTTCATAATTTGAATCAGGAACTCTCAATCAAATTCGAGTAAAAGATGAAAATAAGCTGTCAATATTTTCCCTATAAAAACATACAACGCATTGAAGACATTATTAGTGCTACTGTTTCCCTACTACTGATTAAAACCAACGTTATTATGGAGCGGCGACGTCATTTAAGCAGGGAAGAAATGCTCAGAGCCGTGGGAATGATAGAAGCTGGTTCCCGGCAACGTACTGTAGCTTTAGCTCTGAATACAAGTCAGAGTGTTATCAGTCGACTTTGGACACGTTACCGAAGCACTGGTACCGTGGCTGAGCGCCAGAAGGACGGTATCGCTGCACCACACGGAGACAAGACCGATACATTCAAATCTTAACTCGAAGAGCTCCAACAATAACCGCCATGATGTTAGCCGTGAGGCTTCATCACTCTTCAGGGAACTTAATTAGCGACCAAACAGTCAGAAACCGCTTGCATGAAGTGAACCTTCATTCCCGAAGACCGCTACGGGTACCACCTATAGCAATGCACAATCGTAGGATTCGATATCAATGGGCTCTTGAACACAGAAATTGGGCAGAAGAACAATGGCGTTTCGTGTGCTTTTCTGATGAGTCTCGTTTTGGTATGAGACCGGATACAAGACGTATACGACACTGGAGAACCCCTGGACGCCAACAGCGATTAAAATCCTGCCAGGAAGTCCATCCTTATAGTGGTGGAACCATCATGGTATGGGCGGGTATTTGGATCGGCGGAAGAACTGAGTTGATTTGGATCAGAGGCAACCTCAACGCTCAAATTTATGCTGAGACGATTGTATCAGACGTCATCGTTCCTCTACAAGTGCAAATCGGTCCCTTATTTCAGTTAATGCATGATAATGCACGACCGCACACCGCAAGAGTTGTAAGACAGACTCTCGCCGCAGCTAACATCAATGTCCTGCCCTGGCCTGCTCAGTCGCCAGACTTGAACCCGATTGAGCATGCATGGGATATGCTACAGAGAAGAGCTCTGCCGAATATGGAGGGTATCCAGTCGCAAGAAGACCTTTTTTTGTTGTTGCAACGAACATGGGCGGCCATTCCACAGCGTGATTTGGATGAACTCATTTTGAGTATGCCAAACCGATGTTCTTGTGTTGTTAGTGTTCGCGGTAGAAACACGGATTATTAATTGTTTAAGTTACCCAATAAAATTTTAAAGAAAACTGTTATTTCAGTCTTTTTTTCGAACTTTAATGTTAGTGGTTCAAATGTCAAAAATCCCTTTATTAGGAAAATGGCAAATTTCTTTATTAATGCAAAGGTGACTTGGTTTATCGTTACTGTGACAAACGAAAACACTTTATTTGATGAATCCTTAAAGAAAATTTTAATTAATATCAATCAGGAGAAAAGTTATTGCAAAAATATATGTTGATCCCTAGATACTTTTGATGTGTGTTGGGGTCGACTTAAAGTCTAACCGGATGCAGCTGAATGCCAGTATTTTACATGGAGCGACTGCCTACCTGACCTCCACAACCCAGTATGTAAACTGGGTAATACGATACCCCTTGGTAAGACTGGTTGTCAGACTTTTTGGGCCAAAAAAAAAAAAAAAGAAAGAAAGATCCGCCGGTACCAACTGCTTAGCGTGCTTTCCGAGGCACGGAGGAAACTCCGTATGTAATAGGTGGTCGGCTTAACCTAAAGATCGACCCGAGCGGCTGCTATTATTTAGCCACGAGCTCAAAAATCAGAGAACATAGAACTAAAAATCAATTACCTACCTACATCATTTTAGTCTCGTGACAAATTAAAACTTGAGATGTGACGAATCAAATATTCCGGTAAGTCCCGTCCTGCCAACCATCTTTACTGTGTAACATTTCCATATAACTTTGATAAACGATCAACAATTACACACATCAACACCTGTTATAATAATTACCGGCATAATTGATCTCTACATCATTACCTACTAACTACCGTCGTACGCGCATTAGGACTAAGGTACTTACAGACAGACGGATAGACCAATTATCTAATAGGTTGTTTCCTCATAAGAGCAGGCCGGAATAAGATTATGAGCTTGACAAATGGCTCATGTGTTTGACTGAAAATGAGGGTGATTATGGGAATTTAGGTGAATGAATAATGTTTGGGAGTTTTTGAAGACCAAGATTGAAGGTAATTGAAGATTGACTGGGCAAGTTTCGACACAGAAATTAACCCGAAAGGCATACCAAGCTTCGCCGTCACCTCCTTCTGCGAAGCAGTAATGCTAGAGAAGGAGGTGGCGGAACGTGAGAGGGAGAGAACCTCACAGCGTCCCGGCCGCCGCGGGAGACGCCCGACCGTAGGCGCGGGCCTGTGGACGGTGGGCTATGGGCTAGCTCGCCGTCCGTCCGTCTCATGACGACAGGCCGTGTCGACGGCGCAGGAGTGTTCCACGCGCGCCTCAAAGAGAGTCAGCAAAAAGGAAGGGGTCCGCAAGGACCGATGCCTGCCGGGGTTAAGGGACTGTTCGAAAGAGATACCGTGGCCCCGGAACACAAAGGGCGATGAAGGAACATGGATGGGTTTTAGTCAGTAAAAGTCTGACACTCCCTCCTGCTCCGCCCAGAGCGGGAGAAGTCATTTGATGATATCCCATCCAAAAAAAAAAGGCTTGCCAAGCTTTATGTTCCTATTAGGACACCATGCATGTTTCTTACGTTTTGTAAATTTTAATTTAACAAAATATAGAGCTGCTATATGTATGCTCTGTACCCGAAGGGGAACCAACGGGTCCGTATTAGGTACTAAGCCTCTGCTGTCCGTCCGTGCTTTTGTCTGTCTGCCAGCTGGCTCTATGTTAAGATCCGTAAAAAAAAACAATTATCTTACGTAGACAGTTGAAATTTTCACAGAATGTGTATTTCTGTTGCCGTTATAACAACAAATAATAAAATAAATCAATAATTAAAGGGGTAAGTACCCCAATACGATAGTACGGGGCTGTTTTTTTTTAATATGGTTAACATAAGAGAAAAATAAGTTTATTTATATGTATTTAAGTAACAAGTCAGTGATGCTGGCGTCATTTTTAACTAATACTGTATCAAATATGTCTACAAGTGAATCCCCTAAATAATACCCATCAAAAACATAAATGTGAAATAAGAGCCAAGTACAATATTATGATATATGCCTTGGTTGTTGACTTCAACGACAAAAGAAGTGAAATCTAAATGGGTGCCAAGTTCAATGGTCAGTCCTGAAATTTATTTATAACAACATAAAATGTAGTTTTTTCTTATAACTTACGAGAATATATTGTAGCCTAAGGTCTGACTTGGCTAGTTCTCATATACGAATTATTATGTTCGATGGTTAGTTTCTATCAGCAAGACAAATTTTCGGAATAATAAAATAAGAAGCGAGTAACAGGTTGAACTTGCGAAGGCTATAATATAATTCGTATATGGAAACTAGCCAAGTTTGACAAGTTTAGGTGAAATAGTTTTTGATTTATGAGGGGCTCCAAATGGTTCGTGTAAGGTGAGCTGCGCGCCAGTATTTGGCTTGACACGCTCCCGCGTGTCTAGATTACATGATGTATCAACACATTGTGACGTCACATCGTTATCTTATCATTGCAGCCTGTATCGTCAAATATTGGGAGCAGTTGATCCCAGGGATTAGGTCCCATGATACTTCGGTAGTCTATCAGTGCGATAGGAATGAGCTCAAAACGACTACGTAAACATCATCACATCGACATTTAGATAAAAGTAATACCGGCTACAAAGATTTGCGGCAATCTGCAGCACTGTAACCATTAAAAAATGTTTTACTGATAAAGAGTAAGAAATAGCATTAAAATAGTTTTAAAACTGGTGACCATCGCAATTAGTGACCAGTGACCTATCAGGCTTAAGATCACTGCGTTAGACCACTGGCACTGACAACCAAGGCCAACTCATGGGAATCCACGATAGCATACAGATAACCCAGAAAAAGTATGCGCTTCGGCAATCATGGTCTTCAATGATACAAAACAGGATCTTCAAAAATACGAACACGCGATTATGAGATCTGATACAAAGCTGTTACAACCATGGAACTTTATTTTTATTCGAACAAGCCTCCCACACTATTCCCAAACCACTGAAACTCCTGAAAGCCAGAATCAAAATTGGTGACCATCAGAAAAGCGCCGAGACAATGAAGCTCGACGAAATTCCAGAGAAACAATTGGATCCCACAACGAAATTAATCAGAAAAGAATAGCGGGAGTAGTAAAAACATAATTTCCTCATGGAAGTACTTGCCAATTTTTAAAACATCCAAAATCTTTTAAGTGATAGGTTATAGAGATGCGACCACAATAGTTTTAACACAAAAAAGGCTGCCGACGCACATACCATTTCTGACTAACTGTAAGTAGCTTTTACTCTAGTGATATATCGTCAAAACAATTAGAACAGCAAGACTACTGAAACTGTAAAATAATAATAAATAAATATCGCTGGACATTACACACAGCGCCATCCAGTGCAACGACTAAGCAACGAGGCTTGTGTCGTGGACACCAGATAGTTGATATACTACATATATACTTTTTGTTTGTAAATACATACTTATTATACATATAAACATCCATGACTCGGAAACAAATGCCCATGCTCATCACACAAACATTTGCTCCGACCGGGATTCGAACCCGGGACCCTAAGAACGTAAGGCAGCCTCACTACCGCTGCGCCATTTGTGTCGTCAGCTGTGCTTCAAGTGATTACGGAAAGAATGCATACTTTTCTAACATGTAATTTAATTACTTACTCATTGTTATTTAAGCTTTGTGACACCGGAACTGAGTTTTGTGGGTCGTTGCCAAGGTGAGGGCACTGACATTACTTGAACTTTTACGTTAACTACAGCATGGCCCTCATGGTAAGTTCATTTAAATTACTTGAGGGAATGGTTCTCAATATCCAGTCAAGGTTACCAAAAAGCAGAATTCGAAAAAGTTTTTTATTAAAAAGTTACTACAAATAATAATTGAATTGATAATTGATTGATTTGATTTTTTGAATTCCACATTATCGTTTCTTGCAATTGTTAAATATATTTTAGTTATAGTTTACTTTTATGCAC
This sequence comes from Xestia sexstrigata, assembly GCA_941918905.2. Taxonomy (NCBI): domain Eukaryota; kingdom Metazoa; phylum Arthropoda; class Insecta; order Lepidoptera; family Noctuidae; genus Xestia; species Xestia sexstrigata. The sequence goes on from OW799214.2 coordinate 20,395,692, forward strand.
TAATTAAATGTTTCAGATTTAACACTACTGCACCTAAATGTACAGTTTTGTAATACTTTTTTAAAATAAATTATTCTTATTCTTAATAAGTCTTATTATTTGTAGGGATATAGACAACTGTGCTACCATTGGTTTTTTAAGTAGCTAAATGGTTAATAAATCCCCTCACAACGAAACCACAGAAATGAGAAAAAATGATTTATAAAATGCTACTCCTCGTAAAGTAACCATTATTTTGATTTGCTACCTATACTAATGAATAGACAATTTAATAATGAACACAATTGTCGTTTTATTTTTTCCAAAAGACGTAAATTTGATTTTATAAAGAAAAAAACCATTCATTTCGCACTATTCGGCCTGCAGTGACTGACGTAACAATCACTTTGTAGTGCAAGCTGATTAGAACTTTATTCTAACAGAATTTCAAACGAAGTTTGAACCACCACAAATAGAGTTGCTAATTTTTCCCGGGGAACCGCCTTAACATAAGCACACTATGTGACATAAATAGACGAAGGACAAAGCCTATACTTAGTCAAGGAAGATAATAACAATATTAGCATATACATGTTCTCTGTAACATCACAATATTTTATGTAGGTACGTACTAAAGTATTCATTACTGTACAAGCAACGCCCGTCTCGAAATACCGATAAGTAACTAAATATATGCCGTACTGTGTATGCACATAATTATCGTAGGACCACAGACTAGCTTAAACTGCAGATGTGAAAACTGGTCCGCATTGTATTGTATTGTATTGTATAGGGCGCTGGTGTCCGCCACTCCACGTCAAAGCGCGTATTTTGCGTACGGGTGGGAAATTTATTCGATCCACCCTTACTCCCCGAGAAAGGCCACCAGCGCCTTGATGTTGCTGACAATCTCGCGGAGAGTACCTGGGTTACCAAAGTACTTTGCCCTGTATGTTGCAATCAGTGGGCAGTGCAGAAGCACGTGGGCTGCTGGTCCGCATTTTAATGAAGGTGACGAACTGTGCAAGTACTCCAGCACCCTAACCGACAAAAAAACCACCCCGGTGTAAGTACTCCAGCACCCTGGCCCAAGGTAGTCGAAGAACACCGTGTGTGGTTTTAATCAGTTCGCGTCTGAACCCAGAGCCGAGGACATCCATCCGAAAACTGAACGAAAGTAAACAGATCACGTAGGCTCATTGTGGGTTTCTTTGGTCTTCCTCTACTCTGGTGACCCATGTAGTGCAGTCTCACGCAAAACTTTCTAAACTGTTAATTGGTATAAGGACTTCCACACCAATATAGGTGCCTGTAATAACACAAGAAGTAAAATCGATGCCGACTGGAACTAAAGACAATATTCCAGAAATTTCACTGTAGGCTAAGACCCTGGCCGGCTGGCCCCTCTCATACCTTAGCAGAAAATAAACACAGGCTTACTTCTTCACTAAAGCCTAATATTTACCAACGGTCCACTCTGTAAACACGTGTTCTATACCAAAGGTATGCACCGCAGTTCTTTGCCTCGCCTCAACTATAAATAGTTCGCGTGTATGCAAGCATCGTTTAAGTACGTATAAGTGCTAAGAATGTATACTATATGTATGTACTTAATGTGTAAGTGTGTCCATTGTGAGTTGAGGTTACAAAGGTTCACGATAATTAACAACAAGATATTTAGAAATGACTGCCTACTTTTGTAAAAGTGGAACTGAAAATCTTTTGTTTTTTTTCAATAGCCTTGTATGTCCTACAGCTGGGCAAAGGTTTCCCCCACAGCCTTCCAGGAACTCTGGAAGCCCTCCTGCGCCACCTCGAACCAGCCTTCGTGATGCGCGTCTAGATCATCTCACCAACTTTATCTAGGCTGGCCTGGCGGAGGCGCCGTCCATTCTCAGGCTCCCATCGTGTTGAGACCAGCCCAGCAGAAGTCTTATAAAATTTTATTCTTCGGTAGAACTCACTCACTGACAGACGCGTAGGTTAAACATATGGGACAAAAGCGTACTCTCGGGAAATCCTGGCTTTTTTGAATAAGAAATAAAAACTGAACCCGAAAGAAAAGCATAGTTATCAATGAAACTATCTCTATGAATATACATGGAGGACAGTTATCAACGATAGCATATATATAATCGTGTATTCGTATGATCGTGTCGTATGTGTCATAAATACCAGAATAAAATAACATGCCATTGCTGGCAGCAATCACTGCCATAACATACGTAACATTAGTGGCACATTCATGCACATAACATCTTTGATTTACTATACGAAGATTTCAGAAATGAAGGCAGATGTTTCTTTGCCCACATAACTATTAAATCTTCTATTCTGATTCATTTGAAAATGAGGCAAACCTGTTGATTCCTGATAAGGTTCTATCAAACTCAAAGCATTTATTTCAATTACACTATTTCAAGCAGAAAAACAAAGAAAGCGCACTCACAGTCACAACGCATAATAACTTGTAAAAGTTGCCCATTCATTGTTGGTGGTAGTTGCCTATTCCAAAGAGTTGATCTCTATAGAGAAGAATGAGCAAGAAACTCTATGCAAAATACTGTGATCTGTGATCTTGGTTACATCATTCTTATTGAGATTATACATACCACAAATGTGAGAACAGTAACTCCTTTAATTATGTCATATTAGTAGATATTTCTACTTCGCTCTTCTAGCGTGAATTTTAAACATGGGCCACCCAGTCGCATTAAGACAGACAAACAAGAAGAATAGTACATTTTGATACAAGTGGAGAAAGTTTGTTATTGTATTCGAGGCGGAATTAACATTTGTTATTGAGCAGAGAACTGCAATAACAAATGTCCACGTGTAACAAACGACGTCTTTAGATCAGATACACTTTTGAAGAAATAAAATAAAAAACGACAAATATTTTTGTCATGAATTATTAGGATTCTATTATTTTTATTTTTTATTTGATTAAAGAGCTTTGTCACTTAGCGACCACATCACCCAGTGCAGGAAAAAAAAATACTTACGATCTATTTAACACTAACTTACGATCTACTTATTACCAGTTCATACATTTTTTTTGCGATTTAAATTTTCTTTTTTTTTCGCTTTGCTTTCGCCAGGTTGAAGAAGAAGCACGATAAAGCCACTAAACAGCCTATTATGAAAAAAAAAAAATTCAAATATTTTTGAGTTTAGAACACAAATAAATGTTAAGTTGTTCATACCTAAACGTTTATTTTATTTTAATAATCATGGTTTTTGATGATACATTCAGTCAAAAAAGTATCGGGAATGGATGATTTGTTTATGGTTCCAAATTCAAATTTTTGTTTTTTTGTAGTTGTTAGATTGGCACAACTGTTTTCCATTTTGGCGCGGAGTTTGAGTTGCATCTGTTATTTATATTAAATACAGTGCTGGTTTTAGTAATATCATATATAGTGTGTATTGCGAATTTCATAATGGACAAAAATATCGAACAAAGAGTTTGTCTTAAATTTTGCATCGCCAATGGAATTTCGTGTTCGGAGTCACTGAAAATGTTACAGAAGGCTTACGGTGAATCGACTTTATCAAAAACTCGTGCTTATGAGTGGTTCAAAGCGTTCAAAAGCGGTCGAGATGTGATGGAAGATTTGCCTCGCTCTGGTAGGCCGTCAACGTCTGCAACTGAAGTTAACATCGCAAAAGTGAAGAAAATAGTGACTGAAAATCCCCATTCAACTCTGAGAGAGATAGCCGCCGAACTTTCTGTATCTCACGAGTCGATCCGTACCATTTTAACTAATCATTTGGGTATGAAACATGTTGCTGCTCGGCTAGTCCCAAAAGATCTGAATTTTCTCCAAAAACTCAATCGCATGAAAGTCGCTGAGGACATGCTAGAACGAGTCAGTTCGGACCCAACATTCATGAAACGCATTGTTACTGGTGACGAGACGTGGGTTTACGAGTTTGACATGCAAACTAGTCAACAAGCTTCGGAGTGGCGCCTTCCAACTGAACCGAAACCGAAAAAACTTGTGATCGAAGTATGTTGATAATAAGTCAGAATTATGACTGCTCCGATTCCAAGAGTTCCAATTAAGTATTCAAATAGTACCGGTAGTAAATACCGGTGTGAAATACCGTGTCAGTTGCCGGCGATTACTGCTAATAGTGCGTTCACATGTGTTCGATATAATTACAAACATGTGGGTTTCCTCACGATTTCCACAAAGGTAGAAAGGAGGTAAATGATGTAGGTATAGAGAACATTAAAAATAAACAATGGCCTATTTATTCAAATCTATGTCAATGTCTATCATGCAAATTTTAGGAACCATTCTGTTTTTTTTTCAAGCATGCTAGCCAAACTATTCAGAACCACTGCAACTATAGAAAGAAGTCGAGACAATAAAGTCGACGAGAGCTAAAGAAGATTCAAATGTCCAATATCCCGCAATGTTTACCAGAAAAGAACAGCGGGGAAGTAAGTATTCTAATCTATGGAAGTAAGACTAAACAAGGCAGTATGGTTAAATAAATTATATTAAAACAAACCAAATTCATTGCAGCAACAGACAAATTAAAAATGCAAACTACACAAAGTATAAGTAAATATTGCCTCCCACTTGGCTCCTAAAATAGCGATTACCTGCATTGTTAGGCGCCACGGAGGTGTCAATCACACGATATGTATGTATGCGTGCATCTATTTTAGCTATAGTGGTAACTGTAAAGTGGGTAGTCTTTAGTTTGTTCCAAGTAGGACCAATATGCTCCAAGGACCAATAGGCATGACGACATTATCAGAAAATTGCAAATCTATTTAGTCCGTCAGTATTGGAAATTAATGGACACGTATTTTTTGTTTTTGTGAATCAATGAAAATTGACAAAGATAAAACGCATCAAAACTCGGGAGTGGGGGCTCGTGACGTCAGAACTAGCTAAAAATTATACCTAGGCGTGACGTATTGAGAATTTTAAAAGCGTCATATCTTCGTCAATTTTGGTTTACGTAACAAAAGAAAAAACACGGGTCAAATATTTTTTAATAATCTAACTGACGGACTAATTAGTTTTTTTTGTCGTCTTGCCTATTGGTCTGCCTCAAGCAGAACCGTGTGAATATTGGGTAAGTCTATGTGTAACACTCCAGCATCACATTCTTGACCTTGTCCAAAGTTACTTAGGGTCAGCGCAACTCCTTTAACTCCTCCTTTAAGGTGGAAGGTCTACGGTAGCCCGCGAAATTCAAATTTTCTTAAGTTTTTTGCAATTTGCAGACCAGGTATGGTGTAGAACAAAAAACCTGACCTGCAAATTGCAAAAATCTTAAGAAAATTTGGGTTTCAAAGTTCCAACTTTTTGACAAGTTTTTTTTTTAATACCAGTTTTAATGTAAGATTTTTACTTTAAACACCTTCATGACCTACTATTCAATCCATGCACCAGCACAATGTTTTGAGTGCGTTACATTGAGTTCTACCATAAAACATGATTTTTCACCCCAAAAAAAAGTTGTTTCCCAGCAATAATTTTTGCGTAAAGTTACTTAGTTTGATGTACAGAATGCTTGGTTGACGGCTTCGTGATGAGGTCTTTTACACCCTGTATATTATTTTATAAATAAATAAATTTATTAATATTGATGATTTTAATTTATAATCATTAAAACCATCAATACAACCCTATAAGTTCATGTAACTGTATTGAATGACTTTTTCATGAAATAGTCTACTAGTCACTCCCTCGCTATTCATTGGATTGACAAAAGCTGGTGTACTCTTTGTCTACGAAAATTACTATGGATCTAGAAGTCTATAGAATCTCACTGTGATCGTTGAGGAATGTAAGGTGTTTTCAAGAAATGCCCATAAATAAGCACTGTCGAAGTGTCGATGGTATGTCCAATTGTTTGACTGCATGCTGCGCATACAGATGGGTGATCAATAAGGCAATATGGTTGACGATGCATGATGCATGCATGGTAATGTACAAATACTTTGGTACTAGAGAGCTGACACGCAGTTAGGCTTCGAGAGGGTATATTCAGGGCGCATCATACATATATTGTTGTACGCCGTAAAGGAATCTAGAACCATTAAACCATTGTATTTGGAATCAAGTCTTTAGAGGAGAAGAGAAGTAAGTGCAGAAGTCGAACAAAATATATTTATTTTAGTCTAGTTAGACAGGTTTGTAAATATACTGATAGACATAATATACTGATAGACATAATCCTCCTGGTTTGCAAGCAATGGCACTATTCTACTATATCATGTAGAAAATGCCGTATTTAATTTTTGTCTCGACATTTCACAAGTATATGCCTACAGTCAACAAAAGAGTTAGATATGCAGTCTAGCAATCTTCTTACTACTATATTATAAACTAGTGACCCGCCCCGGCTTCGCTCGGGACCAATTTAGAACAAAAAAGGAAGTGCACTTACTGTAAAATTATTTTGTAATGAGGGTGCCTTTATTTTCCAATAAATCATGAGTCCTCCCCAGCCGTTTCTGGGCCCCAGTACCCTGTTTAGACAGTCCCGCGACCCCCGCAGTTGCGACATTTCTTTAATTAAAATTCAAAGTAAAATTAGTACAGTTTTGAATACCGAAGGAAATTGTTTTTCCCGGCATATCGCCGATTTTTTTTTTTTAAATTTTACAACATTTATATTAGGCTTGGGCTGCAGTAGACCTATACAGCCTACTATTAAATTAATTTTGTAATAATTATTTACTTAAATTAATAAGATAACCTACCGTACTTGAATTTAAATTTTAATATCTTTTATGTCTTAAAAAACACATAAGGCAAATAAATTAAAGTAAATATTATAAAATAACAAATTCTATCTATGAACTACTTATTGTGAAAAATCAATTAATGAGTCCTCCCCAGCCGTTCCTGGGCCGGGCCGCCGCCGGCCGGTTCCCTGTTTAGACAATCCCGCGACCCCGGCAGTTGCGATAACTCCTAAGATATTCATTTAAATTGATTAGGGTATATACGTTTTAAAATAGATATTGAAGATAATCTATGTAGATTTACACTATACACCATAAATAAGCTTCTAAAATAATGCATATTGTTAAAGTGACCAACTGTTACACTGCGACCCCATTTGTTTTGCTGAGAATGATATTTTCAGTCGCGCGTAATTTTAATTCTGCGATATCTTCTAAATTATTCATTTAAATGATATACTTTATAGGGCCATATTGATCTATGTTAAATTTACAATTTATTTAAGGTACTGAATTGGATAAGGATTAATGCTGTATTGCTTAAAATCGCTTCGTAAATAAGCCATTATTTCTCGTGAAAAGTAAAGGATAAAAAATGGTTATTGTGGGTTATCCCTAAGAGATAGACATATACCATCGCGGACTTTTTTGTAGACCTTTTTAAGGTGTACAATACTGTAGTACATTATTTTGATCTATCTCATAGGGTTCAGCCAGCGTTTGCAAAGTAAGCGCAAAAAATGTGTTTATTTACGACATCACATTAGAAACCTCTAAAATTATCAGTGTTTCTCTACTATATTATGCATGTTATATACTTATAAACCTTCCTCTTGAATCACTCTATCTATTAAAAAAAAACCGTATCCGCATCAAAATCCGTTGCGTAGTTTTAAAGATCTAAGCTTACATAGGGACAGACAGACAGACAGAAGTGACTTTGTTTTATACTATGTAGTGATAGTGATGCCGAAACTTTATGAGGATCGATTTTTGTTATTCTTTCACGCAGAAACTACAGAAAGGATTTAGATGAAATGGAAACAGATTGATTGTAACCCATTCGCATTTTTAATACTCAGTAGTAAGAAGATTGCTAGCCTGCATACCTAACTCTTTTGTTAACTGTACATTGCAAGAGTATTCAGTAATTACCAGATGAGTAGGTAAATAATATAAATATATATTTATAATATATGAAGTAAATAAGATAAACCCTAATCTCGAAAGGGAAAGATAGCTTTTTATCCTGACTTAACTCAGCATTATTAGCGTAGCAATAAAAAATCATGCTACAACAGCCCATAACGTCCACTGCTTGACATAAGCCTCTCCCATGATGGGAGGAATTTGCTGTAGTGATGAAAGACTAACAGAAAACGCTGCTGCCCATTCTCTGGTCTACGGAGGCGCAAGGTGTTCTGCCTCAGACATTAGTCGCCTTATACGACACCCGTGAGTGTAATGAGTTGGTTCTATTCTACTCTGCCGGATACCACACGGCTGAAAATCATAAACCAAGCCTTATTCTAAATGAAATCTTAGCAATACACACAGCATTTCAAATGAGTTTATCAGTATATTGTGTTAGCTTTCAGATTGCACTGAGTACCAAGAGAAAACCTTGAAATCCCACTATTTATGTTAAGATAACGAAATGCTTACTTAAAATAGAATTTCTTGCTCTTATTATGTTTGTCCTAATTAGATATATACGTTAATATAAGTGTTGCGTCTGTATTATCTTGCGTCAAAGACAAACAAGACACTTTACGAGTATTTTGACGCGTCTAAATGCCGTTCTACAAATAAGTATTTAGTAAGAATAGTACAGGCGGCCTACCATGGCGTCTTATAGCAGGATCGTTTTAATCTTGTTCCAGTGTGGAAAAGAGATGGCGCTAGAAGTCCTCTATAACTCCGTCTCTTACCCACACTGGAACACGATTAAAACTATCCTGCTTTAAGACGCCATGGTAGGCCACCAGGTTTGGAGTAGAATGAGCGTGTTATCGCAAAGCCCAAACATTTTCTTTAGTTTCCTAAACGTTGTGAAAATATGGAACACTTTGAAAGTGGTGGCCACTTATTTATCTAGGCCTCTGTCAGGAGCAGAATCATGACGAATTAAAGTCCCAATTCTTACAGCACCTATAAGAAAGACCATCTATCTTGTACTTAAACAACTATGGCTCTAACACCCCAGAATTCCCCATTTTTCCTAATCCTCTGCTATTATTTTCCGAGTAGTTTTTTTTTGCGCAATCAAAGACAGTTAAATTGTCTTTGAGACTAAATCGAGCTTTATTGTCTCGGGGCTTTTCTGTTGGTCGCCACTGTTGATTCTGGCTTTGAGAGGTCTGCAATTCTTGAAAACCAGAATCAGTGACGACCACCTGGTTTGGGAATAGTGTGGTGGGCGTGTAACTCCCCATAATAATATTATTTTGCTAATTCTAAAAAAGTTGCATTTACCGCTTTAACATAGTTTTGTAGCAAAGCAGCCCAGATTACTGATGTCGCCCGCATTGCCGAACAGTTATTTAGTTGCAATACCCACATCATTGTCAATTGCGAACTGCTGAATACTAAGCAAAAATCTAATCTGTAATACCAAAGGTAGAAAAACCCATGGCAATAACACTGCGCCACCCGGGAATCGAAGCCAGGTCCTCATGCTCAGCAGTCGCTTACGACCACTCGACTAACGAGGCAGTGGGTACCCATCAGCAATACTACATAGCAGCAGAATTATGTCAATCTACATTATAACTTTTTTTTATTCACAAAGAACTCTCATCTTAAATTTACTAAATATCACACAGGTTATGTAATATCGACCGACCAGCTTTTCCACAAGGAATTTACCCCAAATCCTAATAACCTTATAGGCAAACAAACTAAAGTAAGCAAACCAATTCCTCATGCAGAAACACAAGCAATAACAGACGCTCCCTATGAGATCAAACAAGTAAATTGATCGTAACAGGTCACAGCGGGCCAGCGGGCGTCCAATTGTACACACACCCCTGTTTGCACAACACAGGGACATGCTGCGTAGGATAGTTTTGAGTATTATAAATGTGGACGGACAGCTTTATAATATGCATGGGGATTCTAGTATTTCCTTAACTGGAGACCCTAAACCGATTTCGAAGCCAGGCTGGCCGCATATCCACTGCGAGGATCGACCGGAGGACACGGTGGAGGTGTGCCCCGCGTGGGCGGAGCACCGCCGTGTCCTCGAAGCGGCGATTGGCGGCGGCGACCTCTCGCGTCCGGCCCTGGTGCAAGCCATGGTCCGGAGCGAGACGGAATGGGACGCCGTCACCTCCTTCTGCGAAGCAGTAATGCTAGAGAAGGAGGTGGCGGAACGTGAGAGGGAGAGAACCTCACAGCGTCCCGGCCGCCGCGGGAGACGCCCCGGGCGTCGGGGGCCACCACGTGGCCGTGAAAAAAAAAAAAAAGGCTGGCCGCATAAAATTTGGTCCAGTATATATTCCGATGAAGCGTGAGACTGCGGTGCCTCAACGCTCACATCCTGTCCGGTACTATGTGCGGTCCCACCTGGACTTTTAAGGCCCTATCCGAGGCCACTACCAACGCCGTTGAGGTGGCAGAGTTCTGGTCAAAACTATTGACACGAGTAAGTAGAAGAAAGTCTGGATATGAGACTATCAGCTCGCTTGCTATGTCACAACGTCTTATTCGATGCCTCACACTTCGACAGTTCTCGACGAACTGACCTGAACACCTGCGCTGCTCGTAACCAAAACGACAGATGTCATCAATAGGTAATATTGAATACTGGAGAAACGATGGATGGATTGTGTGAGAGATGATTTGGTTAGAAAAGAGGCCTCTTCAGAGATGACAGCTAATAGAGATGTTTGGGAGGGGATCCCTTCTTTTTGCATAATGTTCTTTTTCCTAATATACTTTGGCATAACTGTTTTGGCATAATTTGTTTTGCCATAATAAAACTTTGTAATTTTTTTTTTTGGCATACAGTTTATTTTGGCATAATCATCTTAAAGGCTAATTTGTTTTGGCATAAATTGAATTCGTGGGACCGCCGGAGTCCCGCAGTGCCAGATCCGTGACAGAAACCATCCCTGCTGCATGTTGCATACTGCATGCTTGCTTTCACGCTGCATGCTTGCTGCACTCATGGTGTATGCTTGTTTGCATGCTGCATGCATGGTGTATCCTTGTTTGCTTCTTACAGGGAAAAACTCACATAATTATGTTAACAATCAACTATGTTCAAAACAAATATGTTATGTATTACCTGCTTCAGGAGATATGGTTTTTTTTCCAATTGTCAAAATAAATTGGTAAATCCAATTACTAATTTATTTTGACGATTGGAAAAATTTATGCCTAACAATGTTATGCTTAATCATTATTATGATTAGAGAAATTATTCTTGAAAAAAATTTGCGTAAGTTATTATGCGTAAATAATGTTATGCGAAAATATAATTAGGAGTAACAAAAGTATGCCAAGTTTATTAGGGCTTAAAATTGTATGCAAATGGATAGGGAACCGTTTGGGAGAAGACATGCTGCGCCAACCCCAAATAAAGTGGGATAAAAGCAGAAGAATAATGATGATAAGTTGTTCTTACGTTGATTATTTTCAACAAAGGGGTAAGCCAAGGCGACCTATATAATATGAGGCTAGTTGCCATAAACCGGGCACAGATCCAAACCCCGGGTAAACGCCAAGCGGACATCTTCGACTGCACAATAAAACACAATCCAAAATAACATGCAAAAACATCTAAACAGTCCCGACAACCTTGCAGCGATGACTAACAACCACACCCACTCAAAAATCACATTCAATTGGCAAACTTGACTCAACAAAAGGTACAAAAAAAAGCTAATGACAATGTCCAAAGAATTATATCATTAGATGTGTCCTCACCGTACTTGGGTCGTGCGAAAAAGTGTTTACACTGAGAAGAACTCGCACATGCATGAAAAAATTTAATTCGATTTTCATTATGAGTAAGCGAGAGATTTTGAACAGTTCAAAACGTCTTCAAACAATCAAAATCAATCTTTCTATTAAGAAAATCCTATTTATTCATTTAATTCAAACTTACTTACTATCATAAATGTAAAAGTTTGTGATGAATGGCTCAATGTTTTTTACTCTTTCACACAAAAACTCCTGAACCACAAATAGTTTACTTATAAAAAAATCTAAAGATAAGTTCGTCTTCTAATATAAATCTTAGACATTGGCTGTTTTTACGGTACATAATTACTCTGACCGCTTACTTTGCAAAAAACCATTAAATCATAAAAAGTTATTAAAAAAACATTGCCTTAGCAACAGGACAGGTCAATAATGATGATAAAAACTTCAGAAGGTCAACGCCCTCTGATGGTGGGTGTGATAGCGAGTTCTTGATAAGTGATTAGATTTACTTGTTGCTAACCGAGGCTTGGCTTCCGGTAGTTTGACTGATAACTTGAAGTTGGTTATGGCGTTGGTCCCGGCTTTCATTTGTAGATCTTTGACAGTCGTACAAGGTAATGGCCCGAAAGTCTAACAACCGGTCTTACCAAGGGGGGCCGTATTACCCAGTACTATCTGGCTTGTGGAGGTCAGATAGGAAGTTGCTCCATGTAAAATATTGGCATTCAGTTGCAGACGGTTAGACTGGAAGCCGACCCTAACAACTGTGGAACTGTGGGAACAGGCTAGGCAAATGATGACTTGAAGTTGGCATGATCTTCTTATTAAACGGGCCGTAAGGCTGTAAAACCCCATTTAAAGGACGTAGCAAAGCAAATCTTTTTTTTCTCTCGAGCGAAGAATAGCTCTAGCCGTCGTGTCGTCTATTAAAAAGAAAATAGGGCGCTGGGTAGACGATGGAGTATTCTTCCGCTGTATATACGCGGACAATTTGTAACAACCAATGGACGCTAGCCAATAGATGAAAAACTAACATGGCAACCAATGAACATCATTCATTTCAGTGGTCATTTCTGTTCGCTCAGGAGGCCCCAAACTGCCAGGCCTGGCTCTTTGGGGCCAATTTGAGATCGACTTTAACAGAGTCTCCAAAAAATCTTATACACGATGAGGATAAAACAAATATAAAGTACTTTTACTAGCACCGTTTCTTTTGTCACATAGCTATCGCATTGATACTGTCTATTTTAACTCCTCCGAGAACAACATAAGTGTGCTTATCTACAGACAAGATTTAAATCAAATTCAATTCAAAGAACAGATATCCAGACACACTTCCTCACTTATAATTCAGTTCGTATACTCGTTACAGCTGTTGAATCATAATCAAATTCTCATAAATATTACGTCAGCTGATGAAACCAAAAAGGCTATTTCTGTTTTGAAAGATAAAATATTAATTATTGCATTTGGGACGAAGAAGAAACTCGTTTTGCCTATTTTGGATCTTGAATTTTTGTACATAATGGATTATTACTACACATACGTGACGTCAATGAAATTACTTCATAATAAGGAGATAGGATAAACAGACATGCCCTAGAAGCAAAAATGTTTGGCTATGTGACTTCCACCAACCCGTACTGCGATCGTGGTGGACAGGGTGGACTGCAAGCCCCTCAATCTCACTTACAGGCAGTGCGAGTCAGTCAGACTGAACATTACAGGCTGATTAAACTAAGGTGAGATGTTTTTTTCTCTACATAGGTACCAAGAAAAATTTTCAGAGGGGACCCCATAATTTCACAGTCAAATCTGGTTTGAGCCATGTGATGCGGAGGAAATATTGTCAAATATTTATGAGAAAGTTAATACGGTCTATGAATGTCTATGAATATGGTGTCATAGGTCTATGGCTATAAAAACTAAAGAAGCAACTGTGGAATGGTAAAGAAGATGACTTGGCTAGAAAAGGGGAGAATACGGAGATCACAGCTGTTAGAGGTGTATATAAGATCCTATGAGAGAAGAAGACATACCGTATAAACCAACCAAGGACAAAATCGGAAAATAGATTAAGATGTCTTTAAAAGTGGAAATGATTTAGCCTCTTGTATATATGGGGATTAGTTTCGCATTAAACTGCGTGACGGAAATCCAAATTGTTGAACATGCATTTTTTTCTGGAGCAAGTATTATGTACTTGACTTCGATCACATAGCATAAGGTAAAATACTAAGTAATAGGTACTTTCACGATACTGCGATTCAACAATAATAAAAAGTAACACAGTCAACAAAAAAAAAAAACAGTGATGGTTGTTCAAAGTCGAAACATTTTACTTGTTTTATCTTGAGAAGTAGAGATTACGTAGAGACTTACTTTCTTAATTAGTTCACCAAGATATTGTTTGAAAACTACTTTTTACTATATAGCTTTATACATAACAAAAACTCCACGTGAATGTGTATGTTACCTATTTTATCTCCACTTTTAAACATTGCGAAATATTTTACTTTCATCTTCATTTTCCTTTTAAGACTATGTCTAAAGCAATAAAAACAAACAAGGAAATCGTTTCATGCTAACTGAAACGCAGTAAAAAATAAGTGTGTCATCGTTATATTAATTAGGTACTTATTTACTCGTGGAAACAATACAGTGATTTACTAAGTATTTATTGTATTTATTAGACGCCTCTAACATGTCATTATCGCGTACAATACCTCTGTTCAAAGGCTATTATTAAATATTCTGCGTTCGCAATTTTGTTTCTATAAATGTAAACGAAAACAGGAAAACAACTTTAAATCATAATGTAAAGAACATTACGTTCAATTTACGCTATAAAGTCCAATTTTAAGGATTGTTACAATAGTACCTACTATTGTAACAATCCTTAAAATTGGACTTTATCAAGTCAATTAAAAATCAACTTAATTTAACCTGTTATTGAATTGATGTTGGTTTTTGTGAAATAACATCAACTGGAAACGAGGATTTGAACAGACTCTACTTCACATGTGTGAACATATTAACACCAGAACAGTGTAATTATAACTAAGTTGTTTTTGTTCTATTTAAAATTAATTAGCCCTGACAGGGTTCGGTATTATATAATTCGGTAGCTTTTGTCAATCTAAAACATTTTTTGATTTCTCATTGTTGTTATCGCTGGTTAATATTGCTGGGAATTGTGGGGAGAGGCTTATATCCAGCAGGATAAGTATTTATCAGTCGCAAGGGCTTAGTAACTCTCCCTGTTAGTAATTAATAACAGGTAGCCGCACGGGTCGATCTTCAGTTTAAGCCAAGCTTACCAAGGCGGGTCAGTGGGTGAGTGACCATCCATTACATAAGGAGTTTCCTCCGTGCCTCGGAAAGCACGTTAAGCAGTTGGTCCCGGCTGTCATTTGTAGATCTTTAACAGTCGTTAGGAACAGGTTCAACAGTCACTGACCCGAAAGTCTGACAACCAGTCTTATCAAAGGGTATCGTATTACCCAATAATAACTGGGATGTGGAGGTCAGATATGTAGTCACTACATGTAAACTACTGATATTCAGCTGCATGCGGTTAGACTTGAAGTCGACCAACATGGTTGGGAAAAGACTAGGCAAATGGTGAATGCAGATACGTGCTAAAAATAACATTTTGCACCAACTAACCACATAAACAGATGTAAGTATATAACACGAGGTAAACAGGTAAACATAGTAGTAAAGTATATTATCGGTCGTTACAGCTAATTATGTATTTTACATAACGACTCTATTACCAGCCTATTTATAGGAGCTATTTTCATCTGTGTGCTGACTAAAATAAT
Organism: Xestia sexstrigata; assembly: GCA_941918905.2. Taxonomy (NCBI): domain Eukaryota; kingdom Metazoa; phylum Arthropoda; class Insecta; order Lepidoptera; family Noctuidae; genus Xestia; species Xestia sexstrigata. The sequence goes on from OW799214.2 coordinate 20,411,151, forward strand.
AACTTTATATAGGCATGGATTTTCCGCCTAGATAACAAAAACATCTGTTTTCCTGGAAACGATCAACTGTGGAGCGATACATTATATCGCTATTATCAATCAATCAATCACTGGCATCGAGGGATCCTTTCCTTGTACTATATGTATGGTTTCAATCAAAAATCGTAATAGAGTTAGGCAGAGGTGTACTTATAATTCACCGACATTTCACGTTATGTTTGAGTCCTATATTAAAAATCAAAGTTCATATAATCAAATTAGGTAGAGAATAAGCGCTTTTACGACGTCAAAAAATACATAAGACACTCCCCAAAACGCCCTTCACCACATTCCTACTAGGTTTTATTATATCAGGGGAGAAACTTACGTTTGTATGGACAAGTCATCATCCGCGGGAGTCGTAAGGTAAAGAGCAGCACACCAAATATCTCCATCCTAAAAATTCATCGAATGCAGTCACGTGGCTGAAATCGGCTAGATAGCATCATCATCAAGTTTGAACAACTTGATTGTATGCAATACATACAATAGTAATGAATGCTAAGCAATAGAGTCCTAAGAGCTCAAAGGCCGACAATTCAGCATCAAAGCAGATCTAATTGCGCAGTTCAAACTTCAGTCTTGCTCTCTGAACCTAGGTCCACCAAAACAGGATAAAGACTAATCAAGTAATCATACACTTCCTAATAAGCAGCTAGCATGTTATAACAAGACAGATACGGGTCAAGAATAAACGACTTGGATACGTTTTACGAACCATGTTGTATGTATGGTACCACATGTTTGGACTGGCCATTTACAAAAAGCCTCGCGGAAATATCGAATTATTTGTAGATAAATGGCTAGCTATGCTTAACTCGGTACCTATAGCACAAAAATCAGTGATGGTAAATGCTGAACAGAGATTACTTACCGGCACGAACGGAACTAGAGCCGTAATAATTATACCATTTTGTATTGTAGCAACTGCTTCGGGACTACTTCGTTGTTTAACACATACTACCGAGTTGAATGTGCCGACCCGAACAATGAATACCATGGCACCCCTAACTGCCTAACATGATATTATACCTTCCATCGATTTTATGGGATTGTCCCAATATTGATTGGCTTCAGAATAGCCTGCCCACGAAGTCAATGTTTGCACTTGCGGCTGGCTCCCTTTGTTTAACCATCCATCGACTACTACCTTCATGTGGCTGAGTTCTACACTACTACAGAAAAAAAATCGTAACCGCGCAAGCGCCTTTCTAAACCCCAATACTTTTAGAAATGAGCCTCTTGGCCTGTATCGGTCAAGGACATAATCAGCATTTGCCCGTTAGTATAGGCCCTACTTAAGGCAATAATCTGGGATCAATTGATCCACAACCATCAGCATGGCTATGTCGCAATGGCTGGCTTCCTCTGTATCGTTGTTATATTACTCGTACTCGTATACAACAAATATTTACGCAGTACAGTCAATTGTACATCAGTGGTGTGTCAGTGGTAACTTTGTCATTAATATTGCCTTTATTCAGTTTTACTTCAATGAGCGGTTGACTGTACAAAAAACACGTGTGTGTAATAAGTTTTTTCTTAAACGTTTTTTCCTGTAAAACTTACAAAATATGTGAACATCTCTAGAGACTAGTGTGTTTGCTGTTATAAGGAAGTAAAACGATGGAAATCCCCTCGTCTAGGTACGTGACTTAAATCAAAATCGAAGTCAATATTCATCACTTCCTGGATAACTTACTACTTCACAAACAGCTGCCAAATTGTAGTACTTAGGTATTCTATTATCTATTGGTAAGATTTCATTTTTATTTCATTTAATGTTAACAAAAACATAATTAATATTATGTTAACCTAATTAATTGCAATGATATTATTAACATTGCAATTTAGCACAACAAAAAGATGTGCATTGCATTGAACTATGTACGTGACATATTAATAATAAACTCAGCAAATGACAGTTACTTCAAACAAACATTAGGTACCTCTAAGTAGGTAGATACGAAGGATTTCCATTGAGGTCTGAGGTTAGTTTACTATGACGAACCAGTTTAGGCTGCGTTTCCACCGGAGATAAGCGAGGATGCGTAGCCTTAAGGTCAGCCCAACTTACACGAACGAAGCAGCAGGCAATTACTAGTTATTTATAGTCTAAAGTGCAACAAATCCATTGCATTGCACTGCGTGTCAGTGACATGCTAAGTAACATTGCAGTTACTTTGAACCTGTGTTTGAAACTGTGGTACGCGAATTATTCTGAGGACTGAGGTTAGCTTACTGTGACGAAACAGAACATGAACGCAACAGTTTAGGGTCAGCTCACCGTGCCATAAAGACCTCATTATCGTAATTTAAACGTAGACTGTAAAGTACGTTTGTGTAAATATAATTTGCTTTAAAGCTGTTGCAGTTTTCCTTGTAGCATGGATGCATTTAGAAACTTTACTTTAGTAGACCACATACAAATGAAATAAGATTGATCCGAACTACACAATCCGCCTATAACATGCCTCGTGCTAGAGCACAGCAGACCTGATTTATGCAAAGATTAGTTCTACTTAAAAATGAACTAGATTGAGCAGCAGTTCATTATAGTAATTGCTACAATAAACTGTGTTCCGTTATTTAAACTAGGTAACTGTTTTTATTGGACAAAACAAAAGACGTCACATTAACGTTTTTTGCCCAGTCGCAGTCGGTGAGTGAAAGCTATTTTCATGTTAGGCCGAAACACTGCACCTTACACCGGCTGCAAGATCCCGACAAATTGGGAAAGGCATACTGGGGTGAGTAGGCAACGTTTGATTGCTAAATAAGGCTTGAATTCCTGCTAGGCTGATGTCGGTCGCATACGTCGGTCGCGCGTACGAATATACATTGTGTTCTAAGCAACATACTGCGACGTTGACGTGGTTACATTGCTAAGTACTGTATTTCTCGCTGACGTACGCGACCGACATCAGCGTAAGAGGACTTCAGGCCTAAGAACTCACTCGTGTTCTGTCATGTGGGCTACGTCAAAAATGGTTACCAGCGAAATCGTGAGGGAAGACACTCAAATTTTATTACGTTTCTTCAATTTGCAAGTTGGTCTCAGGTTGTTTGTTAATTAAAATATGATTCGCGATCGTAACAAATATGACTTTACAGAGTTATAATCATTAAAATCATCAATACAACCCTAGACACTACGTACAGTTACCCTTGTTCCCGAAAGGAAGCCGGAAGGAATGGGCTTCTTAGGTCAAGTGTAAGTGTAATTGAATTTGTAATTCTTTTGAGAAAATAAATATCTTTAACCGTAAGGTAAACGTCAGACAGTTGGAGATAGCAACCTTCCGTTACCTGTTAGTAAGTTATTGAAAATTGCTATTAATCCCATTGAATCCCACTTCCACCTTAAAAGCTTATAAGTACTGTGACAGGTCTATCTCATCACTATTGTTTAACCTCATCATATAGATTCAATTATATCGTTGGTGCTAAGTGTGCTGTGTGAGCGGCACGCGCCGCTGACCTCTTTTAATTAACGGGTCATGCGTACGCGCATCGGTTTAGAAAGACTCGCGGTCTCTGTGAACTGTTCATGCAAATAAACCTTAGTAAAATGTACACTGAGAATGATATTGATTTAGGTACTCCCCGAATAAGCATATTACCGCATAGGTTCAAGGTTCATAACATAACATCACGCCTGTATGTTTAAGTCTTATGTAATAGGGGCGAGCTTTTTCCATCAACTAGGCACATATCCAAACTCCGTCTCCGCTACTGAGAAATTCCAGATAGAAAAACCCAATAAAACTTAGCCCGACGAAATCGTATCGAATTTTTTTTAGGAACAAAACAACCGAGTAGAATAAGATTCCAAGAACTTCCAAACTACGGTTTGGATGTTGGTTGGTTGGTTAGGTTCGGTATGATAACCACACACCCCTGTGTCACGTAAAGCACATTGAGCTGTTTGGTCCTGTGCCTATTCTCTCACCAACCGATCGTGTCGGATTGCCGTTCCATCGGTTTACGAGAAGAAAGAGAGATTGCACCTGTAGTGCTAATCTCCGCTGAGACCACTTTGACCGAAAACGATCATTGGGACTGTTATTTTCACAACTCCTCTGAAACCAGCAAAATCCTGGGGATGAGCTGCGGGCCTAAAATGGCTGCTTTATCAGAATCATAATATGAATCACGTTAAAAATTTAAAATTCTTAAAATGGTTTTTATCGTTAAAATCCTAGTTTATTTACTATTTTTTCATAAGCATATGTTAATTGCTAGTTCCCATTCTGCTTCCCCTCCGGCCGTTTTCGCAACTGCGATTCGCAACCAATTGCGAATTAGGAATGTTTACTCTTTGTTGGCAACCAGTTGCGAATCAACAAATTGTTGATCGAAGCCATTCTGTTTCTATGAAGAGACGTTTATATGTCAGTGTTGCCATAGCGGGCAGGGTGGCAACTACATATTTTAAAATTTGTTTTTTTTTTTCTACCAAATTCTTTGAACACGTGTTTATAAATAATAAAGTCCATTTTAAGAATTTTAAATTTTTAACGTGATTCATATTATGATTCTGATAAAGCAGCCATTTTAGGCCCCCTAGTCCCATTTCTAAAATTCCAGTCTATGATTCTATGCTCTGACTATTTAGGGTTAGGAACGCAGTAGCGAAGTAAAACAAACGTTCTAAAATCTAGTGGATATGTGCTTAGTCGCCTTGCGTTTTCCGAAGTAGCGAGCCTTTTGGCGCCAAGCAAACGCGTAAGGCGTCAGTGCGTCCGTAACCACGCAAATAGTGATTTTGTTGTAACCACAGCAACCATGCCATCAGTTCAAGGGAGGTTTGTGTTTGGAGCCGGAGATCATTTAAAACACCCTGTAATTGTATGATGCGCTAATTGTATAACAGAATGGTTGCGATTAAATTATGTCATTCTGTGTGATGTATGAGCGACTCGTGCGCACACCACCCGTTTAATTGATGGCTCACGCGCAAGCGTAGCTCGTTTATCATACAATTTGGTTAGTTTTATTAATTGTAGGTTAATAAGGTGAGGTTTTATTTATGTTGATGGTCTACCGACTCTTGAGGCATTCTATAATATAACAAATGGGACTGCTGTTTTTGACCTTAGTCTAGCTTCATAGAAAAGTGTGATGGATGTTTCTCAGTAAGATAGAACGAGCTGAATAGCATCTTAAAAGTTGTCAGGTTACAGGAGTAACAGGGCTTACCTACAGGCAATAAGGAATACGAAGCGACAATGACATTGAGGTCCACATTTCGCGCATTGTGAATGTCAAGAAGAAATTTCAAGAAGGCTATTGTAAGTAGTAAGTAAAGAATCAAGTTCTTCATATTTGGAGACAGATGTGTTGTTGGTGGAGATTGTTCCGCCACTTTTTCTCCCCAGCTCGTGATCAAGAGACAATTCATAATGTAACTGCATCTGTGACCATTTTACGAATTGTAAAGTAATTCATATTATGTTTTATGATTTGCTAAAGCGGCCATTTTAGGCCCCCTGCTGTTTTATAGGAATATCTTATGTAATTTCGTCGTTCAAAAAGCTTAGTTTAAATAAATATTTAATGTTAAACTTAGGTACTGTTCTCTATATAATTAAATTGCCGCGGTGTTTTGTTAATTATTTTAATCAACTTTTGTTTCCGACCGTCCCACTAACACCTATATCCGTTCGGCTGGAGGCCTATGTCCATTGTCCAGCAGTCCATTGTTATGACTGTTAATCGGCTTTGATAATGAAATTGCGAGCCACTTTACCGTTTTAATTGATACCGGAAGCCGGATATATGGTGCTGGGGATTTATTTCCATAAGTGGTAACATATTTAATTAAAATTACATACCTAGTCTTGAAGTAACATCTACAAAAACTTCAGTTTAGCGTTGAAGCTAGAAAATTCTTTAAAGTAATCATTGTTTATATAAACTTTCGACTTATGGCCCCTTGAAACAAAGGCGTGACTAAAACCTGCTATGCTGTGCAGTTCAAATTTACATGTTTGTTCGTCCGCAAAAATTATGATAGCTGGCCTATCATAATTTTTGCATCCACAAAGAATTTTCAGAATGGGTTCATTAGTTCCGGAGTTTACCTCCATATACAAACATACAAACAAGTTTTACCTCTTTATAATATTAGAACAGATATTAATTGATTACATTACACTATAAAACTGCTATTATTTATAAAAAAAAAAGTATTTTTTACCGTTTTACTTGATAAAAACGATACATAATGAAGCCCTCCCCACTTTTTCATCAACCACATTTTGTCATAAATAGTCCAGAAACTCCATTTTATAGACCCAATCTAAAGTGCAGCTCTAAGGTAAATTTTCTTCGCTTTCGAGCAGCATACATTTTCTTGGGCGCGTAGAAAGTGAACAGGTTTCGTATTTTCTAAATAAATAAGTGTTCGCAACAGAATGTGTACGCAACGTTTGTGTAACATAACTGGTAGGGCTGACTCGAATTAACCTGGATTACTTATATCGATCAATTGAGGAGCTCGTGGCTTATAACAGCCGCTCGGGCCGATCGTTAGTCGCAGGACAGACAGAAAAGACGTAAGACTCAGACGGGGCGCAGACATATGTCTCTTTCGCATCTCTTTCAACAAAAAATGTATAGAAGCGTCGCGACGCAAAACATACAGAAAAGGCAGGGCGCGGTCACGACGCTTGCCCGTCTGCGCCCTGTTGTAAAACAGATAGAAAGGACAGGGCACGGGCGCGAGCGGACGAGGGGAGGGCGACAACGGGGGTGCGGCGGGGCGGGGCGCGGGTGCCGGGAATAGCGCGGCGCGCGCGTCGCTCGTCGTCTCTCGAGGCGCCCAGGCGGCACGCCCGTGTTTCGTCTTTTCTATATGTTTTAAAATGTCGCGACGGCGCCCCGTCTGCGCCCTGTCCACGCCCCGTCCTCGTCTTACGTCTTTTCTGTGTGTCCAGTGCTTTAGGTCGCGCTTTCCTTGGCCGCGTTGGTCCGTAGTGGATGGGTGACCACCCATTACAAACCGAGTTTCCTCCGTGCCTCGGAAAGCACGTTAAGCCGTTAATCCTGGCTTTCATTTGTAAATCTTTGACAGTCATTACAGGTAGTCAGTGGCCCGAAAGTCTGACAACCATTCTTACCAAAGAGTATCGTATTACCCAGTGCCAACTGGGTTGTGGAGGTCTGATAGGCAGTCACTCCATGTAAAATACTGGTATTCAGCTGCATCCGTTTAGACTCGAAGCCGACACCAACATAGTGGGGAAAAGGCTAGGCAGATGAGTGAGTGATGAGTGTGTTGGAACTGCTTTTACAATGTTTACATCTTACTCTGTACCCACATTCATTGCAAATAAATGATTTCTGATTCTGACGATAAATAAGTAATAACTGTTATTTTATGTTAAACATTTCTCATCAACTATGAACCAAATTGGAGTACATTTACTAAGATGAACAATTACAGTATTAATGTTATTCAAAAAGTAAATAGGGCGTGATGCGTGTGCTCTTATCTGTGCAGCAATAACGCGGAACCGGTCTGATAAAATCCTATATTCTAGTGCGAAGTTATGCTTTGAACTGGTATTGTAATTCTGGTCTTAAATAGATTGGCATCCATCACCGATGCTTTAAAAAATAATAAATGTTTATTGATTTTTAGACCTTTGCAAGATGTTGGATCTATATCCAACGAACAGAAGCTGGTTTGCGATTAGGCCAGAATGGTTAGGATGGGGTGTACCTAATAGTACACCCACATTTCGCTAGTTATGATAAAGTCCCATGTTATAGTCGAGCGTATTGCCATCAAACGGGCGCAAATTCAGACTCCGAGCCAGCTACTGAGAAATTCCTGATGGAAAACTCAATAACACTTTGCCCGACCCGGGAATCGAACCTAGGACATTATGCTCAACAGTCGCACTTGCGACCAATATACCAAAGAGGCAGTCTATTTTGTATCCCTATGCAAAACGAAATTGACATTTGTTTTTAAAACTGTTTACAACAAATAATGATCTATTCAGTGAGGCCTGTGTGTCACATCGAGCTCATCCCGGTTATATTTAGACGATTTATAGTGAAAATGACGTCATCAGCCCATTGCTGACTAGTGTCTGTCAACCCGATGCTGCTCATTCGAGTTTATTTAGTAGTAATTTTATTTAATTATATCCTGTTTTAGAATATTGTTAAATTTTAAATTCACTGTCAGACAACGAAGAGACTAAACCGATTCAGGAAGCATGAAATTCCACAAGGGTTTTTTTGAACCCATATTTTAACCATTATAGCTATATAGTCTGACAACCAGTCTTACCAAGGGGTACCGTATTACCCAGTACTAACTGGGTTGTGGAGGTCAGATAGTTAGTCGCTCCATGTAACATACTGGTATTCAGCTGCATCCGGTTAGATTGGAAGCCGACCCCAAAAGTTGGAAAAAGGCTAGGCAGATGACGACGACGAGGTGGGCAATTTTCTAAAATCCTTCCTTAGTGCTTCCATCTTCGTTTCTTGTATAATGGGAGATCGACATCTTTACCAATGGGAAATCCCATCAAACGGAAAAATAAGTATACCAAGAAAAGGCTGACGTAATGAATGGTGACCCATCTACCACTGCGGTTAGATGCATCAATGGACAAAAAATAAAAATAGTGAAAATAGTGACGTGGAATACTACATTCAGTTGCTTCTAGGACCAGGCATAGTGAGACAGATTGCAGATATAATGATGATTTTAGGACGGGGCCAGCACTAAATAAAAATGCAACGTTTTGGGTTTTCCAAAATGAGATTTACATTCGAGAACATAGTTACAGACAATACAAATCGAATAACACGTGACATGAATAAAGCATTGGTCAAGTTCATCAAGTCAAATTATTCTGTGTGTGGTATTTGTAAAATGCATTATGCATTTTACTTGTAGTAAAGGCCCCAAACATCACCATCACTACCGAGGTGGATTATGGCCCACTTCATCTGCCTCTGCTCCAGAAGTAGTAAAATTATAGACTGACTAGCTTAGGCCTGTGGCTTCGCCCGCGTGGAGTTGGGGATCACGCGATCGTATTTCCGAGATAAAAATCTCATACAGTGCTATTCCAGACTATAATCTATCTCTGTGCCCATCCAGATCCGTTCAGCCATTCTGGTGTGATTGAGTAACAAACATGATGAATGGATCCATCCCAACTTTCGCATCTATACTCGTAATAGTAGTAATATTATGAAATATCACCTTTCAAAAGGTTTACTTCATCTGTACTGCTTTACTAGCTGGTGAGACGCATATATTTCTCTATGTGACATGTGTAGGTAATAACAGACTGCAGGAAAAAAGTCTGCTTGAAATCGTCATAGCTATACATACAGTACAACAAAGAAATACCTAAGGATATTTCACAATGTGAATTAAGGATTTGAGTACTGAACGGACGTGGTAAATTGGTGCTAGAAACTGCATTAGGTACCTATATCTTAATTATGTTGAATACTCGAACTAAAAGTATCAAGACTAATTTATTTACATTATGTCTTTATGTCTCTCCATGCAGAGAAGGTATTATAATTAGTCAGATCAATTTGTTTAATTATTAAGTTTGGCATTACGACATTTACGACAGGTAATTAATGTTAATGACATTAATTAAGGAAAACATTGTGAGGAAAGCTGAAAGTCTGAAATCGCCAACCCGTCTTTCTAGACGGGTTGGCGATTTCAGACTTCCTCTCCCTCTTTCTCTTCCTCTCTTCTGTTGATCAATCCTCATGCCTTTTCTGTGTAAGTGGCCTTTGCCCAACAGTGGGACCTAAGGCTATTATTAATAAACTGAACAATAATGTTCATTCAAAAATTAACAGTTCACATCAAGCACCACACCACAACATTAAATCCCACCAAAATGTAAATCACTTCCCATTAACTTGCAAATTGCGCTGACAGCAATCCACCTGTTACCAAGCCCCACAAATATTGTAGTTAACTGCACTTGTGGGAACATTATCTTATTAGTTAAAGATGCCGGAGGAGGCCAGTTAACTGGCGGATATGTTCTTAAAGGCGACCTTGTTCCCGACCCATATGGTGCGCTGGCAGGAGAGGCGACGGCGACGTGGTGACTCGTTGTGTAACGATGAATAACTGGAGTTTTCTTGTTGGTAATGAATCATTTGGTGGTTTCTTGTAGTAGTGTGAGGAGTTGACTTTAGTATGAGGATGTGTAACTAACTATGGTTAAATACTTATGTTAGATGTTTAGCTGATGGCTAAGTTCAGACTTGCCGAGTGTTTGCTTCACGAAATTTAACATCACGCCTGTGTGTTATGTTTAAGTCCTTTCTATTAACTGGGCACATATCCAGACTTCAGGCTGCTACTGACAAGTTCCTGGTGAAAAATCCCAATAAGATTTTGCCTGACTTGGAAATCGAACGCAGGATTTTATGCTCAGTAGAGTGCTTGCTATGCTACCAGTAGACCAACGAGACAGTTTTGTTGATGTGTTTAATAAAACAAACCCTGCATTGTTACCACTGTGAATGCTGTCTGATGAGACTATACCTACTTATGCAATTCTAATAAACATTCCTCGGAGAGAATGCATGGTTTCTCTCTAGTTTAAACTATTATCAGTGCTGATTTCTTGCTTATTTTCGTAACACACCGATACAAATCGAGCTTATAGTAGGTAACATTATATCTTGAAAGCACATTTCTCAAAGGATAGACCTTGAAATTCGAATGCCTCTAGCTACAAGCTGGGTCAATCTCAGAAACACTGTGTTATGTATCACAGACCTTTTATTTTGAGTTTGCTCCGATTGTATTGTAAATATTCTCAGAACCCATATAAAGAACAAAGATAAAAATAAAATTACACACTCCTCCAAATGTCCAATATAACTATGGACGCGCTAGCCTAGATTGCTATGCTATAGGCGGATGCCTGCTCGCAAAGACGTCCATGTATGAAAGACCTCAAAGATTTTTAAAACATAAATTAACAAACAGCTGGTCGTCAGTGTGACTAGGAATTACCATGCGATAGCACCAGCTCCTCATCATAATCATTATTCCGCCCTTATCTTATTTTATTTGGGGTCAGCGTAGCAGGGGTCTTCCCTTCCATAGAGAGGCGTGTGTCTCAACTGTGGGAACACTATAGGCTGTTTGGGCTTTGCTTTATCTCAGTAGTCACCCGCTTTCTAAAGCCATATCATTTTTCACATAACTAGTCCATCTATCGTTAGTCAAGGCATTTCATAATATCATATAGGTACGTATATTGTACTGGCGTCTTGGTATTATGTATAATAAATTGCGAGGGATTAGCAATAACAATGGATCCCACATTGTGTTAGGTACTTCAGATAACGACGACAAGGTATATCTTTGTTAATGCGTAGCACCGGGGGTCTGTGAACTGATGTGAAATGGTGACTACAACTGGAACGATATTTTAGATAGGTAGGTGTTCTCAAGATAGCATGAAATGAGAACTACTAAAAAGTGCAAGATTTACAAATTAGAATTCAAGTAAACAGGACAAACTATGGGACCAATTTTAAGAAATTAATACAAACAGTGGAGGTTCAAATGCTAACCTTGGGGAAGTTCTTGGGATTGATGCTGCTTTGATGGATATTATAGACCAAAATTGATAATCGTCTGCTATTTCTACCAAATCAAATTACCATGATAATTGTAGAATATAATTAGAATGTGATTTACGGTGTCAAATGCTTTAGTTAAGTCTAAACATACGTTCTATCAAATCATTATTTAAAAAAAAATCAGTAGGAGAGATGCGCCTATCGAGTCATCTAAGGATACCTATCTCATTATTGACGTGATGCAAAGCCACTTATGTATGCTCAAAATCCAACAAAGTAAGGTTTATCTTAGATTTAATTTGGGATTTTCAGAAGTGTGTAGGAAAATTGATTTGTTATTCTAACTTCCCAGAATGATTATGCTAGGCAATGATTTTTCCCTTTTCTTTTACCTCAATAAAATTAACAGAATCGAACGCTTGCAAAAATGCTGAATCAAAAATTTCACCAAACATCTACTTACTTACGAGTCCTACTCTAACTCCCCTAGAATTTTCTCCAAAAAAATTTTGTATTTTTTTTATTATTAACTAAATTTTCATAATTAATTAAGTAACGGCAATCTAAATTATCTATAGTTTTAATGTTTTTCAACCATTGATCACTCGCCGTATCGAATGATAAAATTAAAGTGGTAGTCTGGCTCCCTGCCAGCTCTTTGTTTGTCAGTTAGAAGGAAAAATATTTGATAACACTTATTTATATTTGTATTATCTCGTTGAAGTACATCTCAATCGTAATAAATTGGCTGTCTGGAAATATTTCATTTTACCCGACAGTTGAAGAAACTAAAATATTATTTAAATAAAATAAATATAATTGACTTACGTTAAATAAAGAAAATCTCCCGTTCAACATTTTCACAATAAGACACAGTTAATAAACACAGCACTTAAATTAATCCGTATAAAATCACAAACTTTCGTTCATTAGTGGAATCTAATAAATGTGTCGTTTCCGCGCCATCGCACGGCCGAACGCATTTTACACTTTGCACAATAAAAAAAAACCTTCGAACACTATGCTCACGTAAAAATGAGTTTCAATTCACTTCACACATTACTAACAACGAACATGCAGCGATTCTAATTTCGAACGACATCAACTTGGCAAAACTACACACAAAAGTAAACTATTCAGTTACATATTTCTAACTATAAGCATAGCGCGATATCGCTTCGCGGTTGAGGACAAGGATGGAAAACGAAAACGCGGGTCTTTTACAATGTGTTGGAAAGAGACGGTTGTATTTTCTTAGCACTGCGTCGGTATCCGGTATTCCCGTTCGAGATTTTTGTGTAGCTGTAGAGAGGTGTAGCGTGTTGGTTTGATAACGTGCGCGCTGTCGGTCGTCGCCGTGGTCAGTGCGTCGCGCGTCGGAACTCCCAAACCCAACTGACCTTTATAGGGTGTGAGCAACAATGCTGGTTAAATTATCAATTTTGTTAGAATAAAGATCGTGATTTAAAAGACGAGGTAACTTGGACAACAAAAAAGGTGAAAGTTAGTTAAAGAATGGACCTTTTTGTATTCCGCACCTCACTAGCTAGGTAGATACTTATTGACTCCCTAGAAACGGGAACATCGTTTATGCATTGTTTAACAATGTTATCAGATAACATGCTCATTATAGCTGTGTTGGTAAAAATACATAATTAAATGTTTGCACAGAAATGAGATTGTTTTATTAAAAGCGGTTGATGTCATAGTGCGTCACTTTTTGATGATTTCCAAGAATCTTTGTATGTAGGTCTACTGGGTCATCATAACATATTTCTAGCTTTAGGTACTTAGGCTTAGGGCCATTAACCTGTCGTTACTTATCTACCTACTTACAGTACTTACTTACCTAGGTATTTACCTATGCTAGCAATTTCAATGCTCAACTAAGCTTTATTTTTAGCTATAAGGCCATCCAGTGTAAATACTAAACTTATCTACATAGTCGTTTCCGTTCATTCTACCAAAACTCAAACCGAATGCATAATATTTAATTAGGAAAAAAACAAATACTACTACTATTGCCATCAACCGAGCACAAATCTAGACTCCGTGGCTGTTACTGAGAAATTCTTGATAAAAAAATCCATTAACACTTTACCCGACCTGGGAATCGAACCCAGGACGTCATGCTCAGCAGTCGCGCTTGCAACCACTTGATCAACAAGTCAGTCACAGTGGTAATTTTGGCAACTGTAGAGCAGTAGAAGGTTATCCGTTCTTAATCACTTATACTAAATTATTTTCAGCTTAGCCAAACAACCACTTTTTGTCATTTTTAAGCGGAGGACTTAAAACGCACTTGTATCCTACTTTTTCCAAATAAGTAGTTAGAAGGTATTTGTTACAATACAATAGATGTATTTTTAGAACAAAGGACACCAGTCATTGGTCCGATCAGGTCTGATTAATCACAGCACTCTGACGAACACTTTTTTCACATTGAGTCCATTCAGTCCTACCCAACTACCCACCTACACAGTACACGTTAATGAATGACCGTGCGACTGTCATCACTAACGCATAACATCATACATAATATCACGCCTGTTACCCCCGAAGAGTTAGCAGAGGTTTACCTATTGTACGCCCACATTTCGCTTTATACAGGGTGTAAACAACCTCATCACGAAGCCGTCAACCAAGCATTCTGTACATCAAAATAGTAACTTTACGCAAAAATTATTGCTGGGAAGCGACTTTTTTTTTTGGAGTGAAAAATTATGTTTTATGGTAGAACTCAATGTAACGCACTCAAAACATTGTGCTGGTGCATGGATTGAATAGTACGGGGGTCGTGGAGGTGTCAGTAAAAATCTTACAATAAAAACTTGTAAGTATTTAAAAAAAACTTGTCAAAAAGTAGCGAGCTCAATTTTTTTTGCACCCCACCTGGTATAGTTTAAGTTTTCTTGACAAAAATAACAGGTGTTTTTTTTAGCGGCGGATAACTTTTATTTTTAAATAAAATGCAGAAAAACATTTTTGATGTTAAATTCATGAATATGGTTTCAGTGATGTGGCCACTGCGGCTGGCGCAAACATGCCCAAATCTGGATGCTGTATTTCGGCAATAATGTGTTGAATGTTGGCTTCCAAGTGCTCATTGTTTCTAAATTCGTCAAAGGTTCAAAAACGAGGATGGTTAGAACAAGTATTATATTATCTGTGGTTAGAACTTACAGTGAACGGCGAGCAGTACATGGACATGATAACTAACTATTCGTGTGACAATTGCAAGGCATTAATGTTGCAGACATGTAGTTTCAAACGTCCAAGTCTGAGATCCATAGGCCAAAATAGGAAGAATGCAATACATGTGAATGTTTTTTCGTTTGAGTGCCAAAGGAAGTTTTCATTACCTCCTTTATGGCAAACAAACATTAATGGCATACAATTATCAGTAAAATCTGCCCTGTGGCCCTGGGCACACCCCGCGTGCCCTTCTGGTAAAGACGGTATTGGTAGTAAGTGTACCTTTTGTTACAAACTGAGTACCAACAAATTCAGATTTCAGGCTTCTTAGAACACTGATATCCAACCGTTTACCGGATTGAACCCTGGACTTCGAGAAGGCACGGCTACACCGCAGCGGTAATTAGACCTACATGTCGTTATCAATAAATTCATACACGCTAATATTGAAATTAGTTTCGTTTAGACAAATTTCAATATGCTAATGTAACTTTCTACGCGATACCCAATCGTCCTCGTTAAAGACGACAAAAAGATGGGAGATGAAACTTAAATGGAAGGTTGAAGGTGGATTACCTTTAAGAAAACTCTAACATCGAACAAAATCAATATATAAGGAGGTTTATCAGAACTCACTACAGGTACAGACAGCACCTAAAAATGTTGAAGCGCCTAAACAAACTATTCTCGTCAACATATTACGAAGTGCTATTGTTTCAGCGTAGGCGTCGCCGGTAACACTTTACTGAACAAGTATTGCAGTTGATCCATGTGGTGTTCGCTATGGGAATAAACATCTAATCTCGTAGTTTAAAGCCTCTTCGGAAGAAAGTTACCTTGTGTTTTGATGCCTTCTAATTAGGTAGATTTCGTCAGAAAAAATCTACCTATTGGTCTTGCACCTAAAGTCGAGTTTTCCGAAAATTCCACCATAGGGGGTCTAGTTATGACCCCTAGAGCTGAAATTAACCGCTGGTTAAAAAGTTTATATGTATACGTATGTATGTGGGGCGCCAAGCAAAATTTAGCCACACTCTACAGGTCGCAATCATGCACCGATTGCTTTCAAACTTGGCCCAAAAATCGAAAGGGTCAAAACTTAGGTTAAGTTCGTAAATGGACGGAATTCGACCATGGGGGGCGGCGAGGGGGCGGTTTTTCGAAAATCAGTTTTTGGCCTTAACTTTTTTCCTTTGGTAAATTTTTGAACCGTTTAACATTTTTATAATTCAGAGTAAGAATACGGAAAACTTTTAAATTTTAACTTTTTTGATGCAACCCCTAACTTGGGGAGGGGGTCGAAATTTCCAAATTTTTAGACAAAAAAATTATATCTCCTAAACGGTAAATTGTTTACTCTACATTTTTTCCTCTAAAAGTATAGCGATAAAACTTATAGTTTTCGAAATAAAAAATGATAACTGAAAAATTGAGGGTGTTTCCACATTGAGTTAAACATATACAGGGTGGAATTTTGTAATGCCACCTGGAGAGAAAGTACTCTTAATACTGCAGATAGAAAATTTTACTCAAAGGAAACATTCCTTTATTTTTGAATAGAAAGCAAACTGCATTCAAAGATTTACGAAAATTCTCTTCTCCCACACCCGGGAATCGAACCGGCTAAAATCTGAAAAAATTATACCCTGTACTTTTATTGCATCGATCGTTAGGGTCAATTATAAGGATGAAATCTCTCTAACAAACATGATAAATTAAATGAAAGGAAAACCAGGAAATTTGAAGTTACAAATCCAATGAGTCAAGCTAAAGCTCTTTAACTAACATCCATCTTTTGTAATGCAGACTCCTTTGCGACATACTCGTAGCTGCGTGTATGAGGTAATTTAAATATGGAATGTTAGATCATGATTTGAAAATTAGATTGTCACAGTTGTTATTCACATTTGATTGTTTTTACAACTCATTTCACATTTTGTCTCACGGTGAAGATGGCTTATCAAGCACAGTTTGATTTAATGGAAGCTTATTTTTTAAATAACAAAAACGTGAATCTAGCTCTGCGGTGGTATGGAGAGAGATATCAAGACCGACAGGCACCAACTCGGTTCGTATTGAAAAGAATGGTAGAAAATTTAAAGAATACGGGTGGTTTCAAGAAGAGACGGCAAACTATTCAGCAAAACTATTTTGATTTTGAACTAGATGTTTTAACATACTTTGAATCATTTCCGAAGGCTTCAAGTAGAGATGCTGCCGATGAATGCTGCTGATGAAACAACCCACACTCGCGTACTTAGAGTGCTGAAAAAGTATAAGTATAAATGCTATCGTGAAGGTCGGTTGGTGCAAAAATTGCATATTGGGGATCGTGAGAGACGATTACAATTTTGTGAAAACATGCTTGGAGAAAATGACCGAAACCCTAATTTTTTGAGTAACATTGTATGGTCTGACGAAACCAACTTCAGCAATAATGGCATGTACAATCGCCGCAATAACCATTATTGGTCTCGAGTGAATCCTGTTCGTGTTCATGGAACTAACAATCAAGTAAGATTTTCTTTCAACGTTTGGTGCGGAATTATGAGAAATAATGTAGTGTTAGTCCACGTGTACGAAGGTCATTTAAACACTGTCAAGTATATTGAAATACTGGATCTCTTAAGAAACGAGTTAAATGGTTTCCCCGAGGAAGAGCGAAACCAAATAATTCTACAGCAAGATGGTGCTCCAGCACATAACAGCAGAATCACTACTGCCTACATTAATAACCATTTTAATACCTGGATTGGTACAAACGGCACAATCAGATGGCCTGCGAGATCGCCAGATCTCACCCCATTAGATTTTTTTTGTGGGAATATGTAAACAATCAAATTTACATGAAATCTTATGCGAATGACAACGAGTTGAGAGTTGAAGTTCAGAATACGATTTATAATATTCACCACAACACTTTATTAAAGGTTACTAGAAATGAATTCGTTAAAAGAATAAATTTGTGTATCCAAGAGAATGGAGCCCATTTCGAGCAACTAATTAGTTAGTTTACCATTTTTTGTAAATAATTAAATTAATTTAAGATTTCCTGGTTTTCCTTTCATTTAATTTATCATGTTTGTTAGAGAGATTTTATCCTTATAATTGACCCTAACGATCGATGCAATAAAAGTACAGGGTATAATTTTTTCAGATTTTAGCCGGTTCGATTCCCGGGTGTGGGAGAAGAGAATTTTCGAAAATCTTTGAATGCAGTTTGCTTTCTATTCAAAAATAAAGGAATGTTTCCTTTGAGTAAAATTTTCTATCTGCAGTATTGAGAGTACTTTCCCTCCAGGTGGCATTAAAAAATTCCACCCTGTATATCTATGTTTCCATGCTAAACTCTTATGGGAGGATTTTAAAATGCATGATAAATTGTCAATCATCAACAAATTCGTTGCCATGACGACCAAGTCTTGTGGCAACGGACGTATTCATAAAGGAGGTAAGTACTTCAGACAAAAACAAAAAAGATCAAACAAAAAATCGGCAAAATAGCTGTGGCTAGCTATAGCCTCTGAATTTCCAGAATAAATATGGGAGGAACCTTCTTCGAAATCTACCTCCTTCTGCGGCTTGACGAAGGGATTTTTTTTTTCAAGACATTGCATCCAGGTAACCTTCTGAAAGATTTCTCTGCACGATTACTACAATGTAGTGAAAAGTGAAGGTTACGCTTAGAGGACTCTGGGGAAATAGTTTTATGGTATTAGTGCACATCTACCTATTATCTGGATCAGCCCTGCTATCATCGAGGATATGACAGAAAAAGATGTGCTGCGAAAATCTGAAACAGAGAGATAGGAGCAGGAAGATGAATGTGGTGATGAAAACGACGAATTTTTCAGAATAGACGTTTATGTAAATACGTATCCAGGTAAGACCCCGTGCCTATTACCATGTTTGTTTATTTTGTGTACACCTCGATGAAACAGAAGACAAGCTGTCTAAATACAGATTAAGTAAATAGGTACATTGACACCAATACAATACGGTAGCGACATACTATCCGAGAATGTTACATCAAAATTAGATATCCTGTAGATGGAACACTATTACCTAATCCAAATAATAGCTATTGCAAAGTACGTGAGCTTAGAACCTGCACAGACGAGGGACTTTTGTACGTAGACCACGCCAAAAATGTTCATGTTCCTATTTCGTTGACAATGAGATTTGCCGACAAAAATCCCACGTCTGCGCAGGCCAAGGCCAAGTCCCCGAACCTGATTTCCCATAATGTAAGGCAATAATGCTGAGAAAGTATTGAGATTTTCATCTATGACCAACACGAACACCGGTGAAGACAATAGCAACAGAACCAAGTCTCCAAGAGCGATGTGTAGTGTTTCGATCTGACATAGGAAACCCGTTGCCGGGGAGTTTGTGCGTTTTGTAGAACCGCCCTATGTAATTTTTGAGTGTCCGTAAGGGATTGAGGAGTCAAGTCACATACAGGCCCGGGTGGACGAGACACCGACGCACAAACGGTCACCACCTAATCAGTACATCATTCTGAACAACCCCAATGGAAATTCTAAGCCTACAAAAGATTCAATAGGTACCTACTGACTGATACTACTTACTTACCTCACAAAAAAACCACAGGTTTCACTTAAACTCAGGCCTGAAAAACCTAATAGAAAACCTATAAAGACCGCAATCACACTTGACACAAATATCGTGTACGTAATTAGGTGCGCAAGCGTCGATTTCACGGTGCAGGCTTATCCGCGAGGGCTGGGGCCGTTAAAGTTTTATCAACACTCGATAAAGCGCTCGATCGACGCTGGTGCAGTATGTGGGTCGCTACACGCTGCCTGTGCGTCTGTCATGGTATGGTTCGAATGTAGGGGGTTTCGTGGAATGGCTAGGTTGTAGGTACCATGGAACTACAAAATGTTCAGATTCGTTAAAGACATGAGACCTACACATACACAAATAAACTTACGCCTTTTCTCATGGGGATAGGTAGAAACCACAGAATGCCACCTGCTGCAATCCATACGCCTTTGCCACGTCTACGTTCATATATCTGACCATATGCGAGTACTACGCAACTGACCCTTCTGAAGAATCTCACCAGGGCGCTGCCTTAGAAATACCTTTTGTCATTCTCTCCAGATGACCAAACCATCTAAGTACTACGTATATTCTTTTCAATTGTTGTCACTACAACTTCTTTTAAACTACCACGTGCTCGTATACGTATAACATCATTTCTCAATTAATCATTCACAGTTAGTTACTTCATCACCACACGTGCTTCGCAAAGAACACATTTCCACAAAAAAACGGCAACTATAAATTCTGAAAACACACACAAACACTTTTGAAACAGGACCAGGACGATAAAGAAAATCTCTATCGCCAAATTCCAAGTGATTTAAACCAAATTCTTATTTATTATATGGAATGAAGATATTTTTCTTTCAGATTACTAAAAAAACGGACCACAACAGACTGCAAGCTAAGCAAATGAACCTGCTCAATATAAGTCGATGCTACGCGAAACGGCCGACTGCGTAGCACGGATTGAATTCGTAGCAGCTGAATCCGCGCGTAGAAAGTTTTTATTGATCAATAACGATACCTTGCAGGATTGTAGATTGAGATGGTATGCGAGGGGAGGTAAATTGACGTGAATGCGAGTCCTTCACCTGAGCTTAAAATGTCACTAATCACGGAAGATATCCCGTAAGTGACATTTTAAGTATACTTAGTTATAAACCGTGAAAGCTACCCCTTAAAACAGTGTCCTTCACCTGAGGTTTCATCATGAAGGGATTTTCGTCAAAAGTTCGCGTAATGGATCGTTCCTGACACAGCGAGTTTCCCCAGTCTTCGGAAAGTTTGAAACCATTTTAAAACTAACAGATTTACATAAACATGACCCATAACGACTACAGTTATTGCTGAATAGTACTTGCTGTTCAAGCATTGAAACAACTGGCCTCCTGAACGCAGCTCTAGGCAAAAGAAGCTTTGAAGCAGCCGCAACGGCGCCGCTTTACCCGTACCTACAATAATAGTACTCACGGAAACAGCCATTTCAAAAACGTCCAACTCTCATTTAACCTACAACATTACAAAAGTAATAGTAGAAAACTCCTTTAGAATTGTTTCAGAAAACACTTATGCATACTCTACTACGTTTTGAAGCAGTAGTTGTGTGGCGGTCGACGCGTGCGCAGCTCAGCGAGTGCCAGTGACGTCACATGACAGCGAGACGACCCGAGCGGATTGAGCAAACTATTTGTCTGTTAGCAAGTTTGTTCGCCCCGGCTCGAGTCGCCTCGCGTCGTAGCTCGACGGACATGGACGAGGAACATGGGACATGGATCAATCCGGGACGGAATCGGAAGCAGACGCGGTAATACGTGAGTCGCTCTGATTGGCGAATCAATTCAAGTTTTTTTTTTCCGTGCACAGGTAATACAGTTCCTTTTCTGATTTTTAATTTCGGAATTTTTCACATTTTCTTTTTTGCTTCTTTTCGTGCCTCCAAAGAGGTTGTGGAAAACTTTGTGCTTGTTAGTTTTCTCCACCGGCTCGTATATTAATTACGGAACTTTAATGGAAATGTGTATAAATAATGTCAATATCTTGATTAAACACGAACTCAAGGTGATTGGAGTATTGGCCACATGTTTCAGTCTTTCAGTTTCCGACCTTTTTGTGAAAAACTAAGGCATATGCTGGCGGCGCGCGTGGTGTTTTGCACATTTTCTCTATTGTTCTTTTCTTTAGGACTTTATGTAGGTATATGGTTTATGGGTACTGCAAATAGGTTAATTGCACTATGGACGTGTAGAACTTGTAGGTAATAGTCCTTTGTGCCTTTTGTAGGTAAATCCAAACCATGAACCTTCGATTAGTAGGAGTTTTTCTTTTATGATGAAAAAGTCGGCGGAGATCTACTTCACGTAGTTGCTCTAAGTATACGATCTTAGTTAATATGCATCAGTCTAAATCAACTCCTGACAGGCTTTCATACTTTTTCTAATGGTGTCATGAACCTCCTCCATTGTTGCTCATCTCCTTTTGCATTTAACGCGATTTAGCGGGATCATACAAAATTTGATCGCCAATCCTTGAGTAAGGATAATCATTTCTACCGTGAAAGTCCGTTGTTGTATTAATTAATTGGGCTTTCCATTATCAGTAACAGACTATCATTTTCCAACGTTTAGCTTAGTTTTCAGGCGATATGTGCCTCTGATGTAAGTACTGTAATGTACCAGTATATGAGCTGGGACATACTTTATTAAAATCAAAGGCTTGCAGAGACTTTAGCTATATATTTTTAACTGTGCCCCACACTTTTACATCATCATGAAAAACAACCATTTCTTTATCTAAATTGTTTTAATTTAAAATACTGTGAGCGCCTGAATGCAGCCAGGCGTATATAATAGCCAGCCTGCATAATTTAAGGTTGGTCGGAAGCCATACAACCTTACAGTACTCACCATATATCCATACACACAGTTGTTCTTTTTTTGGCGTGTCTAAAGGCAATCTAAATTGATTCAGCCCAGAATTTGGTTAACAAGATTGACAGCTTCAAGTCTTCAACAGCATCTAAAAGTTTCTGTCACGTGCAGACGACATATAGGATAATAATCCCCGTCGTGTAAGGGACCAAACCAACCACATCACAATATAGGGCGGAGTCATCTATGAATTTACACGTGCTTTGTTTTTCCTTGCTACGGCCAACTTAGGTCCGGAGTCATACAGGGTGGAAGACACAGAGGCACAAACGAATACCACGTAGGTATTCAGTACATCAATTCCCTACACATAAATTTTTCACCAGCAATTTACAAAAACAAAACAGCTGTGCCATTTTGACCGTGTAGGTTGCACTTTTATATGAATCAGCTTTTATGTGTGGGAGTTCGGAATGATGTGCTGAATAATACGTGGTATTTGTGCGTCGGTGTCTCGTATGTTTTATTTTTGGGTGGGAAATCATCAAATGACCCCTGCCGCCTCTCCGGGCGGAGCGGGGAAAGGTGTGTCAGACTTGTACTGACTAAAACCCACCATGTTCCTTTCTAGCCCTGTGTGTTCCAGGGCCGCGATATCACTTTCGAACAGTATGTTTGCTAGAAAGTGAACAACGGTGCTTGGTGGTAAAAATAGTTTCTGTTGTAGTCTCAAGTCATTGTTTCTATGACCCGAGGAGATGCTGAGGAATTTGTGCCACCACTTCTTGTCTCCAGCTAGAACAGTAGGAAATGGTGAAGGGCGGGCGTTTTGGGGGACCATCTTAAGGTAATTTTGTCGTTCAAAACCGTGATTCCCAGCTTAATTAGTATGAATAACTTTGACGTTATGTTAGTTCCAACCATAGTACACTAGTATGGACTGGGTACTAAAACACTCCCGAGTGTTTTTACTGCAGGCAAGTATACAAGTTATAGGCACACATTATCGGGTACAATTTTCTAAAAATGCTCGGCTTTATACAATGCAAGTCGTAAATGTTAGTATAACTGGGTTATGGAACACAAACTAACCGTTAAAGGGCTTGTAACTAGGAGAGTACTTACTATGTTTTATTTCATGTATACTAAGTAAGTAGGTAAATACCGGTACCGTCCATACGCCAGCTACCTATTGTTCACTTTTTCTTCCTCCTTGTCTTACTAACTGTATCGCTGCACGACTTGTAGCAAATGCTGGATGGCCTAGTAGATTCTTCAATACGCATTAATCTCAGGGTGAACTTAGACAAAAGATTATATTCTACGAACACGTCACCTCAGGACCTATTGTTGTCAATGGTGGTCCTCTCGAGGTTGTTCGAAAACATTTTCCTCGGGCAAACTGTACAGTTTGGGAACAACTTTGAGAGGAAGGCTACCAGAAGAATCCAGCTGGGCTGTGCAGCATTTGGAAAACTTCGTCGGATCTTGTCGTTGCGTATTCTACAAAGCCTAAAGCTAAGGTCTTCAACGAGCTGTTATGACTTACGGGGCCGAAACGTGGACACTCACGGTACGGCTGGTCCATAAATTCAAGGTCGCTTAGCGAGCTATCGAGCGAGGGATCGCATCGGGAACGAGGTGATCAGATACTACTGTTTAAAAAAATACAGATGTCAAATTATAAGTATCTTAAAAGCATATAAATACACAATTAATTTAAGACAAAAAAATATACAACGGGTACTTTCGAATAAGAATTTTACCAATTTCACAACCAAGGAAACCCTGTAGTGTATTTTTGAGAATCAATTATAAGTTAGATGAATAACTCGGGGTATATAAAATTTTACTCACTCATATTTCTATATTTTAAACTGCGAAGTTCACAGATCAATAATGATCGATTTAAAAAAGACCAAAAAAATTTAAACGACAAAACCGTTTTTTTTTCACAAACTGAAAACCCGGGTTTTTGAGAACCGGGAAAAACCGGTTCGTATGCCCTAATACAGATGCATAAGATTAGATGGTGCTATAGGGTGCAACCTTTATGTATGAAAAAATTAACCGGGGTAAGACCGCGGGTATAGTTTGTTAGTTACAAATTATTTTAGTGTGCTGCCCAACCCTGAGCCCATGGCTGGCTACGCCCATGGTCGGTCGCCATGTCTGTTGGTACAAAACGGATACTATAGATAGTCCCCCTGAAGATCATTCTCTAGCCCTAAGCAAGTTATACTTAATCTTAAAACTTCAGAAATAAATAACCACAAACATAGTCCTTATTCGTAGGCAGCTAGAGATGTTGGTAAACGTGAAAGTTCAAGATTCTATACTTTCCCACCAACATAAGGATTTAAGTTAACAGTACACTCAAAGTAATTATAAATAATTAACATATTTACTTGTTGTAGTAATAAACAGTAAATGAAAACGCAACATCATGGCGTGCTTACACTTTGTTTGAACATACGGTGCTTATTGTAAGCTTGAATAACGTTAACAGCGTGACCCTGTTGAGGACAATGATGGTGCTGGGGAGCTTTGAGGGGACAGCGACGTGTGTGGCTGGTGTTAGGCCTAGTGTGCACTAGCCGATGTAGGTAATGAGAGCATTCCGGATTGGTTGGTTTCTGTATAGTTGACTGAGATTTTGGGAGTTTTGAACCCCCAAAACTCTCCCCGTGCCTACGGCCCTGAGTTATAACATAACATCACGCCTGTAATCCCCAAATGGTTAGGCAGAGGTGTACCTAGTACGCCCACATTTCGGCAGTAATATTTTAGTTCCATGGAATACCCGGCTCAAATCCAGACTTCGTGGCTGCAACTGCGAAATTCCTGATGAAAAATAATACCCAATAACGCAAAAATTTGCCCGACCTGGGAATCGAATCCAGGACATCATTCTCAGCAGTATTAGCTTGCGACCGCTAGACCAACGAGCGGGCGTCGTTCCGAAACATATTTTTATCCGGACTAGCCCCGACCAGCTTCACTCGGTGACGAATTTTTACACAAAATTACAACCCCTATTTAGTCTGCTTAGGGTGGCTAAGGGGCCGCCTCCACGAGCGAGAGAATCGTGGCGATATTTTCGTATAGAAGTACGTTGAATCGCCGCGAGATTTTCTATAATCTTTTCTTTGCGGATGCCTATAATACGCTACGTCATAATGATCCGTCCAATCCAGTGGTTTGAGTACGCCAGAAACTCTGACAACCAGTCTTGCTACACGATACCCTTATCTCGGTTCATCAGGTCAGGCAGACAGTCGTTCCATGTAAAATACTGGTATTCAGCTGCATCTGGTTAGATTAGAAGCCGATCCTTATATTGGGAAAAGGCTAGGCAGATGATTATGTGGTATTTACTGCTTTGATTTTAATTGACTTTTTTGGCCGGGATTGAACAAATTTTTTTTTTTAAGTCTTGACTCCACTGAGTAATAGAGTAGAGCCTAATCTTCTCATTCATTGAGAATGAGAAGATTTTCTAGTTCATTAGCTGCATCAAACTACTGGTTGCTGTGAAGTTCGTTACGCTTCATATGTACTGTTTCTGGGACCACAATCATCACAAAAATTGTGTTCAAAGTTTAGTTGTCAATTTTCGTTCCAGAAACCTACATTTGTGCGAATTTCAGAGCCAAATAAGTACCTACAAGCTTCTAAAACTTCTTCCAGCTAGCAGTAGCTGGTTATTTAATTCGATTTAAAAACCTACCTATTAGGTATGTCTGACCTTCGAGTGAAATTGCAGCACATCGTCCGTAGGTTTTAAAGCGTTGTTACAGCTGTGATATTAACCAGCGGTTATGTAACTTTGTTTTAAATACGTCGTCTTTGTTGTTTCCATGCACATTTTTTATATCTCCTAGCTCTTTGTGGTCCCTCAGCTCACAAACCATGATTCTAAATACCAGTTAAGCCTTTAAAACCTTATTTATTTAGATTTGTCATTCAAATACTCTTGAAATGGTAAGCTGTAGTCATTGAAGGATTTTTTTTTAAGGTGTGCTCATCTTTGAGTACCATTCCACCTCACTTTCAGCGTCCATCTGTACCTAAGTGCAGCAACGGGTGAGGTGAGATTGAAGTTTCAGCGAACCAGTTTGAATAACACTCATTATAGTAGCTTACAATACCCATTTCAAACCTTGAAGCAACAAGAAATAAGTAGGTAAAGAAATTACGCTTTTCCGTTTGCGTAAAACACAACAAAGTTCAATAATATAGAAAAAAACGCAAATTTTCTCATGGCGTAAAATTGTCCGCGCCTTATCAGGCTATAAATTATTTCATACTCTCAAGTATGCTTGTAGTAATAAATTCCACTGTGATAGTTGCTAGCACAACTATACTTACTCTTAGATACATGTGTGCAAAGATATTAAATTCGGGTTACTTGAATAATTGGAATTCAGGAAAGAGTGCCTATTTACTTTTAATGTTATATTTACACGCTTATTTTCATCTTAATTTGTCTATCCTCATGCTGGTTTCTAGTGGTTCTGTAGAAGTCTAGGGTTTAGCAAAAAATCATTTGTAGTACCTATTTATTATTATAATGATCCACCATCCAAATCCATAGTTAGACTAGACATCACCTACAGCAGAGGTGCTTCAATAGGGGCTATCATTTTGAGCTCACCAGATGGCGCCACTGTCGAGTAAGGTCATGAAAAGTTTGTTTTATTACGTATAACAATAACAACGTAGTGTAAACTTTAGACATATTTACAATATTCTCCTTAAAATTAGCAAGCATAAAACATATAAAAATCATTCTACCTCCAAGTACTAACAAATAAAATCCTAAGTTGCTACTTTAAATCTTCAAGTCATAATTATTCAGGAATGGCTCAGTCTAGAACACAATCGTCAGTATTAGTATAAATACGTGATAAAAAAGCACGCAACGCGCGAACACTGTAATGACATCTGACATCTCGGAAGACCTTAGTCTACACGAACGCCTCTAGCGGCGAATTCATACGCGATAGCCCCCATTGACTTCTAGCTAAGGATTCACCATATTATCAGTTTTATGACATCTGGCCAGCTCTAGCCCGTTCTGCGTCCATAAGTGTGGTGACTCCTTAACGGTCTGTTTAGTTTGTCAAGGATCTCATAGACATTAGAAAGCCTCGATTAATTATTATGACTTAACAGACAAAAAAGGTTGATTTGAACTAGTGACTCTGTGGTCGGTGGTCTCAACTCAACACAACAACAATCTTGATTACATCATTCATGATGTAATCAAGATTATGTATCAATACTAGATTTAAAAGAGTGTGTGTGGAGTTTCTTGCATGTTCTTCTACATAGAGATCTACACTTTGAAATGGGCAACAACAGTATTTTTACAACTTATTATGCCTTGTAACAGACACTGTAGCTTCGTCTTTTTGTTTTTTTGGCACTTAAAAGTACCTGTTAAATGCTTTAAGTTGAGTTGGCGGGCGTTTGTAGTCCCCCCAGATTGTCCTAGGTTATTTTCACGTTAGGATGTTGTTGATCACTTAAATGAATGCCGACTTAATTAAATGAATCTATTGATTTTGTTAATTCATGTGTTGTAAAGTGTTTCAGGAACTAGGTGTTTGACAGTACCTACGGTTGGATATTCCCTGACAAATTTAGAGTTACGCAGTGCTGCAGCATCTTGAATGACAGGAGAGCGCTATCACTATTTTTATTCATTAAATTATATTAAAAACAAGATGGCCGCATTAGTTCTGACAATGGCCAAGCGTCGCAAGAAGCATGCAGCACTACATGGCCTTTACTCAAAAGTATTATTTACTTGAATTTTATTTATAGTCCATAAACCGGTGTTATCGCGTATAGATTTGCTGCTACATGTATTTTAATATCGCGTTGGGCAACGATTGTTATCGAGCTTTCGGCTTTTATTACTTAGGTACAGTGGTCACGAATTGTGAAATTATTAGGTAGGTACTTACCTATATGTTTTCTCTTGTAATATTTTCTGTACATTACATGATACCTACTTACATCATTTACTCTTCCACTATCTCACTCTTACATTTTTAAGGTTTACCACAAGATCAAAAATGCACCCACTTGACGCAGTCCACTGGCACGTCTGCTACAATAGAATTATATAAGGATCCTACCCCTATAGCCGGAGACTGCCCTATAAGACAGGTAGGCCTGCATCTTCACAGAGGCGACAGGACAGCCGCACATACACAGACAGGGTGAAACTTATTGTGTTTATGTACCTAATGCTAAATTAAGAACTTTTATATGTATACAGTGCAAAGTACTTGGAACTTTGTGGTAATAAATTATTTATTTATTTTATAGGTACACCTCTGCCTATAACTCTTCGGGATTCGGGAAAAGCAGGTGTGGTATTTTGTATTTTGACAGCCTCTTTTAAGGGAAGAATGAAGAATATATTGTAAGGAAGGTGTTGTTGTGGCTTCGTAAGCAGGCGTGGACGGAAAGAACGATTGATGATTAGTGTGAAATATGATTGTTAAATAGACGGAGGATTTCAGAGATGATGACTAATAAAAAGGAAACAAGTAATGCCGCGCCATCCCCAAAATAGTGAAAAAGGCGGGAGGAGTCTTTGACCTCGTCGGTCCAGTCGTCGCAAGTGTGATTGCTGAGCTCGAACTGGACGGGGGATACTGGGTTCGAACTGCCAATGGGGCATAGTTATTGGATTTTCCCATCAGTTTCCTTCATCATTTTGACGACCCGAATGGCGCAGCGGTAGTGAGGCTGCCTTACGTTCTTAGGGTCCCGGGTTCGAATCCCGGTAGGAGCAAATGTTTGTTTTCGAGTCATGGATCTTTATATGTTTAATAAGTATGTATTTACAAACAAAAAGTATCTAAGTAGTAAATCAACTATCTGGTGTCCACGATACAAGCCTCGTTGCTTAGTGTGGCACTAGATGGCGCTGTGTGTAATGTCCAGCGATATTTATTTTATTTATTTATTTATCATACCCTGACTTAAGAGCCAATATTGAACAAACCAATCCATTGATTTTATTCAGTTGTGTCTGTCCTTTTTTAACCCTGAACTAAAAACCATAGGTAGACAGATTGACAAACTTAAGTCAAATGATACGATTGTCTGTTTTATATTCAGCCAGCCAATCAGAACAGCTAACATAGTTTGAAAATCTGACAGCAAATTTCTGCCACCTTGGTTGGAGTTGATTAGTTACAGGTAGTCAGTGGCCCGAAAATCTGACAACCAGTCTTACCAAGTACGAGTCCTAACTGGGTTGTGGAGGACAGATAGCTTGTCGCTCCATGTAAAATACTGGTATTCCGCTTTTGCCGGTTAGACTGGGAGCCGACCCAAACGTAGTTGGGAAAAAGCTAGGCAGATGATGGTTGGAGTTGATTGACCTAGCTGTAATATTTTTGGGCTTAAAATAAAACTACGATATCCATTTATCATTTAGATTTTTATTTCAATAATTCAATAAACTCTACTAACATTATATTTATTGTTCTTAACGAGAAATCCTTAAATAAATAACACTTCGATAGGATCAACTTCGCGCTTACAATTATATTTTTTTATCTTTTATACATATTGATTTATTTCTGTTACTTAAAATAAATTGCTCATTCACAACGCTAAAGAATTCCATTTACTTGAAAATAAGAATTAGTCGATTTCGATAGAATTTATATACTAAAATTACTCGACTAAAGATATTTAGTAGAATCGAGAAGTTAAGACATCACACAACTAATTTAAAGAACTAATTAATCAGTATGAATGTTGTAGTAGACAATTTGAATTTATTAATCGAGACAATTTCTCGTAAGAATTTCATTTGACATTTTTAAAAGTTCTAATAACTGATTTAAAGTTACTAAAACTATTCGCTAAATAGAATGTAACACTAAATTCTAGTACAATTGTTATTTTACCAAGTAAAACCACCATATATTTAAATTTGTGTGTATATTTTTTTTAATTTTGTGTTCAGTAAAGAATAAGAATAAAAATTATGATCCAAAAAGAAAATAATAGTAAAAATAAATGACTTGAATAATCGTAAAATGAGAACTACTATTAAATTGCTTTCTCTGGAAAATTGTGCTTAAAACAATAAACAGCTAAAATAAAATACGATATCCCTGTACCAAATGCCAGATATTTTACAACATTTATTTTTGTATTAAATATTATTCTACTGCATTATTTCAATTCCAAAACCTGCTGAAGCGATATGCATTATATTTACAATAGTGTTAAAGCTATTTTTGTTTGCATCACTGTTAAAAAAATAAACATTTATTATTATTATTACTTATTTTATTGATTTGTTAGAATTACACCCTGTTGCTACAAAGAAATACTAGAGCCATGTCTTAACCAAAGCGAACGGCGTGCGTCACCAACAAGAATGCTTTGACTTTGTTCGGCGAACCCGAACATATGAACACAACGATCGCTATGGTTAGGACACCAACACTCAAACGTCAAATTTGATGTCAAAAATTGTGAAATTACAACAGCCAATAGAATCGTCTGACAACTGTTTTTTACATTCTCAGGGACAGTAGCTATTTTAATGAAATAGTGAGATATTTAGAAGACTCCACAGTTTAAGATATACATTTTTATAAGATTCAAAATAAAATGTAAGCTACCAATATGTCGGAAATATATACTGAATGAGGTTAACCTGACCTCCATATGAATATATCGAAGAAATGTCACTTTTACGAAGTTGGACATTAGGTTCAAATTCATGGGTAACTTTATGATATTATTTCTGAAGTTTGGTTAACTTTGAATACTTGTACATATTTATAAATTAATGGGTCTGATTGTGTTCTTTACTTTAATTAGTATAAAATTATAATCTAATCTATGTATTTTATTAGGTAATCAGAAACTGTAGGAAGGCACCATAAAAAATGTTACATAAGGTGTCAAATGACATTATTTAGTGAGACTCGAAACATATGATAAGACTGATTATATCTATGTCCCATGAATTCGATATTCGATTTACCTACTTTGTCTAAAAATTCACTAAAGAAATTCGCCCGAGTACATACCCCAGCCATCTTGGATCCTATGTAGCAATATAACTAATTGGTATGTAACAATTCGCTAGATTTCTTCATTAAAAACGTTGATTACATAACGACACAGCGCCACCTACCGTCGCAATCAGATATCAATTCCACGTAACATTAATTGAAAAATAATTGATTTTAACTATAATTACTACTACGCTGATTGAATATGAACTTTATAGCACAATCGTAAGGTTCATAATTCTTTGTGGGGACTTGATGAGTAATTCCTTGATAGGTATTTCAATATTAAAAGGTTTTTTATTACTATGCATCTTGTGAGGTTGGTTTTGTTTTAATGGCGTAGAGAAATAAGTGAAAAGTGATGAATAATTTTATTTTATTAGCTATAAGACTTAGTTTAATATTGCATGTGTACCACAAGGTTTAAGCACTTGGAAAACCAACAGGATTGCCCTTGTAATCTCATAAATAGCTGAACTCATTTTGATAATAATTATTATTTTATAATAAATCCATTTTGTCACTAACACGCGTTTTAATCGTACTAATTTCACTACACATTATTTATAAAAGTTATTTTGAAATAGTGTTTTAGTAAGCTTATTTACTACTGTATATTTTAATCGAAGAATTATATTCGGTTATCTACAATTAAGGAAATTAATTGTTTGTCAATTTGCAGAGTTTCATACACACAGAGACACACACAGTTGTCATTTCAATGTACGAACTGGTTGTCAACCATTTAAAAATTAATTTTCAAAAAAAAATTGCTGAAAATACCACTTATTCGGATGATAAATTCAATTTGCACAGGATAAAGTGACGTCATTTTATTCCGATTTATAGGTAGCAAATATCTAGTATTCTTCATCCAAAACCGAATAACTCTTCAACTTTTTAACAACATACGGTCTATATAAAACTTTACATATTATATAATTATGTACGGAAAAATATGTGCAATCTGTTAGTTGAACTCTCATGACTTCACTACCGAAACGAAAACTCTCAAATATTGAGTTACAATCCTTACGCTTCACGTAAAATATATTGCGTGTGTCCACACCCAACGATAAAAGTAGATAGGATAGGAAGTATTGCTGCTTAGAAAAGACAACAAACTACGGTCACGGAGTAGAGGAACCGAGATTAGGACCGACCTGCTGTGGTTCAAGAATAATTTTGAGCCAGTTCATCTTGGCAACTGCACCTATATTCTCTAGGCTAACATTCTCCAGACTGGCAGAAAAAACTGCTGAAACGGCGACTTAGCAGCAAAATTTAAGAAAAGAGATAATATATATTCCGATAGATTATAATAGTAATAGATTATGAAAAAGTAAAAAGTTTTTTTTTATCTATGGATTTTATAAAGGAAAAAGTAAGCTAGAAAAATTAATAAACGAATAGTGAAGATAAGAGTACTTGTTGTTAATGTACTATTAAATAAAATATAGTATTTGATATTGTGTATGTATTCTATCGCTAAGTGAGACACATGCTGGCTAAAAGGCCAGGAGTTCCATTCGATAATATGAAAACAAGCAATGTATAAAAATATTCTTCTTTACTATTATATTTATAACAGCTAGAAAGCAAGCCAAGTCAGAGGCCCACGGGCGGCATAATAACTCTTGACACCAAGCTACGCACTAAAAACACGATAAAAAAAACAGCTAGAACGGAAGGGGAGATTTAAAGAAGTAAAATATACGCTTTTATATCTTTAGATATTTCTTGTCACTTTTTAACTACCTCCTGGACTAAAAGCCACTTTCCTTACACGATTTTGTACCCGACACTTTTGTGTTACCTTACATATAATTCTGAGCATTTAATTTGGCTACACATATATTGATATATATATATATATCTGATAGTTTAGCACATTCATTTGATGAACGTAGATAACGCATGTTTAGGCCGTTACTACTCGTAGCCTTAACTGAAGACAAGTCTTAATATGCTACTTGCTCATTCTATTTATATATCTTTTTGAGTTCAACACCACAAAAATTCATCGAGTGGGATTCGAATTCGCGACCCATTGCTGCTTCAAAATATTAATTCTACAATGAATTATTTTTTTATTTTATAAAAGGTAGCTTCACAGCTGACAATAAATAAAAATAAAATGATTACTTATATTCTTTCTTTAGTAACGAAATAAAACAGGTTCATATTTCCTACATCAAATAGTAATAATATGCTGTAGGTCACCTGCATAGTATTGCCACATAGTTACTGAATTATTGTAATTTCATATACTCGAACTATTTAAACATGCGTTATTTACGACCGATTAAATGTACATACAAACATTTTATTCGTATATTCAGCTACTTATTGAAAAATAGACTTTATTTACTTCGTTGGAGATTGCAATTTGTTTGGCTTCGTTTTAGTTTTTTACGGCTACGATAATGAAGGATATTATATAAGAAATAGAATTTGTCACACTGTGTTATGGCTGTTCAGACGGAGCGATAATAGGGAGCGAACCTATTGCCATCAACCCTTATAAACCTACTCTCCGTGACTTTGCCCAACTTGGTAATTGAACCCAGGACATTGTTCAGCAGTCGTGATATATCATAATTGTACTACGAGATTTAGCTACCATAAGTTTTTAACCACTACAATAGAAAGAATTTGCATTGGTTTGTTAATATTTATACTAATTTTTCTACGAGACGAGGTCTACATTTAAACTTCTTCTAACATAACGCCACGCCTGTAATCCTCGAAGGCTTAGGCAGAGGTGTAGCTACAGTACACCGACATGTCGCCAGTTATGTTAATTTAAACACTACCCTAAACCTTTTTAAAAACTAGTTATTTCGACTGAAAAATTAAACATTCTGAGCATTTTAACACGACTCAGCGTCAAATAGTCACTAAACTAATGAAAATAATAGATATCACAATTTATTTTATATTTTTTCTCAACAAAATGTCGCCCGCCTGAACACGCCTTTATATAGAACCATTTATATACAAGTATATACATATTACTTGGAGTTTCAGGGACGCAATGAGATCGTGTTATATTAATTATTATTATGCAATGTATTGAGGGGCACAGCATTGTGGGCAATGATTTCTACGAAAAATGATCCTATGATTGATAGACATTGCCCACACGTGCCCGAAATGCCCGCACAGAATGCGATTGTCTATACATACAGATAAAACATAGTCAATTACAATAAAATATATCTTTCAAACATTATTTTACTAACCCTAACCCGAAAAATTGCATT
Organism: Xestia sexstrigata; assembly: GCA_941918905.2. Taxonomy (NCBI): domain Eukaryota; kingdom Metazoa; phylum Arthropoda; class Insecta; order Lepidoptera; family Noctuidae; genus Xestia; species Xestia sexstrigata. The sequence continues at coordinate 20,445,771 of OW799214.2, forward strand.
AAAAATAAAACACTACACAATATAGTCTTAAAAACTAAAAACATTTACTAAAAACTGCTTCTACAGTTTGTCTATGAAATTCGTAACTATATCAAATCCGGGAGCTATTCAAGAAATAACTTTGAACTAAATATATTGTAACGTTTCGTCACTAGTCTAAATCTAACACCAAAGATGTTCAAGTCACCTGTAATGTGTCAGAACGTTAAGCCATTAGCCACTTTGCTGTGTGAGCACTAAGCCGGGGCTCAGGAGAGTCGCGCGAGGGCGGGCGGCGCGTACGTCGCAGGGAGCTCACATCACCGGGACGGGCAGCTGCTGGCCACTGACTTGCCACTGAGACACGAGAAGCCGCTGGTTCCTGACTGCAGGCTTGACATTGAACCCCTGAGGACAGAATGTCATGAGCTTTGGGGAACAGCTGGTTTGGTGCCTACATCATTCAGTATTTTGACAGTAACGGGACAATTAACATGATACGTTTTGTTCAGTGAGGGAAACGAATTGTTGAACAAATTGACAACTAACTTAAATCCTTTTTAGGTAGATAGATACATCATTTTTTTAGTACACACATAAAACCACACACAAAACCAAATAAACTGACATTCTGAATAAGTCGCATAAAATTGTTAGAACATTGTCACCACGTACGTGCATACGTTATATACATTAGAGGTCGCAACAGATTTGTCGAATATCATATCTCGAGATGCATTTGGGACCTCAGAAATTGGACCGTTTGGACTGTCAAATACGTCATGCGAAAGATACGATATTTAAAGCAGAAATTCTTAATACCAACTTTGGTTTTTCTTATCCTATCTTTTCTTGGCATGTTGACACACGGTCATAATATCATAAATAAATTGTATCACAACCATAATTGGCTTTTATATGTTACGATATCTTAAATAATTAGTTAAATATTGTGATATGGCTGTTCTTATTATTTTAATCTATGATACTATGGCGAGTTTATGTTCTCGGGAGAGGGTGTGAGGTCTGACTTGCTCGATGAAGTTCTTTTTGCCAAACTGCAGTGTCACAAAAAATAAAAAGGTAATTAGGGAAATCAGGTTTCCACTGAATGATTCGATGAAACGAGATGGGTGACCAATGTAGCGATCTAATGGCCGATTGGACCTAAGAGCTACGGCAGACGAAACGAGGTGTGAGGATGGAAAGATATTCTTATGTTTATAATGAGATATTTTGCAAAAAACCTTCAGTCGTTCAAAGTTACATAGTTTTTTATTGTATGAAAAAAGCACAAAATGGGACTGGGACATTATCCAAAATTGCGGCAAATAGAATGGATGTCAACGTTTTAATCATTAGGTTGATGGAAGACGGCCATAGTCACGACCAGTCGTCATATACTTACACTGACGACTTATCCACTTGTCTACTGACTACTGGATTTACCTTTTTGGGCTGCGGAATCTGATATATAGTTAAAATATAAACACAAATAAACTTGCTCCATTGAACTGCTTCTAGTGTAGATACGAGTATACATACTTGTAGTGATGGCTGGTGAGCGTCTCGTGGAAGTACATGAGCTGCGCGGAGCGGTGCGCGCCGTCCAGCACGTCGCAGCGCCACTGCAGCACGTAGCTGCCGCACGCCAGCATCACGTGCGAGCCCTGCGGGGCCAGCCACAGAACGACTTCACAACCAAACAAACAAGGTGGAATGCAGGAAGTTACATCGGTAGTTACATTTTATTTACGATCCTGTGAAAACCCATCGAACAAACAAAGAACATCATGATTATTATCATCTTCTTCTTCAATAGATCCCTCATTACTGAGGATCGTGGTCACTGGACCACTTTTAAAGGACAATCTGCCTCCATCTACTTCGGTCCAAAGTTACCATAACCACCTGCTGAAATCTTGGGGACATAACTTGAGACATTTTACTTGGTCGGACCTCACGCTCTCTTGCCTTCGGTATCATCAACAATGACCAGCTTTCAAGGCTGCTACTCGTATCTCCTCTTCGCATTATGTGGCCGAAATAGGCCAAAATATACGCTGTAGGCAAACTGTAGACTGTCGGGTCTTACTGATATGTTGAATAAGTGCCAAGGTCCTGTAGTAGTTGCAGTCTTTGGTAGAGCCTTTTTATAAAGTGAAACAAACACAGGCTATGTCCATTCTTCAGGCCATCTCCTGGTCTTCCAGATAGAATTGCAGATGTTTAGAATCTGCTTGACACCTTTGGAATCTAGGTTTTTAAGTAATTCGGCGGGAATTCCATTCTTCCCTGGAGATTTTCTATCCTTGGGACATCCAAGGGCATGTTCAAACTCTGACTGCAGAATTTCGGGTTCGGCGGTGAAGAATCTGTCTGCGCGCCGTTTGTGATAGGTTGACCGATGTCATAAAGTATTGTGCAGTACTGTTTCCAGCGTTCCGCGTTTATTAAAATATGATTCGCAGCTGTAAGATGTATGTAGTTACAGAATTATAATCATCAAAGTCATCAATACCACCCTCCAAGTTCATAAAGGTCTAGGAATGATTTTGACCTTGAAAAAGTTCGCGGGCTACCCTGGATCATCCATCTTAAGAAAGAACAGCATAGTTAACAATCGTACCTGTATGCTCTCTCCATCATGGCACACCAGGGTGGGCTCCACGCGCTGGTAGTGCTCGCCCTCCCGCCAGCCCTTCTGCTCCAGCACAGACTTGTTCTCGTCTCCGCCACCTACGCACAGGGCTGCAATGAATAGCTGGTGTTATGGGCAAAATAAAACAAACAAAAAGAAGCGGGTGATAAGAAAATAATGAAAAAGTTGGGTAGTTTCAAAAATAATTGTTAGGTTGTCAAAATAAAAAAATAAAAACATTCAGAAAACAAAATATTATGAACAAATATTACTGGCTAAACAATGAGCACAACTCACAAGGATATGGATATGTCACAGTTATTCATAATTTAAAACGATTTAGAAATCAAAACAATTGAACAGTTACTATGACTACAAAACTTGCATTCACATTTGTAGAAGGTCCTCAACGTCGTCAATTACAATTTTTTTGTCACACACTGCTCACAATCTATTCCCGCTGAACGAACTCTGACCAAAAACACTTTCTGAAATAGGTGATGGGCAACGGTGCCACCACTTCTTCTAAAGAACAAGCTGTCTAGGAATTCCCCAAATTATGATGTACATCCAAACCACCTTGGAGAAATTTCTCCTGCAGTAGCTCCAGACCCTGAAAGGGAACATATGCATACCTGAGGAGTCAGCAGGCGGATGGCTGAGCTCATGGTCGCTGCGGTAGACTGTGAAGGCGATATCGTGGCGGAGAACGTCAAAGTCCCATGTTAGGACGCTTTGGGGGTCCCGGTTCGGTACTATTACTTCGTGGACCTAGGGGAAGGATATTTATATCAGTGATATAAAGTGTTATTTAGTGAATACAGCACCAGCTAGTTTTAAGAGGTACTTCGTCGGTTTATTTGTAAAACCACGTAAGTCAATTTTTAGCGGGTTTTGATGCCGTTTGCTAGAGAGTCGGAAGTCGCGTTGTTTCAGCGAATCAGAATCCACCAACGTGTCTATCTAATTTGAATTGGACACAAATTAATAAAAATGGTGTTGTACCATTGCCTAGGTATAATCATGCAGTATTTTCACTCAATTTACGAAAAAGTCAACTATGATTTTAAAAAAGATGCTTGGAGAGATTTAGATTTTATCTCTCCAAGCATGTTAGGGATAATCCTATTACATTATACACTGCAGACACACAGAAATTCTCGTGATATAACCAGATTGGACTTAATTGCAGGTATCGGCTAAATAAGTTTCAGAGGTTTAAGAAACAGTTCCATAGTTTAAAAGGTCCGGCATTCTCAGCCACAAAAGCTGGTGCTTTTAAAAGGCTACTGCTGTATAGTCACTATAATAGCCAAAAAGGGTATTTTCCGTCCACTTTTACTACAATTATTGCAGGAATAAGCAGACAAGATTCTTATGTCAACGACATAAGGTTTAAATTCCACCGATTAAAGACCGCTCGTGAAATGCAACAAGTAGATACATAAAACAAAGTCCAACATACCTGTCCCTTCCCCAAGCTGACAGACCGGTAGATGCTGTCCTCGCTGAGAGGATCGCCCTCCCGTTCTGTGAAGGCGCCGCTCACGTACAAACTCTTCGGCACCAGTCCTCCCTCGTGGACGAAGCTCTGAGGACACGAGAAGAGGTCACAGAGGGTCATCAGGAGGGCGACGGAACATGTATGTGAGTGAATCTAGCTTGGTGGTCGATAGGTGATTGTAATGTCTTATGAAGTGGTGTTTTTGTAGTGTTTTAAGCGATTACTAGAAGTTTGTTTTAAGAGATCACGATTAAGAGAGCATAAGTAAGTTGATGAAAATGTGTGGGGCTCAATTGTTCGTTATTTTTATTTAATCTATCAATTACATCATCATCTGCTCAGCCTTTTCCCAACTATGTTGGGGTCGGCTTCCAGTCTAACCGGATGCAGCTACCAGTATTTTACATGGAGCGACTGCCTATCTGACCTCCACAACCCAGTTAGTACTGGGTAATACGATACCGCTTGGTAAGACTGGTTGTCAGATATTTGGGCCACTGACTACCTGTAACGACTGTCAAAGATCTACAAATGACAGCCGGGACCAACAGCTTAACGTGCTTTCTGAGGCACGGAGGAAACTCGGTATGTAAGGGTGGTTACCCATCCACAGACCAACCTAGGTGAGCACGGCTTATCCTAAAGATCGACCCGAGCGGCTGTTATTATTTAGCCACGAGCTCCTCACCTCAACCACCACCTCCTCACCTCCTCAATATAACAATTACCTAAGTGAGTATAAAACTTGATATACAATTATTCATTAAAAGTTACTCAGGTTCTGCTCAGCAATCTAACAATAGGATAACTGAAACTCAGTCTACATAAATTAGGTCGAGAGAATAGATTTTTGGTTTCATTAAATCATAGATTTTATTTCGTTTGTTATGTTATACACTGTCTTTTTTCATTTTAAAGCTATACAAATAAATAAAATTAAAGTGCCTGTTTGTAATTAAAAAATAACAACTTTTTACTGATTGTATTGAAAATATATACAGTACTAAAAGCAAAAAAAAAAACATTTTTATAAATTTTAGTTTGTCTGTTTTTCCGGCTAACCTCGAAACGGCTGGACAGATTTCGACGAGACTTTTACAGGCAGATAGGTGATAAGGAGTAACTTAGACCACTTTTATTTTAGGAAAAGGTTCCGTGCAAAAAAATTAAAACCCTTGAAATTGTTAACAAAATCCGATTCAAATAGGGAAGTAATATTGTTTACATTTTAATAATGATTTCACGGACGGAGGTCGCGAGACGTATATACTATTTGTTTTATTCCTTTCTTTATTTTTTACAAAGAGTCCTACTAGACTAGCGTGGTGATACATTTAGTCGTCGTAAGGTGTACATGTGTGTAGACATGTAGTCGGTGAGTCGGTGTAGTGCTGATGATAATACACAGAGATTCTCGTAGCACAAGTGTCCACATGACTGACTGATCACTGACTAGCACCATGGCAATACACTGACAGATAGGCGGCCAGACCTCGGTATCCGCGATTGTTGGCATACATCTACGAGTTAGCTTCGTTCGTTTTTTACTGGGATTAAGTATGTTTCATGAGTAAATCTTATTTTAATCGGATTGGTAAAGCTTTGTTAGTTTTCGAAGATTATTTAGGTTGAGAAAAGTACAAACGCAAAGTGGTTTCAATCAGGTAAAAAGGGAAGTAAGCCATAAAAACTGCGCATTGATACTTCAGTATGGTATTTGTGCGTAACGTTCTACAACATAGAGAGAGGGGTGGAAACAACAAAAAACTAAACAACTGCTCTCCTCTTGTTTGATTATGAGTATTTTTTTTTTAACTAAAGTGATAAATTATCTTATGTAGCCTACTAATTTGTGTGCAGTTAGTCTATTTTAGTCCTAGCGCACGGATACCGGAGGCCCAGCGCGATACTTATCGCGTACTGAGTCGAAATACCGGTGCGGCACGTTTAGCGACGCGCTTACTATGTCCGACTGCAGCCCGGAAATAAAACAATCACGTATTAATAGAAAGCAACAACAAAATACTGCCTCGTTGGTCTGATGGACACAGGTTCCCGCTAAATAGGCTTGAGCTTGGCCTCATCTTGTCTGATGCGAAGCAATGATGCCAGTAAGGCCTCTTCCATGATCATCGTTTTCCCAACTGTTGGAGTCGGACTGTAAACTGCATGCTGATATGTTTGGTAAAGTAGACTTTATGTGCTTAAAGGATCGGATTCTACTATACACGCAGTAAAATATTCCACACTCGACTAAACGCTCTCTGTTAATCAAATAACAATAGGCATGCTCCTATAACATCTTTGGATTGATAAGCCCGTCTTAATTATGTAGTTCTAATATTTTAAACCAAAATCATGAATATCGGTTTGTTCCAATGACAATTTGTCCCCTTTTCTAACATCTTTGCGGACAACTTTGAAGTTGGTTGATTTTGTAATTAGTCAATTAGTCAAATTACAGGCGTGATTTTACTAGTTCAGTAAAACTCAATGTGTTTACCTCCCGTTGTCGTGGAGATTGGCAGAATCAGAAGAAACCTATACCCAGTAGTGAGTCAAGTCGGGCTGTGGATGGTGATTGTGATGTTTTTGCTCTCACCTTGCAGGGTCCTCCGAGGAAGTCGGGAATGAGGTCCTTAGCGATGTAGTCGAGCAGACCGCCGGTCTGCAGGTAGTCCTTGCCGCCGTAGAACAAGAACTTGCTGCGGGTGTTCTCGTCTAGAATAGACAAATAACAATAAAAAGATAGTTATAACTCGCGTCAAATAAAAACAGCGTTGAAGGGTGGCGCTACTTGTCTCCACCGAACACATAAAAATGTACAGAAAATGTTAGTTCCTATTTTGGCCACCACTCTTTTTACGTAACGCCAAGTTTAGATAAAGGATTTATGATACGGGCTGTATGGCAAATTAATCGTGTGTTTTTGTTATTGTTTTCGTTTTTTGTCTTGTTTGAGTTATGTTTTCCCCTCCTCTCTTCTTGTGGATGTAAAATAAAGATAGAGTCGAGTCAGATTTAAAGAAGTTAACATAACGATGATTTTGACAAGACCAATTAAACAGTTGGGACAAAATCGATAATCTATCAATGTAACCGCCTGTTGATAAAACACACGCGAGTTTTTAAAAAAGGCGTGTCTGTTTCCTTTCAAATTGTGAAAAATATGCATCTCTTCCAATTTGTCACATCCTACAGCTGCTCTGGTTATTTAAAGGCAAAAACAATACCCAAACTCACCAATAAAAGTGCTAACAATAGTCCAGAGGATCGGGAAGACCCTGGGCGCCCGCACGATGAGCACCCGGGCCATGGTCTCCGGGTAGTTGGCCTCCACGATCTGTATGACGCGCAGCAGAGCGCGCACGCCGGGGCGCCACAGGTGGCGCATGTTGAGCCCGTCCAGGTCCACCAGCAGGCACCACGACTGCACCGCGTGCTCCGCGGAGCTCGTGGCCTCTTCCAGAAGCTTCAGACCTTCCTCGCATACGTGAAGTGTCTGGAATAGGGTAGATGACAAAAAAAAAACTAATTACTTAGTCCGTCAGATAGATTTTCTAAAAAATATTGGACACTTATTTTTTCTTTTTTCACGTAAACAAAAAATTAAGACGATACAGTGCGTCGAAAACTGGTGTGACGTCACATTTGAGTACATTTTTTACTCAAATGTGACGTCACAAGCCCTGATCTTTGACACATTTTATATTCATCAAGTTTTATTAATTTGATAAAACCTTGATAAAACAAAAAACACGTATCCAATATTTTTCGATAATCTAACTGACGGACTATACAGAATCATATTTTTCATCCCTTCTATTCGAAAAGTGTCGTTTTGTTCCCCTTTAAGCGGGAGCAAAGAAGCTCTTTTCTCCACTAGACTTTTTAGCGGGCAGTAATGAGATTTGAATTTGGAACATGAATCGTTCATTGAAATCGAACGAAAATTGTATAAATGACTGGCTGTAAGTGTTTGCTGTACGGTGCGCGGGTCAGCACCCGCATTGTAGAAGATATTAAATTAAGAGCACACCATTGTCGCCACGCCCGCGCACATATACTGACATTACAAACACTCAAAATACCGGATGGGGTATATTAGGTGAACGGAGTAGAAGCTTATGGCATACCTAGTTTTGTTTTTCTTTTTTTAACAGCTTAGAAAAGAATTGATCCATCATCAAAAAACGCTACAAATTTCAAGTAAACTTTTCACATTAGAACAAAGAGAGAGAAATTAAAAAAAAAACATAAATAAGTCCACAACTATATCAATCCCAAATAAAACACACACACAGTGAGAATAAATTTTCAAAATTTCGAAAGTGTATTAGATATAAATATAAATTTGTAATTGACCTTTTTTACATTCATGTCATTTTTTTAATTAAACTTATTCATTAATTACTTAAAAGTGTCTCTTATTTATTTTCTCATAGAACAAGATGAAAAGTAGAGTATATGACTCGAGAGCAAACATATTTTTCCCTCAGGCGATGTACTTTGAATCCCTCGCTACGCTCAGGATTCAAAATAGCGCCCTCGCCGTAAAAATACTATTTTGCACCCTTGTCATACAATCTACTATTGTTTTAGTCAGTCATCATCCCTATGAGGAAGAAATTACATAAGCATAAGTTTTCATGTTTTGGATGGTATTTATTTAAATCAGCTTGTCACTGTGCTACTGTTTATCCGCAAGCCTCCTCTCTGTTAGAGGCACTGGGGCTATAATCCAAAATGCGGCAATCAAATTGTTGACTTTAAAATTAAAGAATGAAATTAATTTCACACAGTAACCCCCTGTCTGGAACTCATTCGTAAGTAAGGGCCGTCGCCACTGGGGAACAACGTTCATTCCCCTAAATTACTCTTGAACAAGAAAAATCTAAAACATTCGAAAATTTATATGACATTTATCAACCCGAACTGGGCCTGCGTGGTGGATTACATCCTAATCCCCCGTGGCCGGAGTCCACCGGGATACCCACCTGGGACTCTGGCCACGGTATAATGGTCATTATGAATTATTATTTCAAAAAGGCGACTTACCAACTTCAAGAGGCCATCTTCACCAATGGATTTCAGCAGCCCCTTTACGTCCATCTGACCCAGTCGCAGAATGTACAGCGGACGTCCGTCTGAAACACAAATGAAAGCATTAATACCACTGACACTAATGTAGTTAAGAGAAACCCTGTATGCAGGTGATTAGTCTTTAATTGAAAAACAAAAAAAATATGATGTGCTGCAAAAATATCTCTTTGATTGTTAAAACATCTTTTCCCCGAACTTATTTCACCAGTTCAGTTAAAAGCCCCTTGTACAACAAACCTGACCCGAAGCTTTAGCCCAGGCTTCGAAGCTTATTATTCGCGCTTGCGACCACTACACCAGCAAGGCAATCAAATCATCTTCCTTCCCTATACTTTTCTTCAATTCTCTTCTGTCAATCGTCGCGCTATCATTACCTCCTTGTTTATTTATTTATTTATTTATTTATGTACACACAAAATACTTTACAGGACAATATATTTACATAGAAGAGCACAAAGGTACTGCTTATTTCTTAAGAAATTTCTTCCAGCAGACCTGCGAGAGGAAAGTTGGATAAGAAATGTAGACACAGTGTGTAAAAAAGTTAGACAAAAAAAAAAAAAAGTAAACTTAAAACAAAACTATAATTATAATAATAAACATACATACAAATACATACACATATAATAAAATAAGAATATATTGTAAATATTTACCCATATACATACATATATATATGAAGAATATTACTGAGAAGAGAGGTTGTTCTTTCCTGGCAGACCATCTTAAGATCATAATTTAAGCTAAACTACTCACCCATGTCGTTATGATGCCAGCCGCCAGGGAAGTACTGCTTCACGACGTCAGGAGTCTCGTACTCGGAGAGGATGCGGTCCACCTGGTGCTTCTTGCGCCACAGGAGGGACTGCGAGAGCATCTCCCGAGCTTTCTCCACGTTGAAGTCCCGAGCGCGGAGGAATCGGAGTAGCGTTGTGTCGCTTGGCACCTGGGGGGATTTGGATATTAAAAAGAGATGTTACTGGATTTCGGTTAAGCCATTTTGCAATTACAGAAGTTTCCATTAAGCCCGTTATTCCAAAACGCTACTAAAAATTAAAAGACGTTCGTTTTGAGTAGCGTCGTGAACAAACAGCTTAGTTATTTGGATTTATTTGTAGCAGAAAATCACCAGAAGGACAATAAACTTTAAAATTATGTGAGTTAAAGTTTTTCTTTGCAAAATTGTAACAGTACCCTTAATTTTTTACGATATACGCTTATGTATGGTATACGTGTGTCTTATATAAACAGCTTGTTTACAACTAAGTACATTGTCGTAAACAAACAACTGAATACCTATTTGATGGATTAACCACAATATCCCGTATAAGTCTCATCGTAATAAAACCCGCATGCGATCAGTTGCATTATGCGCAGTTGCGACAAACTGTCAGTTTTTCATACCAAGGGATTGAAGTTGACCGTCCTCAGCTGCTTTTGGAAATGGAGAACGTTTGACGGCTATATCTTCAAACAAGAAGAAGCACGTGCAGCTAAACCACAAAAGTTCTATGAAGAGCTCTTTCTGTCTGGTTAGGTACCTACTCTGGCCGCATCGTCACCTGTGACTCAAAATTGCATAGTTTTGTTTGGAGAATCTGTACGTAGCGTAGTAGTAATGTATGAATGAAATTTCCAATACCAAAAAAATCAAAGCAACTTCTATCGATAGTCCAAAACAAAAAAAAACAAAAAGAAATCTTATCTCTCTTATTTCCTTTAAAGAAACAATAACAAGACAAGACATATGTTTCCTAGTCTTGGCAGTCCCACCTACTCTCAGCTTTATTTCACTTCCACAGTGGAATTGCTCGAGTTTACAATTTATTGCCTACGTGTGGAATGCCCAAATTTCCCCAGCCTGTTTCAAAGGGGCTATAAATTTCGACTTTGTGCACATGTTTTTAATACACGTTTGACGAATGGAACATTGTACAAAGGAATTTAATGTTGTGTCTAGTTTTCTGTTTGTGAGCTTGTTATCTTTTATTGAAACTGTGCAGTTGAATTTCTAATATCTCTGTTATTATGCACTGTTGGGCTTCTCTTATTTTAATGCGTGAGCTTTATTTTAATAGCAGTGGTTTTCACTTTTTCGCACAGGTTTTCACTCCTACCCCAGTCACAAAGCTGATTAGCTCGGTCACAAAGTTTTAAGGTTGTCTGCTAAGTTTTGTAAATCTTTACGATCGGCCAACACAGCTCAACAGAAATGTACAGAATCCTTGGTTAAAGTTCTTGTCAAAACTTCAATAAAGTTTGTTTGTTCTTGTTGTTTTTGAAACAAATATTTGTATGGCCGGTACTCCGGTAGTCGTTCCGGGTCTGGCTGTTTGTGTATGTGAGTTTACATGTTTGTAAACGCACCCATGGCACAGTAGAAATGACTAGTGTGGGGCAACGTTTATAAAAAAAACCCATGCCCGGAAGCCAAGACTTATGGCCTACGCAGACCGGGACGGTATGTCAAGGGATTTAATTTTTTGCCAATGGACATTCAAACGTATTGGTATAGAAATACGACCGTGGCGCGTCTTTCAATACATATCCCTTTCGATGCCGCGGCATGCCACGGGATAATTTTAAAGCATAACAATTTATGTCGTATTTCTATATCAATAAGTTTGAATGTCCATTGATAAATAATTAAATCCCTTGCCATGCCGTCCCGGTCTCCGTAGGCCCTTACTGAACTGGTTTTAACATCGTTATCCCATCTCCAGGACTCACCTTGCCCTTCTGCAGATCAGCGATCCACTTGCGCAGCTGCAGCAGCCGCGCCTCCTGAGTGGGAGTCAGCTCGCCCAGGTACCGCTTCACGTAGTCACTGTCTAGGGTGTGGGTGGGTGATAGCTGGTCTGCAACTAAAGAAAAAGATGGATGAGTATTGCGGTCAAATAAAACTGCATCGGAAAGCCAGCTTCTCATTCAGCGAACGATTCTTGAGGGGCACAATATTTGCAAATTGCGCGATGCTGGACCAGTGATATAGTAAAAAAAACTTATAATATCATTGGGAATAAGCATGTAATTTTTTCTCCACTTAATAAAATACAGTATTATCAACCCAAGAAAGGTTCAACTACTGCTTGTCGCTTAAAAATAATATTAACCTCCTGCAATTTTCTATGACAGTTCAAACGTCCGTGACTGTCGCGGCCATGATGTGTCGTCATTGTACCTCAATCTGCTCTTTTTACATCTATTTGTTTACCTTAATAAAGTAATTTTACTAATTGTATGACTGCTTTATTCAAGCAAAAATTGTGATAACGATATTATAATAAAATCTAAGTGAAACATTACCTACTTTTCAAATGAAAGTGTTTTTTTTACACATAGACTTTGACGTCACTACCGGCGTTATCGAGGACGACGCGTTTTGAGAGTGCGTTTCGTTTCACCAAAAACATGCTAAATAAAACAATAAATATTAAAACAAGTGATGTTTTAGAAACATACACAAGTGTACCACAATGTTTTTATGCACCAATACAAGGCATTTTTTTAATAAATAAAAATAATTTTGTATTTCTTGCATATTCCCTATTGTAGACGAGAAAATGCAGGCGTTATTAAATCTCACTTTTTCCAAACACAGTTGCCAAAATTGGCCTTTACTCCTGAAAAAAAAACATCAAATGAATAACAAAAGTCATGGCTATTCATTAGAAGTTATTGTAAATACCTACTGGAGAGACCTACATAGGTACAAATCAATATATTATGTAGATTAGTTATATTATTTACGCGGAAATGAACCTAGTATAACATGATCTCTGAAATACAGCCACAATATACATGAAACCATAAAAAAACCCATAACTACGTAAGTGGCAGTAACTCCCTAGTGTAAGTACACTATCGATTGAATTTCGAGAGACAATTTCTATAAAGCTCTGGCGAGAAATATTTCAACGATGTTCAGTTTGCTGTAAAAACATGAACATCGTCTACGAATATAGATGTTTATGTTAGGTCTGTGCAATATGACGATATAAAATAACAGTGTATGTGACTGGCATGGACATTTGTTTCCATGTTTGTGTATAAACACAACCATGAAACAAACATGGAAACAAATATTATACATATGTATAATATAATAATAAGTATGTATTTCCAAATAAAAAAGTATCTATGTAGTATATCAACTATCTGGTGTCCACGATACAAGCCTCGTTGATTAGTGTGGCACTAGATGGCGCTGTGTGTAATGTCCAGCGACATTTATATTTACATAACTGGCGAAATGTGGTTGTACTAATAGGTACATCTCTGCCTAAACCTTCGGGATTACACGCGTAATGTTATGTTTTTCGTTCTATAGGACATGCCAGTCACCGGTTTTAGTAGATCAAATAAATTGCACAATGTCCTGTCTGGGACCGAAAAACCAACGACATTTAAATAAAACATCGAAATATAACTCTTCTGTTTTTGGAAATAATCTAATGAACGTGACCTATAGCTAGGGCCAGACAGGTCAACCTGACCCTCCAACTCAAATATAGCTTCCCAATCCAATATTCTACTTTTACAAGCCTCTTTTAACTGGCCTTTGTTTGGCCTGTTACATAATAGGTAACTGGGGCATGGCAAAATTTGAGTCCTGAACAAATAAAATAATTTGTTACTTCTTTTTTTACGGTTCTGTACCCGAAGTGTAACCAACGGGTCCCTATTACTAAGCCTCCGCTGTCCGTCCGTCTGTCTATCAGTGGGCTGTTTCTCACCCCGTAATAGGTAGACAGTTGAAATTTTCACAGAATGTGTATTTCTGTTGTCGCTATAACAACAAATGATAAGAATTAAAGGGGGCTCCCATAATACGATGTTAAGGATTACTTCATGCGCGAGTCCGACTCGCACGTGGCCGGTTTTGTTTCAGCGTGGAGTCTGGGTCTGGAAGGCGACCTCTATCATCATCGGCCAAACCTTTTTTAACTGTGTTAGAGTCGGTTTCCAGTGTAACCTGAGCATTTTAATATGGTGACTGCCCATCTGATTGTCACAACCCGATTACTAGGGGTAACACAATACCCCTGTATGATAGACGCCTTTATCGGAGTTTAATATTGAAATATAGATGTCTTGCCTTCCACTTAGAAGAATACAGGCTTGCTGTTATTTAAACCAATACTTCACTCGGAATAACTATGTATGTACACATTGTTTTTGACTGTACAATTGGACAAGAGCTTCCAAATCATATTGCAAGGCAATTTAATCTAGATCCGACACTTGATGGGCAGATACCCTTCCCGAACAGGTGACTTATCTGGGAGCCAGGGTTTCTTACTAAGCCTATGGAAAAGTCTATTTGATACACGAAAACGAGAATAACTCTAACAGAAGCCTTCTGCTATCATAAAGGTTTGAATATTCGATAAAACGAAAGCAATAACATTAAATGGATCATGAAAGCAATTGTAATTTTGAGTGTATTCGCAATAGGGTGCTTAGATAACTTTTTCGCTTAAGTTTAAATTGCTTGTTTTTCCAATTCCGAATCAGATTACAAATTATGATGCAAAATACATACCGGATGACATTTTTATCACTTTCCAAAAAAATGGGTAGGTATATTAGGTAAACGGAGTAGGAGCTTATGACATACCTAGTTTTTTTTTTCTTTCTTCCACAGCGTAGAAAATAATTGATCCATCATCAAAAAACGCTACAAATTTCAAATAAACTTTTCATATTAGAACAAAGAAAAAGAAATTTTGAAAAAAAGAAATGATTTGAAATTCAAATCATACGCGTATTGCGTATGATTTGAATTTCGAATTTATTACGCTTTTTTATTATAGATTTTTTTTTTACGCCAAAAGAAGAAGCCAAGTATGCCATTTGCTTCTACTCCGTTCACCTATTATACCAATTTTTTTTGGAAAGTGATAAAAAAGTCATCCAGGTACTAAAACAACAATTATTGTGGTCTGAATCCGTTCAATCGGTAACAGAATATGGTTGCAATTTGATAAGCCTGTCGGTATTATTTTTATTAGTAATCGTTTCGCTAAAATACTACCCAATAAATGACACATGCGTCTGGTTTCGCAACATAAAATATAACACATAACTTCACGCTTGTAATTCCCGAAGGGTTAGGCAGAGCTGTACCTAATAGACTATTAGCGAAATGTGGTTGTACCTACCTACTATTAGTAATAGTAGGTACAACATAGTAGGTACACATTTCGCTAGTGGTTGTAATAGGGGACGAACCTATTGCCATCAACCAGGCACAAACTGAGACACCGTGGCTGCTCTGCTCTGTGGCTGATTCCTGATTGAAAAACCCAAAAAAGCCTTACCTGACTTGGGAATCGAGACCTCTTGCTCAGTAGTCGCGCTTGCGATTATTAGACCAACAAAACACTAAAGAGATCATTGGAACTATTAATTGCCAAACATGTTCGATCTAACACCAATACCAATATCATTAGGTACCATTATGGTCGTTCCTTAAGAGGGCCCTTCCCGGCCTGTCTATCGTCAACGCGAGCATGGTCGAAAAGCTTGTTGTTTCATCCAGAGCCATCGCGGCGATATTTTTTCAACTGCTCTGTCTTACCTAGCCCCGACCCCGCACTATTCGTCACCCGCACACCTCATACCGACTAACGCGAGGACATTGAACGAAAAATAGTGTTCGAAAATTTATAAAACTTGTTCCAGGAAATACGTGTTTTTGAATAAGTCTTACAAGTTTGTGAAATAAATATTTGTTATTTAAAATCTCTACTATATTTGCAAGGCTATCAGGCAATTTTCTTTAGTTTTACAATTTATGAGTACATTATGAACGGCCAAAGTTGAGGGATACTGAATTAGTTCTTACAAATTTTTATTTTTTGCTTCGATAGAAGCCTAGATATAGTTCACAAGATACCTATCAGTTCAAAAAATTTAAAGATAAATGTGTAACAACTTCATAATCAAGCACGAGCGTTTGTCAAAATTCTCGTGAAAAGTATGGCGGGTTGTTGCCCTTATAAAGTAATATGTAAAAAGCCTTTTTTAAACAGCTCAAAATGAATTATTTAATGCAGCAATTCTTGCAAGCTTTGCTACAAAGCTAGACAAATAGGACTGGATGTGTCCCAAGTGTCTCAATCCATTACGTTTGTTCTACAAATTATTCTCCCTCCCTGAACGCTCTTTTTACAACGAGCAACAAGGCCCGTACATCTTGATACTTGATAAAATATGTAATGCAAGGTGTTGCTTTGCATCCTGGTCAAATTCAACGAGGTATCTATGGTTAATGATTCTCGACCCGAATCAATAATAAAACGGGAAGGTTTTTTTTTTCTTATTTACGGAAATCGGTATAAATGTAAACAACTCGGTCTGTAACTGGCCCTATAAACGCGCCTTCACACACACAAATAAACGCCCACAGAGACATGTCGCGCGATTGGTGTTTCTTCTATTACTTTTGGGTTATTCTGAAATACTGTCAAATTTAAACAATTTAAAATAGCAGATTTATTAATTATTTGACCGGGTATCGTAATTTAAATTGATTATTTATGTCCTTTGTGACAAGCTCCTGAATTTTGAATAGGATGCAAAACTACACCTTGTAGAACTAATATTTATAGCCTTTTTCTACTTCCTCCGGATCTGGTAAGTTATCGTTCACTCCCTTTTCGTTCATTTGCACCATTCACACAGTCCATTAACGCATTTTTTCTTTCCCATTTCAAACTGAGAGCGTGTGACGTTATCATTAACCCTGCGTTCAAATTACCCACACAATCCATTTATCATTCCTCAAAAGAAATGTTTTGTTTTACGGCAGAATTTTTCATTTCACCACCTCCGAGGTAACTATTTTAGTTACCTAATCCATTCCTAGTCTGGTATTGTATTGCTAACCTCTAAAACTACTAGCTTACCATTAAAATTGGTCTTAAATATTTATAATTTAATATAATCTTTATTTTGACACTTTGGCACTGACAATCACAATTTGCACCAGTAGGTACCAGGCGCCAAGTTACATGCCTTGTTGAATTGCGTCCGTTGCAGCAACAGTTACGTGTTGCAGTAGCGGGGTCAAGGTCGGGACCTGACACAAGGGAGCGACGCGACGGGTAAAACTTGTTGTAAAATGTAGGGAGTAGGGACGTGGATCGATTAGACCTGCGTTGAATTTCGGATAGGTATCTCTTGAGGGTTAAGATGTAGTACATGGGTAATTAAATGGCATAGAACACCTTGATGGTGTACCGTACGTAAATTGATGTTTAAGACTTGTTCAAAGTTTCATGTGTAATTTTCGGCTTCGTGTGGGATCTTGTTATAGGTACTTACAGCAATCTGTCTACATAAAATGTTAGCTTTTGCCCGTCGCTTCGCCTGGCTGTCGGAAATAAAATTATCAAATTCCTGTGTGCAAAAGTTATTGAAAACCGCGTGCAAAGTAAACAGTTACTTTCGCATTTAAAATACATTAGGTACCAATTTTTAACTGTTCGAATAATTTATTTATGTATGTAATAAAAGTCTTACATATAATTAAATGAAGTAATTTGCATTTAAAACAACCACATACTAACTTAACCGCAGTTCTCAAACTAGGCGACCGCACCAATTATAGCTTCCCCAACCACTTAAAAACTTTAAGGACCAAACCACTGCAACCAATATAAATCAACCTTGTCCGTACGTGGGCGTCCTACTGACGTCACCGCTACTACGCCCCCTACACGACCTCGGGCGGGGCGAAATGCGTCAAACGATGCGACGCGGGCGTGTCTTTGTTTCCTTCCGAGACAGTGAAAGAGTGTCTCTATAGAGATCTGCACTTTGGAATGGGCAAATATAGTTCATTACTATTATTCCTTTTGAAGCTCTTTTTTTTTCATTTAATTTCATTTTGCCAGTTCAAAAGTGTCTGTAACTGAAGTATTTGAAATAGGTAAATGCTTAGAGTTTAAATAACGTCGCGCCACGGAAAGTTGTCGTAGCATTAATCAATTTCTTTTTAACACGCTTTTAAGTATTAGCTTCCGCTGGAACTAACTAACAATGTAAAAACAATTCTTAGAAGTTAAATTTGAGCCACTTCCTGGTTTCCGATTGAGCTGAAATTTAGCATACACGTTTAGTTTGGATGACAATGTAAGGTTAGCTAAGGACCGACGCCTGCCGGGGCTGCGGGACTGTTCGAAAGAGATACCGTGGCCCCGGAACACAAAGGGCGATGAAGGAACATGGATGGGTTTCAGTCAGTAAAAGTCTGACACTCCCTCCTGCTCCGAGCTCAGAGCGGGAGGAGTCATTTGATGATTTCCCATCCGGAAAAAAGGGCATCACTCTAAATCCAATATGTCGAACTCCCAAAGATGGCCGACTAGTTTTTTATGCATTCCCATGATATAGGTGTCAAAAGAAAAGGTTTGCTGAGGAGAATAAGAGAAAGCGGTTTTTTTTTGTTTGTTTTTAAACTATAATATTTTTACATATTTCATTTGTTTTTCCCGCAGCCGCTTTAGCGCGTACCTCATGGCCAAGCCGTTACGTCACAGATACTATCAGCAGGGTGACTGGGGGTGAACGCGGTTGAATGGGATGAATGAGGGTGAGCTATGAGGACGCTTCTGCTATCACAACTTTATGTTTGAGCGATCATTTTGTTCCTAGGATAAACTTTTGTTTTATCTACGTTATTCGGTTTAGTTTGTACCTACGTTAGATAGGCCTGAAGGCATCGTATGTTACAGTGCGGCCTATGCGAAGTTATCGTTGTATGTCCGGTAGCTTTGTCGCAACGATCGCTTTGGTTAGGACGTAGCCTTAGGCAGGTTAAAACGCAGGAGTCATCATCATCATCATCATCATCAGCCTATTAATGTTCCCACTGCTGGGACACGGCCTCCTCTCTATGAGAGGGAATGGGCTATAATCCACTACGCGGGCCTAGCAGATTGGTAGATGTCACATGTCTTCGAATTTTTTGGTTCTAGGAGTAAACGCAGGAGTAGACGATCTAATTTATCATCTAATCTTGTAACCGCTCTTAAATTTGAGACGTTCTTGTATCATTTTGAATGATAACAGTGTATATCTCCAGAATTTCGTGAGTGAGGGATTGGCCGTTGCTCTATAGGTGGCCAGTTTGTTTCCCCCTTATCAAAATTATGTGTAATCTGCATATTCTATTTTTTCAGTTTGGGTGGTTGTGAATGTGAGATGAAATGATGTAGGTACTTAGGTAATCATCATCAACAATGCCCTGCCATTATCCCTTTTAAAAAAAAATTTGGGCCCGGCGAAGCATGTCTTCTTCTATACTTCTTTATTACTCGTCATCTCAGCAGTCATCTCCTTTCTAGCCATATCATCCTTCACACAGTCCATCCATCGTTTCTCTGGTCTTCCCCTAGCCACCACACTCTTACTCTTATTATAACTTTCCTCACAACCTTGAAATACTTATAAGACAAAAATACACAAAAAACAGTACTGGGTAGTTAATGAATCTGTAATGAGAAACATGTTAACATCCCACGCAAACAATCAATATTAAAATAATCCCTATTATAGCCAGACGATAGACAACGCTATGTAAATATAGACAGGAAAATAAGTGGTATTTTTCCAAGAATCGTATGTTAATAAGAAGTTGATTGAGTAAAGCATCAACAAACGGTATAAGGGGCGCTATATACATATTCGGGTCGGCATAATGGGGCATCCCGGGCACATTTATAATATGCCTCTACTTTTAAAAAAGGCGAACAGTTTGTTTCTTTAAACGCGCTAAACCCTGGAACTGCCAGTCAGAATTGAAATATTCTTTTTGAATTTGATAGCCCAATTCTTGAGGAAGTTTAAATAATAGCGTCCGATTTAACGTCCACTAGGAGCCGAGCGGCTGAAACCGTAGCGCACAGAGTATATCTATATGATTGATATAGAAATACGTTTGGAGAAAATGCGCTCGTTTTATCTCAAATTGTGCCGAACAGACCCGAACAGGATTTAGCTAAAGTTGATGAACTTGCCGATCGGCACGAGCGGAATGTGTATCGGATGTGTCGACCCGTATAAGTGTGTGGCATCCTTAAGACTATTTATTATTCCCGAGACAGACAACCAGACTTTCTTTCCAAGATAAATTGCGGTTCTATACAAAACAGAAAATATTGATGCCAAGTATAATCAAATATACCCTTTGTATTGTCTATTGATATTTCTTTGAATCATATTTATGTAAATAGACGGGATATTGATAGAAAATTATAGCTATATGCAGATATAATAGCGATAAGATAATAATCATTTCGTGTATATTATGTTTACAATGTGATAAAACTGGGGCAGAATGACGTAAAAGTATTTGTAGTGGGACGCAAAAATGATATGGCAAATGATGAAATGAGGTATGTTAAATTAATTCAAATCTTTGTTCCTACTTAATGACATTTCCACTAAAACCAATGTTAACTTAACGCTGCCGCTGCGCGCTGGTGTAAATTAACTTCATTTCAAAGTGGTGTAGTGTCATCGAAAAAGTGATAAAAATTGCGAAGTTGTAGCGCAAACTGAACTTTGGGATCAAAGTTACGAACGGAGATAAAGGTGTGAATGAGGACGATACAAAAAAATATACTGCCTGTAAAGGATCTTACTGAGAAATGTTCTGTAGTTTTTACACGACTGCCCAAAAAAAGTAGTGTTATAACATCCCTTTTGCAAAAGGCAAGTGAAGCGGTCGCAACCGCGATTGCTGAGCATGAGGTTCTGGGTTCGATCCCTTGGTCGGGCAAATTGTTTTTTGATTAAAAGTTCTCAGTCGCAGCCACGGAGTACGCCTCTATCAACAGATGTGATATTATGTTATGTCTATGAGATATATAGATATGTCGTCCCGCATGGTTCTCGCCACAAAGAACCACCCCATTTCGGCGGCCATTCGGCGACTAGGCCTGAATTCTTGTCGCGCTGACGGTCGGTCGCGTACGATCGGTCATGACGTCAGCGAGAACAAAACACTGGCTGTCGGTCGCAGCTGACGTCAGCGTCGCAGTATAGTGCTAAACAGGGTTAGTTTTCAATGACCGGTCAAATTTTCAGATATGGTTTAGAATCGATAATATTTTCGATATAATGAAAACCACCACTAAAAAGCGAACGTGTGGATATTGCAACAGCACAATTCAGTTCAACAACCTAGATAGGTAGCAGTTAGCACACACATGAATTTGGCGGTGCTTGCACGCATACAAGTGCATTGATTCCCACTAGGTTTATGATTTAGGAATTTTTTAGAATATTTTCAAATGAATGCTATTATTTTATTTTATATTTTTCGACAATAATATTTAAAATGCACTTTTTGATTGATATCTAGATCTTAATTTTAATTTTGGCTGGTCATTGAAAACTATTGCCTGTATACGCAACCGCACGTCAGCGCGACAGAATTCAGGTGTATGCAGCATGCGACAGATTGTATTTTACCGAAAAAAATGCGTCACATTGTTATGTTCGGTTGACAATATTCCGACAGTTTACAATCTCGCTAGACAGATTACAATCTAACAGGTTTTACAATTTGACGCCGAAATATACACATTGAGCCAGTTATATTAAGTTTAATTTCCATGTAGGTTACGAGCGCATTGCCCATCAACCGGGCGCATAGCCAGCCATAATTTCCTGATTGAAAACTCAATATCACTTAGCCCAATTATGGAATCGAACCGAAGACTCAGCAGTACTTGCGACCAGGACACCAAAGGGGCAGTTGAAAATAGGATTCAGAATATGAGGTGTCTCAATATTTTAGTAACAGCCAGCGGTGGATGGACTCTGTAAAAGAGGAGGAGGTTACAAAGAGGTTGGCTACTGAGATAAGGACTAATACAAGTCGCTATGGATGAAGATCACGCTTCGCTGAAACCAAATTATTTGGGATAAGAGTAGAAGAATGATGCCGACAATTTTACAAACAGTCAATAACTGAGAGGCAGACGCAGAATACAATAATTCTATTTATAAACTTTAAGCAGGTCTCAAGGCTCCGGCATGATAAAAATACAGGCTTCTTTTTACAAAAACGCTCCAAATTACTTTCCCTCATTGCGTCATACTTGATAACCATTAATCCAGCTATCCATAAGGCTTCCAAGTCTAAGGAGCCGTTCTGCCGTCCCCCGGGTCGCATCAATATAAATTATCGAGACAAGTTTCCATTCCCCTGCCGCTGCGACGCCGACGTCCGCCCACTCTAGGAGATTTACTAACAAAATAGCTGTTATTATCTCACATGGAACCTAGATTGGTATGGGCATTGGGCTTTAATAATGTTAATATGGGTTTCGCAAAAAGAATAGCAAAATTAACGCTTGCCGAAGTAGGTAAATCATCCTGTAGGAATTGGGAACAATTGTTATTAACTCTCGTCTGTCTGCTTCCATTTAACGCCTTACGGGCCGGCAGATTTCCATGGAATTTGGCATACAGGTAGACCGTGATCTGGATTAGGACATAGGATAGACTTTTTATTCCGGTGGTACGTTCCAGGGGATAATTTCCGACCTCAACGCAGGTGAAGTTAAAATAAAAAACGAACGACGAAAAAACGACGTTAAAACGCGGGTAGAAAGTTAAAATTACAGTCTTTACTATAGTCGCGCGCATGCTCTTGTAGTAGCTTGAGGGCACTCCGAGCAACGCGTGCGAATTTATTCTTATATTGACCGTATATCAAGGTGATTGAGGTTTATATTAAATTGTTGTCTTCATTTGCGCTCCGCTGCGCCTCCTGCGCTGGGCCTTAGTAGACAAATTAGTGATCACAGTCAGTTCTTATTGGGAGCCACAGTCAGGCTCATAATGACATCTCTTTGTATTTTTTGGCGAATTTTGTTCCATCTACTAAGCAATATTTTTCAGCCCAAAAACTAATTACTGTAACGTAACACCACTCACTACCCACCTAAGCTTTTTATCAATCACTGCGATCTTAATTACAGCGACGTGCAAAAGCTTGTAAGCCAACTTGAGTCAACATAATTTCATTAACTACTTCATGTACAGACTAACGAATATAAGTTTAAAGGTTCGACCTTCGCGATTACATAGAGCTTTTGTAAGAAAGGTCAGGAAGGCATAGACACGGCCAGGGAGTTCGGAACACGGCTTTGACCTATTTTAGTTGGTCGTTAGACCGCTGGGATGATAAACGGAAAATGCTGTGATGTAGTTAGGTGACCTAGATACTGGATAGCCTCTTATTTTTTGTGATGCGAGATTAATAAAAGTGTCATCCGTGTATGTTAGAAAGTGACAAATGAGACAGGGTTTGGCACAGGTGTACACCGGTGTGAATAGATCACCTCCATTTCGACAGCTATCTTAAAGGCCCAAGTTATAGGGGCGAGCCTATATTGCTATGAACCGGACACGAATCCAGACTCCGGGCCGCTACTGAGATACTCCTGAAGAAAAAACGAAATTACACTTTACCCGGCCCGGGAATGGAACCCAGAACGTGATGCTCAGCGCTTGCGACTACTTGACCTCGACCACTGACCTCTGTGCCTCGTGTACACAGTTTTAGAGAAAATCTTTATTCTTTCTAACACAATGGGCCGTTCTGTGTGTACAGTGTACACGTGTCAAACAGAACAAATCGGTTTAGGGGCAGATCGGCTTATAACATTATAGAGAAGACACACTCACGAAGGATTCACGGAACTTTTCATCCGAATCCTTTGAAGTGGACAAATAGGGCAATCCTTTCTTCTCCCAGTTCTTTTCATAGGTATCTGGGCTGGATCATTACCACTAGTTCTACAACACAGTTCTACGGTAGAAGTTAGAACTAGTGGGATGTTTTTTTCCCACTAGTCCTACGATTCAAGCTGGTACTAAATCGTAGAACTAGTGGGAACAAAAAATTCCATTAAGTATAGTGCTACTATTCTATTACACAAACTAATTTTTTGACATTCAAAAAGTTCTGTTCACCAGCCTATAGTCTAAACAATAACTTTTGATCTGATTGCCAAAAAAGCCTGTGAATGGTCTAATTGATTTTATATCAATTAGACCATTGACGCTTGAGATTCACACCCTACACAGACGTTTACAAAAATAATAATCAAAATATTCGATACCGATAGTCCACAAGATTCCTATAATTCGTTATCGTCCGGAAATAAACGAACAGCCAAATAACAGGTACTATTGGGCAGTTCCCGTGGTACACCCCACTTCCTGCCATCACCGGCACAAGCGGAAACCGTCTGATCCGCTCGGCGCCAATATTTTGCTGTACCCCACTCCAAATCGTGGCTTTTGTCGATTGAAAATAGAAGGTTATTCCTAGGAAGTGGATGTTGATGGTGGCATGAATAGGATATAGAATCGTTTAAGGTATCTTCCATATCGTTTAACATCATACATAAAGGATGTAAGACACCTCTTAACGAAGCCGAAAGGCACTTGTTCTCCTCGTCATTGCGATCATTTGTGCTACACCATACCTGGGAACCTTCTAGTTACGGAGATACTGGGGTCAAAGTTCCAACTTTTTGACAAGTTTTTTTTTAATACAAGTTTTTAATGTTAGATTTTTACTTTCTACTTATTCAAGCCATCCATCAGCACGTTTTGAGTGCGTTACATTGAGTTCTACCACAAAACATGATCTTTCACCCTAAAAAAAAAAAGTCGTTTCCCAGCAATAATTTTTGCGTAAAGTTACTTAGTTTGATATTTAGAATGCTTGGTTGACGGCTTCGTGATGAGATCTTTTACACTCTGTATACTCACCCCTTTTTCCGTAGGTAAAAAATAGAATGCCACCTGCTAAGAAGCAAAAAATGTATGTAAGGGACATACATTTTTTGCTTCGTCACCATTCATACACACGCATGCTGACTATGAGTTACGCACCTGACCATTCAGAAGAACATCATCAATAAGGATTAAGTAGTTATTTTACGACGTTTCAGTATTTCAGCACTAGTTTAAGGGTTGAAAAGAAAACTAGTTGCGTCGTGAGGTATATTATTGATACTATAGACCGGTGACAGCTGACCAAAGAGAATATACAGGGACGTTTCGGATGGCTACCTCATGAATTAGTGAGATGAAGCAAAACATGCAAAGGGCAGGAACGAGGGGCGAGGAAGCTTACTCGGACGTAAAAATAAATTGGCGATCAAGAATATTTAAGGATGGAAGATTAAAAACGGGATTCCGGAAAAAGCTCTGTGTACAAGAATAACCAAGTTTATTTATAACAGCTACCGTTTATCAATGTTTATATTGGTTCGAGAACAAACACCTGGCTGAGTTTTCAGGAGCTTCCAACACAAATTCATGCGCATTTTTAACGAAATAATCACTTTAAAATATTCAAAACCGCTCAAACAAACAAGAAAAGATAAAACAGAATTTGTTATCAAATTAAAAACATCATTCTCTCTTCAAAAAGAAAAAAATATGAATGGGGAAAAAACGTCTTGAAAGCACTTGAGAAGTTTGTTAATAACGCGGGAATACTTGCGAATGTTCGGGCTGCCTGCTGTAATATCTACGTCATATTTCTTCACGTTTATGTAACACGGGGTTAGGCAAAACTGTGTATTTCTGCTGGTAGGTAAACATTTACATGAGGATATATTAAATCTCGGAGAAGCTTGAATAGGGTGATAGGGTTTTTAATTTAGTAACCAATTTAAAGTTTTTATTAGGCATGTTTTAAAGGCAAGAGCAATTTATTTCTCGGCTTGACT
Organism: Xestia sexstrigata; assembly: GCA_941918905.2. Classification (NCBI taxonomy): domain Eukaryota; kingdom Metazoa; phylum Arthropoda; class Insecta; order Lepidoptera; family Noctuidae; genus Xestia; species Xestia sexstrigata. The sequence goes on from OW799214.2 coordinate 20,471,773, forward strand.
ACCGAACATATTCTGTCTACAAATAAAACGGGGTGCTTTTGTTTGCCGACGTAGCCGTTATCACTACAAGGATTACACTTAAATATTGGTCTTTTGATTTAAAAATACATGGATGAAAGCAGTAAACTTTAGTACTTAGTACTAAGTTTTACTGCTTTAAGATGTCCCACGCCATTGTCAACACTTTGCATACATGTAGCCGTTTATCCAAGTAAGTAATATAATTGCAAAAAGAAACAAGGTGGCCCGTGAAAAAAGGTTGCCCCTCTAACTCAAAGCATTCATTTGAAATAGACCCTTGACACTTTTGCATAGTCAAAAATAAGCTACCTACAGAGACCAGACACAGGCATAACTGTGAATGGACTGTGAATGCGTAGATCTCATGGAGAAGAATGGGCAGGAAAGTCCATGAGTGTGTTTTTACGCAGAAACTATCTCTATATCTAGATGCTGCCGAACGCGAAGATTCAGCGCTCTGGTACACATTGTTAGTATCCGGAAATACAACAATCCTGCTTATGCGAAACACAACATCACATAAAGTGAGTCGGAAAACAATACCAGCCTTGAGCGAGATCAAACAATGCCACAAATGTTGTTGTTTGTCTATGGAAAACAGTATGTTAAGCAGTGTATATTGTACAGTCGTTTTACAGTAAAACCTTTGACAGCTGCAGCCTAACTGCAACCTTATAACAACGAAAATAACTCCTTATCTGCCTGCCTTGTCTCAACTATGTTGGGGTCAGCTTCCAGTCTTACCAGATTCAACTGAGTACCAGTATTTTACATGGAGCGACTGTCTATCTGACCTCCATAAACCAGTGAGTACTGCTTAATACGATAACCCTTGGTAAGACTGATTGTCAGACTTTCAGACAACCTGTAACGGCTGTCAAAGATCTTTAAATGACAACCGGGACCAATGGTTTAAGGGCTATATATCCCTCAAACGGCTAAGCATGATCCTCCGTTACTCCTAAAATACTGCAGCATTAATTTTGAAATATATGGTAAAGTTGAGGATTAATGCTAAGTCCTATGTGTGACGAGAACACGATTCCATAAAGTTTTCTCGATAGAAAAAAATCCAAGGTTACCTCCAAATCGAACAATAAACCGCTGGTATTCATAAAGTACTTGAAATTAGATCATGAAACTTTGCATACTAACTGAACTAACTATAAAGCAGGTCTTATGTGTTTTATTTTTCTAGTCCAATCAATAGATTTTTTGTAAATCGCAAAAAACCACTCATTTCGCACTATTCGGCCGCAGTGACTGACGTTACAACCGCTTTGTAGTGCAAGCTGATTAGAACTTTATTCTAACAGTTTTTCAAACGAAGTTTGAACCACCACAAATAGAGTTGCTAATTTTAGGGTTAGATGGGCCTTAATGTGCTTTCCGAGGCACGGAGGTAACTTAGTATGTAATGGGTGTTTGCCCATCCACGGACCAACCTAGGCAAGCGCGACTTAACCTGAGGATCGACCCGAACGGCTGTTATTATTTAGCCACGAACGAAAATACGAATCACTGAATTTTTTACAGACTTGTCAGAGACAACAACGTGTCTCCATAACACATCTGACATTGGTAGAAGTATCGACATTGGTACATGTTGTAAAGGGAAAAAAAATACCAATCGAATTGAGAACCTCCTCCTTTTTGAAGTCGGTTAAAAATAAGAATAGAACCTTATTGTTACGAGCGTAAAGATGACTGTGAGTGTGGCAGCGATGCATATGCGGAGGTTATCTAACTGTGTAAGGACTGTAGCAGAGCGCTATTTAATGATCCATTATATTTGGCCTGTGACATTATTACCTAGGGACTAGTTAGTACGAGGAAGGTATATTGAGGGCTGTGTGAGCAAGGGATTACGACGACAGGCTTCGATATAACGTGAAGGAGGGCTCAAAGATGAAGTACCCATAATATTAGAAAAGGGTCGATCAAGTATTGCTTGCTCATAGGTTAATGTAAGTATACTAGTAATTTTACTTCTTTCGAGTATTTTCTTGACAAGGGGCCCAATATCGACCCTATTTTCGACGAAAGTGTCGATACCTCGAAGTTAAAAAGACTAGCATGATAAAATACTTATTCACTAAAAAAAAAACCTGATTCATCATCTGCCTAGCCTTTTAAAACGTTATGTGGAGGTGTACAGGTACAGTACACCGTACACCCACATTTCGCCAGTTATGGTTTAGTTGCGTATGTTAGGGTCGACTTCCAGTCTTATAACTGTTATTATTTAGCCACGAGATCCTCACTAAAAAAACTTGATTAATCATTGAAATCGATGATTCAGATCAATGAATAGAGCTCATCCTCGTCGTACAGACCAGGGAAGCATGGCATACAGGGGAAGAAGGCTTTACTCAGCAGTAGGTGGACTGGTCAACCTCTGTCGAGCTAGAACAGCAGTATATTTTTGCACCCACAAAAACAGAATTTACCAATTAATTATATAAGAACAAATACACGCTTACGTGCCCCGTATTAATTAGTTTTCCTGTGAGGATCAAAGGAAACTGGAAGTACTGATAAGTGGCGAAGGGAACTTCCCTTATCATGGGATTAGTGTGTGAAGTCCGACCTCTGCTTATTCCCTCCAGGATTAGGCACGTGACGATCATAAAGCCCTTTAGTTGAGCCGCAGCTCCGTCCATGCGAAAGTTTTTATATTTCCGGCATGAGAAGTATGGACCATATATCCTTGTCCAGGTATTAAGCAAACTTTCCGCAAAAAATCTAGCTGGTAGGACTAGCTTTTTTCTAACCACCTATGTTCGGGTCGGCTTCCAGTCTAACCGGAAGCAACTGTATGCCAGTATTTTACATAGAGCGACTGCCTAGTGACTATCTGACCTCCACAACTCAGTACTGGGTAATACGACACCTAGGTAACACTGGTTGTCAGACTTTCCGCCCACTGACTACTTAAAATGACAGCTTTACGTACTTCCAGAGGCACGAAGGAAGCTCGGTACGTAATGGGTGGTCACCCATCCACGGACCAACCTAGGCAAGCGCGTCTTAATTAATGATCGTCCCGAGTGGCTGTTATTATTCAACCACGAGCTCCGCCGTATTAATACATATGTACCAAAAATTATAAACAGACAATTTAAATTTAGCGAAAGTTCAGAGTATATTGTGATCCTCTTATCGACACCTTGGATAATAGCTTAGGAACTATGTTTGCCTTCGGCCCCTAGACATAAATCCTACATCAGTAAAACCAGAGTATGACTGGTCAAACATGAGGGAGATGTCATTAAGGGACTGGTCCCTTAATGACATCTCCCTCATGTTTTTCTTTACATTTCCGATATGATACTACCCCATTTGAAAGACAAAAGCTCACTATCAGCAGTGCTTTTAGCTAAAGGTTCATTCCTTTGGTTTATAGGTCACAATCGTCATTTACCTCGTATATTCGTGTCTTAACAATGAAAGACTAGCGACTATTTCCGCTTTTAAAAACCAAAATGTCTCCAACAGTAAAGAGCTCACCTATTTTTGCACCGCTTGCCTACTGAATTAATTCTACTTTCGCGACTCAATTGTTGTTGAATCGATATCGCCAGCGGCGCGCGTGTATAGCGAGATGTATGTACGTGGACGAAGCAAAAAGAGTATTTAGGAATCGTAGCAGCTGGCGTTCTGCCTACCCTAATGGTAAAAGCGTGACCTTATGTAGTATCTTTATTTAGTAGTAGAAATTGCTACAATCACCACGTAGGTGATCGCAGTCTATTATATTTCAACGGACAGAACCCCTTTATATTATTATATCGTAATACCTTGAACGCCATTTACAAAACTGCCCTTTGGGAAAGGTTATCCTATTAGAGAGAAACAACTGGAACGTTTGCTAAAGCTCCTATTTCTGCGTCGCCCACTAGATCTGCACTATCATTAATCATAACATTAAGGCCCTTCTAACCCTTAAATTAGCAACTCTATTTGTGGTGGTTCAAACTTCCTTTGCTTTCACTTATTTTGTTTGCTTGCACTAGTTTGCTAGCTTGCAAAGCGGTTGTTACGTCAGTCACTGCGGCCGAAAAGTGCGAAATGAGTGGTTTTTTTGCGATTTACAAAAAAACTATTGATTGGCCTAAAAAAATAAAACACAAAAGAACACGTAAGACCTGCTTTATAGTTAGTTCAGTTAGTATGCAAAGTTTCATGATCTAATTTGAAGTACTTTTTTGAATACCAGCGGTTTATTGTTCGATTTGGAGGTAACTTTGGATTTTTTTTCTATCGAGAAAAGTTTATGGAATCGTGTTTTCGTCACATATTACCCAGCATTAAGAAGCATTATGCTCGCTCGCAGGTTAGCACGCAGCACCAACGAGGTGAAAATAACACTTTTTAAGGCGTACTGCTAGTCATTTTACTCGAGTGGCCTGCGGGTGAAACATACGCAGCGAACCTACACAGCCCTGCGCACACAGTATAATAACGCTTTTAGGATGCTGTTGGGGCTACCGTGGCGCTGCAGCGCGTCTGAAGACATCAAAGATGCGATTCTCGCAAGCATCGTTATTGCAACCCAATTTAGTCGTTAGTAATCAGCGATCGAAAGTTAGCGAATTTGTCGCTATCTATGTCGAGACTGCCTGCCCTGGTATGTTTGCTGAAGCGCGTACGGATGGTTTTCAAGCCATCATGCGCAAGAAAGCAAACTCCTTGCTGCACCGTCTACGAAGCAGCAGCAACAGCATTCTAAATGTGATTGATGCCCGTTTTGACTGTCCTTTCCAGAATCAGTGGGTAAGGACAGCCATCGGCATAAGTTAGATATAGGTACTAAATATAATAAACGGTATGTTTATGTTTTGTGATTTATAAATAATAATAATAATTAATCCTAAACTTTACCACATATTTATTTCAAAATTAATGCTGCAGTATTTTAGGCGTAACGGAGGATCATGCTAAGCCATTTGAGGCATGTTAGGCCCTGAAGTAGGCGTATCTTACGCCCATCACTTAGAAAAACAACAATTATCGCCTTGTTTGACCGTAATACTAATTTAGCAACGTAAATAACACCTTTGGGACTTTGGGGGCTTGGGGGTGTGGGCGTGACCACACTTATTGACGCAAAATCGAAAAACCACAATAATCCTATTTGATAAGTATTTCACCTTATTCCTCTATTCTAATTTAGCTATGTTAATAACACCTTTGGGAGTATTTAAGTGCTCATGTTCCAATTCTGCGAATAGGTCACGTCTGCTTTGTCGGTCGCAAGTGCGACAGCTGAGCATGAGGGTCCGGGTTCGGTTCCCAGGACGGGTAAAGTGTAATTGGGTCATTCCATCAGGAATTTATGAGTGTCAGCCACGTACCATCAACCGGGTACTATACTGGGGTTTAAAAATGTGGTCGTACCTAATTGAGCCTACCCATTTAGGGTTTACAGGCGTGATGTTGTCTATGTAACTATCTTTACTAGATTTTCCTATAATTCTAAATCAGCAATGTAAATTATACATTACCTTTGGTTGTAATAAAGTGCTTATATTCCAACCCCGCGAACAGTCGGTCACGTCTGACATTTTAAACAAAGGCTGTGGGCGTCTGTCCTACCCACGAGCTGGTCAGGGACTTAAAATCCGCTGATTAAGGGTTTCTATTTATACAGGCCGGAGTAATGAGGTCCTTTGTAAAGAACTGGGCCTTTTGGGCTCCGTATTGTTGTCAGGCGCGTACCGCCAATTAAAGTATAACAACAGTTGAAGTGGAGAGGGATACAATTACCAGTACCAGGAGTATCAGCTAGTTAATGCGCAAAATTGCGTTTATGTGCAAGCTTTTGAAGGATTTATTTTCATAACATTTTGAATAGTCTTATTTGCATTAAGTTGTTGCTGTCAAGTCGGTGAAAAAAATTAATGCAAAAATTTGACATCCATCAAGAAGCACTGGGATCGCGTGCTGGAAGCGGTCCCACTCCTTCACTCACAGAGAACTGTGTACCAGCTCTGGGAAAGTTATAAGCTGATTATGCGTATGCAAGCACTGAGTAGAACTCGAAAATTTTAAATGTCAAGAAGGAAATTGTAATGCTGTAGTAGTACTTCAACTTCAAATCCAACATCGCGATGCACGAGTCTCGACGGATAAAAGACCTATTCATCCGTATCTCCAGGATTGCCTAAATAACTAGTAAGTAACGACTACTGACTACCTACGATCTAGACAATAAATCAACCTGTCTGAACTGCATTGAGTTATTTCTGTTCGAACATGAGTTGTGTGCGTATCTTTACAAACGACCACGACTTATCAGTGTTTAGTTTGTTGATTCATTTTTGATCGTTGTGTATTCTTTCTTTTTAATTTGGACAGTCTACAGTTTTACTGTGCTGTTTGCTTCGGGTTAACTCAACTAATTCAGTCATAACCTTGTCTCAGGCAGTTTTATACCTATGCCTATGGCAAAACTTTACACAATAAACATGACCCGTAATAAAATCTTTCCAGTGTAAGGATGTGTAGTTTATGGTTGTATCCTTACAAGACCTGTGAAAAATCTAGTAGTACAGAACATTTATAAGTCTCTGTTTCAAGTTGCGGATTAGTTAGAAAATTGTGTTCGATTAGCAGCACGAGAATCGCCACATTACGTAGGACCCAATAATCCTAATACCGACTAAAATTAGCCGCAACGAGCCATTCCACTACACTGCCTGCGAATTTAATCTAAATTTTGTTCATATACGGTCGTTTCGTTCAGGACGAGATTTAATTTAAACTTGAAACAACCATAATTGTGGATAGGCTCTACGTGTGTTCATAATGGCTAGTCTGACCAACTACAGTCCCTTCAGTCATTGTACCTTTGACAACAACAACAACAACAACCCAACAACAATCAACTAGTGATAATTCGCTTGTGACTAAAAGAGTGATAAATATAAATGTTGACAGATGGAGAGGGAGAGGAAGACCAAGGAAACTACGGGTGGATTGTGTGAGAAAAGATATGAATGAAAAAGAGAGAGAGAGAGAAACATGATGATGAAAGCCCATTGTAATATTGGCAGACTATCAGTGGCATCCAAAAGCAACCTTATGTTAACAAGCACAAAGATCCCTATGATTTTGACAGAGACGTCAAACCAGGTAAAATGACTCCAATAGGACTGTAGTCTAAACAACTACGAACAATTTTATAAAGCTCGTTCCAAGTCCATGTGTTGCATACAGAGTGGCCATATTGCCTTTATTGCGTTAATAAAGTAGTGTAGCGATAAAATTGCGGTTATTGGCAAAGAATAGAATTTCCCTTTTCTATGTTAGCTGTATATGCGGGTATGGGGTGACGTCAATAGTTTGAGTAGAATAGCTTTTGAGCTGATTGCAAGAAACTGCCTTTACTTTGGTTTTATAAGCCTTGGCAAATTTTCATATGATTTACTTTCCATCAGGAATTTCTGAGTAGCAGCCACGGAGTTTGGATTTGTGCCGGTTGACAGCCTATTGCTGCTCGCCCTCTATTACATGGGACTTAAACATAACTGTCGGCTACTCCTGTGCCTAATCCTTCGGACATTACAGGCGTGATGTTATGCATTATAGAGATCAAGACTTCAAATTCTTCAAAAATGTTTAAAATCACTTTTTCATCACCACGCTTCACAGAGAAATCAATGATAGTACATGGTCTTAGTCCACGTTCTACAAATAATTACATGATGGAGGATTCTCCTGCTCCACTATAAGCTGTCACCGCTACCCCATTCTATGCACATCGTCTTTCTCGAATTCGTACATCCATCGGCTCTTCGGTTTTCGCATTTTGTTATTAACATTCACGTCTATCCAAACAAACGATGGATGGACTGTGTGAAGGATGATATGGCACAAAAGTGCATGGCGCATTGCGTGTCTGATGAGATGGAGAGTAACAGAGAAGTATGGAAGAAGAAGACATTTTGCACCGACCACAAATGAATTGGGATAAGGATGCAAGATAATGATGATCCACGTCTACTTATCTTTCCCTACGATATTGCCTTCAAATTAACGTTTAGAAGAAAAAAAATCAGGTCTAAAGACACAGCTGGTCCTGATAGACGATCCGAAAAATCCCCTAATATTTAATGCAAACTATGTTCGTGATAAAGTCAGTGCAGCCCAGCCGTAGCGATCAATATCGTAGTCAATTACTTAAGTGTATTCACAGCGCTATCCAATAACAATATTGTAGATAGACACGAGATACCGTTATCAGTGAGGGGTTTTGCGAACATGTTCGGGTCGGGACATTCAGCAATCCGACCCGAAGTAACTGCTACACATTCATTGCTACACTGCTCATTGCTTCATTGCTGCGCTGCAAGTCAGTGCAGACCACCCGTAGCGATCAATATCGTAGTCAATTACTTAAGTGTATTCACAGCGCTATCCAATAACAATATTGTAGATAGACACGAGATACCGTTATCAGTGAGGGGTTTTACGAACATGTTCGGGTCGGGACATTCAGCAATCCGACCCGAAGTAACTGGTACACATTCATTGCTACACTTTCATTCGGTATGTGCCTATCTGAAAACTCCGTTCGGCATCTAACACTGCTGTATCGTGTTTGGGTCGGCTCGGCACAATTCGAGCTAAGCCGAGTGGCTTTTTACCGAATTTAATATCTATAATAGCTTATGCCTGTGGATTCGTCTGCGTGGACTTCGTAATTGTCTCATGGAACCGTACTACCGGGATGAAACTATCCTATATGTGTTAATTCAGGTTTAAAACTATCTGTATGCCGAATTTCATTTAAATCCGTTGAATAGTTTTTGCGTGAAAGAGTAACAAACATCCATACGTACTTATAAACTTTCGCATTTATAATAATACTAGTAAGATAAGATTTACAAAAAACCGATATTGCCGTCCGACTGCTGAATTATGCCGACCCGGACACGTGTAGCACCCCAGGAACATGTACTAACAAAATTATGCTTTTAGAGTAGTGGATTACATAATAGCTACTAAGTGGTTTATTGCTGCGATAACTCAGCCACTTTACTAGACATGATACGGGCTATTTCGGGAATGTTTGATGAGATTTTCCTGGAGCTATGATGAAGAGTCTTTTCTCTAGGCTCCATTAGCAAAGTTCTGACTGCTAACCAATCAAAATCATTCTTAAAGCACTAGTTTTATAGAACATATTATCTCTTTATAATTGTGTTAAGATGTGGCTGGATCTGATTCTGAATGGATGCGGAAGACAGGGTGTTGTGGCGAAGCTTGGGATATGTCTACGTCCAGTAGTGGACCTGCGATAGGTTCAGTTAACTCATTAATGCCAAAATACATCTAAATCTTACCATAAACTTTCTTCCTTCTTGAATAATATAAAAAATTAACAATAAAACAAAAAGAAAAAACTCAAAAATAAAACGTTTTAATATTTACACTTATCTCCTTCGCCGCCCCCTGCTTCTTCCAGAAAAGATAGATAAGGGAGTGGACAAGAGGAGCATTATCAGAGTTACACTAACCAGCATTACCAAAAGGAAGTCCCACCTGGTGCGGGTAACTGGAAGGCAGTTCGACGAGCAGGCTGCCGGGCACTTCACAAGCGATTGATCAGATCCAACAGACAAGTTCCCTTCAAGGGCTGGACGCTGTCGCAAACTCCCCGAATGGTCTCGTAACCTTGACACTTCCGCCGCAAGAACTGGCACCTCTGGCACTTTTGCCGCAAAACCTGGTCCGTCTGGCTCTTTCTCCGCAGGTTCTGGTAACTCAACCGCTTTCGATGGAGAAGCAGAAGACACGATAACCGGTAAGTATAAACACCCAGACAAAATTGCCGGGAGGTTTAACTCTGAAGCTTTTGCCGTAGGGTCTGGTGACTGAGGCACCTTTGCTGGAGGTTCAGAAGGTGCATTTGCATCAAGAACTGAACCCTTTATCGAAATCTCTGAAAATTTAACCCACTTTGTCAAGTCTTGCTCAGATGTCGACACAATTGTGTCTTGGTCTTTTTGCTTAGGATCCGAAGCAGGTTTACTAACACCGGGTCGTTCCGAAGACGCCGTTGGCGAGAAGGGGTGTGTACCGTGGATTTTCTTCTCTTCGCCTTGGCAAATCAACTGGGCTTTAGAAAAAGCTTTCGTATTTCGCCCTTCGGAAGTACCTGCGGAGAAACAGGTGGCATGAGGAAAAGGATAAGGTAAGGATAGGATTGATTGGATGGGTTTATGATTGGGAATCTAGAATGTTATATCAATGACAGACAGTGCATACCGTAGTTTAGGGCACTTTGCTAGTCGTTGTAGTAAATTTGGTGAATAAATCACAAGATTTTTGTGTTATAAGGACATACAATTTCTGAGAAGAAAGACATCATCCGCACCGGTCGATAATTACCGGAAAAAACTACCATATAAAGAATTTTTCCGTTGAAATCGGACGTTTCTATTTCTGTTACTTTTAGGCATTCGATATCTTTCACTCAAACATGATACAAAAATTAACGTCCAGCGAAGCACCTGATATCGGTTCGACGGGAGGTAGTTAATGCGTCAAGCACGAAATACTTAAACATAGTACTATCGATTCGAGTACCACGGTACTTGGCATCGGATTAAGTATACCTACTTAACTGAACGAACATAATCTCGGAAGCCTTACAGGTGCTCCGATAAAATCTATCCAACCTATTCATAAAACTTGACGCAGAACGAACAATAAATAGGTATTATCTTTTCAGCAATAAAACGAAACTTGGTTCATGGTTGTTTTAGTTTTCATTCAATGGATTGGAATGGCTGGTGTTAGATGATAAACTGTGTATAATCTCAAAGAGGTTAGTTTAAGCTGTGTCGAGAACACGTTAAAGAACCGGTATTCGGTCCTAAGGAAGAATAAGGAGCTGTACCCACATGGATGGAATAAGTCTTCTTACTTCTCATAGCTGAGGTCACCAATGAGGTTACCTTCTCATAATATATGAGTTGGTTGAGGGGTTTTTTTTTTTGATACTGCTACATTCCCCTTATGACAAGACACGTTCTGTTGTGTTTTATCAGTAGTTATTTTTTAAAATTTCATTGTGTTTACTGGAAACCCCGAAGCGTAGAGCCATATTCGCTACAACATAAAACATGATGAAAACTTTCCTAGACCACTGATAGCACATACTCGTACAATAAAATTCGTATATTTACGATCGGATTATATTATAGGCCACACTTGTGCTGCCACAAATCGGAAAGAAAGAAAGATAGAGGGTATTTTAAAGGTCGTTTGGCAAGGATATCTTGCGGAATGACGATGTACCTACATTACATAAATCACGGATGAGATAGATCAGGAACCTTTCGCATTTCGATCATGTTTTCAGACTTGGGCAAAATATGCTGCGGAATTTTGAGTTTAAGATGGTGACATTAACAATGAATGTAAATTATATACCTATTTATTTGGCTGAGAACAACCGTTTTATGAGATACTTTAACAGGCTCAGTAGTCGTAAACTCGGTTCCCAGTTGTTTTGTGTAGAATCTTAAATAAGAGCAGCTAATCAGCTATTCGAGATTGCTACTTACTTATTCACAAATTATTTGCCAGACGATTACCGTAACCCATTTCACAGCAAAACATACAATGCCTACCTCTGCCTATACTTAAATACCTGTGGCGTATTTACCAACCCCAAATTCATGAACAAAAATATTCATCAATAAAACTAACTCACGAAACGACGCGAATTTTTCAGGTCCTATTTACTGAGAATCCGATGTTTTGACACGCGCCGCCCATTCGTTTGAATAACAGTGGAACTCCACCCCGATGTTGACTGAAATAACTTATGAAATCGACCCCTTACTCAGAACTTTATAAATATTCATTTTGTTTGCAGTATGTTTAAGGTAAAATAAGCTTTAACTAGGTTATAAACGTTTCTGGGTGTTTCGTTGTTGTGGCGACGTGCTGGGAATCTAACCCAGGCTCTATACCCAGGCTTTTCAGGTCGGGCAAAGTGTTATTAGATTTTGGCAATGGATGTTTGTTATGACAACCAGCTCAGCCCTCTAAGGAACGCACTAGAGATCTGAGTCTTCACCGGGGCACTTGAAGACGTTATAACTACATCAGTGAATGCAGTTCGCGTAGCTGAATTTCACGCCAAACATATATTATATTAAGTATTTGAACTTTTTGAATCACAACCACAAAATTACGCTTGTACTCAAAGGATTCGACCTACATGAACTTTCACATTAAACACAACAGGAGAAAATTTGTGGTGTTCACTAGAAACACTAGTTAGGGTTTAGAATATAACCAACTAAGTACCAGTAAGTAGATGAACTACATTAAGGCTGTGGTATCTACTAAATTAGAAACTCTATTTGTGGTGGTTCAAACTTGGTTTGAAATACTGTTACAATAAAGTTCTAATCAGCTTGCACTACAAAGTGGTTCTTACATCGGTCACTGCGGGCCGAATTGTGCGAAATGAGTGGTTTTTATTTAATTGTAGCCTAATAAATCATCAGATCAAAATGCCAATTGTACACTTTGTGAAGAAAAAAGTGACAAATATTTGTGTGAAAAAAAATATACTAAAACTTAATGCCATTTAGTAGTTACGAAATTTCAAAGAAAAAATGCTTCTCTTTGAATATTTTTTTCATATAGTAATAATAAAGTTATAATTATTTTAATTGTACTAATTAAAGTTTAAAGTCTAATAAGCAATATTTTATTTTTGCACATTTATATTCACTCATCAAAGAGGAGTTACATGGAGAAAACCTCTCGTTGGCAGATACCACCCCCTTAAGGGCACGTGCACTCGCTGCCCGGGATAAGTGAGGACTAGTCGACACACGGAACCGTACGGCTCACGCTACGTTTATTAGTATATCACATATCTTCCTATTTGGACGTGCATCTCTCTGGCCTCCCTTCGGAAAATATAGGCGTTACGTTTTGCTAAGACCCTGATTTAATTTTGAAACAACGAGGAAGGGATAAGTTCCATAAGCTTAACATTAACAGACAAAGTTTGAGTTCGTTGAACAAGAATCTTGGGGCTGTATGCCCCAAGGAAGATATACCAAGCGTTGTTTTAAAAGTTACACAACGAGGACGTTACCTTTCAAAATTATATTATAGCGAAATTTATTGCCATCTACCCGTGAATGAGGAGGTTACAATTATCCAAACAGAAATCAACAAATAATCAAAATCAGGACCGCCAAGTTGTGTTACATAATTATGCAGACGCTGTATACACTGCTATTGCCTAACTTAAAGAACAAGCTAATCACCATCCGACATACAGGAAGGAATAGAACGTCATTTGCTAAGTATTTAAGACGAACACCAATGGTATACGAAATTATATACCAAAAACTCTTTTCCCGTCTTCCCGTTCACCTGCCCTGAGGCACTGCCTGGGGAGCCCGAGCCGCTCAAACGCGGTCCCGAATTGTCCTTGACCGACTTGCTACACAAAATAAATGGTTAAGATTGGAATTTTTGCCGCAAGATTTACTTATATATGTGCAAATAAACGTTTATCCTTTTACTGTGTTTAGTTTTCGCGATTGAGGAAAACGAGGCCCAGGGATTCCTAAACGAGTCATATTAGGGATTATTATTTGAAATATTATTTTTACCTGAGGTTCAGATTTATATCCTATTCATACACAGAATGATTGGTATGTGATGGCTAGAGAGAGAGATACAGGGTGAAACATGCTCATACTCCAATGACAATGGATGATTAGGGTCCCTTCCTATGACCAAACGGGTGTTATGTCTACTGGCCGACTGTTCAGTTGTTGTCGGGTTTCTATAATAATAAATAAATAATAATAAAAAAATGTTAACAAAAAAAAAAAATATATATATATGTTAGTGTTGTGTTGTATGTGTTGTTATGTTGCTAAATTAATATGTTAATATTTATTTTAATCGCGCGGAGAACTGCTTGCGCTATGCGGGATGCATTTCGTGACGTCCGTCGTCAAGTATAAAAGCCTAATTCACGTATGACGAAGTAGTCGTCACACGGTTTATACTGGAGCTACTTTGCCACATTTACTCCAATAACATACTTAGGATCGAGGATCTAAATTGATGAGATAAAACCACTTATTAATGTTATTGAATTTGTTGTGTCTTCTAACTGAAATCTACTTACTTATGAGAAATCTACACGGCTCGGGACACACATAATTAGATAGCTAATGAACGAAAGAATCTCTGAAGACCGATTCATCGAAAATATACCCAAAACTTTACAAAAGAAGCGCCCCAAAGGTATCATTTCATCTGCCTAACCTTTAGCTATGTTGGGGATGGCTTCTAGACTAACCGGCAGAAGCTGAATAGCAATATAATACATGGAGCGACTGCCTATCTGTTACCTCAAATAAATGTAGCAATTAACGTACAAGTATGACAGGAACAACCGTTACGCTGAAAGGTCTCTTACAGGTGTATTCTTACCTATAATATCAGACAGCGAAAGCGACCCGTGGCACCTGGAGTGCTTGTAGCGGGCAGGACAGGTAGAACGACAAGATGGGACTTTCTTCGGCTGATGGTGGATTGGGTGCTCAGACGTTGGGACGTAGACGCCACGGCCTCGGGAGGCCCATTAGACGACAGGGCCTCGGGAAGCCCTTGAGACGGTTGAACCGGCATGGCAGTAGCAGATCGTTCATGCCAGTAACCAATCCCGGGAGGTTTCGTTACTTCTGGTATGAGAAACAGTTTGTGGTTATTCCTTTTCATTTGTACGTCAATTGCGTTGTCTTAAGTACCTACCTAATCTGCCCCGATGCCGTGGAAGCAGTGTATGTAATATCGAGCCAGCAATGCGAAGAAGAAGATTAGCATCGAGTAGTATCAAGAAATTTTCATAACATAAAAATAACGCCACTTTGTTCCTAAAGTTTAGGGTACTTTTTTTCGGAACATTCATTCGTTCAAAAGCGGTCAGAAAAATATAATATAAGCGTCCGGAATTTAGCTGATTTCTAGCAATTGATAGTCGTGATCGATAAGTTTAAAATTTAAAAAAGCACCCATGTTTCAACCTCATGTTGGCATTGGATCAAATTGAAGGAAATTAGCTCAAGTGTAGTGTAACCTCTCCAAGGATCGCATGAAATTACCAATCATTCTTAGTCTAAGGCTCGTCGCTCAGAGTACGCAGGCGGCTGTGCTTCCATCCTTCTATACGTAATTAAGCACGAAACGAAATGATAAAATGGCGTAGGGTTCACGGCGCAGGCACATGCCTGCACCTCGACTCTGCTGAGTGCACTACTGTTTATTCCTTAAGAAAAGCCAGAAGAAGCGGGCGCCCCACGCCTCGACACCGCCTCGACCCTTGACCGAGTGGCTAACGGACCTAAGTGCAGTGATGGTCCGGTGATTCCGACATCGAGTTACGTGTCCTAGTTCCTGGGTTTGATCCAGGCACACTAGAACCAAAAAATCGAATATCGCCCACTTCCTCTCTCGGACAAAGAAGAGACCCTAATAAAATAATAAGGGCCCAACCCAACCATGAAATCGTGAATCGTGATCTGCTGCTCCACACATTTGTGTTCACATAACTAGATAATGAAGAACAGCTGCTGCATCATATAAATACACCACCCTTTTGTGATTCTCATTAGTTCAAAGAAGTCGACCTACAGGGGCACCCGCATTTATTTCCTACAAGACCTCTTCAGGTTTTCGTCTAAGAATAGAACTCCCACGCAAAGGGGGAATAAGATATGACGTGGTCGAAAGAAATGGAAATGATCAAAGAAAATAATGAAGAACTTTGGTTTCTCCGCAAGCGTCTAATTTTATCGAGCTTTTTATAACTTTTATCGGCTGTATCTCCGTTAATATCGGGCTTGAAAATCAGGTTCACCAATAAACTTTTTAGAAATTTCATGCTCTTTAACTTTGGCGTCCAATGTGCTACGCTGAGCTGAGTTTAAGACATAATTATAAGTGAAAAAGGTCGAAAACTTAGGATAGTCTTCCTAGTAAGAATATCCCGGCCCCAAACAACCTGTTAAACGTTCAACTAACTTCAGAATACTTTCCAGGTAAAAGTAAAACCACAAAATGCGATGCGGATGAGCGTTTTTCCAAAAATCAAATATCTCGAACAACTAAAAGAGGTGTCCTCTTTCATCAATCAAGAAATAAATCCAATTACTATATTCAAGTACTCGCCATTCCAAATTTCCAACTCCTCTTTAACAAGCTTTTGTCCTACAAAAATATGATATCAACAAAAATTACATAGGAACGCGGTCTTTTATACCACTGCGCGTATAAGTAACCCTCGCGGATGTCATAAATATTCATTATCCTTTAAACCAAGTTAACCCTTATACGTATGACGGCGCACTTAGTATTTATGAGCCCGTTTTGACCTTCAAACTGCGTCTTTGCCAACATACGTTATTTTTGTCGCGAATTTTTTTATGCAAAATAATGTTGGTTACAAAGATATAAATTTTCCGATACGGTTGTGTAGCGTCAAAGAACGATCACATTTCTGTTCCGACATAAATTTGACAATTGAATAGTGTTGTCTTGCTCACTCATACAGACTATCGTTTCTATCATACCTTATAGGACTTTAGAGATCACTCTTCACAGTTTTTTCGCGAGACCTATAAGTATATGGGCACGTCGTCTAACGATCTCAATTTTTGGTAGAATAAGACTTTGTATTATTTTCAGTTGGATTAAAAAGTTTAATATTTACAAATGTTTGGTAAAATTTCTTAGTAGCTTTGTTTTTTGTTAGACATTGTAAAGGGCACAAAAGAAAATGTTTGATAATGTTAGAGCCGTAATGTCAGCGAAGGACGAACACTCATTTCCGAATAGATTTATATAAATAAAGCCTTTGTGTCGGCCAAATGACAGTTTATGAATGGCTAGAAATATAATTAGAAATACATCAGTAATTTTAACAGCGTAACGCTTTTGACTGAACGATTTCTCGACACTTCAAGAATACCTGTAACTGGTTTAGTTGAAATAAATGCTTCGAGTTTTTAATTCTTTATCAAACGTGACCTGGGCCTGAAAACACGTTGTATTTTTTCCTTACCTTAGGAACTCTAGTAGGATAAACAAATGAACTATCCAAAGATATTGGTAGGGCTACCAAAGGGCGTGGATTAATATAATAATAGTCCTTCTGACCGTTTTCGGTCACGGCGCCCAATCTAAGCGGAGATTAGCCATCGGCGCTTGAGGTATTTTTCTGTTCCTATACTCGTCTCTTATAGTCCGATTTGGCGGCAATCCACACGACTCCGGGCTGATACTGAGAAATTCCTAATGGGAAAACCCAACAACACTTTTTGGCCGACCCAGAATTGAACCTAGGACCCCACGCTCAGCATTCGCAATTGCGACCGCGAGAGCAACGGAGCAGTTATAATATAATACTACTATAAAAGGTGGCCCCTCTATATGGAGCCCTGAATCCTGACGCAGCTAGAAGGCGTCACGGCACACCTCGTGGAGGTTAGTTAGTGGCAGAGCTGGACAAAACCAACGACCACGAACCGACGGTCCACGTGAGCCCTGGGTCGGAAGAATTTGAAGTGATTTTTGGATTGAGGGAGTCGTGGGATGATGTAGGCTAACAGTATAAGCGGTGGACCTTTACCGATTCCTTGAACAAACATACACCGTTGGATCACTAACCTCCAGTGATGGAGGCTTTCCTGAGGCTGAGAGAGCTCTGAGGTGAGTCGAGCGGAGACAACGGCTGCCCTTCGATTGCGTGCCGGATATTGCGGTTGTGTTGAGGCTTCTCCACACTCCACGGCTTCAGTCTTAGAACGCCGTTGCTTCTCACTTCTTCCATGAATATTTCAATCAGCTCCTTGCCTGTTAAAATTTTGCAAAGGTTTAATCATTTTTACTCTCCGCAACTTTTCTTCTTTTTTTGCGATGGAAACATGTCAGAAAAAGACAGTATCAAGTAAGGTAGTGAGTGGAAATATCGTAGCGACAAAAGCTATCAAAGATGGGACCAATGGGAAAGTCCCATCATCAATATCTGCCCCATCTTTCAGAAGATTTCACAAAAAGAAGAAAGGACTCACCCTTGGCAACGGTGGAGGCGTACTGTTTCATGGCGATCTTCTCAGCCGTGCTCTCCAGCCCGTAGAAGCTCTTAACGTCGAGGAACGCGCTCATTTCGAAACACGTCCACTCTGGATTCTCTGGATGGACCTGGGTGATAAAAATATACCATAGTTAGTAGGAACAAGAGAGGACGGCTCATGGCTGAATAACAGCTGCAAGGGTTAATTGTTTAGGTTTAGCAACGCTTCCTGAGATCGGTCCGTCGATGTGTGACCATCCCTTAAATACCGAGGCCCCTCAGTGCCTCAGAAAGCACGTTAAAGGCACACTTGTTCGCGCCGGAAGAATCGACCGCGCCGAACGAAACGTTCTATTATACGTATAACGTTATTATACGTCCGATTCGGCGCGGATGAATGTGCGAGATTACATAGGACTTCATACAAGTAATTCTAAAATACGATTATTTCGGGTCTTTCGCTTCCTTCGGCTCTGATCAGTGTGCGTTCACATTTAAATGTTGATTCCAGATGTTGTTCGTAGATCTTTGACTGACGTTACGGTCAGTAGAAGCCCCAGAGTCTTGCATAGGGACTACTCCTTTGTAAGACTAGTCACCGATTAACTGGGTTGTGGAAGCCTTGCCCAAATATGATGGGGTCGGCTTCAAGTCCAAGTAACCAGATGCAGCTAAATACCCAATATTTAACATGGAACGTTTGCTATCTGACCTCCGCGACCCTGTAACTGGGTTACACAATCCCCCTTAGTAAGACTGATTACTATAAAAGCATCACTCTACGCGAAATTGGTCCCCTGCGGACGAAGCACTTAACGATTCGCATCGCTAACACACCGTCTGAGATATTCGCAATGTGCAACATGTGTGTGGAAACGCTAATGCTTTCGAAATGGTCACGGTATGGTTACTATAAAAGGTATCTTGGCTGTACGCTTGTCGTCTATATGCTAATCAGGTAATTTTGCAAGCTTTTTATATCTATACCAAACCATATAAAAACAAAAAAAAGTGGCTGTGACATACGAACCGACAGACAGACAGACATGACGAATCCATAAGGGTTCTGTTTTTTGCCATTTGGCTACGGAACCCTAAAAGCCAGAAGTGTGTTTATTTGTCTGTCTTTGGTAAGATTTTGGATGCAGACGAAACGAACCAGTAGGTGAATTATGTTAGAGATATATTTGTACCATAAGAAGGCATTTTATTGTGAATAATAAATATTCATACATAAATACTTTACGCCTTTTTCCCATGTGGGAACTGCAGCAATTACAAACTCATTTCGCCTGGTACGCGTTTATACACGTTTAAATATCTACCACTCAATGGTGTCGATTCTATTGTGCACAAACTGAACCTAATTTATGCTATTGCTATCTTTAACTAAAAGGCACTACGAGAAAAGGACGGCTATAGCTATGAACTAAGTTAGAGATATCAAACTAGTTTAAGCCTTGCGCTTCACCGTGTTTTTAGTCGACATGTTTTTACGTGCACCCTTGATTTGTATAGAAATATGAGTTCCAACTAAATTTGACAGCTCTAAATTACGTCCGTCTCTTTCTCGTTTTATTAGAGAAAAAAGATAGCAATAGCCTAAATTAAGTTTAGTTGGTGCACAACAGAATCGACACCAATACCTGAAGTTTGAAACTAGTCTTGCACAAGTGCTCGGCAAGTACCTAATTATTATTCATCTAATGACACCACTAAGGAGGTTCAATGGGCGTTTATGAGCTAAAGTTGCAACTCTCAACTAAAAACACTTCCGTTTCAAAAGTTCCTAGTTTTATCTTTACACTTTACCACATCTTGGACTTAACGAATAACTGTCTTCTTAAGAACTTGAAAGCGCTTTCAAAGTATACTTCTTTTTATAGTATTACTTGGTTTATCAGAATTTAGTGTCACTTTTAGTACTATAGCACAGTGTGTTGGAAAAAGTTTAGCTTTTTATTTTTGTCATTTGCCATACATGTGTATGAATGACACAACATAACATCACGCCTGTAATCCCCGAAAGGTCAGGCCGAGGTGTAACCTAATAGTACACCCACATTTACCAGTTATGATTAAGTCCCATCTAATAGGAGGCGAATCTATTGCCTTCAACCGGGCACAAATTCAGACTCCGTGGCTGCTACAGATAAATTCCTGACGGAAAATCCTAACAATAGTTTGTACGAGCCGGGCATCGAACCCAGAGCAATTTATGTCGCAAGCGCGAATGGTCCTGACCATTCGCGCTTGCGACATAAATTGCTTATATTATAAAAACGAGAAACTATGTTTGTCTGTTACTTAACACGAATTAACGGCTGAACTGATTTCGATGAATCACGGTCAGTTCGTACTCGTAGGACATTCACGCTTTTTTAGACTTGATGTAAAATATTGACCGCCTAGTACTGTGGAATGTTTCGTTGCCCACGTTCATTTTGAGACCTCTATGTTTAGCATAACGTGAGTTCTAATCACTTAAGACCTTTATTCTAGGCTGACCTTGTGGACTGGTTTAAAGTGAA
This sequence comes from Xestia sexstrigata, assembly GCA_941918905.2. Taxonomy (NCBI): domain Eukaryota; kingdom Metazoa; phylum Arthropoda; class Insecta; order Lepidoptera; family Noctuidae; genus Xestia; species Xestia sexstrigata. The sequence goes on from OW799214.2 coordinate 20,492,461, forward strand.
CCTTCAAGTTGTGCACTTTTTTAGTACCACCCAGATTATAGTTTTTTTGTTATCCTGTTCAATGTGGCAAAAAAAAGTAGGTACTTATTGGAATGTTGCCTCTTAATATTTGGTAAATCTAAGTTGAGTTTTAAAAACAAATTAATTTAAAAGTAACTCGTTTATATGATAAGAAACATCATGTTGATAATAGTGCAGTAAGTGATACTACAACATTATGCTCGTTGCTTTGCAACTGAAATGTTATTTTAGATCTTCTTATCCCAATTCATTTGTGGTCGGCGCAGCATGTCTTCCTCTTCCATACTTCTCTATTACTCGTTATCTCTGAAGTCACCTCCTTTCGTGCCATATCATCCTTCACACAGTACAACCATCGTTTCTTTGGTCTTCCTCAACTCTTATGCGCCCATCCACATTCATACTCAAAACTTTCGTCACGACATTTTCGTACCCATTTGATCACAACAACAGTGCCTTTAAATATCTAAGTGTTATTTTTCTTTAAAACCCGCTGGCAAACTTTCTGACCTTTGCAAAATTTCGCTTCAAGTCGAGAAAGTTGGGAATAATAAAACATTTAATCAACTCCAAACAACCTTCAAAAACCTACCAATACACACCTAAGTAAACAACAGCAGACTGAATAAAGAAACCTTATTAAGAACTGAAACTATTAACTGCGAAGGCGACAAAGGCACTAAAATAACTAATCCATATACATACAATAACATAAACCACAAGTACATGATAACAAAGGCAATCACTTTCACCATTCACGGCCACCGTTCAATAGAACTTCACAACAAGCAGGCCTGCATGAAAGGCGGTAAACTATTTCCTGTATCTTGAATGGTATAAGCATATTTACCGACGAATTGTAGAAAGAGAAGATCAGACTTATTAAGCTTATTAGGATGGCAAATACGGAAGTCTCCTGGTTGATCCATGTTTGATTCACATAGCTTACGGCCGAGGTTTCACCCGCGTGGAATTCGGAAATTATCCCAAGGGATCATCGGTACTACTGGGATAAAAAGTATCCTATCTGTTAATCCAGGTTATAAATTATTTGTATGCCAAATTTCATCCAAATTCGTTTAGTAGTTTTTGCGTGAAAGAGTTACAAACTTATATAGAACTGTGTGGAAGTATGGATTACTCTGTACGTAGTCGCGCGTCGTCGGTAACATCTTCATGTCTTCTTTTTAACCGGCTTCAAAAAAGGAGATTATATGTTCGTGTGTATGTATTTTTAACCGACTTCAAAAAGGAGGAGGTTCTCAATTCGTCGGAATCTTTTTTTTGTTTTTATGTATGTTCCCCGATTACTCGAAGATGGCTGGACCGATTTGGATTTTTTTTGTTGCAAAGGGTACATCCCAGGTGTTCCCATGATCATCAAGTCAGGATCTGATGATGGGTTCCTGGAGAAATAGAGAGAACTCTTCAAACTTTATAGGCACACTTGAAACGATTTGGGTAGTTTTTGGAAGAGTACTTTCTCGGAGTGGTCCCATTTCAATTTGGTGAAGAACTTCGGAGATAGGCACCGGAACTCCTCAATAAATGACAGCAAATGGATTGGGATTGCTGAAATCTCATGTCTGTTTACACCAGTTCATAACATAACATCACGCCGGTACGCTGTGAAGGGGTAAGCACAATTGAACCACTAAAAAGTGAAAAATAATAATAGCAAAAAAAAAACCGACTTCAAACAAAAATACAAAAACGTGAAAAATTACTTTAGCTTCAGAAGTCGGTGACCTTTGTTTAAGTGATTTAGTTTTTTTGTCACCGACTTCTTTGTGGACCGTATCTCAAAATTCTTTTTTATTTGTAAGAGTATACTCCTGAGGAATCATCAGCATCAGATCTTCACCAAATTTAAATGAGACCATCATTTAAATTTGGTGAAGATCTGATGCTGATGATTTTGTGTATTTTAATTTTATATTACTCTTTTAGTATTAGTTACAGTAATTGCTTTAAATACAACCGTTGTAATTAATTATATAAATAAATAAATGTTAAGTTCGTTCTATTTATTGGGGATGTAAGGTCTCATCAACCGTACATTTACTTTGCGAACGCAGCAACCTACTTGGATGTCGTGCGTCACAAATATTACGCTTTAGTTGTAACTTTTCACGCAAGGCAGAGCGAATCAGACAACAACTGTGGAACTAACCACTTGTCAAGAGAAAGAATCGCCCCTACAGTGGATAAGCCTATTACCATGACATGTGTTAATAATGTAAAATAAATTCATGGCGACTTGTTTGGGAACAACTAAAAATAGAAAAATAAATAAGAAATGTATTTTTTTTGAAGTCGGTTTATTTTTTGCAAAAAAGTTTTCTTGTATGTTTAGTCTTAAATAAGACAGCCGATATTTATTCATCGCAATACTTTGCTGCAAATAATGACTCGTCCTAACATCACTACACCCTCTTCATTTTATTATTCAACATCAAATGACAATTTCTATGTATTATTTATTCCATTTTCTTCATTCTGAGGCACTTGTTGTCACATTCAACATAATACGACATGACATAACATATTTCACACCCTTCTGTTATCACAGAAACTATAACAATAAAATATCCTATTCGCCCTTCATAGCGCCCTTGTCAATACGGATGTCCCTGACTAGAATTATTTGACATGCAACCACGATCAAAACAAGTTTAATAGGAAAATACACTCTAATTAAAATCACGTAAACTGCATTTTCATGTTGCGAGCATGCAATCCGCAATTCTAATGTGGGATGGTGAAATGAAAATAGACTTTGTTTTGAATGGAAAGAGTGGAATTTTGTTTGTACGGATTAAGTCTGTATTATGCATGGAAGTATTTAATTATGTATGACGGTAATGTGTTTCCCTGGCAACGAGGGATGTTGGTCTTGCTGGGTTTTATGGCAAAAGGAGGCGTATTTTAATCATAGTTTAATAAAGTAATATCCTAGCAATTCTTGTACCTACCAGTTTTTTATTGCTACTGCTAGAACATGGCTTCTAGGTGTCTAGGTATGTAGATTTAACTTGATATTTGACAATATTGACTGTCTCTTTGGTCAAGTAGTCGCATGCGCTACTACTGAGCCTCTTCCCTGGTAATCAAACCCAAGGCTTCCCTTGGGTTTGATTACCAGGTCGGACAGTCATCAACAACATCATACTCCTGCTTTTATCCTAATTTATTTGAGGTCGCCTTCTATACTTCTCTATCACTCGTTATCGCATCTGACACCTCATTTTTAGGGTTCCGTACCTCAAAAGGTAAAAAAGGAACCCTTATAAGATCAATTTCTTGTCCGTCTGTCACCACCAATTTTCGTAGGAACGGGTAGAATCAAAATCAAAGCATTTATTTCAAGTAGGCCGGTTACAGGCACTTTTGAGTTGTCGAAACAAAGATGAAAATTAAATGTAGCTACAGTCCCAGTCACAAGACATAAAAACTGTGAAAGTACTGTAGTTGCCCATTCCCTAGCGTAGATCTCTATGGAGAAGAACGGGCAAGAAACTCCATGAACACTCTTTTAAATAAAAATATTGTTAAAATCTTGGTAACATCATTCATGTTGAGATGGTATATTGAGTCCGCGTAACACTGGTCAGTTTCCCTCACTCGTCAGTTTATTTAATACGACAGTTTCATTGATTCGTCAATTTCGCTGATTCTACAGTTGTGTGAATTCGACAGATGTGCCAATTTGACAGTTTCCATAATTTGCCAATTTCGTCACTTTTATCCAATTCGTCAGTCGAAGTACAGTCGGTAGGAAATTTTCTGTTGATTTTAATATGTAAGTATTAAGATCTATTTATTTATTTTATTTCTTTCTATTTCATTATTTTTATGAGTAATAAGTTAAGTTATTTTCATATTAATATATGTATATTTTTAAGAGCCTTGTACGAACACAATTACAATACGAACAAAATTGACAGTTATTAGACGTGCATCACAAGGGCTGGTTCGAGGTGGCGCCGGAGAAGAGTACCTGGAAGGATATGGGGGAGGCCTTTACCCAGCTGTGGGATATCCTACTGCTGTCCCCTGCTGTATCCTTCCAGGTACTCTTCTCCGGCGCCACCTCGAACCAGCCCTTGTGATGCACGTCTAAATCATCAAGGCTCAAATGGGATTGGGCGGGACAATTGAGCCGTATGCACGACGACCGCTGGGCAAAGGTCTCAACACGATGGGTGCCTGAGGATGGACGTCACTGCCGAAACCGGCCTAGAAAGAGGTGGCGAGATGATTTAGACGTGCATATTAATATAATTTACTTTAAAAATACAAGTTGAAGTTTGATTTAATTTGGGATAGGGGTTCCTTGCAGGTTAAATTATCCACATTCATTGTTTATTATATTTTTTCCTCGAGTGTACCTAAGTGACGAGTCAACGTAACTGGCAAATCATGGAAACTGTCGAATTGACGCAAGTGTCGAATTCACACAACTATCCAATCAGCGAAAGTGACGAATCAACGAAACTGTCGAATTAAATAAATTGACGAGTGAGGGAAACTGACCAGTGTTACGCGGACTCGGTATATAATGTGAGAACAATGTGGCAAGATGTGCACGTTAAAAGTGCCCATAGTAAAAACAAAAAATACAATTCAAAAATAAACATTCAAATAAGCCATGGCAACTAAGAGATGACCAGTCACAACTGACAGCGCCCTAGCAAGTTGAAATTTATACCAAATACTGAGGTCTATTGTCCCTATTAGGTGTATAAAAATGTGGTCGGTCCTGAGTCAACATGATAAAAAGATATGGCCAAATTTAGATTTTCGCAAAAACCAAAATTTACGTTAATTTTCTACAATTTTTTTTTTGGAATTTTCCCTTTACTTGTGCTGTGTAAGACCTTGCTTTTAATCAAAATTGACAGTTCTAGGTCAACCGGAAGTACCCTATAGGTTTAGGGTCGAAAACCTATATGGTAGTTCCCGTTGACCTAGAATCACGAAATTTGGCGAGAAGTAATTTCTTACAGCAAATATAAAGGGAAAAATCTGAAAACTGTAAATATGTAGTTTAATAACAAAAAAAAAGGGATTTTACTATTAAAAACTTATTATTTGCGTTTGGTGCAATAGCCGTTTCATGGGATCGAGCAGCAAAGTTAAGTTTGGCCTTTAAAAAAATTGTACAGAACCCTCGGTGCGCGAGTCCGACTCGCTCTTGGCCGGTTTTTTGCCATAACATCCTTCACACAGCCCATCCAACGGACAAAGTGTTACTGGTGTTAAACATGAGATACCCTTAGTGGCAGCACGAATCTGGATTTATGTTCGATTGATGGCAATGGATGAGGCTGGCACAAGAACGTGGAGCTTGGTACGGGCTAGGAGAGGCCTATAAGTAGCAGTGGGTGAACTCGGGCTGTGGATGACGATGGTAATAGGCTCGCTCCTTAATACATAGGAATTAAACAATAAACGTAACTGGCGAAATGTGGGTGTTCTTACGTATACCTCTGTCTGCCTAACCTGTCAGGGATAACTAGTCTGCGCCAGATAAGTAGGAATTAAAGGTCATTGCTCTTTCCTTAATTGCTCTGCGTAGGTACCCCGACATTACATTATGAATCATTTTTTATTACTAGAAAAAGTCAAGGATCACGATAAAGGTCGTTTTGCGACAAGTTTATGTCATTATTTCTGTTTTCGGAATTAAGTTTTTAAATAAATGTTTGCGGATTAATGACCTTTAATTCCTTCTTATCTGGCGCAGACTACAGCATGATTCTATTGTTATTCTCTAGTACAGGTGGGCCAAGAATTCGTTAACATTTAAATGTAACTTACCGCGCAAACTATTGCCGCGCGGGGCGCGGGCGCGGGCGGGGGCACTAGCTCGCTTCTTGGAAATTTAGTCGCAATGGAACGCTTCACGGGGCCGCAACGCGCTTACTGCGTGAAACAGTTTTATTTAAACAACTTTTCGCTCATTACTGTGAGACGCTTATTTCGCGTTGAATATGGTTTACACGACTTAAGTCAGTGTCCAAGTGCTCCTTTAATAAAGAAATGGGTGAAGAAGTTCGAAGAGACGGGATCTACACTAAATGTGAAACAAACCGGCGGCGGCCCACGGACTTCTCGGAGCGAAGAGAACGTGCAGCAAGTTTCCGCTTCTGTTCGACGTGATCCAGATTTATCGACACGCAAACGTTCGGCTGAATTAGGATTATCCCGCACATCATTACGCCGTATTTTGAAATTAGATTTGAAATTACATCCATATAAGATCCAGCTAGTGCAAGAACTAAACCCTAATGATTTAAATTTGCGTAAGTCATATGCCGAAACAATGTTAACTCGATTCAGTAATTTTCACAACATCTTATTCTCTGACGAAGCCCATTTCCACCTAAATGGACATGTAAACAAACAGAATTGCAGGTATTGGAGCAGCAAAAATCCTAAAGCTAAACATGAGAGGCCACTTCACTCTCCTAAGGTAACTGTATGGGCTGCAATTTCAGCAAAAGGAATCATCGGACCTTACTTTTTTGAAGATTCTCGAGGCCGTTCAGTTACTGTTAATTCTGCCGAGTATGTGAAAATGTTACGGGAGTTCTTGGCACCGATGCTACTGGAATTTGCTGGCTATAATCGTAACACATGGTTTCAACAAGATGGAGCCACGTGTCACACATCGAACGAGTCCTTGCCGGTGGTCAAAGACATGTTTCCGGAAAAGCTGATATCCAGACGGGGTGACATCCCATGGCCACCCAGAAGTCCAGATCTATCACCAGCAGACTTCTTTTTATGGGGTTATTTAAAGAGTCGTGTCTACATTGATAAACCGAATACACTGCGTCAACTTAAAGAAAAAATCATCGAAGAGATGTCGGCGATCTCGCGGTCTCTTTGCAGAAGAGTATTCGAAAACTTTAGGACTCGCTTAGATGAGTGCAAAAACCGAAACGGTGGTCATTTAGACGAAATAATTAAAAAAAAAAAAATTACAACTAATTAGCTTTCTCGTAAATAAACGATTTCTAAAATATGTTAAATGGTTTTTTTTATACGATTTTTTCAAATGTTAACTAATTCATGGCCCACCCAAACAGAATTATAAACTGAACTTTGCATCAGACCCTTCACCTAAATAATAAATAATTAATTTTGACATAGCTACCTTATCAATATTCAAAAAGTAAATTAAGGCAATAACAAACAAGTAATGAACAGTGTTTAAATAAATAAAATCAAAGTGACAATTTACAATTTAAGGCCGCCATTTTAGTAATTGATCGTTAACGTTATACGAAGCCACAATTTTTCGGGTCTCGATGCAAAAAATTGTCTAAGTGACATTGTTGGCTTGTTGGAAACCGGATCGTGTTCGGGACAGGTTTTGGCACCTGCCTGACACTTTTCAATGTTATCGAAAATTGAGAGGTGGTTCATTAAATCCTGTATTTTTGAGAAATAGCGACAAAGGCAGGCGAACTGTGAGATTTTTCTGGTACGAGTAACTGGAGAGGTGACGTTTTAATTCCGGGACAGTCGGTTGACAACAAATCAGAGGTGGGGAAACTGTCAGATGGGTGAGCAGATGGAAATGACTGGCGTTAAGAGATCCCAGGTTTATTTATTTATTTATTTAAACTTCATGTACAAGGGTGGTACATAGGCGGACTTAATGCCACAAGGCATTCTCTACCAGTCAACCTTTGGGTCAAATAGGATAGCATTGTGATAGAGTACTACAAAAATAAATAAGAAAAATACCATTTTGCAAGCATCAATTAAAAACCATAAATGGGTACATAAATACTAATACATATAATATAAGCATAACTATAAACATTAAAACAAAGCATGCAACATTAAAACTTTACACATATTTAAACTGAACTATGTTGTAGCCTAGGCTAGCATAAATACACTAATAAACCGTCCTACTCAGAACACTTGAAGTTTTGAGGTTCAAAATCTTTTATGTGATTATAGTAATGTGGAGAAAATTGATTCATTAGCACCAAATATCCGAATATTGATAATGTTATTTATTTCAATCGTAACGACCTGCACGGGCAACATTAGGGGTCTCCTATTGCAGAATGTGGCTCGTAATATCAAGACCAGTCCAGTCCACATGCTTAGCTACATCGCGTGCACTTTCTAGAGCTGCATGAGTTGCATCACGGCAGATATAATCGTCTGAAGTATTAGTGTTTCCTCCACCACTCCCGTCCTCCGTGTTGAAAGCGCAAAGTATTTGTTATTAAATAAATTGCTTGCCGAATTGCCCGCTTCCTTCAATTTGGCAACGAATACCTGGCAATTATTGCGGATCAAATGCGAAGGATTGATGGATAACGTGAAGAGCTGCTGAAAATCATGCCTATGGATAATTATGGCTCTTTTAGATTTTGTAACAATATTTTGATTGAAACGAGTATCCAAGGAGTTCCTTGCCCATTCTTCTCCTTAGAGATCTACGCTTTGGAATGTGCAACTAAAGTACTATCTCAAGTTATTATGCCTTGTGACTTTTTTGACAGTCAAAAGTGCTGGAACAGTCTAATTGAAATAAATGCTTTGAGTTTGAGTTCAAAGTAAACAGAATTATTAACACACATCACTCCTGTTTTTAGAAAAGTTACACAGAGGATTACCCTACAGTACCCCCAGATTTCGCCAGTTCTGTTCTAGCATTAGACCAATAGACAGATTAACACATTTAGGGGTGCTACAATCTTGTTCGGCACATTAAATAAATAAATATCTTTAAACACTGTTTCAGGCTTTCACGGTTTAAAACTAAACTAATAATAATTGTCACGTACGGGATATCTTCCGTGATTGTTAATTGTTTTGAGCTCCCGATATTCAAAAGTATATTATTATTTCAATAGTAATATCTTTATTTCCCAAAAACATAGACAATTGTACTTTAAGTTTATAATTTTGAATGAGTAGTAGAGAACACTTACATTAAACATTTGGATGCTTCAGAAATCTGTACATTACAGATTAAATACAATACACATTCGATCGGCAGTAATTGTTTTACAAAGCCGATCCAATCTCTTGACATGTTCTGCTTTTCATTCGACCCTTGCGGTCGACTATCCAATAAAGGCCACACACAGGCGCATTTTTGCGTTTTCGCGTTTCTGCGTCCTGTGATATCGCGATGTTTTTAGGACGTAGAAACGCGGAAACGCAGAAACGCGCCTGTGTGGGGGAGGTTTAAACAAACGAGAATCCAAATCTCTGATTCAAAGTTATTAGAGAATTTGCATTTCGAAATCTGAATCCATGTAAACAGATCGCTGTTTTCAACAAAAATACTTCAGACAAACATCTGGCTCGCAATTACATTCAGACTAGAGAAATCAATGAAGACCGCTAGAAACTCATTAGCATCAGATGTGTTTATACTGACGAGAATTTAGTCTAGAGAAGCTAAGAAGCTATTTGAAATGCTTCTACTTGGTGTGTACATCCATTTAAAAACTAACCTTCTGCAGTTACTTGGATTTTAGACGTAGTTGCTGAACTACAGATTAATCGGGAATCGAAAACCAAGTATTAAAATAAGTTAACAGAGTCAACAACAGAAAAGACGTTTTACGATTGAAGGATATAATCCCTTCTTCTATTACTTTTGTACATATTTATATATAACACACAAACCCCTAGAGAAACAACAGCGTCAAAAGAAAGATCCAACACGTCTTAAAACAATATTCAAACACATAAAAGTGGCCGACGCTCTGATTCAGACTTCAAACAAAAAGGTTAGTACCTTTTTATTTAAACAATTACTTTTTCCACCAATTTTTTTAAGACCCTCATCAAAATGACAGACTACTAGAAGTATAGAATAATTCAATTTGTCCTAAAAGGTCTTTTAACAAATAATATTCGGCTGGTAACCAAAACATTGTTTAAAAGGGTCCTAGCTGGGAACAAAAACCGGTTGGCAACACTTGTTTTTGTTAAAAAATCACGAGTATTTTTCGAAGAAAAATGATGGTTCACAGTAAGAACTCGTAAAAAAATGTCGTGAAGAAAGTTTAGAGTGCATAGTGGATGAGATATAATATATAGGAGTAGAAGAAGACCAAAGAAATGACGGATGGAGCTGAGATGACGACTAACAGAGACGTATGGAAGAAAAAGACATGCTGCGCTGACTCCAAATTAATGATGATAAGGACAGGAGAATGATAAATGACTCATAGCAATTATTGTAGTTTAAAAAGATAGGGAGGTGATAGTACTTATGATAATGAAACACTTTTTTGGGTTCCGTACAAGAAATAAAAAAAAAACGGAACCCTTATAGGATCACTCGTGCGTCTGTTTGTCTGTACATCTGTCTGTCACAGCCAATTTTCTCCGAATCTACAGGACCAAATCAGGTGAAATTTGGTAGGATGGTGTAATCCTATAACCCAAACACAGATGTGCAAAGTAATTATTTTTTTTTTAAATAAGCATCATTTTCGGGGGACAATTTAGGAAATTAAAAAAACAAGTTTTGCAAGCCTCACTGTGTCATATATCAAATGAAAGGTTTCGTTATGAGGATCTCAAATATATTTTTGTTATTATTGTAAAATAAATAGTTTTGATTTTGTAAGTTACATGACTGTAGATGTAGATAAGTAGGACAAAGTACAAACTTACATAATATTTACATTTCTCGACGACATCTATCCTACTGGCGAAGGTCTCGTTCGTGGCCACGATTTCCATGGTTCTCTTCTTGAGGTCCAGATCGTTCGTCTGAATGAAGTAGACAAATTCTACGCCAACCATCTAGGAGAAACAAAAATATAAGCATAATCAGCCAATAATGTTACCACAGGCACAGTTAGAATCTAGACCACTCGGGCAAATAATTACAATTCAATTTAAAATATATTAAGGCGATTTAGCATTAATTGTAAATAAGGTTTTCCCAAAGATTGCTTTTCTTCATCAGTTTGGGAATCAAACATCCACACCACACCTAATGGTTGAATAATTTGGGATAGAAATTCCCAATTTTATTGACCACCACCCCAATTGCGGAAAACACTTTCCTATCATCATCTGAAGGATTTTAGGGTAATCGGTAAATTCTGTTTGAAAAATCTGTCTGGTCGACGATGTAACTAATGCAATGAATTTGTTTAATAGCTTTGGAGACGTTAGTATATAACGCAATTACTCTGCAATTTTAGCGTAACATTAATCAGGTCTCTGGCGGGATTCTATTTGCGATCGATGATCAGCGATAGCATCGTTTATAACATCGGATTGCAACCCTGGTTCGGCTCGAAAATATTAACATTCTTCTACTAAATGTCACCTACAAAATATAGATGATAATAACGTAGACCTAAAGTTCCGTCGGGTCTGAGAAAAATCCTTGCCAAGTGGCTATAATTCAGAGTATTCCAGTAACATAGACACAATCCCAATGGTATACATTTTGAGTATTTTAATTCAAATAATTGAAGACAAGTAAGAATTTTTCATAAAATATAAAGCAATGTACTACGAAAGTGCTGATTAGATCGATTGCTTACACTGGCCGGTACGGGTACGACAAGATTTGTATAAAACCTACCTTCTTCAGAAGATAAGGAGCCTCCACGTTCAACTGGCACCGCCTCTTCGTGAATCGGCGTGAGGAGTCGGTTGACCACTTGTCCTCTTGAACGACGCACTCAACCACTATCGGTATCTGCGGGCAGTTAGGGAACCGCCTCTCGTATGCCTGGGGCAAGAGAAAAGAGTCTATTACAATACTACATCAAAAAGTCTAAGCAACACGCATCATTTTACAGAGACTGCATGTTTTATTAATTGATACTTTATTGTTTCTTAATAAAGTAGATTGGTATACAATCTTTTTGCTCTCGGAAACATATACTGGCTGATTTTAAAAACAGAGACTTTTCGATTGTGTTTTGTTTTCATTAAAATAAAACCTAATTATTTTTTCCCGATTTCATGTGTTATCGTTGCTTGTTAAATTTGGTATTTATCTCACTTTGTGGCGAGTCATTTTTTATGTCATGGAGCGACGCCATTTGACTGCTGATGAAATGCAGAAAGCTGTAGGAATGCTACAAGCGGGAAGAAATCAGTCCCAGGTATCTCGGCGTTTTGGTGTCAATAGGAGCGTGATTTGTCGTTTTTGGCAGCGGTACGTTAATGCAGGGGATCCTGCTGAACAGCACCCAGGACGTGGAAGGAAATAACTGCTCGACAAGACCGATACATACAAATGACTGCAAGACGTCAGCCGATGGTAACCGCCCGGGAGATAGGTTTAAAGCTACAATTCTCAAGCGGCGTTGTTGTTAGCCACCAAACCGTGAGAAATAGGCTGCATGAATACGGCCTACGAGCAGGACGCCCAATAATTAGGTGCCCACCTTTACGCCATGGGAAACGCGCCCGTCTAAACAAATGGTGTAGGGAACACTTGACATGGACCCAGGAGCAATGGGATAAATTTAGATTTCACGCTGATGCTTGACAATGTGATTCGCACACAGCTCGGAGGACCAGAGAGTACTTGACAATGGAAAACATCCGGGTATTGCCGTTGCCTGCACAATCGCCAGACCTCAATCCCATCGAACATGCTCCAGTGTCGACAACCCAACAACTGAAAGACTTGTTAAAATTCCATTGGAAGCGATTGCCGCAGGATCAAATAAACAATCTTATAAATTCAATGAAAAATCGTTGCACACAAGTTCTAAACAACAGAGGCGGTCACTTTGTATCGAATTAAAAATAAAAAAGTCGTTAATTTTGTAAAATGTGTAAAATTTAATTTCGTTTTAACTTTATTTTATACTACGTATGTTTGGTACACATTATTAACTATTGTGATTAAATACATCAAAAAAATGCTTAGTTATTATTTATAAAAGAAATATAAATATATTACAATAGTAAAAATCGTTCGTGTTGCTACTTTTTTGATGTGTATTTTATTAGATTGGTGCAGGTCAATCCCGGTAGTCGTTCCGTATATTCAGCCACGTCTTGTTATACTGGACGCCGACCCCAACATAGTTGGGAAAAGGCTATGCATAAAGCAGATGATGAAGATAATAGATTTCACGTAAACAGAAGACAGTAAACACTCTAGGGCTGTTTTATTTGTAATGGTAACTACTACATTTCTCATTTTTTTGTATGTTTAAGTCCAATATAAGAGGGGGCGAGCAGCCCGGCACAGTTCCAGTTGCCGGACTGCTATTGACAAACACCCGATGGAAAAATCGAATAACACTTTGCCTTGAAATCAAGCCGAGGATCTCACGCTCCTCATTTGCGCTTACCGACAACTAGACCAACGAAGCGATCATCAATTTTGCATTATCAGGAGCAAGGTTCCTCCACTTTCCTATCTTTTCTAGAAATACCACCTTACCCAACATTTGGATTTTCCAGGTGAAAATTAACCTGACATCATTAATTAACGTCTTCCAAGCCCCACTTTTGCGCCCCTAAATTACCATTCCTAGGCGCGATAAATATCTAAACATTCGTTTTCGTGTCCTAATTCCTAATTCACGGCTTACAATTCGTGCGAATGGCCCAAATTACTGTTTTAGTTATTAACATACTTACAGTAGAAACCGTTTAGATTCGGTGGACCTTTGGCAAATTATAATGAACGAAAACAATGTAAAACGGAGGAAATGGGGCACGAAAAGGGCTCTGCGGAAAATCTCGAATGGCCAAATCAGCGATGTTGGTAGCATCAATCAAATACGAATGTTTGATGAATACTTGACAGTAAAGGAACGTCGTTTCAACAGAAGGTTCGCGTTATTTCCAATTAGGGTCTTATTTTCGGATCATTTATCTAATACTAGCTTTCGCCCGTAGCTTCGCTCCCGTTTTGGGAGGATATTATCCTATGAAAACCTACTACCGGGATAAAAGTGTCCTATGTCCTAACTGGTGTACCTAATCTACGTGAAATGAAATCAAAATTCATTTAGCCATTTAAGTGTGTAATCATAGCAGACAGACCGGTTTACGCATTAATAACATTAAGTATGAATTAGAATAAGGTTAAGGCTTTTTCTAAGGCTTTTCACGAAAATCTTTCTTTACCAAGTTTTATACATGAGAAAGACATCACTGAGGTCATATAATATTTAAGACTTGAACGGGGAATGGCTACCGAAAGACTGAAGAAAAGAGAAAATATTTTATTAAAACACGCACATTAGACAAATTACTAAAGTAAAAACAAACAAGAAAAAACCGTGCGTGCCAAAAAGTCTCCTAGGTTAGCATAATGCTGCGATATTTAAAAAAAAAATCCGCAGCTTTCGGATAAACTGACACACCTATGGACATAGTTATGAAAACCAGTAGGGGACTGAAATAAAAGGTACCTTTACCCACTGGGTAAACATGATGAAACGAAAAAATCAAGCAGCAAACTAGGATAACAGAGCTAATATTTCCATTAGCGATGAAGGAAACTGCAATCAAACTGTAATTAAAATGTAGTATAAAGCCAATTTTGTTAGAACGCTAGTCTCTGTAAACTTTTTATTTTTGTTACAAAAGTATGTGGGTGTTAAGACCATTATCGATCGCTAATGCATTTTCTGTTCGGCAAATTAAGTACGACAGTATTACTTGAACAATAGACAGCGGCGATATATGCGGCTTTCGATGAGCAAACTTCGTTCGACAACTATCCTTATTTACGTCGGCTCGTCACAATGCGTCTCCATTATTCGACGGCTTTGCCGAATCACGCTGACCCGAGCCAGTGTGTAGCACTTAGCACTCCCCGTCTAGATACAATCTGGAACCTTCGCGAGCGATTGAATAGATCAACATGTTCAGATTTAGCCAAGTTTCGCTGTAAACCACGAACACCAATTATCTGCGAATCCCTGTAATGCAAAACTTCATCTCCACAATACATGAACACAATTCTCAACGAAGCATGAAAATTGTCCGTACACAGTTTGCGGTATACCACAAGGGTCTATATTTGGCCCAAAACTAATTTCAAAACTTTTGCCAACTCCTTTTCAATTTTGTTTCGTGCACAATAAGCCTTTGTAAGTCTTCAATAATGTAGCACCTTCGATTAGTAATTTTACGATGTATTGTTGCAATGCTGAAAGGGTTTTTGATTTCTTGGCGACAATAATACCGCATTCGCGTTGCGTACTCTCGGTTTATGGACTATTAAATCTTTTTAAAGATTTTCTCACGTATGGTTTAGGTACGGTTGCAGGCTTAATGGGTCTTGGCATTAAGTAGTTTTAAGTTAGTGGGACATTATTTTCAGTTTATTTTCGCGTGAGTTAATGGGCTATGAAGACATGGCCAGAACTAGGAACTACTAACTAACTACTGTGTTTGTCTAAGTGAGTGATGTGACTTCAAATATTATTGTATACGTGATTGACTAATCATTGAAGTAGAGGCAGTTTATTGGTCGAACTGATTAGTATTCATGTGACAAGACAACCCAGGTTTGAGTTTTCACTTCCAAACATGGATTTGCCTAGCAATAAATACTAATCGCTGGTTAGTAAAGCTGGTTCAAATTCTAGAATATTCAAGAATCAAAATAATCTTACGATGAACGTTACAAGTACACGTGCCATCGGATAAATTTTATATTACATTCATCGTAAGATCGTAATATGAATATTTTATTAGGAATGTGACCTAAAGGCGAAGCGTTTTCGATACGACGATTTTATTGAATTTCAAATAATGTTTTCTTTAATGTCTTTTTACATGTAAAATATTTCTGAACTGAATATTTTATGAGCGGGTTGATTTTTCTTGGAAATGAGCGGCAAGAAAAAGTGGAACCCTGTTTAGTTTGATGAGCTCAACTTTTAGGTAGATCATATACTGTTTACTTCACCGGTAGATATTATGCCTCCCTAAAGCAAGGTTAACAGGTTCACTGTCCAGGCTCCAGAGTGGGAATGGTCCATAAGTCCAGTTATGTTTTTATTTAAAGTCAGTTTATTTGTGATTAAAATGTATGCATGTATGTGTTACAAAATTTTTATACTCTTCTGAAATATATTTTTTAACACAGACCACATATGGTCTGTGGACTCGTAGCGCTTCCAGGATGGTAAAAATTACCACAGAGTCCACAGACCCTATGTGGTCTGCGCATAATTTCCTTTTTATTACGCTTTTTTATCGTTTGGCAACAAAATATCTAGTGACATTGACAGTTTTACGCATTTAATATGACGTTATTGACATTTCAGATAGTGAAGTTCAAATCATTCACTGATTTACTCGTTGAGTTCTCTTGTAACGACTTTTTCTTTTTTTGTGTAAAATGAGCCGTAAACAAGCGTATACCGACGAGCAGCTAGGAAGAATATTGGAAGAAAGTGATTATGAAGAAGAAATTCAGTCAAATTCATCGGAGAGTGTAGAAAATTTGTATGATGACGACAGTGTGGCGGACCCCGATTTTTTTCCAAGTGAGTTTGACATTTCATCTTTAGAAGCCACCGGATCACCGGATAACCAGGTAAACATGAATGATGACGATAGTATACACGATGAAGCTCCACTACAACCAATTTCTAGTACACTTGTTGCTACTGAAGTACCATCACAAACTTCTAGCACACTGGCTAGTGATGTACCCGCACTATCGAATTCAGATTCTAGCGATAGTGTTAGTAGCAATGCAATAAACACATCTGTTCAAGCTCTGAGAAATTCTGCTCCAAGAATTTCTGTTTCAAGACCAACCAACCTCAGACCAACTACAGATTATGACATGAAACTACATGACGAGAATGAAGGTTGGAACTATGACATCCAGCCATTGCATCGTGAAGATTTTTCTAGTGAAAGCTTTTTACATATTGATCAAATTCCTGAAAATGCCGATGTCTTTACGATATTTCGCTTATTGGTTGATGATGAAATCCTAGACTTGATGGTACAACAGACAAACTTGTACGCTGAGCAATCTATTGCTGCTAATCCTGGTGGTCGTTTGACTCGCTGGAAACCTGTTACCAGGGAAGATATAGAGAAATTTATGGGTATTTACTTAGTGACTGGCATAATTAGATTTCCATCATTAGAAAGTTACTGGAAACGAGACCCTATTTATTACCATCCACTGATGCACATGATAAAAATGTCATACAATCGTTTTGTTTCAATATTGCGTTGCTGGCATTTTGTAGACAATACGGCGGAAAGAAATGATCGCTTGTATAAGGTCAAACCAATTGTAGACATTGTAATGAGAAACTGCAGAAAACTACTTACGCCAAAAGACGTCGTTGTCGTGGATGAGTCGATGGTACCTTTTCAAGGGCGAATACTGTTTCGGCAGTATAACCCAAACAAAACCCACAAGTACGGCCTAAAGATTTACAAGGCCACAACTGATGATGGGTATGTTTGGAAATACAAAGTATATACTGGCCAAGATCCCCAAATTTCTAATCTGGATAAACCTGGAAGCGTTGTCGTTGAGCTGTGTGAAGAGCTTTTGGACCAAGGGAGAATGATTATAGCAGATAATTGGTATACAAGTATACCATTAGCTGAATACTTGCTCAGTCGCAAAACTGATCTTTGTGGCACTTTGCGAAAAAACCGCAAACATTTGCCGTTATTAGTAAAAAAAAAGAAGCTCAGAAGTGGACAGCATATCGCCGCTCAGCGGAATAATATAACAGTTCTAAAATGGAAGGACAAAAGGGATGTTCTTATGATCTCAACTTGCCACGCTGATGAACAGACAATGACTACTGGGAGAAATGCACGCCTGAAGCCTAATATGATTTTGGAATATAACGACCGCAAAAAAGGCATTGATCTTTCTGATGAGTTAGCCAGTTATTATTCTCCAATTCGTAAAAGTCTTGCGTGGTACAAGAAGATTGCTGTTGATGTGATTTTTGGGGTAGCCGTAATAAATGCGCTGTATGTCTACAAAAAACTGAGTCCTCAAAATAAATGTTCTCTTCTACAAGCACAAACAGATATTGTGAAAAAACTTGTGGGTGTAAACATAACACAGATACCGGCTTCGGCTATAGCTACTCCACAGCAAAATGTAACTGCAGGATCATCACGTCAAAATGTCCCGCCATCGCTGGCACAACATTTTCTTCAAATGCTGGATAAGAAAGATGGTAAACTACAAAGACGAAGGTGTGCAGGTTGCTACGAGCGACATAGATTGGCAGGAGAGACAGCACAAGCTGCCACTAATAAGGCGAAAAGAGTTTCGCAAATATGCAATATTTGCACAAAACCTTATTGTTTGCAATGTTTTCAAAAAACCCATGTATAATTTTTGTCCTATATAATAAATTTGCTATTCTTTTCCCGTATTTTGTTACCTACTTACCCATTGATTAGCTTATTTCTAAGTAATGAAACAATAAAACCTCGAAAAAAAAATTTT
Organism: Xestia sexstrigata; assembly: GCA_941918905.2. Classification (NCBI taxonomy): domain Eukaryota; kingdom Metazoa; phylum Arthropoda; class Insecta; order Lepidoptera; family Noctuidae; genus Xestia; species Xestia sexstrigata. The sequence goes on from OW799214.2 coordinate 20,510,939, forward strand.
TAACACTTTTTATTTCATACCCTTTAGAAAAAAAATATCGACTTTTTCCCTATGTCCCAGCACTTTTTATAATCCTTATGATGTGTCCTGCCAAGTCCGCATTAAATAAGAGACTTTCTCCTTACGTCCACAGTATCAGATGGCTTAGAAATTGTACGGGCGAACATACCACATACGGTCTGTGGACTGATATGGAAGTCTCTCTACAGACCGTATGTGGTCAGTGGACAGTGAACCTGTTAAGTACATGAAAGCCGCTAGAAGGAAAGGCACAAACATTTAAGATTTCGTTTCTGCTAAAACTGAAATTCTGAGGAAAGTAACTAAAATAAATAAATAAGAAACTAATGTCCTATTATCGCAACATCAATTTATAGTACCTGCTCTGCTACAGTTCGTCTGAATGTAACAGTACTTACTACCCATACCCACACACTATTAAAGGGAACAAGCGTGAACCTACTAAATATTTGCGATCAAAATGTCTTAATGCGACATATAAATAGTTGAGCCTACGCGCGCAGTTCTGTGCTAAGGCTATGTCCACATCGACGATAGACAGTATTAGGTCTTACACATTTCACTATTTTTATACATAGAGATTCTAATAGACCCGCTACCATATACTTCCACTCCCCCCCACTTTACGACTCGATGATCACGCATTGCTGATGCGTGTAGTTTTGGTACCATCCTCCTCGGCTTACAAGACAATTGTCAACGATATACAAGGGCAATCGAACTAGTGGGAGGATTCGAAACGTGTTCAATAAGCCGAAGGAACGTGAGTGCAAAGGGGAGCTAATAGCAGTTTTAAAAGACGATAAATCTCTTATAATGTCTCAACGCCTCTTGAAGTGAATGGCGCAGGATATTGCCTTTTAAAAATATACGACAAAAATGCAACATGATGTGAAATCCAATTTCATGACAATATTGGAGCGTATCGGAGTAAAATTCCAATTCCTTGAACGCTTTACAATGTTAACAAACTGCTGGCAGTTTAAGTATGGTTTTAAAGTAAAATTATGGTGATGAAAAGTTATGTAAATAACCAGAGCGCGATTTATGCCTTTTCTGATAAACATAAATTATTTATGTAAAGCGTCATCATTAATGGCTAAATGCTGCATTGGCATTTCAAGACACCACTGTGCACTTACCACCACTTCAATGGCGCAATTTCATCACTAAACCTTTTAAGGTGATTGCTCCAGGGTAGCCCGCTAAATTCAATTTTTTTTCATGTTTTTTGCAATTTGCAGGCCAGTGCTAGGTTGTATGTTGATTAAAATATTATTCGCGGCCGTAAGACATGTTGTTACTGAATTTTATTCATCAAAATTATCAATACAACCCTCCAAGTTCATAAAGGTGCAGGAATAACTTTGACTTTGAAAAAGTAATTTTTACACCTGCCAGCCGCGAATAATATTTTAATCAACATACAACCTAGCATTGGCCTGCAAATTGTAAAAAAGATAAGAAAATTTGAATTTCGCGGGCTACCCTGGAGCATCAGCTTTAAAGGCGTTTCTCGCAAGTATACCTACAGCCTTACAAGCAATATTCCCGCAAATAACGCCGTGTTTACCTTTGTATATAGAGGGAATACTAATCTTTGAGACGAGAGAAACTGGGAGGAATCCTAATACAATATGATAGTCGCGACAGAGGCAAAACAAATAAATATCATGTCGAAATATTTGCTTATAATATCAGATAGTTTTAGATATGAAATAGTAAGGAGCTTATTTGCCCGAGATACATGTACAATAAAATATGAAGAACCTGAGGTGGTCTGTGTCCCAGCAGCGGGAACATTATATGCTGAGTGATTATGCTATACTTATGCTAAGTATATAGAACCCACAGAGGCACAGAGCTAACAGTTACAAGCACTATCAGCAAATAACTTAATGCAGTACTCTTCGTAATTGACTGACTAAGCTTGCATTAGACGGCATTAGATATATATACGTCACACTAGTTGCTTTACTTAAATGTCAGTGTCAATTAGCTTGGCTTAAAGACCAAAGGTATCTAATATTATTGGCATTTGGCATAGATCAGGGAATTATAACACAAAAAAGAATTTAGATAAACAAAGTTTTTCACCAACAGAACAGAGACTGTCCGAAAAAAAAAACAATTTAAACCAGAGTCTAATTGGATAGCGAGCGTGTCCAAAACTAATTTAAAAGCAATCTGACTCAAAAGGATTTTTTCTAAAGCAAAACTAAATGTCAATTTCCTGACCTGCATTAGTAAAACAGTAAGTACTAGGTCATTGCAAGGTTTACAGTACAGTAAAGACATTGTATCTAAAAGCCACACTGCAGTCTACGAGTCATCATCTGCCTAGCCTTTTCCCAACTATCTTGGGGTCGGCTTCCAGTTTTACCGGATGCAGCTCAATACCAGTATTTTACATGGAGCGACTGCCTATCTGACCTCCACAACCCAGTTAGTACCGGGTAATACGATACTCTTTGGTAAGACTGGTTGTCAGACATTTTGAGCCTCTGACTACCTAACGACTGTCAAAGATCTACAAATGACAGCCGGGACCAACGGCTTAACGTGCTTTCCGAGGCACGGAGGAAACTCGGTATGTAATGGGCGGTCAACCATCCACAGATAACAGCACGGCTTAACCTAACGATGGACTCGAGCGGCTGTTATTATTTAGCCACGAGCTCCTCACTGCAGAACTGAACTGAACTTAAACTGCAGTCTACGAGTATGAAGATAATCAACACAAGTTTTACAGTCGACCCAGTACTTACACGATATTTTATAACGGGACAATACACAGTACAAGTAGACGACATTATATAGCGTCCCTTGTGTTATAAAGACAATACGGTTCGAAATTTCAATACGCGTTTGCGTTTGAAATGAGTGTTCAGAACATCCGTGTTATGTAAGTACAGTTTCAAGAGGACAACATACAAAAAAGCCAGTAGTGTACTGAAGTCGAAATCAATGACTTAGGAGCAAAGAAAAATCGCATTGATTAGGTAGGAGATCAGAAGGTAAGAGCCGAGGAAGATTACCACGTCCTTGACAATATTAGGAAAGATAAAGGATCATCCGTCGGAACACAGGGAAAGTTCAGTTTCAGAAGTTTTGGTAAATTTCAGTAGCTTCCTAGCCTGAAACAACATACCATTTACTACACATTCTACCAGTAGTGGGCCAAATCCTCCTAGTGTAGCATTGTTTAGGTCAGCTTCCAGTCTTATCATGTTATCACAAACTGCGTGTATCAATGAGGTTCATTTCTCACATCAAATATTTTAACAGTACACGCCGTTACATTACAAACTGTCAACCATCCGTTAAGTTCTATTGTATGATCATGTTGTAAGTTCTTGTCAAGCAAGTTCGTCGTTCAAGCAAGTTTGAGACAAAACATTACTATCGAATGACGTCATAACTGACATGTCGGCTGCTTCGAACGAATCAATTGTTGCAACTGTCAATCTATCAGTAAACATATTGTCTTGTCGGAGACTTTGTGTTCTCAAGTTAGTTAATTAATATTCCAATTTCGTTAGGTTTGAATATTATGGCCAGCCTAACTTCTGGTAGTTTTCTTCAGCCACGCTTAAAACCTGTACTACTACGAGCTGGTATCGCTACAAACAAGTTTTGTATGAGAGGAAATCTACAAAAGCGTCACATTTTAAGGTTTGATTTTTTGCTGCTATTTAAAAAATAAAATGGCGGAAGGTAAACAGGCCAAGCTTCATAAAAAAAAATCCAACCAGTGTATTACTTACTTGAATTCTCAGTAAAAGTTCGGAGTCTATATTTGAGCCCGGTTCGTGGCAATAGGCTCACCCCCTAATTCATGACGGTTCTTCCAGACGAGCGGCACTTGCCAACTGCACATAAACTGCAGCCGTCGCCACCTGTCGACGGCTGCCGTCGACGCGCCGGGCGGCAGCTGCCGAAGCCCCGACGACTGCCGTCGACGGGTGGCGACGCTTGCAGTTGTGGCATGCCGCGTAAATGTGTGTCGACGGCAGCCGCCGACGCCACAACTGCAAGCGTCGACGGCAGCTGTCGACAGGTGGTGACGGCAGCAGTTTATCTGCAGTTGGCAACGTGCCGCTCGTCTGTAAGAACCCTGAGACTTAAACATAAGTGGCGAAATGTGAGTGTACTACAATAGGACATGGTACACTGCTAACCCTTCAGGAAAAACTGACGTAATGTTGTGTGTTAATTATTTTACTTAATAAAACAGTTAAAAGCGTCTAGACGTTATTTTAACTAGGTCACGAATCGATCGCAACACCAATCGAGTTCAGACTACTTCAGTACTAATAGTTTTCTCCAAGCTAATTGCGCTACTGAATCTAATATTAATAATATGAAAGTAAGATTGTTTGTCACGCATTTACAGCTGAATAGCGACACGGAAAGACCATAACCTGGCTTAGAACATAGGATACATTTCATGCAGGTAGGTGAAGCGGAAGATAGAAACACTGGCCTGGATCGAAAGATTTGGAGGTCATGGGGAGGTCTTTGCCCAGCAGTGGGATGGCGCAGGTTAACAATAACAGTAACAGGAGGATCGTGAGGGAAAATTACTGGCTCCAAGCGAGCGAAGACACAGGCAAAAACCAGTTACTACAAACGCCACTACATCAGTATTATGGAACGTTAACGTCGATAAAACTGCCAATATCAATTGACCTTGGGCCGAGCTGTATCACGATGCAATCGCCGACGTAGCGCAAACATAAATCGTTTCTATCGCGACTTGCTAATACCCTGCTTCTAACTCCACACGTTTTTTAACACTTTGATTTATGACGTAGCTCGTCCCATGCGTTACTGCCGAGCATGAGGTCCTGGGTTCGATACCCAGGTTGTAATGGAGACTGGATTTGTGCCCGTTGATCGCAATAGGCTAGTCCCTATTACATCGGATTTGAACATAACTGACAAATATGTGGCAAATCCTTCGGGGAAAATAGATGGGATTTTATGATTATGTACTTATTTATCACATTATTTAACTATTCTTATCGAGGTAAATTAACACCATTTATTTTAGTTACAGTTTCATTAACAATAGAAGCTGACAGGGTGGTCGTATCATTGTGATTGTTACGACTTATAATAAAGTGTGCACTTTAAAATATTCGAGTAGTTATTCAGTAGCGCGGTATAATAATTAACTACCTGCTATTTGTTTAATGGAGTACTTGATACTTGTTTTTTAATTAAAATTATATCAGTGATATAAAAAGAGTAAATGATAGCGTGGCGAATGACAGGGGAGAATGGAAAAAAATGTAGCGACCTCGAGTAATATGAAACGAGGGCAGAAGTTGATGACGGTAGCTGTGAATGCTGTGATATAAAAAACGATGCAAACAAAAGTGGTCCCTCCATAGAAAGCATATCAAGACAAAACCGCATGATGCCAGATTAACCAGTAAATCCGAATGTTAGGACTTAGGAGATGTAGCTGCGAAGTGAAGACGACCTCCATGATGTCGTTAGCCCAGCCAAGCGAAGCACTCCACAAGGAATAATGCCAAGCAGAAATTCACTTGGTACTCGTACTTGGTATTCTAAACGCGTCTAAGTGACTGACTAATTTTATCGGTCGCCCAAGTTCTGCTCAAGAATTTCCACGCATTCTCGAGCTCACATTTCTAAGATATCTACAGAAGAAATATATTCTTCTGTACAAAGCAATAATATTCTTTTCAACGGATAATTTTTGTCGCTTTGATTTTCATTTGCCTTTAGGAAATGAAAGAAGCCACTTCTAAAAACAAAGGGCATTTCTCATCAAAAAATCACTAACAAATCTGTTTTATCGCTAGAGTAATTCCCAGTCAATAAAAAACCACGCAATCTTCGTGAATGTGCGAAATAAGAATTTCGAATTCCCGACGGAGCTCGAACGCGCTCGTGTTGTAACATAACGATTTCATATCCGCTCGGACACCGTCGGCCGACACTCGCCGAAGGGCGTTCGTTCGTTCCATTTTTAAATTCAAATTTCAATCAACATATCTACTTAATTCGGAAGCACGATTGATTGATGAATATTTGATTGATTGCAACGCAGCTCCTGATTATTTTGTGAATGCAGCGGTATCTGAAATTCAGATTTTCTTGCTTTTGTGGAGATTAAAGAATCTTACCAAGGGGTATCGTATTAACCAGTACGTGGAGGTCAGATAGGCAGTCGCTCCATGTAAAATATTGGTATGCATCCGGTTAGACTGGAAGCCGACCCTAACATAGTTGGGAAAAGGCTAGGCAGATGATGTGGAGATTAAAGAATTGTGAGCGTATCAGCTACTTTGATCAGTTTATGCTTCAATGACTTTTTGAAACTTAAAACTATCAATATCAGTAGGTTCAACAGAATTTGAAAGTATCATTGAAGATTCAGAATTATTATTTATCAGCAAAGTCTTATACTGTTTCAAATTAATCTCATAGTCTTGCTTAACTGGAGTTGACTTTGATACCTTACATTATTTCCAAATTATGATTAACAGGAGATTGCGGAAGTTAATTAGTAAAACAAACTCTGGATGTAATTCGACCGATCCTCCTTATTAAGGCAGCAAAATTAAATTACCAACAACATTTCCTTTTCTCGTGTCTTCTAGCTGAATGCCTTCAGAACCTTGAAGACAACCGACCTAAAAACGACGTAAAAATCGGAAACATTATAAGAACCATTATGCAAATTGATTCCAAGAACTAATCGTCGATAAATGAAGTACAAAAGCAGATATTCTTTATTAGTCATCATTACACTAATAAGGTTAGGAGTAAAACGACCTTGTCGTAGACATTAAGTGGGATCGATTTTATGAAAACATGTATTTTTTCGCTTTTCAGTATTATTAAGTTGTCATTAGTTAACGTGGGAAAAGGCACATGTGATGATGATGAATTGATGTCTCATAACTACAGTAGTTTAGATACAACTGAGGAAGTCCCAAAGGACTAGACTCATTTTTAAAGAATTGGCTCACAGTAACATTAAATCGAATGAAGTGGATAGAGCAAAGAGCCATGCAGTGGGACACAGACTTTAATAATAATAAAAAAGAATTTGAAGAAACAAATTCCAACGTTTTTGAGTTTTCATGTAAATGTAATGCCCGACTTTTTACTGACACTCGTTAGTTCCAGACCCGGCACGCTTTACCAACATTTTGGCAATCGTAAACAACAGGATAAATATCGTTATAGAGGGGACTGCGAACACAGAAGTACCTCAAATGGAAGGATTAACGACCAGGAGGTCGTGGGGACAGGGGAGCAATTTGATGAGAGCAATCAAACCGATTACGAATACTCGACACAATTGCCGGTGCGCAAACGTGGCTATGCTATGCGGGCAATAATGATTCAATTCAAATGGTGCGCAATAAATCTTACTAAAGAGAAAAATGCGTAGTATGGAACGCAGAGCACTCACACACCGGGGGTGACTCATGACGACGACTAATAGAGAAGTTTGGAAGAAGACCTGCTGCGTCGACCTCAAATCAATGGGGATATCTTTATCAGGAGAATGATGAAAGAACGCAGAACGCTTATCAGCTACACGCACTTAAGCTTTAAAAAAAACCGAAGGAATAGAGCAATAGCCAATTGACGGCTTTGTTCAAAGTGGGTACACAGAAGCCATTACACTTAATAACCAAGTACTTATAGAGTGTATAATTAAACAGTGACATGACGCTTGTAATTGTTAAACCTTAATAGCTCGGCAATTTAGGAGCACGCAACCGCGAGGTCACGTGTTCCGACTAAGTGTTGCAATGAACCTGTACTTCAAGTAAATAACTTGGATACTTGGCAAATAAGTGGAAATAAGTGGATTCTCGGAACACTTAGCGTTTTAACTGCTTTCCAGGAAACACGAGAATTCTAGATAGTAGCAGCCATCAAACTTGAATGTTGTCTGGTCTCGCCGATCCTCTCAAAGATTTTCCAGGACATAATTTGACATTTATGGCTTTCTTCATCGCTCTCCCAGGAATTTATTTTTATAGAAGCAATTCTATATTGCACTAAAAGTTTTATTATTGGACAGGGCGTTTTTACTCGAATGCTTTACATGATCCTTTTTATTAGGATGGTAAGTATGGACAATCACAAAAAAGCTTCAGCATGAAAATTTACATCCTTTTGATATTTTCTTCTGCCTTAATTCTCAATTTTGGCAAACAACTAAACCAACCTATATTCCGTGAATATATATATTTTGAAGTCAAAAGCAGTAGAGCCCTCATAAAACGAGAACACTTTATCTTTGTAAAACCGTTATCGTGATAAAACGTAGAATGAAATTCAAATAACGACGGACGGACGACCCGTATATAATTCTTCATTCAAGCTTATAAAATCATGTTTTACATAAAGTGCGTGTTCTACGCTTAATTTTAATAACAAAATGGTCTTATGTAATTTATCTCTAATTTGATTACCGCAGACACGCACGAAGCTTGTTCAATAGGTTCATTCATTTGTGTTATTCTGGTGACTTTACCTTGACGACATTATTCCCCTGTGGGTAATTGCGAAGACTAATTTATTCCATTTAATCCTCCAAGATCGTGGGGTAAGTAAACAACTTCATGTTATTTATAGACAACAACGGATTTCAGGAAATTAATTCGGATAAATCCTACTTGAGAGCGCTCAAGGGGGGGCAGTGGATTATAACTTCTATAGAGCCTACAGTTCACTTGGAAGTTTTCAAGATCAGTCCAAACATAAGTTGTTGTCAAGGGCTCAGGCCAAGTTTCAACTCGAGTCGTTCTGAAGATTGTAAGTGACGTCAAAGTTCGTGTACTTGTCAACAAAGTACTGAATAGAATCAAGATCAAACATCTCCGAGATGCGAGCGATGCTTTTAATGTGTTTTGTTTTTCTTCAACATTAATTACGTAGAAAGCATACCCTCTCGGAGAATTGGAGAAACAGCTCATTAAGTATTGCTGGGGAAAAGCTTATCTCGCCGCTCGGTGCGAGCTTAGATGGGAAATGCGGGTTCAAGCAGCGCAAGCTGTTATAAATCTTTTAAACCGAGAGGTTTTAGCTATATAGGTGACCTTGGTTGAACGCTTATACTAAGCAAACCGACTTGCAAGTAGCAAGAACCTCTTTTAGTAAAATATGATTTAATGCGAATTTAAAAAATAAACTATCTGGACGACATATTTACGCCATTACGCTACAACATCGGTCAAGCCGTTTTTTTAAAGACCGCTTCATATCATAACATTCATACAAAAGGATTATTCCACCTAAATCCTCCTTTAACCCCAGATACCCTAAACCCTTGTTTTTGCCGCTCACAAAGATATACGCGTTTATCCACAAAAACAGGGTTCAGTCAGCGATATTACGTAAAACTCGCCCTTGACTTCCCGGCAGTCGGAGTCACTATCCGTATTATTTGGCAATACTAATCCCTGGTTCTGTAGCTTATGCGGCTGAATCCGAGTGACGTCATCTGAATGATCAATATCTTCGCTTGGATGGGCAGAGGTTAAGGTAGGGTCGGAAACATTTGGCTATTTGATTTTTTTCTAGCGTTGCGTAAGAATGAGAAATTCTTACTAGGCGTTACGATGAAAGAAAGGGTTTATACGCGAATAACAGTGATATCAAATCTAATACAGTAAGAGAAAATACGACGACAAAGATTGGATTGACAAAAGTAATAAGAATCAAAGGACTATACCCAACAAGCAAAATCATTTTTAGTTACACCTTATTCAATAACAATACAAAATAACCGTTCAACAATACGAAATAACCATTCATATGCAAACACAAGGTGTCGCTCAGTCAGTGACACTGTCATGTAACCGTGACTGTTGATGTCTCCAGCACGTTTATTGACACTTGTAGCATCCATTGTTATAAGTAATTAGTTGGCGCACGTGTTATTGCTATTGATTGATGAACCAATCTCTTTATCGAGTATACATACATACACATGCTTCGTTCCCGTGGATTTCGGGAGCGCAAAACATGAAATCTTGCAAAATACAAACTATATGGTTCATTTCTGATAACACTCTTTTCACACACCAAAACCATTACGCCACTAATCTCTGACGGCTATGGCAGAGGTGTACCAATAGGATATCAACATTTGCCAGTTACTTATGATTGGATTCCAAGTAATTGGAAGCGATACTATTGCCATCAACCGGCCACGACTCCAGACTGGGCTAAGAATTTCTAAATGGAAAATTTCGAAATAGTTCTTAGCATCCAATTCTGAAGCGACTTATGTTCACATTTTATAATGCTTAGCAAAACTGATCTGACTGACACGGAACTGCTCCAGTCGTTAAAAGATTAGCAGTTATCAGTATCGTATAATATATAGTATCTAGCTAATCACTGACATCAATAACACAAATTAGCCAATCCCACAACAAGCACTTTCCACATCACCCATCTGCTCAATGACGGAAAACGTGAGCTTCCTATCTAACGCTCCACAGAATGCGACCTACATATCTTTAAGATAAGTAGTCGAGGGTCATGAGATAAATTTTAACCGGTCGCATACCGAATGTGATAGATAGGCGAATGTTCTGTATCAAACGTTGAACTATTACTAATTGTTATCAACTTTGAACGTAGTAAAAAGAGAGATAAGATTGAAGATATGTTTAAATAAAACGGAGAAGTTTAAATAATGAATCTATAAAACTATTGTTCCTAATTTTAGGGAATTTTTGAGCCATTTGTAGTTGAAATGCCAAGAACTTATAATGGATTTAGACCTCGTTAAAATACTTTGCGAAATGTAGACCTTAAATATTTAAGTACTTTATGCTAATTTTATTGAGGACGAAAAACAGCATTAATTAAATGTTTGTAGAAGATTTGAAATCCCTTTTATCGTCAGTTGAATTTATCACAACATAGGAAGTATTTATCTTAGTAAGTGAAATATTTAAAGGTAATTTTCCCAGAAAACTTCACTCAATAAAGAAAATTAGGTTCGCAAAGTTTAGGAAATTTATAGGGCTACATAAACGTGAATCTTAAATTACTTTCATCAACCTACGAACTATTTATGGACGTTCAGAAAGGTCAGGAGTGCCTGAAGATTAAGTGGCTCAAGTACGTGCTGAGGCTTAAGCCAACCGGTCTGATTAATCGCCCATCCGTGTGTATCCAAACCAAATCGTTTAATCATACTCCATTTCTTTCAACAGGGTCTTAAGCTAATTAGGGTCGATTGCAAATTTTATGGAAATTCAAGCGGATAAATCAAATTAAAAGCAATTTCAAGCACATTTTTACCCAACACTTCGAAGGGAAGTGAGTGAAGTGACTCACAATCCCAAAACGAATTTGAAATTCCTTCAAGAAACTTTTCGTAAAATTTCGAAAACCTTCGTCAATTTTGGTGTGGCAACAACTTTAATTGCCTTAATTGGGTCAAGTGGAGGAAACTGCTAATTAGCTTTCATCTTGCGACTTTTGACTAATCTGTAATAATACCGGGTAAAAACCGTTACTGATCTGATGACCTTGGTAAAAGAAGCTGTGATTTTTCAACGACAAAGTCAAAATCTTCCACTGATATAAACCAGTTACCTGCTCGAGTCAACGACTAGTTGTCTAAATAAAACCTTTAAGCAGGATACTCAAATCCTCACAACTGGAAGAAACTAATGTTAAAGTGAAAAGGAAATAACTACGCAACAACACAGATATGGCCTTTATTCTCGGAAACTTGGAGCGAAACTTTGCCAAGAATTTAGTGTCTGCAAGACGGAGAATCTAGTTATAGTTTGCGAAAGATCTTCGTCTGCATACCTCCGAGATGAGAGTATTTAAAATGAACAAAGAAAACGTTGCATGAATCCAATGAAAATGATTCAAGGACGACCGAATATATTTCTATTACTTTATTTAATCTAGTATCGAAAACCTTACAAAGTCACAGAATTTTCGGCAAAATTGTTGACATCACTTACACCATAAACGTTTCACATAGCCAGGATACCGGTACAAAACAGATTGCGTTTTGCGAAACCTGTCCGAGCCGGTTTCAGAAGACGCTTCGCAACATTAGAGGACTAATAAACCTAGACATTTCAAGAAACATAAAACTTGAGTATCTTAAAACTAAAATTTCGTACCATGCATGATGGTACTGAAAAGATAGTAGTTGACAAAATGAAGATAATGTATGTCACTGTGAATGCATTACTGAACATGAAAAAAGAGATTTCTTTGTTTGTAAAATAATTTTAAATGTACAGTCATAATGTCCCATTTGATACGTGCTAAGATAACAAATTTAACACAACACCGAGACAGTTTAAACTGTTTGCTTGGCCAAAAGTTGGTAGTGTAGAGTCAACAATGAAGTAAATAAAATACACGGTTCATAAACTGTTATTTGAACAGGTCGTTACGGAAGTAGACACTAGTTAGGAAATAGAGTGACAAGTAAAGGTTTCTTTTGGTACAACCTTGGAGAATTTGGATCCAAAAAAAAAACAACTAGTATAATCTACAACTAAACATGATATTTAAGCTTGTAGATTAGATATTTAAGACAGCAACAAGGTACTACAAGACTTCGAAAGGATTTTGATATATAATGGTTAAACATGAAATGGACGACGATAATGATAAACCAAAGATTTAATCAGAAATCTCGGCCCGAGTATTGGATTACGACCCCTTCCCTCTTAAAGAGGAGGATCAATGTACCAGCACAATGAAGGAAATAGTTTGATTACGCTCTGCTTATAGATAGATAGATAGAAGAATAAACCTAAAATCACCAAAGGCAAACAATCAAGGTTAACCAAACTGGCTCCGCAGGTTATTCTCCCAACTCACTCCAAACATTACGATATAACAAGTAACATCTGTTATAATCTCAATATCAAGGTAATGCAGATATATATTTAGCTTTTAGCTGTTTTCGAGGAAGACCAAAACATCTGTAAGCTGCGCAAACGCAAGCAGCTCTGTTTATTTATACGGCAAACGCTGGATTATATTAGCAAAGTTATCCGACGGGTTGCTTGATGATAATGTCTTTTGCGGTGGTTTGGGAAACATGATGGAATATTTATCGTCGAATTTGTTTATTGGATTTGTTTGTAGATCTTAGATTTGTGTAAGATTGCCTGGATTTTCGTTTCTTTGTTCTACGAGTATCGATTCTTTTATTTCTCATAGAAGTCTGATTATTATTGGTCTTACAAGTTTGTAGCAGGTTCTGTAGTTTCGTCCTAACCCCATGAGAAAAAAATTATATGTTTATATTTATATGGTTCTACAAGATCTGACAATTATGAGAATTGACCTTTTCAAGCTGGGAAGCAACATTTGCAAAGGATTATACACCCATATTGTTATGCAGATAGGACTTCGAAACTCTCGTGCCATGCATATTAACTACGTCCAATTTTAGAGAATCAGTGATCTGCATACTGACTAAAGGCTAGTTAAATTGATTTGCATTCCAATAGCTTTGCACATAAAGATCATTTTATATCATCACGGGTTCAATTCGAAATCAGCTTCCTAATCATTCAGATTTCCGGCAAAAATTATGTTGTTAATGTTGTTATATCAAATGTTTTTATTACTGTACTGGTTTGACCACAATAATTACTGCCAAATTAGCTTTTTATGGTTTTAGAAACAGTTTACCTATGGTTAGTGTGAGGGGGTTAATCTTAGTTGAAAGCTGACTTTTAAAGAAATTCGTTAAATAGTAATATTAGACGATTAGAACCTGATGTTAACTAGGAATATAAAAGATTATGAGCGAGAACGTTTAATTATTCTCCTGCTCAATGACGAAGAAGTCATCGATCAAATATCTAATTATATTATTACAAACCAAACAACCGTTTTCGGATCTGATAATACTGTCGTCTAAGACAAGCCTGAGTGTGAAACTGCAAATATGTGCCATGTCAGTCTTAAGACAAACTACGCTGATATGACCGAATTCCGCTCCATAGCAGGCTTAATGAATGTTAACGCGAAATTCCCTAAAGTTTCAGTGAATATTATCGTTAAAGTAATTTAAATAAAACGTTAATGAAAACACGTAGAAATGAATGAAATTGTTTACAATACTTAACAGGCAGGGCCGGTCGCGTGTGATAACACGGCTGGGTAATTTAATTAATTATTAAGCTGTGGGTTTAATTCGTATGCTATGTAGTCAAAATAGATGGGCACAATGCGTCTGCAATCATGTCTGTTATGTATAAATGGTAGCCTGTGATTACAGACCTGTCACAGTTAGCGTGCATCGCAGTTAAAATCACAGTTGGGTTGCTGCCAATTAACAAGTCTAAAAATTACGTTACAATAACTTTGCCCTTGGACTTGCTGCTGTGAGATAATACACCTGAGAATGAATACTGCGAAAAACCCAGTAACATTCCTTTGACCGAGTTAAAGGTTCTCTTTATACAGACTGAAAGCAACCGATCTGCTTTAGACAGTTGCGAGGAGAAGTTCTACAATTTTGTAAATGTCGAATTTAAAACCCCGTCTGCCCGTCAGATAAAAAGAAACATAGTCCTTCTTTAAAATCATCAATGACAGCGAAAACCCACAAGTCAGTAAAAATGTCACCACAATCATCAAAACACGCGCTCATTTCCAGAATAAGGTCATCGGCCATCTCTTCCGCATACTGTCCCCCGTCCTTGTTATCAGCTGCTAAAGTGATATCTACGCTGTCTATTTTACTGTGTCAACAAGGACTTTTATTTTTGTCTACATTTGAGTCAATATTTGTGTAGAATTAATTAACATGTTTTGCCGAAAAGCTGTGCACAGTAATTTCCCTTCTTCTTAATAGTCATTCTGCATCAATTTATTATGTGTAGAGGGATGATGAGACAGTGACAGAGAAAGTCTGTTAACTGCTTTGAGTTTGCTACATTCAAGACAATATTCGCATAGAACTGAAGATATATTTTCGCGACATCACCATAATTGCTGTATGCTGATCCTTTTCTTTATTTTTTCGTGTGGTTAGTGCCTAACCTGGTGTCAGAGTTTTTATGCCGCCTTGAGCTTCTGATTTGGTTCTGATCCTGATTTCATTGATTTCTTTTCTTCCTAAGAGTTATTTTACTATGAGACGATTAATGTGCAAGTCTGCCAACCGGTTGTGATTTTATCTGGGTATTAGGACGTCTGAATTATATCCTGTATCCTCTTTTCAAGTTGCGGGGGTTGTTCACAGAATAGTGATTAGCCTGGAATACGCTACGAATCGCTACATCGAATCGTCGTCGTTGACAAAATATTGCAAGGTTAAATTGAAAAAATTTTGGAAGGATTGCAAGGTTGATACAAAATGTATGGAGGGAGACTTGGGGAGACGCGAAACGTCACATTTGCATTTAATTCACGTATTCAAGGCGTTTCATTGACAAAACGAATGGAAAGCGATGACTCCTCTCTCGAATAATGGTCGTGTTGATTCACTTCCGGAAGAACATCGAGATATTTCGTCCCAGTATTTTATTACTCTGCCAAAACAAATCTAGTTGATAGGTCGTGACATGGCCAGCTTTTTAAATAGTCAGTGACCTTTGCCACTTGAGCGGCCACCGATGGGCGCAGATGGCCCAGGGCTCTCAGCAGAACTTGGTTATGCTTAGAAAACAAAAGTGGCTAAGTGGGTCGCGTTGGAGCGCGGCTTAGGACTTAAAGACAAGGGGTCCGAAACTGGTTCGGATTTACATACGAAAATTCTCAGATTAGGATGACCTAAAAAATATTTTAGGCCTTTGTTCTGAAGTAGGACCGTAAAAACCTATGGGTTTATGATAATCCTGAATGTGAATAAATTAAACATACAAAAATTGAAACACTGGGTATAGAAGAATACAGAAGTGCGTAGAACCAGACATTTGAGGGCAAACATACGAAGTAGATGTGTAATTGTGTTTGGATGATCAACCTGCTAAAATGCTATGGATAAAACAAATAAAACCTTTCACACGTTGAGACGCACCGGCCACCGTAGGCGCGGACCTGTGGACGGTGGGCTATGGGCTAGCTCGCCGTCCGTCCGTCTCATGACGACAGGCCGTGTCGACGGCGCGTTCGTGTTCCACGCGCGCCTCAAAGAGAGTCAGCAATAGGAAGGGGTCCGTAAGGACCGATGCCTGCCGGGGTTGCGGGACTGTTCGAAAGAGATACCGTGGCCCCGGAACACAAAGGGCGATGAAGGAACATGGATGGGTTTTAGTCAGTAAAAGTCTGACACTCCCTCCTGCTCCGCCCAGAGCGGGAGAAGTCATTTGATGATTTCCCATCCGAAAAAAAAAAAAGGATAAAGAGGAGTCACAATTTGATAAAGCTACAACTATAGATCCCAACTGGCAGGAAACGATCTGGAATTGTTTCTCTCACTCAAGGATTGGATCCAGAATAGTGGAAAGAGGGAGAGGCATATTTTATGCCTTTGCGCTGCAGTGAGATGGCATAGGCAAATCAAAATAAAATAACACCTATGGGTTTTATTTGAATTGTTCTCAGGCGGAAAACCTACAAACTTATTGACTTGCAAATGTAGGAGTACGAAATTCAAAACAAGGAAATTTGTGACTTAACAAGCAAAACACATGACTAACATATTGCACGTGTTAGGAGGCGGGTAATAAATCTAATGAACATTTAATAACTAACTTACTACATAATTAAAGATGATTCATCCCGCAAAGATCCAATTAATTAAAGGTATTAAAGCAACTTACAGTTAAGATAGTTTTAAACTAACTGCCACACTACACGTGCCACAGTCAAGATAATTATAGGCAAATTGCGTATACGGCGTTGTTTTACGTTTTAGAGCACTTCACTCGAAAGTATAATTATAGATCTGATAAGCAGCCCTCGATCTAATTAAAAATCTAAAACTCATCGTCAGACAACGCGCAATCTAGGCCACTGGGCCAACAAGTTTCTATTGAGAAGAGAAGGAGGATAAGGTGAGGACTATGGAAGGACTTTCGGAAACCATAACGGGGCAAAATACTTGCAGATCTCAGAATCCATCGGGCGCAGGCGGTTTGTCATTTAATGTATTAGGAGCACGACAGCATATTCACCGCACAGGTGTTGGTGAACCGTCTCCGTTTCCCTCAGGATGGGCTATAAGCGAAGCACCGTAAAGGTTTTGAACTTCCAGTGCGTTTCACTCATGCAAAGACTCCCCTAAAGACTCCATCGAGACAATCCACCTGTTCCTGGCACTATAAACACCCGGAAATACAAAGGTTAATCCCCATTTCCCCACGTAGATCGACTCCACGAACCAGCTTACACAGCATTGAGTGGGTGTTAATACGCCCATAAGCCTGAATTCTGTTAATTGTTCTGATGATTAAACCTCTAGTGACATCTTCACTAGAAGTTTAATCATCAACAGAATTGGATGCGGTAGGAAAACCACTAAATAAGCAGAAGGTAATTTTAGACAAACTTGCGTCCTAAATGGACTGGATGGATAAACAAACGGCTTGGGCACAAACTACACGCTCAACCGACACGCGCGTAGACAGCCACGAACTGCAGAGAAAACGAATGACAGAAATTTCCTACAGCACAAGACTGACGAGACACTGATGCGACTTGCGATGCGTCGCAGCGTCGGTACTCGCGCGAAGGTGACAAGTGACGTGTCGCTTGAGGCAGGTCGGTCGCAAGTCAGATTATTACAGGTCGTGAACAGTCTCCAAGACATTCCAACCTACATACTAATTAAATAAGACGGGGCTAACATTCCGATTACTGTTATTATTAAACAAACTCTTTTACAACGACCTGTGTGTCATCGTCCGGTATGCAGGATAACACACTTTTCGAGGGCAGATGAGTTTAATCTTGTTAATAACGCTTTATAAATAAAATGCTTTTATGCTTACATTATGTAATGAGAGTTAAGAGATACGCCTTTAATTACTGTTCTTGTTGGTTTTATGGAGCTTCTTAATTTTTACGTTCTCTTGGATTGGTGCTTTAAGTCTGCATCGTTTCAAGAATTGGTCTTTTATAAAATGGTGAATTTTAATTTAATGGTAAGTTGCAAGAACATCGATGTACAGATTACATACTGTTTTCGTTAAGTTATTAAAAACGGCACTAACTGTTCTTTTGTATGCAAAATGATGGCGCACCAGTGACTGGCAGTTGGAATCCATATTAGGGCTCGGTAAGTAACTAAGTAAAATCATCAATACTTTCAAATATGGATCAAATGTGTTTTTTGTGTGTCGTTAGATGACATGGCATACAAGACGACGACCTACCCGATGTTAAGTGACCACTTGACCAACTGATCACCGCCGACTAAGAGCAACAATAGGAAACCATGCAGATCTGGGATGGCATGGAATGACATCCCGGAGGGAAAGGTGGAATAAGAGCCGGCGGCATCCAAACAAGAACACAGCAACGCTGCTTGGCGACAAAAATTGTAATATTGGTAGTCTCAAATGATTGTTTACTACGATCAGAGGTCACGTCCTGGCTAAAGCCCGCGTCTTCATCTTCATGTCCGCCCGTGTCTTCATGTATGTGGCCGAGTATTTATAATCAAAAGTTTCTATGCTTGCCCTAGTGTATTCAAAAAAATTCTCGTGATAGTTAGTATATTCATGAGTGTGAAATTCGCCAAGTTCTCTTCTTCTCTGGTTAACTGGGTGCGCTCCCATTCTTGCCTGAATGATATCTTGAGTTAAGAACGCACTTAATTCAAGGCAATACCGTACCACTTTTGACAGAGCCATTTTAAATGTTCTAAATACGTCCACCCCTGACGCCGCCGCGGTCGCAACTAGTCGAGCTGTGGCATACCACCGCAACGCTCACCGCCGGACGCCGCCGACGAACTTTTTGCCCAAGTTTAAAAGCAATTGGTGTATAATTGCGACCTGTAGAGTATGGCAAAATTTTGCTTGGCGCCCCACATACTTACATGTACATATATAAACTTTTTAACCGGCGGTTGATTTGGCCTCTAGGCTGACGCCTAAAGACGAGTTTCCCGAAAATTTCACCATAGGGGGTCTAGTTATGACTAACTAGACCCTCTAGAGAGGTAGATTTTTTCTGACAAAATCTACCTAAAAATGAGATTTGTTTTTGATTTGATTTGACGTGTTTGACGAGGAAAAGGTGCTAACTTCCAGACGTATTCGTCAACTGGCGAGAGTAAAACTCGCGAGCGCGTGTTGGCACCTTCCGATTTTACCTATTTTTTTTGTCGTCAACGTCGTTTCGTCGTTTCTCACTCGCCAGTTGACAAATAAGGGACTACTCACACTTATTCAGCTATAGCATATATTCTACGGGCATAAGCTGAATAGAGCTGAATAAGTGTGAGTAGTCCCTAAGTCGACTTCCTGCCGAATTTGACTGAATGACTTTTGATTTTGTGGTGTTAGTCTTTTCACGGACGAGCTTTTTCACAAAGAACTCTATTACTCCTAAACATGTTGTATCATCAAGTCTGATGAAACTCTTCATTACGAAGACAAAAAACAGCCCAAAATTCCATAGTTTTTTCACCGTCAGCTTGTCTGTCAAATCGGCTTAACAAGCAAAACGCTTAAGTAATGAGTTATTTACTAACTTCCTGCCCACAGTGCCACAGCTGATAATTATGACACGAACTAATTTATGTACCGTCACGGCCTAAATGCCACTGACATGATAGCTCACGCCTAATCGACACGAAGAGCAGTTATGTATTCGTTGAAAATATTATGGCGGATTACTAGTAGACTAAAGAATGACTGAACTGATGTTACCGGCGTAGCTTGCAGAGTAAGCAAGCTGAAGTGGCAGTGGGCTGGCCATGTTTGTCAATGGAGCATCCAAGTCTTGGAGTGGGAACCGCTTACACGAAAATGCAAAATTAGACGCCCCCCAGCTAGAACTGTCTGGAGCGAGGATGCAGAAGGTGAGGGGCCGGGGGCGGGGTGCTGTGGCACAGCTTGGGGCCTTTGTCCAGCAGTGGTCTGCGATAGGCTGAATTGATTGATTGATTCACCAGAAGATTGTGATAAGGCTCGCACCCTTTTTCATAGAATAAAGCCTGTGAAACCAAACCGCACAAGGCCGCCTGATAGATTACGGACTAGGTACTCTTTCTCACAGGAAGGCGCCGCGAGACAGTCGTTTAGCGCGATTTAGAATTTTGATGTTAGTTCTTCATTGATAGCGCTGTAGTACTTTTTATAATGCCGCTACAAGTCGCTGGCTAAATCTGGGAGTTCTATACATACTCTTCTGTCAACCCCATGGGAGAATTCGAAAGTGGTGACAACTTAGTAGACTACTTGAAAAAAAATCAGCATGTAAAAGATTTAAAAGACGACGAAAATAACTGTTCCAAATATTTAAATAATTTTAGACCCGCATAAGGCCACTTAAATGGCGTCGTCCCGTTCAGTCTTAAATTTTTAAACGGAAATGGCGCAGCAGTGCCGGTGGGACCGTCCATCTCGTTGAGGATTCAAAGGGTTGCTTACCGCATTGTCATGACATGACATAGTTATGAGCCTATTGTCATATGATATTCGTAAGGACACAGTTCCCTTTGTTGGCAGTCTATGGAAGAGTTTGTGTGACATGTGAACTTTCTTGACACTATAGGAGACATCCATGAAATGAAAATTGTTATTTTCAGCTTAAAAAGTGACTGGTCTGCTTCTGCTTACTGAGTTGAGGCAGGCGCCTCAACTCAGTAAGCAGAAGCAGATCATATTATTATCCCCTAAGGCTAGGAAAGGGCGGGTTGGAAATTAAAAGGGTGTTTTCGGGATGAGCTAGACTCTTTCTAAAAGGATAATAGGCAGGAAGGAGGATAAACATATTATTATAGGTGTTGGCGACAGATCTGGCAACCCCGTTGCTAGGGGCTTGAGTGGTAGTTTGGCTATAGCGACGGGGCGGCTTACATTATCTTTGTTTTCTATTTTCCTAAATATTGTAATTACATATTATACCCAATTGCACATTTTAATCTTCTTTGATTTGGTGCCTAACAATAGGCTAATAATAATAAGCCTATTGTTAGGGTGTATTCCAATCTGATAGTCGATTGACGTCAAGTTACCGGATGGTATTTATGCATCTATATTCGACCAAACGCCTACGCAAAGGGTGCAGGGCATCAAAAGTTTTCCAAGTAAATAAACGACCTACTTAGAAAATATTCAAGGTACACTGAATAACAATAACAAGGGGTCAACAGAACTGAAAAAACAGCCAGGATGAAGAGGTCAGCGAACTTTCAGGACAAAAACAGTCTGAAGTTAAAATATGCTGTATTTTCTTTCTGAGTTTATTCAAGATCAAACTTGTCAGATTATTATGAAATTTTCTTTAGAGAACAATGACTTGAAATTATCTTCAGCTGAATATCATTTGCGCACTTGAGACAATATTTATTATTTTTTACATTCTCCTGACCCAAGGGTACAGGTTCGATGCCTGATCCTTACACGTTTTTTGCTCAGATTCATCCAATTTATAAGGGTAAAACCATTATCAGCATATGAAGAAACTGTATTAAAAACGGTTGAATAGATTTAAGTACTTAATAGATCGCTCATGGACAGATTTATACTGTAATCGGGTGCGTTGCACGATTTTAATGATTAATAGGTAAATGATACGATAACATGTATATTCCTCATCACGCCAATATTCGCCAAGCATCCACCCACATTTCACCATTTACCTATGTTAAACTCTCCTGTACTAGGACGCGTGCCTATTGTCACCAACCGGGCACACTTCCAGGCCAATGTATGAAAACCCAATAGCCCTTTCCCCATCTTATAAAGACCCCATACTCAGCAGCAGCATTTGGAATCGCTAAATTAACTGGCGAAATGTGGATGTACAATGGGTCACTTCTGCTTAAATTTTACATAAAAACATTAAAAACACGCGTGATGTAATAATGTTTTACGATGACGATTATGACTTCCCTTCAAAATCCTTTGTATAGTGATACGCAGTGCTTCTGGTCAAAGTCTGGTCAAAAAGTCTAAGACAGGGTCTACACGTGTCCCTTCACAATGCTGTCAGTAAATTAGCAGGTCCGGTGTTCGATCACAAAGGAGTACAGGAAGACTTGAAGAGGGTCCTTCACCAAGAGCACCGTTTCATGGCTCTTGTAAGACAATGGAACTGAGATGCTTTGTTGTTGGAGAATCGTCTAGCACTCAAACTAAATAGACACACTTATCTATATTTCCATATTTCGACCAAGTGGTCTGTATTCAGGTCTTGTGAAAAGAGGTCAGAAGCGACAATTGAGCAGCACTTTGATACTAGTTTCTACTTCTGCTTTTGTCTGCATAAAGACCTTCAAGGCAACATGGACATGCTGCCAGCAAAACTGCAACTATCATGTTTCCAGCAACAAAGATATACACTGCTTGCTTTGCAAAACTGCAACTAACGTGTTTCCAGCAACAAAGAGATACACTGCTTGCTTTGCAAAACTGCAACTAACATGTTTCCAGCAACAAAGAGATACACTGCTTGCTTTGCAAAACTGCAACTAACATGTTTCCAGCAACAAAGAGATACACTGCTTGCTTTGCAAAACTGCAACTAACATGTTTCCAGCAACAAAGAGATACACTGTTTGCTTTGCAAAACTGCAACAAACATGTTTCCAGCAACAAACAAATACACTGCTTGCTTTGCAAAACTGCAACTAACATGTTTTCAGCAACAAAGAGATACACTGCTTGCTTTGCAAAACTGCAACTAACATGTTTCCAGCAACAAAGAGATACACTGCTTGCTTTGGCAATCATCATCTGCCTGCCATTGTCTCATTTTACTACTTGGGGACTAGGGGTACGCACAACACGTTTTTTTCCTCCATTCTCGCCTCTCATTTGTCACGCTCTCATAATCCTCCTTCCTCTTGTTTTCATATCATTCCTTACACATTCCAGCTGTTTGCTGTAACAATCTTATTACTATTATAAACACGATAGTTTGTGATTTGTGAGGATGGATGGATGTTTGTTTGTTTGTTACTCTTTCACGCTTAATAGATTTGGATGAAATTTGGTACTTACACAGATAGTTTATAACCTGGATTAACACATAGGATACTTTGATCCCTGTGGGATAATTTTCGAGGTCTACGCGGGCGAAGACCGTCATAAAGCTAGTGTAACATAATATTGTGTCAAGCTTATAGGTGGTTGGGGCCGTCTTTAAAGTCAGACATTTTGAGTAGCCTTCTGGCTTCAAAACACTTCTTTAAAACATTCGCCCTAGAAATGAGCATGACTCACTATTACAAAGTCCGAAACTACAGCCAGAAAATCATTCAGATCATCGACCGTAGCGGGACTGAAATACTTTACTATCAACCTAAAGCCAACCTTCACGATTAGGTAATAGAGTCCAAAAAACAATAACTGCAGACTTATTTATAAAATGAACTCGGACAATCGGTCATGGCAAGAGAAACCCACTAATTTGAAAACGTGTAGTTGAGATTAAACTTTATCGTTTTGGATTAGAGATTGTTTTGTTTCGATCCGTTATTGCTTCCCCTTTGAGACGAAATGTTTCTATTAAATATTGAGAAAGTAAATAGCCCCTTCGGAATTCATTTCTATTGCAGTTTCGAGTTCTGATTAGACACTAGCTTTGAGCCGCGGCTTTTCTCGCCCGAGGTTTAAAAATTGTTCCAAGAACGTAACGTTCAGCCATTTTAAACCGACTTCCAAAAAGAGGAGATTTTCAATTCGTCTGAAAGTTGTTTGTTCAGCCTTTAGCGATATCTTCGCCAATAGGGTAGATGACAAATAAAATCTTATTAGTCCTTCAGATAGATTTCCAAAAAATATTGGATAGGTACACATTTTTTCTTTTTTCACGTAAACAAAAAATTAAGACGATACAGTGCGTCAAAAACTCGTGACGTCACATTTGAGTACATTACTTACTCAAATGTGACGTCACAAACCCCCGCTCATGATCGACACGTTTTATCTTCGTCAATTTTTATTCATTTCATAATTTAACAAAAAACACGTATCCAATATTTTTCGATAATCTTTTTGACGGACTAAACAGAATCATATATTTTTTAGTCAGTCATCATCCCCATTGTGAACCGATTTCGATGATTCTTTTTTTGTTCGGAAGAAAATAACTTTGCGGTGGTCCCGTTTAAATTTGGTGAAGATGTGATGCTGATCTGCGGAGATATACAATGGAACTCTTCCATAATAGACATCAAATCGGTCGTGATTGCTGCAATAGCTTGGATGTGTATTGTTTTCACAACATCATAACATAATACCACGCCTTTATGCTCTGAGGGGGTATGCAGATGGGTACATTACACCCACATTTCGACAGTTAGGTACGTTAGGTTCCATATTATTGGAAATAAGCCTATTACCATGACTTGTATTGTTGTAACAATATAAAATAATTGACTGTCTCGTTGGTCTAGTGGTGGCGTCTACTGAGCATGAGGTCCTGGGTTCGATTCCCAGGTCGGGCTAGGTGTTATTGGGTTTTTCCATCAGGAATCTCTCAGTAGCAGCCACCACGGAGTCTGGATTTGCGCTCAGTCGATGGCAACAGGCTCGTCCCCTATTACATGGGACTTAAACATAACTGGCGAAATGTAGGTGTAGGTACCATTAGGAACACCTCAGCCCAACCCCTCGGGGATTACTGGCGTGATGTTATGTTGTAAATTGAAATGTAAGTATAGCTAATATTTGTATAGAATATTACAACTAAAAATGGAAAAATAAAAAACTTTTCTTCTCCCAAACTTTTCTTTTCTTTTTTCTTATGGCGTGAAAATTCAACAGACAGGCAGAGTTACTTTCGCAATAACATCATAATAGGCATGACGACAGTATCAAAAAATTGCAAATCTATTTATCCGTCAGTTATAGTATTGGAAATTAATGGACACGCATTTTTTGTTTTTGTAAATTAATGAATATTGACAAAGATAAAACGCATCAAAACTCGGGAGTGGGGGCTCGTGACGTCAGAACTAGGTAAAAAATATACCTAGGCGTGACGTATTGAGAATTTTAAAAGCGTCATATCTCCGTCAATTTTGGTTTACGTAACCAAAGAAAAAACACGGGTCAAATATTTTTTTATAATCTAACTGACGGACTAATTAGTTTTTTTTGTCGTCTCGCCTATTATCATACTAGCTGTTACCCGCGACTTCGTTCGTGTGGAAATTTTGATGTGTAAGTGTGAGAAAAATAAAAATAGCCTAAGCCTATATCCTTCCCCAGGATATAATTTATCACCATGCTAAATTTCATTACGATCCTAACAGCCGGTTAGTCGTGAAAAGGTAACAAACAAACAAACAGCATCTCATATAGGTATCATAGCATCTGACATCTCTGAGTTTTGACAAGTGATATTTTATACGACACCCATATTTTTTCAGTATAGTAAGTAGATCGAGCGCGATCAGCGAACATTCTAAGTTATGGAACTTTATGCTCAAATGGATTACGCAACGATTCATATTAGAAGAGTAAACAGGATCTCCACCGACTCATAATGCTATGAATAGAATGGCCCATTTCTTCAGGCGTTCTATGAAACAGCAGGTGGAAATACGGTTACAAAGTTCTATTAGAATGTCCCAAGATAACTAAAACGTCAAAGAAGGAAATATGGAAATCGAACATGGATAAATATCACACAAGATAGAAAGGGAAGGTCTTTGCCCAGCAGTGGGACATTTAAGACGCTAACGAAAAAGTACTAAACAATATTTATTTAATTTGCTTTTGCTTGCATGCAATAAATAGTACTATGTCTAGTACCTATGTGTAAAACGTGTAAAACACTAGACAAACACGTGACCAATTTATCTATTCCTACCTAATAAATAATCATAAATCAGTTTCAAACGATCTTCTTCGATCTTCCATCTTGCGCCGCATGCCCAGACAACTTGCACACTTGACGACCTCATGACTGCATCAGCGAGCGGAGTTCGATAGCTCAATTTTGGGCCAAACATATTTAATAAATATTTGCCATCGACACGCAGAGAAGAAGATAGTTCAGAAGTTTAACATCAATTAATTATGATTCTGTTTATAATCAAGTAGGTGAGAAATTAATATTAATTAAAATACATTGTTTTTAATTATACTTATAACAGGACTTGTTTTGTTGTCAGTTCAACAAAGGAAAAAACTGTTTTTTTAAGAAGTAAACTAGTGCCACAGATGGTCTAAGCCAGAGTAACCATAATGTGTGATAATTTAAGGACAGTCTCGAAAATTAATTTCGTTGTATCGAAATTTCACGATAACAAAAACCAGAATAATAGATAATAATCGTTTATTTATAAAAAAAGGGGCACATTTACAATTAAGTATCTTAACAAATAAAATAGAGCACTGTTGCTGATTGCCTGAACTAGGTGGAACCTGTGTTAGGCTAGAACACTGGTTTCCACCCTATAATACTTGAACGCTTATTTCTTTTGCTTAAAATCCTGTAGTATTGATACCACTTGTCTGTGTCCAGTCATCTTTAAATCGCGTGGTAGCGGCGTTGGATAAAAGATCGAATTAAAGTTTTATAGCTCGCAAAAAAAAGCATTGATAAGTTTACCGCCAAGCTTCGATTTTTTCACAACGCAAGTTAATTCAAAGGCAGAACAACTTAAATATTCGATATCCTAATTTCTGAGAAAACATTTGCTAGTCTTCCATAATATTTTGGAAAAAAAGAGCATGGTACCGCTTCTTGAAAATACCGCATTTATTGCCATTTGTTGAATACTTACGAATTAAAACAAATGCTCTAGAAATAGAAATATTTTTTGAAGAAATGACGTGATGTTTACTAACCCGCATGGTGAATCAGGAACATTAAGGTGAAAGCGTCAGGGTAGCCCGCGAAATTCAAATTTTCTTACGTTTTTTGCAATTTGCAGGCCAGTGCTAGGTTGTATGTTGATTAAAACATTGTTCGCGATTGTAAGACGTATGTAGTTACAGAATTATAATCATCAAAATCATCAATACAACCCTCCAAGTTCATAAAGGTCTAGCAATGACTTTGATCTTGAAAAAATCGTTCCTCGACTTTTATGAACTTAGAGAAGCCTTAGGCCGCGCTCACTTTGGATGCGAATTATATCGTACGTAAACGTATGAACACTGTTCGTACGAATTGAGTTCACGGGACTTCGGGAATTCGGATTGATTTCGCACGTCGGACTTGCACGTACGTATACGTACGACTAACTCGCGCGCAGTGTGAGCGCTTTCATAGTACTCAGAAGGTCGGGAATGTTCGTGCGTGTTCGTACGTTTCTGCACGAATGGAATTCGTACGAAAACGTATCCAAAGTGAGCGCGGCCTTAAGAGAATCCCTCTTTCTCACACTAAAAAGGCCTGAATGCCAGCAGTAGGTTTATTTCGGGCAGATGTTATTCCGCGAACCTACTGCATTCTGAAATCTTTTATTTTTCTCTTCTCTTACTTAAAATTATCATCACCACCAGACAACGTGATTTTACGAGAATATTTCTCCAGTAGGGCCGCACAGTTGTACTATGTTATTCACGACTGTGAAAATACTTTTTAGATCAATGCATAAATAGTATTGAGCGAAGTGACTCACAAATATTCCATAGCTGTAATTATCACATAAGATACGCGATCACGAGTTCTCGCACGTGTCGGACAAACCGACTGATTGCATAACTGTGCGAAAACGTTGAAACCTATAATTAAAGTATCATAATGCGCCGTTTTAAGACGTTTCGGTGAGCTTTGTATCAGATAAATGGGAACTTGCCTTGAGCTGCGTAAACAAAGATAGAAGCGTAAATATGAATTTTCGGGCGTAAATTAGCCGTCTTCTAAAAGGCTGGCATCATTCTGATCCCAAAACCCGAATAACATATTATCAGCTTCGATTCGGTATTGATATTTTCTTCATCTTCATAAAAAAATGAGTTATTCAGGTCTAAAACTAATTAGTACATAGTTTATTTCATTGACGTCATATCCGAGAAGCACAAGTACGGGTGATATAGCTACGCGTAGGGTAGGGAGGCTTATGTCCAGCAGTGGGCTTATTTTGGCTAGATGATGATAATGGTGACATCAGTAAATATTTACCGTATTGAGCGTTCGAGTTAATCTTTCTCTTTGACTTTAACGGAGAGCAAAATTGTGTTGAATCATTTTAGTTACCCATCTCAATATCGATCCGAATCGGAAACTTATCTACCAGCTATTATTAAGTGGCAATTAAACAATCATATACATAGATTAGATGCTGATACATGTACATTAGGTACATAACTAAACTAAATGATGTGGTCGAAGTAATTACTGGTTTAATCTGATATTCGAAATCGGTTCCCAATTCTGACGAAGATTAAGCATTGCCAATGCGTAAATTATTTTATCGGTTACACAATTTAAGTGTAAAATGATAAATTAATTGGTTTTTGTGAAATCGTTGCGTTGTTATTTTGGTTGGCAAATATTTAAGTACTTTACAGTAGCTAACTGTGCGGCTATTGGCCAAATGATTATTGCGCATTGCCGTACTCACGAATTGGTGTTTATTATTTTACACATTAGATCTAAAAGATATTTGATAAGTAAAATAAAACTACATTGATGAACGATACGTTATAATTATACATGCCTGAATTTTCACAGGAATAGCAGAAAAATAAAGTGACTCACGAGATTTCTAGTAATACAAAAATATGGAAAAAGAAGACATGCCACGGCGACCCCAAATAAATTAGTATACCTAACGGAAGAGAAATGATAGTTCAGGGAATCAGAAACGCAATTTCCTAAATAACTCTATCCCCACCAACAAAATACTGTTTTTGAAGAAAACACCTGTCTATCACTATCAAAAACCGTTATCGCAAAAACAAATCCATCTTCTTCATTAAAATCACAATATTATGATAACATGCACGTGTAGTTTAATAGTATTTATTTATTGATAACGCTATCTTTAACCCAGCGTATGACAGTCTACAACGGTATATTGTATCAATGCACGCTTAGCATTCTAGGCACGGGGGGTGAAAAGATCCCGATAATAGGCTTCTCACAATTGCAGTGCCTGACCGTATATAGCGTATTGTGCTGGATCCTTGGTATTGTGGGCAGGCGTATAACAGAGGTTATTATGAATTTATGTCTGAACTTGGTTGCGAACGGCGAAGTTTAGTACGCAGTCAGCGAGTAAGATAAAAATTGATGTCGAAGTTAAGGTCTTGGAAATGTCCTGGTGATGAAAGAAATCTAGCTGATAGCAAAACGATATTAATCAGTAGGTAATGTATACAGTGTGTACTTCTAATTGAAGGAAAATTGTATTGTAATAGTTGGCCACGTTTCCGCCAGTGGCTATTAGGTCCCGAATGCCACCCAGGCGCGATTTCGGCTAACCAGTAGGTTGCAAAAATGGTGTGTAGACTTCATTACTTTACATACAATAGCATGTTAGTAAAGGTACACAAGCAATAAAAGCATCCTTTATCTATGTCTTTCGGGTTTTTATTGCCAACAGGAATATCCGGGGTAACAAAGATCTTGATGGACACACTAGTTTTGTCCCGCGACCAAAAATGAACGTTCCGGAAATTGATTTTCAGATTGAGAATCAGTGATTCGTATACTTAATAGAAAGGCATTTTTTTCCTCAATATTACAATATTGAGGAAAAAATTGCCTTTTCATAATCCAAATCACTAATAATATGAAATAATAAATCAAAGATTTTGTATTTGTTAATAAAACAGGTATTTGTACTGCAAACAATGTGCAGGCATGGTTTTTTCCCCTGTACCTACAATATATGATGGTTTTCTTAAGTTATTGGTATTCAGCTAAAACGTGTCAGGTAGGTATACAAGCGTCCAACCCGCCATACTTTTCGCGAGAATTTTGACAAACGCTCGTGCGTGATTGTGAAGTTGTTACACATAATATATCTTTAAATTTTTTGAACTGATAGGTATCTTGTGCACTATATATAGGCTTCTATCGAAGCAAAAAATAAAAAATTGTAGGAACAAATTCAGTATAAGCCTCCAAAAATTTAAAACTCAATTTTTACCTCAACTTTGGCCGTTCATAATGTACTCATAAATTGTAAAACTAAAGAAAATAGCCTGATAGAAGCCTTGCAAATATAGTGGAGATTTTAAATAACAAATATTTATTTCACAAACTTGTAAGACTTATTCAAAAACACGTATTTCCTGGAACAAGTTTTATAAATTTTCGAACACTATTTTTCGTTTAATGTCCTCGCGTTAGTCGGTATGAGGTGCGCGGGTGACGAGTAGTGCGGGGTCGGGGCTAGGTAAGACAGGGCAGTTGAAAAAATATCGCCGCGATGGCTCTGGATGAAACATCAAACTTTTCGACCATGCTCGCGTTGGCGATAGACACGCCGGGAAGGGCCCTCTTAATGTATTTAAAACATTATTATGAGTACTTGTTACCACATAACCAACTTATTGGTGAGGCTCTTCAGAAACCTCGGGTGCGTTCGATCCTCCTTTTTTTTTGTTGTTTATAAATGCAAAAGTATATCTAACTCTGTTTACCTGTAAACTTTCTAAACCAAACCAGCTGAATAGACTTCTACGAAATGTGACCCACAGGTAAAGCACAAAACCAGAGTTAGGATGACAAAATATTTTTCTTCTAAATTGTTTCAGAAAATATAATATATTATTATCTTCTGTGTATATTATGTTTTCAATCTAGTTCTTATATAATACAAATAGTCTTAAGTTTTATTTCATCAAGCGGTCTGGTATTACTGGCACATTGTTTATCTTACATAAGAACATAACACACATACATTCTGCAAACTAGACCAGTGTGTAAAAGTACCTTTACTAGATAGCATCTCGTAGTTGACGACCCGAATGGCGCGGGCGCAGCGGTAGTGAGGCTTCTTGCGTTCTTAGGGTCCCGGGTTCGAATCCCGGTAGGAGCAATGTTTGTGTGATGAGCATGGACATTTGTTTCCGAGTCATGGATGTTTATATCTGTGTAGTATATCAACTATCTGGTGTCCACGACACAAGCCTCGTTGCTTAGTGTGGCACTAGATGGCGCTATGTGTTATGCCCAGCGATATTTATTATAATAATGCAAAGTTCTAAGTGTTGTTGTGTTAAAACCATCATTTAATAAAATTCTTATTACAAAAAGTCCTAAACAAACAAATGGCAACACTCCAGACATAACATAACCAGACAAATGGTAACTTTACATGGGACATGAAATCGTAGGACCACATAAAAAATTAGATTAGTGATGATACTAAATTGTTTTCTTTTGAAGTAACAAAGATGCAGTATTTTTATTGATTTGCTATTATTTTTGGTATAAAACAACCAAACACATCAATTTCTTCTTCTTTTATTACCCGACTGCCAAGGAAGGGTTATGTTTTTCGCGCGTAATTTGTATGTCATATTATGTACATGCATGTAATAGTAATATTCTTTATTACCTGCCTCATATATTTCAAACCGCTGCACGGATTTATCTAATAATCATATGGTTAGATTCGTCTCGGTAACACAAATGTTCTTAGTTATGTGACGCGAAAAAAAAACATGACGACTGTGAAACGCGTAAAAAAAATGTTTTTTTATAAACTGCTTTAAGGGTACTTATCAAATGAAAGGGCTCATCATGAGGATTTTAAAATGGTATATCATGACCAAATGACCATATTGTGACGAATTCACTTTCAATGTATGGAGTTTACAAAAATGTGACGAATTAACTTTGTGGCGAATGTACAATAAAAATACTTACCCATTAAATCCACCATTTAACTAACCCACTTAAATCATCCACACGATAAAATTCCTTTATAGAATTAGACTTTTTATGGAATTAGTAACTAAGTAACAAAATAATGAGAAATTCTCCATCTTATTAGAATCGTAACTAAAAAGTGTAAAATAAATTAAAAACGAAAAAAACCTGACAGTGTAAAAAATGAACTAAAAAGAAAAAAAACACGTTCAGTCCAGAATTTTCAGCCAGCCATTTTGGATGGAATGATTTTAGTCTAGATAATTTATCTTACTATTATCTATGGTAAATGAAACAAACAGTAGGGTAACAAAATGTAAACAAGGTAATATCACAAGGAAGTAGCTCATTGATAAAGTGTCAATGATAAGGTAAGCTGCTAGTAATATTGCTATAGTTAAAGAAGAACATGTACCTACAACATTTGTGAACAATGTTGATATGCTATTCCCCCCCCCCCCCCCCCGTGCTGGGCAGATCTTGTGCGATATCTGGCCATGTTCGCCCCGCAAACAAACCAGGAGCCCTACTCTGTAACGTTTCGTCCGTATATTCGGATCTATCCGTCTCTCTCACTCGCATTCATCTGCAGACGTGCGCGAGAGAGACGGATAGATCCGAATCTACGAACGAAACGTTAGAGAGTAGGGCCCCTGGTCGTCACACCACCTTCGCCGCAGTCTACCTCGACGGCGATTTCCTCCGTCAAGCGTCCAGTGAGTGACGATCTTTGCCCACCTCTCCGGGTGCATTCGCGCTACGTGGCCAGCCCACTCACACTTAACTTGGCTGATTTTTCTCTTAGTTACGGAACGCAGGGTGGTGTTTCTTACGCGATCTGTACGCCTCACACCTATTATGCTGTGTTCCATTGCCCGCTGGCAAATCTTGAGTTTGGACTTCTGTTGTTCAGTAAGTGACCAACATTGCGCACCGTAGGTTAGGACGGGCAGGATGTACATGTCCATGAGTTTTCTTTTTAGAGTCATTGGAAGACTTCCCTTTGTGTTCTTTTGGGGCCCAGAAGGTCTTCCAAGCATTTTGGACTTCGTCTTTCAATTTCCTTATCTTGCTTACTTTTAAAAGACACTATCTGGCCCAAGTATGTATATTTATTTATTATAAGGCTTCTCAACAATGAGTACACTGTTACATTATAATTTGTACAGCGCCTCATCACTTACAGAAAAGCTATATTAGCTTACTTATATTCATCGACATATTGCAACACATGCCCATCTACCTCGACCCTATGTTTCATGCTGTTGGTCATGACCTGGGTTTTAGATCTGTTCATTGAAAGTCCAACCTCAAGACTTGCTGTGCTCAGATCTTGGAGCATTTCTTCGAGTTCTGAAGGAGATGTGGAGAACAACACAATATCGTCAGCAAAGCGGAGGTTTGTTGATTTATGCCTCGTGACTGCCATGATGCAGGCAGTTAATTGATAATGCAAATATAATAAAATAAAAATAAATGCTAATTATTATGATTATGACTCCATGCCTGTGATCCCCGAAGCTTTAAGCAGACGTATATTAGCACATCCACATTACAAAAGTGATGGTTAACACTTGGGCATGCGGAACCGTGTTTCGGTCAAATAGTAAAACCGGTTTTTCCCAGGTTTTACTATGAGATTGAAACCAGGTTTTGTATGCCCTAGTTAACAGCCATGTTAAAGGGCCCTTTTACCTACAACTGTGCACACATCCAGATTACAGACTATACTGATTAATTCCTAAAGAAAAACTAATAACTCTGCCTGACCTAGGAAGCAAACTCAAGATCTCATGCACCGCGGCAGAACTTGAGACTACTTAACCAATGAGGCTATTCAACAATCAAGCAATATTTTTGGTTCCGAAGACCCAGCAGTAAACAATATTAATTATCTTACAATAGTGAGTAGTATAATGATGAAACTTCTAAAATATATTTATTCCAATTGGAATACCAACAAAGACACAATCAAAACCATATCAAAACAATAAACCAGATAACCATTGCACAGGTTCTTTTTTTTTGTTGTTTATTTTGTCAACTGATTTGTCAATTCATCAATGAAAACCTCAATGTCATAAATCTTGAAGATAGGCAAATATTTTGGAGATTTTGGAGGCGAATATTGCACAACATAGCAGTCAAGCCATTGTCAAACCGTGTTGACCAAACGCTTTTGTGGCCCACATTAGGAAGTTTTATCAATAAATGTCTATCCTGACCTTGTCACCTCATGTTGCTGTCAATATTCAGAAAATGATCACCTTTAGCATAATAAATTAGCGCATAATACTCACGGCCATCACCATCTCGAAGGTGAACTTGTGCACCCTTACTGGAGCCTGGTATTCGTGCACCATTTTTCACACTTATCAAAATACACGAAACAAAATAAAAGAATACAAGGACTTCACAAACTTTTCAATATCAACAGATTCACAAAATAGTCATGCTGCTCGAACTCCTTTCACTTGCGATCAGTACGACAACAAATGTAATCATACGTCGAGTCAGAATCACACCGTGTCGTGAACTTGAAATAAAATCCACGGATTGAAACAAAATGGAATGTTTGCTCTGAAGTTAGGTGCGTGTCAGATTGATGGAAAGAAGTTTGACAGATTTTTTGTTGCTAGTGAATAATATTGTTTGGTATTGTTTAAAAACGGTGTTTTTTTTCAAAACTACGTTTTGTAAAAAACACGTTGTAATAAATATACAACAGTTGTATGTAATTTTTGTATTGATTTGCTATTGCTCGCATTCTATTTCATGTTTCAATATCGTATCGTATTAAAAGCTTTTAAAATATTGTCTATGAAACAGCAATGAACAAAGAAGTAACAAAATTGAGAAAAAAGTAGTTTCTCCGAACCGAAATTCAATAAATATTTCAAACATTAATCATTAATGTTTGAAATATTTATTGAATTTCGGTTCCAATAGCTGGATTCAATGACAAAATACACAAAACAAAAAACAGTAGTTTCTAGAAGTAAATTTTTCAAATAATTTAATACCTGGACCGCACCATCCAATGGCAACATTTCAATGTTACTATATATAAAAAAATACAAATTCGTAAAACTTGTACGTTTCTTGTTAACTCTTGCCGCTCGTTGATTGTCTGGTTCTAAATTAAATAAATTTGAAAGTGAAATTATCAGTGTTCAATTAAGTTCATGAAAATCCTCACTAAAAAGAACTATCAGAAAAATAACCAAACAAAAATCATTTCCGCAGGTCATTTTCCACGTATTTCGCAACTAACTTCAAGACAGTGAGTAAGCGGGCCTTGACGAAGCGCGAATGTCGCTTTCTATTATTTGAAGATTATTTCTTCTGAATTTTAAACGCAAACCGAAATTCTGGCAAAATTGTGCGCGTTCGTGCCCGATGTCTAGTGCTGAAGTCGCCGATAATTCCGTTGACCCCCCGGCGAAAAAGCGGAAACTAAATACAGGAGAATCACGTTCCAACAACTCGGCAATGGCGAACAATGGGACGCGTGTGGATGATGAGATTGACGAGGCTCTGTACTCCCGGCAACTGTACGTGCTGGGTCATGACGCCATGCGGCGGATGGCCAGCTCGGACGTGCTTATTTCGGGGCTCGGGGGTGTTGGTGTGGAGGTAGCGAAAAACGTGATCCTCAGCGGAGTAAAGTCGGTGACTCTTCATGACGAGCGGAATTGTACGATCGCCGACTTATCATCGCAGTTCTACCTGTCCGAGAAGTCGATTGGACAGAATAGGGCTCTGGTGTCGTGCGAACAGCTGTCAGAGCTGAACCACTATGTTCCAACGACTGCGCACACCGGCCCGCTCACAGAGGAGTTCCTACGCAAGTTCAGCGTGGTGGTGCTCACCGGCGCCTCCTGGGCCGAGCAGGAGCGCGTGGCAGCTATCACACACGCTAACAACATCGCTCTGGTCATAGCAGACACTAGAGGACTCTTCTCCAGAGTCTTTTGTGATTTTGGACCTGAGTTCACAGTAGTTGATGTGACTGGTGAGAACCCCGTGTCAGCTATGATTGCTGATATCACACATGAGTATGAGGCAGTAGTCACCTGCCTTGATGACACCCGTCACGGTTTGGAAGACGGTGACTATGTCACTTTCAGTGAGGTTTGTATTTTTCTTATTTCACAATTTGTTGCAATACTGATACCAATGTTTTTGACAATCATCATGTTCAGTTTGAATTGAATTACTCTAGAGTAAAAAAAAATTATATGCAGAATTAGTCAAGAACATTCACCTTCATTGTAAATATTATGTTATGACCATGGTGGATCCATGACCTATGATTAAGATCAAACATTTTGAATATCTGCCAGAAACTCTGTTTACGCTAACAACATGCTGTCATGGCTAAAATAAACATTGATGACTACAGATTTTTCTCTCTAGATAGAATTTTCCATGTAGACGATGATGACACCCTCTCGTGTATTAATTACAGAAGATTTAGATTTTAACTTTTTTTTTTTTGGTAGGCATCCCTTAAAAATAAGTGAGATTTAAAAGTAGAAGTATTCTGAACAACATTAGATTCCTGAATTATTGTCTGAAAATACAATTAATTTAGGTTTTCTTAAAAACAATGGTTTCAAATATCTTGGTTTTGTAGTTACTATGCTAGTCACTAGCCGACCTCATAATATACTGTTAAAATATCTAAGTCTCTTTAATAAGTGTGATGGGTGATAACCAGTGATCGGAGTAGGTAGATTGAATTGGGGTCATTGATCCGAAACAAATATTAATATGGACATTCCTCCGGAATTGATTGATTATTATTAACCATAAAAGACTAAAAATAAAAATAAATATTAACGCTTCAATCGGAATTCTATTGTTTTAATATTAAAAAAATAAAATAAATATCGCTGGATATTACACACATGTGGCACTAGATGGCGCTCTAGTGCCACACTAAGCAACGAAGCTTGTGTCGTGGACACCAGATAGTTGATATACATAGATACATTTTTTTTTGTTTTTAAATACTCTCTCTCTCTCTCTCTCTCTCTCTCTCTCCCTCTCTCTCTCTCCCTCTCTCCCTCTCTCTCTCTCTCTCTCTCTCTCTTTTGTTTGTATTCAACAGATAAATAATAAATTAATATAGTTTTGATACCTTCCTCAAAATTTAGAATTGAGTAGTAAAAATATCACTACCAACATTAATAATATTTAATTGAATCTGAATCAAAATCAAAATAAAATATTTGATTTTGATTTTGTGTGCATTTATGATACAATTACCAAAAATCAATCTACCTACTCCGACCACTGGTGAAGACTGATATATTGTATGTAAGTAGTGATAGTTAAAGATACAGAGAAAGAAGAGAAGAGTGTAATTGGATCTTATGAGGCAGGCAAGCCATGCTTGTTATACAATTATGGTTTTATGGTACACCAGCATTCCTACGGGCATAATTATTGCAGTTCTTGAAATAACTGTAATTCCTCGAAGCAGTTTATCATGTGCTTGAAATGCTATGCTACATTACAATTTATTGTCAAGTTTTAAGTTTTCGTAGTATTCAGCTATGTTTATAACAGGTTGTTAATTATGTCTGTTCATATAATGATGCACCGGTAGATATTTGTTTAAAAGATTAACAATAGAAATGCAATAAGAAGCTAGCAGTAAATTTGGTTAGGACTGCCATATAAACCATTTAGGTACATGATCAGAGCTTGTTTAGTTCTATTGTTGTTGGACAGCCAATAAGATTTACACATTAGTACCAAGCAGGGTCAAATAGACCTGCAAATGTTTCAAAGAATCCCATGTATACCCCTCTACAGTATAGTGAAGCATTAATTTGGGGGCATTGTAGTGGCTTCACCAAGTTGAGACAAGTGAAGCGCAAGGGCTCTACCTACCTTTTCTCAAAGTGCTTTGTCATTTTTATTTAGCCCTCATATTCAGTATGTCTACAACTATCGCCCTTTATGTTACAGATCCAAGGCATGACTGAACTCAACGGCTGTGAGCCCCGCAAGATCAAAGTCCTTGGTCCATACACCTTCAGCATTGGTGACACAACCACCTGCTCCAAATATATCCGGGGAGGAATTGTCACACAAGTGAAAATGCCCAAGAAAGTCCAGTTCAAGCCTCTGAAGGAATCTTTTGCCAGCCCAGAGTTCCTTATTGCTGACTTCGGCAAGTTTGACTACCCACAGCAACTGCATGTAGGGTTCGCTGCCCTCTATAAATTTGAAGAGTCTGAAGGCCGTCTTCCAAAACCCTGGAGTGATTCCGATGTTATTAAATTCATGGATTATGTGGATAAAACGTGTCAATGCACTGTCTTCAAAAATGGGGATATGGAAGTCAATTCTGAATTGCTGAATACTTTCTGCAAGGTTTGTAGACTCTTCTTTATATGCTTAGCTGCTAGATAAGACCACTTTGAACACAAATCTGGATGGTTCTCATATAATCTCACTGAGATTTGTCTGGACTTGACTGAGAAATTTGTGCTGTTTGTTTGGTTTGGAGTTACGTCTCAGATTAGTCAAACAGGAAACGGCAACTTAATCTTGTAATAAATGTGTTTTTTTAATTACTCCTGCTCATCATCAAATACTAGTAAACTCCGTATCTTTCCACCAGGTGTCTTCCGGCGACCTGAACCCCATGAATGCTGCCATTGGTGGTGTGGTAGCCCAGGAGGTGATGAAGGCTTGCTCTGGCAAGTTCCACCCTATTATGCAGTGGCTCTACCTGGATGCCATTGAGTGCCTTCCCAAGGACCGTACACTCCTGAATGAGGAGAACTGCAAGCCGACTGGTTCTAGATACGATGGCCAAATAGCTGTCTTTGGCAAGCATTTCCAGAAGAGGTTGGGTGAACTGAAATATTTCATTGTTGGTGAGTACTAGTTAGTGTTTTCTAGGTCTACCAAGCCTATGATCATGAACCAAGCAAATGAGTGAACACCATTGGGAAATCATAGGTCATACTATTCTTTGATCTATTTCAATTTACTTACAGATCCACAAATGGATTAATATTTATTGGTAGCCAATTTTGATAGCTCCTTGTAATGGTAGATGGATTTGCTGTGCTCTGCTGGGCCAAGTAACCCTATGAGTTTTCTGCTTCATTAAGTTTAGACTGTCTGCAGAAATATAAAGATTCCAATTCGTTCTGTGCATGTAAATTAAAAAAAAACCTGTCAAGAGCGAGTCGGACTCGCACACCGAGGGTTCCGCACAAACTTTATTGAATGAAAGGTAAATTGCGGTTTACGATTAAAAAAAACTACTTACTAGATCTCGTTCAAACCAATTTTCGGTGGAAGTTTACATGGTAATGTACCTACATTATATATTTTTTATAGTTTTATTAGACTCTTATTTTAGAAGTTACAGGGGGGGGGGACACATTTTACCTCTTTGGAAGTGTCTCTCGCGCAAACTATTCAGTTAAAAAAAAATGATACTAGAAACCTCAATATAATTTTTGAAGACCTACCCATAGATACCTCACACGTAAGTATGATAAAAAAATATTTTGAGTTTCAGTTTTAAGTATGGGGGGAACCCCCTAAATTTATTGCTTTTTTTCTATTTTTGTGTGAAAATCTTAATGTGGTTCACAGAATACATCTACTTACCAGGTTTCAACAGCATAGTTCTTATAGTTTCGGAAAAAAGTGGCTGTGACATACGGACGGATAGACAGACAGACAGACATGACAAATCCATAAGGGTTCCGTTTTTTGCCATTTGGCTACGGAACCCTAAAAACCGGCCAAGTGCGTGTCGGGCCACGCGCACTGTAGGGTTCCGTGGTAGCCCGTTATATTTTAGATTTTGTTTTTTAATGCAAGTCTTCCTTCACCCGTTATAAACAAGCAACAACTCTATCTTAGTCACTTTAAAGGATTTATTCCTTGTCAGGACTACGGAACCCTAAAAAACCAGCCAAGTGCGAGTTGGACTCACACATGAAGGGTTCCTTACCATCGTAGGAGAGTAGCCCCCTCTATTTTTGTATTTATTTTTATTATTTGTTGTTATAGCGGCAATAGAGCTACATCATCTGTGAAAATTTCAACTGTATAGCTATCACAGTCATGAACAGTGATAGCTAGACAGTTGAATTTTTTTTCTAGATACAGCCTGGTGACAGACAGACAGACGGACAGTGGAGTCTTAGTAATAGGGTCTCGTTTTTACCCTTTGGGTACGAAAACTTTAATAAACGGTCCATGAAACGACGTGTATTACAATGATTTTCGACTGACAAGTATACCTATTCATTCACGATACAGACATGTCAGACAGTAACAAACGAATTCTAGTTTTCGGCGATAAGTAATACGCCAAAAGGTTGTTAACCCAATATAAAATACATTTTCATAGGCGTTATCTGTTTGTTTTGCTATCGTTCCTTATCAAACTCATATAAACATCATGGGGAACTTAATAAAGAACCTTGCTTGATACTTGGGATTAGCAGCCGTTTTTCCTTGTATTCTTGTTTGTTATGGTGCCTTCACCCTTGACTACTGGCGGTGGCAGTTTGCTTATTTATCTAAGCTAATTTAAATGTGTTTCTTTTGCGTAGTGAAAATAAATCGCTTTAGAAGCCGGGGTCGGTCGATAGTATTGTTTTTATGTCAATTCAAATTTGCGCGCTATTTACGTTGCAAAAATAAATAGTTTTTAATACAGACGGATTACGTGTCCTGCCTGTCCTGCTATTTGTTCATTACTCATTGCTAATGGACACTAGGTAACATGTCAAACTATTCGCCTTTTGGGCTGAATCAATTTAGATTGCCATCTACACACCAAGAAGAAGACGGACAGTTTACAAGCTTTTTTTTTACTTGCCATGTGTTTGTTAAGGTCAAATCTTGCTACTAAATTTTACAACAGTTATCCTCCTCAACAGATAAAGCTGAAATTTTGCATGTAACACAATTAGTTTGGATGACATTGATGTCGATAGCCGTACTTTTCTCGCATTATGTTTAGTTTGTGCACAACAGAATTGACACCAATGCATGGTTTAGCTATGAGACGTCATTCTAAAACCAATATGGCGGACTAGTAATTTTCATCCACCCCATGATCATGGGTAGGTATCAAATAAAAGGTTTTGCTGAAAAGAATACAAATCCAAGGAAAAATAAAATTAATACTAAGTATAGTAAAAAAAAAAACATTTTAAATTAAGTTTTTATTTAAATGCTCTAAAAAGAAGAAAATAAACTTTAAATTAAATCAAACCCATCAATTTATTACAATTAAACGCTCAGGAACACACAGGGAAATCAAGAGGCAAGTGCATCACTATATAAATAAAATAAAGGTCTACATTTTTTTCTGACATACTATTTTTATCTATGAATGTATTAAGTACAGGAAAACTCATGAACAAAGACTACTAGTAATTACATAGGTATTCTTTTCTAGGTCGCTATGTGCCTGACTCATTGTCTTGTGGTCATACACTGATAGATCTTCTTGCCAACTTAATCATAAGAATAAATACTGTTTACAAATGCGGTTGGCTATTAGTGTGGGAAAGGGTCTGGGTAATGATAGGTGAATTGTCTAACTAAAAGATAGCATATCAAAAAAAGTGCTGAATAATTGATGACAAATTATGCTGTGTCCCAATACAGATGTGAATAATAAATTCTTAGATCAACCCTGACTCTATCTATCATGGGGCTTAGGTTTCCGCACTTAGTCCTTGAAGTGGACCATTGTGCGTGAGCCATGGTGGCCGATGAACCCTGACTCTTTCATCCCTTCTTCACAAGAATAGAATAAGAGCTGGTACAAATCAGAAATGAGATCGCTGCGTTATGCGTTACCTTTGGTATGTACCGGCTGTAAATGCCACGGTTAAAATAAAAAGATTCACCTATTATTATTTTCTTTTATATTGACCTT
Source organism: Xestia sexstrigata (assembly GCA_941918905.2). Taxonomy (NCBI): domain Eukaryota; kingdom Metazoa; phylum Arthropoda; class Insecta; order Lepidoptera; family Noctuidae; genus Xestia; species Xestia sexstrigata. Next base: position 20,552,832 of record OW799214.2, read on the forward strand.
TTCACTGCCAACGTACACAAAACGCAATGCCTCGCCAGCGCCACGCTATAAATGCATAACGAAATATATAGTAACAGTAGTGATGAAGGTATCGTATCGTCATATAAATTTACGGATATAAATAAAAACTCATTAAATATTTTCATATTCTTTATTCTACAGGAAGTATCCATAAACTTCAATCTAATATCCGTAACCGTATCCGAATCCGATATAATTTTATTCCTATGTCCATATCCGTATCCAGATCCGAAATATCATATCCCTAGCATCTCTGCTCTGACGGATGTTACGTCTAATTTGCATATTGTGTTAACTGATAACGCCTTATCGAAATGAATACAAGTCACGTAGATAATTTGTTATAATGTAATTAGGTAAATGGCCACCCATCTAAATTAACGTTCGCGTCTTTCCCAGGCGCTGGCGCCATCGGCTGTGAGCTGATGAAGAACTTCGCTATGATCGGCGTAGGCTCGGCCGGCGGGCAGATCACCGTCACCGACATGGACCTTATCGAGAAGTCGAACCTTAACCGACAGTTCCTCTTCAGACCTTACGATGTGCAGAAGCCCAAGTCTAGTACTGCTGCTAAGGTAAGAGGAGGATCGTATTGCTTTTTATCAATTGGTCTGTGACGATAAAACCAACTACCAGTGGCAGTGGCCCTTATTAGCTTTGGATGGAAAGAAACTGAAGTCATGGTGAGGGGCCATTGCTCAGCAGTATAATGCAGGCTAGTAGTAACTTGGTCTAGGTGATCCGCGTGTCTGCTGTCAGAGATTTTGCGGCTTTGATAGCCGCCAATTGGTTTGGGTTCAATTTCCAAATCAGGTGGTGTGTTGTTGGATTTTACCAGTAAGAATAGTGTGGATGTGTGCGCTATTGATTAACAATTGGCTCCATATTATGTGAGATTTAAACATTCCTAGCCAAGTATAGTTGTACCTACCAAACCAACCGATAATAATTATCGCTATAGACGAAAAAATATTTGACGATTAAATATATTTACAGGGCTCTCTCCTTTTTTGGCAAATCACGGTGAGGATCTCGGAAGCTTCTTGATAATAAAAATCTTAACCCAATTCCAGGTGATAAAACGCATGAACCCCGACGTGAACATACTGGCTCAGGAGAACCGCGTGTGTCCTGAGACCGAGTCGGTGTACGACGACGCGTTCTTCGAAGCCCTGGACGGCGTGGCCAATGCGCTAGATAACGTAGATGCCCGGATCTACATGGATAGGCGTTGTGTGTACTACAGGAAACCACTGCTGGAAAGTGGTACTCTTGGTACTAAGGGGAATACACAGGTTAGTAGTGAATTTATTGGATAATAATTGTTAGACTGCTGCAAATATAACTTGCTAAAATGGGGGATCATATATGCATAGAACTGCACTTGCATCGTGTCAAACGGGTTTCTGACACGATGCAAATCTAACCTAACCTAACCTAAAGCATGGATGCTTAGAATTCATGAATGCTGTAAAAGGAACCAAAGAGTATGGAAAGTGAGTGGTCTATAATTATCGTTTGATGAGAACCAGTGAAACTTTTCCCTGACTGACCTATTTTGCCAGGAAAGCTAGCCTTATCAAATTAAGAATTTAAATGTGTGTGAAGGCATGGTGTGATAAAAGCAGAAGTATCCTTTTAACTGCGCACTAACTAGACCCCTAAGTTTGGGTGCTTGCTCTGAGGTTACAATTAAATTGAATGAACACATATTTCTTTTGCAGGTGGTAGTCCCATTCCTGACTGAATCCTACAGCTCTTCCCAAGACCCCCCCGAGAAGAGCATCCCCATCTGCACGCTGAAGAACTTCCCCAACGCCATCGAGCACACTCTGCAGTGGGCGCGCGACGAGTTCGAGGGGCTGTTCCGCCAGGCTGCGGAGCATGCCGCCCAGTATCTGAGGGACCCGCACTTCTTGGACAGGACCCTGAAGCTGCCGGGTAGCCAGCCGCTTGATGCTATTGAGAGCGTCAGGGTAAGTTGTGGTTTTCATGTACTTTATTATGTTGGTGTGGCGTGAATGGTTGTCAGGGAGGTGTACGTTACCCCAGCAGGAAAGTGTCTCCTAGAGTTATATGAGTGGAACGTTTAATTAGTGCCTTATCTGCTGTGAATGTGCCCCCACATAAAAAATGTGTGCCCCCCGTCGTTTTGGAAAAAAACGGAAAAAACGATTCCTGCTGGGGTAACGTACACGTCAGGGAGAGTCAATTTAATATTTATTGTGTGCCTAACAATTCTACAAGTCTTTCAAACTAGTAAAGCTCTTGGCCACATCAAGTAAAAAGAAAGTGTTGTCTATGTCGGTAAAATATGTAACTGTCTTTTACAAAAACTCAGTGTGCCATATCGACGTCCGTATATTGTAATAGTATTCTCATATCTTCTTCAATAGTTCTAATGCAAATAATCAAGATTTGAATCTAGATCCACTTTATTTTAAAAATTAACTTTTATTTTGAAAAGAATTACCATTATCCATAATTTTATTAACCAATCAACTCATTTCACCTGTCTCTTTCCAGAACGCGATCCAAGAGCGCCCTCTAACATTCGACGACTGCGTCACCTGGGCGCGCCTGCACTGGGAGGCTCAATACTCCAACCAGATCAAACAGCTGCTGTACAACTTCCCTCCCGACCAGCAGACCACCAGCGGAGCCCCGTTCTGGTCGGGCCCCAAGCGCTGCCCGGAGCCCCTCACCTTCGACCCGACTGAAGAGCTCCACCTCGACTATGTGGTGGCTGCCGCTAACCTTAGGGCTCATGTGTACGGCATGCAGCCATGTGTGGATAGGGAGAGGATTGCGAAAGTTGCTTGTACTATTCAGGTAAACAATCATTGTATATTACTTATTTTCACTGTGGCCAAAATCTGCTAGATGAGATCATCATTATTATTGAAACGTTTTCCAGCATAGGATAAACTAAAATATTTATTGCGAATGATTAATTAATTTATTTATGTACACACAAAATACTTTACAGGACAATATATTTACAAGCGACAAGTTGAAAAACTTGTCAAAACCAAATAAATTAATGGTCTTCACTTTTCAAGAGCCCAATTTAACTTCTTTGATTGTGTAGTGAATTCTGATTACTAACCAGCCTAAACACCCGCAGGTACCAGAATTCAGCCCGAAATCTGGCGTAAAGATTGCAGTGACCGACGCGCAGCTGCAGCAGAACAGCGACGACATGGATCACGACCGAGTGCAGAACATCATCGCGGAACTGCCGTCGCCCGCCAAGCTCGGCGCGCTCAAAATCACGCCGTTGGACTTCGAGAAGGACGACGACACCAACTTCCACATGGACTTCATCGTGGCCGCGTCCAACCTGCGCGCCGCCAACTACAAGATCCCGCCCGCCGACCGGCATCGCTCCAAGCTCATCGCCGGCAAGATCATCCCCGCCATCGCCACCACCACCTCCGTGGTCGCCGGCCTCGTCTGCCTCGAGCTCTACAAGCTCGCTCAAGGATTCAACAACCTAGAAGTCTTCAAAAACGGATTCGTCAACCTTGCCCTCCCATTCTTCGGTTTCTCAGAACCCATAGCTGCCCCAACAAACACATACTACGACAAGAAATGGACGCTCTGGGACCGCTTCGAAGTGAAGGGCGAGGTCACTCTCCAACAGTTCCTAGATTACTTCAAGAACGAGCACAAGCTGGAGATCACGATGCTGTCGCAGGGCGTGTGCATGCTGTACTCGTTCTTCATGGGCGCCGCCAAGTGCCAGGAGCGGCTGGGCCTGCCCATGTCCGAGGTAGTACAGAAGGTGTCCAAGAAGAAGCTGGAACCGCACGTGAAGGCGCTGGTGTTCGAGCTGTGCTGCAACGACGAGGACGGCAACGACGTGGAGGTGCCCTACGTGAAGTACACGCTGCCCTAGGCGGCAGGCGGCCTAGGGCTCCGCATGTCACCCCCCCATGTACACTGTCGTCGGCGATGTGGTCAGCACGTGAACGTTTAGAGCATAATAGTTACCATTTTCGGAGATGGTTGGTTATCACATCGGGAGGCCGAGTGAGACGCTCGCGAGTGTGTCGGACGATGGACGAGATGTACAGATAGTGTTTACATGTGTGACGGTTTATTTTGTGCTTCAGAACACGCTTTTGTCTACTTATTGATTCATATATTTATAGTAGTTTATAATTGATTGCTCACGTCTCATCAAACGCTAGCATTTATTCTTTTATATTCGTCTCGTGATACCACAATAGTTTTTACACTAAATTTATTGGATATTTTTAAAGTTGAAATCAGATGGGTCTGTATATGGAAAGAAATAAATAAAATTCGAGCAATGTGTTGTTTTATTGTAGGGCAGGGTTAGTCTGTCACTGTCGAAGACGTTCTCTAACTCATAACTACGAAAACTAATGTTGCTTGGATTGAGTTACGAGCTCAAAAAGAGATGACGAGCAGTGAGCGATTACTCGCTGGTATGCGTTTGTAGTTGGGCTGTGTGTGGATGATGATGATGCGTTTGGGACTACTAACACTTGTGAGTTCAGCGCTCTTCTGCCGCGTTCAGCGCTGTTCCGCCGCATTCAGCGTCGAACGCGGCAAAACAACGCTGTACACGGATGGTTCTCGACTCCTTGCTGACAAGTTGCGACCTGCATAGATTTGATATTACTATAGTAAAAACACGTATCCCTGCGATAAATGAAAGTTTTTTTTTTTTCTTTTTATTGTGCACGCAAGGGTTGAGAGAGCCGGGGCTGCGGGACTGTTCGAAAGAGATACCGGGACCCCGGAACACAAAGGGCGATGAAGGAACATGGATGGGTTTTAGTAAGTAAAAGTCTGACACTCCCTTCTGCTCCGCCCAGAGCGGGAGGAGTCATTTGATGATTACCCATCCGAAAAAAAAAAAGGGTTGAGAGAGATATTTCTTCTGTAAGAAGCGAAACGATAAAAATATCGTACATAGAACTGTCCATGTTGAAGGCACAATACTGAATGAGTAGCTTACCGTCGCTGTCGTCGCAGCTCGCAGCATATTCAGCGCCGTACGCAGTAGATAGAAGGGTTTCAGCGGAGATAACAAGCTATGACGGCTGTTCTTATTCTTACGACGCTATACGCGGCTGATAGATGCAGAACTGAATAAGTGTGACCAAAAACGTTCAGGGAAACGCGAATGGAGCCGAGTATGAGACGCGTACGCATCCATCCGTTCAGCTGAACGGATGCGTACGCGTCTTAGACAATACAAAATCGTTGTTTTCTATGGGCATGAGCTGAATAAGTGTGAGTAGTCTCTTTTAGCCAAACAAGAGCCTCGGCGACTGTTTTGACCGCCAAAGCTTGCTACATATTAGTAATCTGTGACCGCCAATCGAGAGCATCGCTGAGGATGCGTCCTGAGAAGGGTTACCACACTTACTACCCGTACTCTAAAATAGAGTATTGTCCTCTTTTTTATGTAGGCGTACTTTATAATCTACGGTCGCAAAGAGCACAAAAATACGTTTTTAAGGACAAATAGAAAAAAAAAGTACTTTTTCTAGGCTGTGTACTTTAATTTTGTTCTACCAAAATGAAAAAATACTTTATTCGTCATAAAAATAGGTGGCATTACTGGTGAAATGTGGGAGAATTATAGATAAGTACACGTCTGCTTAACCCTTGGGTGGGCTACGGGAGTAATATGTTAGGATTCAAATGATAACACCACATGTTTTTCAATATTTATTGCGTAAAAAGGTATGCATGAAAATACATTACACTAACATCATTAAGTCACGGAAAAAACATCTTTGGAAATACACCGTTTGTGACACCAATGACTATTAAAGTAATAACAAAGTAAAAGCGTTTTATATTTTTGGTACATCATTTTGAAATTCAATTCCCTTTTTAGCGAACATTAAGGAGCATGCACACAGCACTTGCTGCCTCGAGGCGAAATAGATGCCTATTTGAATTTATTAGATTAGCTTTTTTAATGTGTTTTTAGATAATAAAAAAAGTTAACATTTTAATTAATAGTACTCGATAGTACTCGTAGTTTAATTAGTACTCAAATAGTCGAGTGCAATGAGGGATTTTCTTTTTAGCTCTTCCCTTAGTCGCTGGATAGATGGCGCTAAACTCGGTACGTTACTGCAAGGAACGGAACGTAAAAAAACTGATTTTAACAAAGCGCGAAAAAACTAGGTTATATTCGGAAGCTTGAGCAAACGAAAGTGTCAGTCAACGAGCGTATGTGACGTGACGCAATGTTATTTTTTTTCCAAGCGTTTTGGCTTTAGAACCAAGTAACGTAGTCAGTTCAACGCCATCTAGAAAGTTCTTGGAAACTGTTTTGTTTTTTTAATCCCTCAAAAAGAAAACCTCTCATTAGACAAAAAGTACTCAAAAGGTGGAACAAAGTTTATAGTGGTCGGATTTTCATAGGACTTTTTTATTGAGTTCCTAAAGTGGAGAAGTAAAAAAAAAAAAAATTCACCGCCCGCGACTCTTTTTTTGAATTCCCTTTGAAAAAATTTTTTTTTTCGTTTTTGAATAACTTCAAATTCGACGAATTCATATTGTAGCGTAATAGTGTGACCATTAAATGCTAATTTGTTCTGCTTCGTTGGCGAAGTACCTAATGCATTGAAAATTTCCAATTTTCTGCAATTATTTCTAAAATATCGAATTTTAAGGCCAAGATTTCTTTTGAAATTGATAACTGATGCTTTTTCACAGATAACTGGACCAGAAAGTATTATTGAAGACCACTTTCATGAGTGTACTGACTTAAAATTCGTTCGGAAATGTCAGAAAATCGTCTATGTTCATGAAAGCAAATACTGCTATGAAAACCAATACAAATTATTGTCTAAATCCTCATTTTATTAGCTATCTAATGAGGTATAATAACTAGAACAATAAAGAAATCTTGGTCTTAAAATGCGATATTTTAGAAATAATTGCAGAAAGAAAATTTACAAAAAATACTTGAAATATGCATTACATCGACAACAATGAACAAAGAAAATTTGCGTTTAATAGTCACACTATTACGCTACAATATGAATTCCTCGAAAGTTATTCATAAACGAAAAAATAGATATTCCAAAGAAAATTAAAAAAAGAGTCGAGTTTTTTTTTTACTTTCTGCTCCATTCCTCTAGGAACTCAATAAAAAAAATCCCATGAAAATCCGACCACTTTAGACTTCATTGCACCTTATTGTCTAATTGCACTCGAATAAAAGCACATTAAGTCGTTGGTCCGGGACCGACGGACCACTATAACGACTGTCAAAGATCTACAAATTGTAGATCTTTGACAGTCGTTATAGGTAGTCAGTGGCTCGAAAGTCGGACAACCAAGGGGTATCGTATTACCCAGTACTAAATGAACCCATTTAGTACTGGGTAAAACGATACCGGAGGATACGTGGAGGTCAGACGGGCAGTCTCTTCGTGTAACATATACTAGTATTTAGCTGCTCTAACTGATTAAACTGAAAGCCGACCCTAACTTAGTTGGGAAAAGGCTGGTAGATGACTATTACTGAAATCCAAGGCATAAACCCCATGTGCAGTCCCTTATACATAAAGCATAATTATCATCATTTTATAAATGCAATAAGTATGTAATAAAAGCAAAGAGTACGTTTAGAAACAAAAAAAATGAAGAATAATTATTCGAGATCGATGAAATAACTGACTAGAGGTGGAAAGAGTTAGCACAGACATAAAACCTGGTTTAAAAAATATTGATTCTGGTTTTCAGTAGTGTTATGGTGCTGTTGCCTACTGGCAACAGCACTGTACAATCATTAATGTACTCATGAATGACTTAATTAACTATAAGTAAACCGACGATTTAAATAAAGTATAGAGAGAAAGTTCATATAAATTATAGAGACATAGTTTATAAGGATGTTTTTTTACTGGCGAAATGTGGGTCAACTTTAACTTTGATACGCATTTGTTTATCCCTTCGGGGTAATACAGGCGTGACATTACGTTATGAGATCAACCTAACAACAAAATACAATTCAGTTTTGCTATTTCTTTCTAAATCTATGATTATTGCCACATTATGCCGAAAAATATTCTGAAAGTGGGAAGCACTTAGTAACAGCTGACTATTCGTCAATTATATTTTAAACTGCACATCTTTTTGCAGATTCATACTAAGTGACTGTTAACTGACTCCGAGGTTAGAGGGCGCCCATTAATACGTGAGACAGTTTTATTTTATTTATTTAAACTTCATGTACAATAGTGGTACATAGGCGGATTTAATGCCACAAGTTTTGTCGATTTTTCGAGACCCCGTCCCCCCCTTGTTGAGATGTCGTGAGATTAGACTTGAACCTCCCACCCCCCTCCCCCCGATCTCTTGTGAGATTTATCATTAATGATTGGATTTATTTAAAAAACAATTTTGTTTTCATTGATTATTTATGATTAATATTGTGGTAGGATTCAGCCATATTTTAGTGGAGAAACATGTTTACTTAATTAGTTACCTAGTTTTCAATCATCACCATAATATTTTTTTCAATATTACATGCGGGAAATAAAGTGAAATTTGCCGAGACCACCCCCCTCTCTCCCTCGTGAGATTGGGTGATATTCGGGTCGATGCCCTCCCCCCCTAAACGCCTCACGTAATTAACGAACGCCCCTTTAGCTACTGTACCAAAAACTTACTTTATATTTTAAGGCGATACAAATGTTCTATATCTCTTATACTATATTATGTAAATACTCATTTACATTAGCCATTACCTAAAAAAATAAAAACAATAAATATTTAGAATATTTCACACAACAACAAAACATCCACTACATTGCCTCACTGGTCGATTCGGTGTACAATTATTGCACATACTTATCGTTTACTTAATTTAATTAAATATCTTTCGTGAATTATGATATAATTTGTGGTTTCACACAACACACAACATAACGAGGCATATCGGCTAATGTAAATAGGTCTTAAGGCATGTGGTATTAGCACTTTTTTGAGATATTACATCAAGTTTACAATTTCTTAAAATGTTAATGATTATATAACTTACGAAGTTACGACAGCTTTTAAATTTATCACCGCGACATACAAAAGGCCTCGTTTCAACATTTTATTTGGTTACCCCACCCATTGGTTATTATTTTCCATTTATTAGTCAAAAAGTAAATAACGGTAGTTTGTTTAAAAGCGCTTTTTCACTATCCTTTTTGCTCAAAAATTACTTTAGTTTGATTTACAGATACAGAATGTGAAATGTTAACTGTGTAATAGGTATTTCGACACCCTGAATAGATCCCGGAGGAAAAAGTTGGGGACTACGTGTGCGGGTAAGCAGATTTGGTTCTGTCTTGGCAGGCACGCTAACCACTTCCACACCACTCCACTACAAACTCCCGCGTTTTTATAAAATTACTTTCTAAGCTACCAATTTGTTAAGCTCGACCATTGTGCCTATCTAACCACATTTTTGCGACCTTCTACAACGGTCCTAAAGGTACCTCCAACTTCGTCTATACCTGTCGAGGATTACAGGCGTGATGATACAAATGTATGTTTATGTAATATTAATTTTAAGTATAATTTACATAGGTGCAAATAGGCACTTTGCTTTGGAAGCTTACAAAACGGAATAACAATATTACAACCGTTTATGACTTAAACGCTAATAATAAATAATTTTGTTACATTTGAACTTGATTCGGTGTTTTTGAATACATGACAAAGCTGCCCGAAGTTACAAAGAAAGGAAAGAGTAATTACTTAATTTAAAGGCTTGACACGCTGCCGCGTGTCTAGATAGAATTCAAAAATATTAAATGTACTCTAAGCCATTAGTAAAGCACAATTAGTCGTTGCATTAAAACTTTATAAAAGAGAGAATACAAAAGGCAAAGAAGCTTGCCCATCGTAATAAAACAAAATAAAATTGTATCAATTATTATACCTACATAAAGCTCGAGCATTTTTTTTCCTTTCGCTCTTTAACATTAATTTGAAATAAAAACATCAGTAATAGGTAACAATTTTCGTTCAAAATCAATGCCATTTTATCCAAACATAACAATATTTTGCCAGGGACCGAAAGGGTTCCCGTATAGCGGTATTAATCGAGTTATTTTTTAGGGTTAGGTGAAAAACCCTGGAGTAAATGTTAACCCGTATTATAGGGTTAATCAACATTTAACAACCGGTTCACACACTTTGAGAGTTCTTTTTGTACACAAAAAATTAGCAAGAAAGTGACGGAGTTAGCCCGCGCTAGGCGCTTTGTCCCTTTCGTTCTGGTTGATCAGGAATATTTAAATGGTTAACCCATTAAATATATAAGCGATATTATAAGGGTTTACCCGTAACTGGTTAACCTTTTCAGCCGGTTAATCGGGCCCTGTATTTTACATGTCACAATTAGGTGCGATATTACATAAAGTTGAACAAGGATCTTTGGCGCGTGGACAATGTGATGAACTAACGTCCCATCTTGTTTTTTAAAACAGTTTACACAGTCGATTTTACAAAAATGTTTGCACGGCCCGAGAAGATCTATGTAGCTCTGTACACAGGCTGATTGAAAAAAGATTTGAAAAAGCTTGTAAAAAAATCTGGTCCGTGGGTCTTTTTGACACAATTTGTTCACAAGCCAACCGGAGGCAAAGCAGAAGACTTACAGAGTTAATTTAGCCAAGTTTACAGCCCAGTGGTGTGGCGCTTCGCCCAGCAGTGGGCGAAGAAGCGCGGCAGGCAGCTGGGCGGCGTGGGCGAGGGTCAGCGCCACGGGCGGCGGTGCGGGCTGGACATGTGACGCGACACCGACCCCCTGTCCTCGCTAAAGGTCTCTGCGATATAGTAAAAAAGTGTAATAATAACAGTTCTGTCGATGGCTTTTTAGTGAGCAAATTACCCTAAGTAGGCTAATGAAACAAAAATTTTATTAGCCTAAGGTAATCTAAGCACAGTCACATTTATAAACATCGAACCATTTAAGGTTTAGTAAAACCGGCATGGACAAATATTGTGACAAATGAACTCAGGGCAGACTTTTTTGTCCAGGGTAAAACCCTCTCCCGAAACAAATTCCTGGGTACAGCCCTGGATGTACCTACTACACGTTGAATGTACTAATTTGACCGAACCGAGTCCGAAGAAGTCAATTTGGTAATATGAGATTCTTGTTGAGTTCTTGGTGAGATTCTTTTTCAGAAACAGTTTATAAAGCCACCATAAAGAAATCGTCCCATCTCGTAAAACATGTAGAAACATTTACAAACTAATAGAAGTTTCCATCAAGTGATGGAAACTTCGGTTAGTTTGTGGTTGTCAACTAAAACAAAATTGAAGGAAAAATTTATTCATGATTATGGAACATAAAAAAGCATAAAGTTGAAATTAAAAATATTCATGCTGAAAACGAGGTTAGTGCGTGTGTTGCCGTCCTAACGTAACGTAAGATGATAATTAAAACGTAGTAACAGAACAAAAAAAATGGCAGCACCATTTATTTAGTGGCGAGGCTCAATGTGATAAATAAAAGCATCAACATGCTATGTTTTACTATATAAGGGCAGTTTTGTAAGCGACTTATTAAAATTATAAGAAAAGAATATCATGTGATCCATGTTCGGGCTATTTGTAGGCTCCCTAGAGAATGTTTTATTTATGCATGCCTCTAGGCAAAACAAAAAAAAGCTGGCAACATTATGCTGTTCAGTGTTACCATAGTTAGACTGCGTCATCAGCGAGGCCGAGGCTGGTCGCTTGGTGCGTGCGGGAAACGCCCCGCTGTGGCTTTGTGACATTAGGTCCCTGTTTTATTATAGTTTTGTTAAAGAGCTTGATCAATGGTTTTAAAATAAAGTTGGTTATTAATGACTTATTTTTCTATTCTTTATGAATGAGAATTTGAACAATTTTATATCAATGGTAATATAATGGCATTCATTTATGCGTTGTTATGCTTGTAACGTATGTTCACCCTCTACCGAAGACCCAACACCATTCGACTAAGCAGAATTATTTTCGCCCAAAATTCTACGATGCGATAGGCTCTTGAATCCTCTCCTTGAATCTAAGTTTTGAACAAAATCGCCCTAAAATGCATATCCAGAAACATTCCCAAAATAGCGCTCTGATCAATTTATAAATGTCAATTCAATCGTGCAAAATCATTAGCGGCTCTGTGCTGAATAACCATCATCATTAAATATAAGCATCCTGTGCTTATTTTTCTGAATAGAAGTTCAACTTAGGAGGTAGTCAGTTGTTTGTCCGGGTTAAAAAGCACCTTGCCAACGAATCAACGCTTTATCGGAACTGCGGAACATCGCACCAATACTCGTCATACATATCCAACAATCAGTGGCGTAGCGTGGGTTTTCGCCGCTTAGGGCCGTACGGAAATACGCCGCCCCTTGTTTTTTATTGACCCCGATAACTTGGGGTCTAAACTGGGTGGTTTTTGAGAAATCGAACGTTAAAAGTTCTTTTGAATTTTTATCACCTCTCAATCATAAAGTGCTGATTAAGAGAAATTTACGCCGTTCAGGATGCTAAACTAATACTTTTGTTTTAGCTCATGAACGAATGTAGGTATCCTTCGAAAACCAATTTGTTAAAAAAAGTACATCTGCCTTTGGAAATCAAGCGCCATAAAAGTCATGTTCTGAAAATTTATTGAAACTAGTTGTTTTTCGCGACAGGTTTCTCAAAATAAATTGGCGCTTTTGCCGTCCCCTTTCGTATGCCACCTGGGGCAGTGGCCCCCACCACCCCCCCCAAGCTACGCCACTGCCACCAATAACAGAACACTGCGGAATAACCAACAACAGAGTATATATACTATTTCGGGAACGCACTAGATGCACCATTGCATTAGAAAAGCATAGTCTCACGTCTGTTTGATAGAGTTTGCGTTGCTGAGCTGGCGCGCGGCAAGCGAGCGGCGGCGCCCCCTGTCGGCGGCGATCATCGCGCAACGTTCCGCCGCTGTGCTCGTGACGAACGTATCGTGTAGGGAGTAGCAAGCTGACGTGATCTGAGGAATATTATGAAGACAGTAAGGACGTTTTGAAACATCTGTAATGTTTCAAAACGTAGACGACAATTAATAAGGCACAGCACATCGAATTCATCTTTTAGTCCAGTAAATGAGGGGTTTCAGGTCCGAATTCTTTCACTGTGATCCGATTTACATGTAACTTGGACAGTGTCTAGAAAAGCAAAAGTTATATAGTGCCGATTTGTGCTTTTCCCCTAAGGGTTGAACCCATCCCATCTAGGGGGTGGAAATTATGATATTGAAAATAACTGCGAGAATCTATAGAGGGATGAATTTTAAGCAAATTGTTCTCTGTGACCTTTTTCGAAAAGTTAATAGTTTTCCGAGTTATTCCTGATTAAAAAAGGTATTTTTTCGTGAAAAAAAAAACGTGTTTTGAAAGGTTTTTTACAAATAAGTCGAAAACCGCTCGTTTTATGAAAAAAATCTTATTTAAAAATATAAAGCCAATAAAATATGGAAAACATTGTTTTTTTTTAATTTTTTTTTTAGATGCAATAGGTGCCAAGTTATAGATAATTTAAGGTAACTTCTTGTTCATCAGTAACCGAAATCAAAGCTTTCAAAGTAAAATAACTAAAAACAACCAATTTTCTCGGGAAAACGTTTAGAACCTTTTTCTTATTACTAAAAAAGAGCCTTCAAATGAGCTATTATGGAAGTCAGTAACATAAAAATTAAGAGTTATGATGAAAATAAGATTTTATACTAGATTAAAAAATTAAAAAATCGGTACCAAAAGCAACAGCTTTATCGGCCACATTTGAAATTAAACATTATCCATTTGTAGTTTACTTTATTTATGTATAAATAATAAGTTCATGAAATTTGATCAGAGTTTCGGATGCTTATTTTAGAAAATTTGTTGATGAAAATAAAAATTAAAAACTGAAAATTAAAAATAAAATCGTTATTTTATACTATATAAAGCTCGATTACCACTGACTGACTCACTGACATAATTGTTCTCCCAGATGGTGGATGGGGAGGTGGGTATATTTTGACAGATTCTTAAACAAGTAACTCCCGCGAGTATGGGAAAAGTGCCAAACCTCCCCTTTTCACCCCCCTTCCTCCCGCCCTCCCCTATCGTATCTCGGAAACCAAGAGACTTGGAACATTTTTTTTCCAGATTCGTATAGAGGGGCCTAGAGTTGGTCAAAATCATTTGTATACCCGGGGAGGGTATACAAATGATTTTTACTAACTCTAGGCCCCTCTATACGAATCTGGAAAAAAAATGTTGTGTGTTGTCCCCCATGTGGTCCCCAACCTCCCCTAAAATTGAAAGGGCTGTAACTTCATAACGGTTAGAGATAGCCATTGGGTGTTTGAACAAATATTATAGTAGGCGTCGAAACCTGTCCGGTGATAGGAAGTTCCTGAGCTTAACGAAGGTTGAGTGGGTGAAGCGTAACTTAATTTATCAGGTATTGTTTTTTTTTTATTACTTTTTAGAGTTTTTTAGGGGTGCTTAGGGGTTTTCAAAATATTTAAAAGATTTATAAAAATTACAAAATCTTTTAAGGACTTTAACGGATTTTCCAATTCGTTTAAGGATTCTTATGGATTCTCCAAATTTTATATGGGTAAGGACTACTTCTCAAGAACACGACGACACGCGAGCTGCGCGTAGCTCGCGCACCCACGCAAATACTAGTTTCAATATAATTCAAAAACGATACGTAAAAGATGAAGAATTTTACTAGAATACAAAAATCTGTTTTTATAATATTTTTTTAGTTTTTTTGATGGATGAAAATTGGCTGAGATATCACTGTTAGAAGTATGAATTTTAATGTGAGACCCCATGTTCCCCAGGCCCTTAGCTCAATTTTTTTTAAATGAAGTGTTGAGGAACGTTGAAACTTACAGGACTTGTGTAGCCTTTGAGATTAGCTGTAAATTAGTTTTATGGATAACTTTAAAACTATGGAAGTTATCGCTAAAAACCAACGGAGAAAATTATTAATTTTATTCATTATGGCTACCGCTAAAAATAGTGCGGTGAAACTATCGTCTCTAGTTCCAACAGTGGACGCTGTGCATCAACACATAAAAAGAGTTTTCTTGCAAACACAGATATGGCTGGGAAATAAAAATATTCATCCAACAGAATGGGGATAGATTCGTTAAGAAAATTCTTTAGAACCAATTGAAATGCTGAATCGGCCCGCGCCAGGAGCACTTTTAATGTTTTTTTTTGCAATTGTAAATCGGGACGTGGTGCAGCTCGCGGTTGCCGAAAAGTTGGTCTTTTTTGCAATGCCACTTGCGGAACATGCGCCGGTGACAACTGCCAAAACTGTCCGCCAATTACTGATCAAGAAGAGCAGGAGGAGGAATACGTTAGCGATGATGAATTACTAACATAATTTACTGATTTATTATAACAAAAATTTATTTTTCTAATATTATTTTAAAGGGTGTAAAATACCTCTTAACGAAGCCGAAGGCACTTGTTCTCCCTGTCATTGCGATCATTTTTTTGTTCTACACCAACTTTCTAGTGACGGAGATATTGGGGGTCAAAGTTCCAACTTCTTGACAAGTTTTTTTTTTAATACATGTTTTTAATGTAAGATTTTTACTTTAAGCACCTCCACGACCCCCGTATTATTCAATCCATCCCCCAGCACATTGTTTTGAGTGCGATACATTGAGTTTTACCACAAAACATGATTTTTGACTCCAAAAAAAGGCGTTTCCCAGAAATAATTTTTGCGTAAAGTTACTTAGTTTGATGTACAGAATGCTTGGTTGACGGCTTCGTGATGAGGTTGTTTACACCCTGTATAACATTTGTATTTTTTTAATAAAATATTGTTTTACGTTCCACGCACAATACTTTTATTAATACTCTTTCATCATCAGCCTATAATGTTCCCACTGCTGGGACACGGCCTCCTCTCAATGAGAGGGAATGGGCTCAATCAAAAGAAATACCCTTTTATATTTGAATAATTTCGATTAATAAAATCAAATACAAGTACTACTGTGCAGCACAACAAAAAAATATTTTTAAAATTTTTCTCAATGAGGGTTGTAAAATTGTAATAAATTATTCATCATCACCACTGATCAAAAAACTTTTAATTACATTATGTACAAAAAAAGTATACATTTACATGAAAAAAACTTTATTTTAGTAATTCGGTCATTATGGGTGGTTTTTAAAGGTTTAAATTCTATTATAAACTTATTAAAAAATAATTATCACCCACATAGCATTTATTTTGCATATTTGGATACGATGTTACTTGAAACATCATTTTTTTTTTGCTAGCCTACAGCCACTGCTGGGCAAAGGCCTCCCCTTTCTCCTTCCACACCTCTCTATTTTGTGCGATCTCCGGCCATGTTAGCCCCGCAAACATGATCGTTACGCCACCTTCGCCGCGAAATGAAATTTTCTTATTTTTTAAAAATTAAGGGTGGTTTTTAACGTTTGTAATAATGTAAAGTTGATGTTAATTTGAAGCCAGAGTGTTGAATAATATTAATTCTATATATTAAATAAGATTTTTATCAATAAAATTCCCAAATCTTTAATTTTTATTTTTTTTTATGGCAAGGGTTAGTTTTCACCCCTAAAAAATAAAAAGCACACCTCAGAACCATATAACTTTTGATTTGCAAGGTAAGATGAACTTAATTCCTAATTTTCAGAAATCTCAGTCCACAGTGAAATAATGGGGCAGATGACACACCAATCAATTGAGATACTTTTTAAGAGCTGTCAAAACGCGATTCTCTCACAGATTTTGTATGGCAATAGCCAACTGTGACGTCACAGTTTATTCAACTCAATGACTCCATATTTATTGATTTCAAAGCAACTAAAAATCGAATTTGGCAATTAATTGAAAATAAATCGGGTTTTCAGGCCCAAAATAAAGTGTTTTTTTAGTGTTAGGTGTCTGGGAATTATTGTTTTATGGTGTCATCTACCCTATTCGGAGGTTGCACCCTATTTTGCTCCTCGTTTACTGGACTATTTGTATAGCGTTGTGTCTGATGCTCAAAACTTGTGAGTTTTTCAAAGTTGAGTAACCACAATCCAGCAAACAAAGACAAAACTAGTATTTGTACTGATAACTGATCAAAAATCAATGAGAACAAAAATACGAAAGAAAAATTTAACGGTTACAGAAAGATTTAAAAACTTAAAAAAATATAATCCACTATATATATATAAATATAAACCACTTAATACATCTGGAACCCAAAACAAGTGCACCCAGAAAAGCCACACGAAGCGTACCTGCTGAATCAGACGTCGATGCAGGTCTACATCAGCGCCCCTGATGCCCTCCCTGTCTTGATGCAGCTGCAAAGCGCACAGCAGAGCATCCTTGATGGTCTGCACAGTCGCCTGCACCCGGTCCGTCCGCATCAGACGACGGACCAGGTACCCCTTGGCCAAAGCCACTATCGTGGTCGCCGCAGCTTGCTGATCCGGACAGTACATAAAATTGTATCGTGAATCATGCTGAAGTTGTTTGGGTAACATAGGAAGCGTTAGGATTTACCTAAAGGCAGGCAGGATATAGGTTCCGGGTCAGCAGGAACAGGAAGCACTAAAACTGATGAAACTCGGTTCATTCAGCATTTTAATGATGATGGAGAAAACACTTTAGAAATGTAATCGTCATTGTAAAATCATAAATAGGAACCGTGTTAGTCACGAATATGATCTCGGTAAGGAGTGATCTTGGTAATGCGATAAAACATATAATAAACCAGTAGCTGGTGACATGCAGGATAAAGAAGGATAATTAAGGATGAACCAGGACAAGCACAAACAATAAGCTCACGGAAACGAATAATGAAAAATAGACATCTGATAAATAGGCGAAACGTAAACCAACTAATTAAATATTATTTGCTTTAACTTCACAGTGTGCTATTCTATATTACAAAAGGACTTATTTAAGGTGAAAGCTCCACGGTAGGTGTTTTTTGGGTTTTTTGCAATTTGAAGGTCAGTGTCAAGTTCTATGTTGATTAAAATATGATTCGCGGCTGTAAGACGTATGTAGTTACAGAATTATAATCATTAAAATCATCAATACAACCCTCTAAGTTCATGTAACTGTATTGAATGACTATTTCATGAAAAAGTTGTTGTGAATTTCGCGGGTTAACGTGGAGCTGCCACCTTAAAAAAAAACCTTAAAGCATAAAGCCGTTACCTCTTTTGACGTTCCATGGATGTTGAATTTAGGCCTGCACGCCAGCGAGTTAGTGTTATTGATTGAATTATGTACCGTCCGTTCCATGCGGATGGCAGTGTCGGCAGAACTGCAATTCATTGTAGAAGTAGCATGTATAGTTTTAATTTGTTTACCATAGGTAAGGTTGGTAACAACGCTGTTATTTGGCTCAGCATAATAATTGCCGTCATCGTTGTCAGAAGGAAAGGTAACATTCAAATCGGCCATCGTGTCGTTCGTTCGATCAGTCAACATCGGTTCGTAATCACGACCAGAGGATGCACTCGTGTCATAGTTTAGTCGTCGGGACGTCGGAGTGTTTCTATGCGGGGGCGTCGGCGTGTTTCTCGTAGGGGACCGCGGGTTAGGGGACTGAGTTCGTGTTCTGGTCCTCCCTGGTTGCGTCCTCGGTGAACTAATCTTAGTCCCGTTTTGGTTACGAGCTTTAATCGGTTGCTTTTTTATACTCCCCGTAATATCCCTGCTTTTCTTCAACACATCATTACAATGGCTTATGTAGTTGTTAGTATTGGCCAATGTATTAGAGACAGGACTGTCGAGACTACTCTGATCTGGTGATTTGTAGTTTATCAGCTGACTTAGACTGACCGGACCTCTGTCACTTTCCTGACGCTGTTCTAGATCTAGATGCTTGTCGCCCCAAGCCTCCTTCACCTCTATCGGAGACGTGGGACAAATAGTCTTCAGTTGCTTGAAGAGCACATTGTTTTGCTCCTCAAAGACCTGCTGAAGGAGTATCTGTTCCCTTTTCTGTTTTTCCACTAAACTTGCCATTTGCAGCAACTGTTGATTTTGTATCTTCTCATAGAGTTCCCTGACACGAGATGCCGGGTCTTCTGATTCCGATATAGAAGGAGGTGGCGCACGCTTTTGAGGTATTGGCTCGTGTTTTTTGACAGCTTTGGGTGATCCTGGACCTTTTGCCGAAGTGTTTCGGACAGGACTGACGGATTTCTTAGTTCTCGGAACTGGTTCAGACTTGGGTAGGGGATCTGAACTGGACATTGGATTCGATTTTATCATTGGTTTCGGGGCTATAATGCTGCGTTTAGTTTTTTCTGTGACAACTGACTTAGCCCGACTGGGTGAGGTTTGATGAGAAGTTTTCGGTTGTTGTCTAACAAAACTTTTATTTGAAGCTTTCCTAACAAGTTCATTTGCTTTAGTCTGCTGCAGTTCCAGCGCCATGGATGACCATTTCACCTTGGCAGTCTCCAGATCCCAACTACGTCGCTTCTTGTAAGGGCTTAGGTTTGATAGCGATTCGCTCATCGAAATACAGGTCATCTCAACGCCAGTGTTCAATGATTGCACTTCTAGATGAGCTAAGAGTTGGGGACTAGGGTTCAGCACTGTGTAAGATCGCTGCCGTGCTAACGGCAGGGCATTATGCACATCCTTCAGGCTGTCCCTGGTCAGGTCATTAAGGGAACCTGTAAAGCTTTTGGAACTAAGAGACGCGGGGCCACCTTGAGATCCAGATAAATTGTCAGCAAAAGGATCAACTGAATTATTATTATTAAGAGTGAAGTTCAACTTAGAAATTTCTGCAAAAGCACTTTTTTGTTTTTTGTGTCTTTGGGTTCCTGTGATTACTTCTTTTTCGGTTATTACTTTTTTAGTAATTCTTGTCGTGCAGTTATAATCTCTTTCAGGAAGATCTATTTGAGGACGAGGAGGTGAGAGTGGGGACATAACATTTTCATTATTAATGCTCAAATTGAGATCTATAATGAGTTTCGGAGAGCTTGACCTAGACGAACCGGAGTCTATTGATCCCACAACCACATTGGAAGCTATATTATTACGAGCATATCTTGGTGATAGAGGACGATGTCTTGGCGATGGAGGAGCATGTCTTGGTGATGAATCAACAGATTTTTTGAGATTTTTGGCTTCGTAGCCTGCCTTTACTTCTGGATGGGATGGTTCATATTCACATTCAGGCAGTTCAGGAGCGTCAGTCTTATCTTCGGCATCCGAATCGGATTCAGGTACAAAGGGTTGAAGAAGGGATATACGCTTTTCTACTTCCTTGGCAAGAAGCTTGTAGTACTGCATTTCTTTGCGACATTCTTTAGACAACTGAAACAGAAACAAAACAAACAAGATGCAACACATGAAAAAATATTATAAATACAATTATTGATTTATACATTTATCACCTTTGCACAACATAACAACAAAAAATTTTTTTTTTTTTTTTCATTTTTGTTGTGTTATAACTTTTGTTTAAATCTCTTGCGCAGTTTTAAGTCTGCAGATGTTCATTAAAACGCCTGAAAGTATGCAAAAAAATGTCAGGCTACCTTGGACTGGAAAACTTGGAATAGGTGTCCCCCACTAACAATGTCACTATTCTAATAAAATACACACATCAACACGGTCTAGGGATATTTCATACTCAATTAAATAACTCGAAAAGTACTGGCCGCATTGGAATCTTTTATACACCGATTTGTTTGTAATTTATCTCAGACTAATTCCAAATTCAAATTTTTGAAAATTCTTTTGTTTCGGTGGCATAAAAATGTCTTGATGTATAGAAGAGGGAATTTTCATTTGTGCGAAATTTAGAAAACAATACGAATTACGTTTAGTTACAGTTTTTTTTCATTTTTAAACGAAAGATAAAGTTAAAATTGAGGTATTGTAGCCATGCAACGCCGACATTTGACGAGGGCGGAGATGTTACGAGCTGTGGGAATGCTGGAAGCTGGATCTGTTCAGCGTAATGTTGCTGAGGCCATAGGGACCCATCAAAATGTAATTTCAAGATTGTGGACACGCTATCGTGCCACAGGTGAAGTAGCGGAGAGGCACCGGGGGCCAAGTCGCATCACTACCCCCAGACAAGACCGATTTTTGCAAATTACTGCGCGAGCACAACCAAATGCAACGGCGACTCAATTGGTCTAAAGGCTGCGAGTGGAACACCAAGTGCTTGTGAGTGACCAAACTGTAAGAAGGCGACTGCATGAAAGCAATCTACGCTCTCGTAGACCACTCCGGGTCCCACCTTTACGGAGAGGCAATCGTGGACGACGATTAGAATGGGTTCGGAACCACGTGGACTGGGGCCGTGACCAATGGTCCAATGTGCTGTTCACGGATGAATCCAGGTTCGGCTTCCATCCAGATTCACGAAGGACGCGTGTTTGGCGAGTTCCTGGACGATGGAGCCGTCTCCAGAACCCTCAGGAAGTTCACCCATACCAAGGAGGAACAATTATGGTTTGGGCAGGATTTCGTCTTGGAGGACGGACGGATCTCGTTTGGGTGCGGGGCAATATGACGGCAGAACGATACGTCCAACAGGTGCTGGGGCCCGTAATCTTGCCCCACAGAACACAAATGGGGCAAGATTTCTTGCTCATGCACGACAATGCCCGGGCACACACGGCGAGAACGGTAGCAGCTTGGTTACATACACATAATGTTAGGGCCTTAGACTGGCCTGCTCAATCGCCAGATCTAAATCCCATTGAGCATGCGTGGGATATGGTGCAAAGAAGAGCTCTGAAGGAAGTTCCTGAAAATCTGGCTACAGAAGATCAACTTTTTGCGCACCTCAGAAGGACATGGGACAATATTCCGCAGCAAGACATTGACAACCTTGTTCTGAGCATGCCGAATCGTTGCCGATGTGTTATGAACATCATGGGCGCTTTCTCAGACTACTAACTTCAAGTTTATAAACACAAATTAAATGATTTTTCTATTTTTTTCAGTTTTTACTCACAAATTAAAAGTTCATTCATATACGGTTTCCGTCTATGCTTCATTTTTTTTCCATAAAATCCTGAAATTTTAATCTATACCTTAACCATTATTAAAAAATGGTAGAATATTAAATAACGTATCTTTTAAATATATACATGTCATATAAATAATTAACACATTGATAGTAATTCGCTTTTTTAAAAATATCCCTAGACCGTGTTGATGTGTGTATAATGCCATTTCAAAGAAAGCTCTCGAAATTATGAAATGGAGAACTTTTTGGAAGTTTTTAGAAGAGGATTTCATATCCTAGTAGCACACATCTGGCAATGAATGTAGCTGGTCCAGTGTGAAATTACGAAGGACTGTCTGTGCCCTCTTTGTTTAGCAGATCATTTTAAAATTATCGGCTTTTTGTAAGCTACAAGACATGTGCCAGTTGGGATTTATCATTGACAAACTTTCATTTAAAAAAAAAAAAGGTTCCTTTTTGCTCCCTTATGTAAATTTCATACTTGTAGTCCCAGTGATAGGGTGTTGTATGTATGTTAAATATAAGTGAGTGAATAAATACGGATTATTCCTACTAGTTCTACTACACAGTTCTACGGTAGAACTAGTGGGATTTTTTTTCCCACTAGTCCTACGATTTCAGGTGGTACAAAATCGTAGAACTAGTGGGAACAAAAAGTCCCACGATGTAACGTGTTACAAGGGCAGGGCTTGTATTTATGCTTTTGCGATTGCACAACGACATGCTTTGCTTGATAGATGCAGGTCTACTTTACTCTTACTTCATCCCTCAGAGGCGGTAAAGTGGCGAGGTCTTGAGCGCTACAGTCGTGTAGATCCTCAAGGCAAGTCTGGTGTGTTCACCTTCACATGGTTGCTGCTCTTGGTCTAATTCCCTAAGGAATGGACGCAACGAAAACCACCAGGCGCTGCTTAACCTAACCATGACCCTCTGTGACCGAGTGGGCGTGGGCTCGGCCGCCACTAAACCCAGCTGGCGTCGAGTAGGTAAATCTGGTCACCTGCGCTAGGACCTGCGCAACTGAGCGCCGTAAGCGGGGAGCAAGGAGTCCTGGAGGGTTGAGCCGAGCGGCGCTGGTGGTAATGCGTGAGGCAACACGCCCTCTTTGGTCCGGATTTCAAGCGAAACGGTGGTCTAGCCAAGGGTAGGGAAATGGCCAGTGTCCCGTCAGAGGGCCACGGCGAGGGGTGGTAGGTCCGCAGAGGTCGTCCTAGGATGGCCGAAGCAGTTGGTGAAGGTCATGCTGAAGATGTAAGTGAAGGTTTGATTAGTCGTCAACCCGATCAAGCGCCCGATGTCGCACTGTAAGCCAGCCTCACGATCCTATATCTCGAAGGTACTCCTAACGGTTGAGCTAGTCTGTAGCGAGACGTTCCCAGGTGCGGGCTCCAAGGAGGATGGGAAACCGGAGAGATAAACCTTTACACTTTACTATGGGTACTCAAAAACCATACGACACCACACACACACCTGACACACACACACAACAACCACACAAACTCACACATCCCACACACACACTGGAGAGGAGGCGAAAGCCAATGATTCTCCCAAGCGGGGTGGTTTGCAGCACCTCTCTAGCCCCCGGATGCTCTGCTGCTAACGCAGCGAGCTGCAGTGCGGGTACAGGTCCGGCAGTGGCGAGAACCGCTGTTAGGACCAAAACCAGGTCCCGTAATAAACGGAGGCAGACGCTCGGGACCAGTACCGCTATGGCCTCTTTTTCAGGCGCGGAGCCCTCCATGACGGTTAATTGCCCTAGCCGGGCTCATACACACCATATACCCCTCATACATCCTCCTCCGCCTACTGCTCCTCCCCCCCCCCCCCCCACCCCCGGTGGCCGTCACTGGTGGACCAGCACCACCGGTGACGCTTTCGCGATCGCCTAGCAGGTGCAGGAGCAGGCGCAAAGGCAGGAAGAAGGATACCACCAAGCAACGCCACCGCGCTGAACCATCAGTGCAGGCTGCCCCGGCCCCTTCACGGTTAAACCGAGAAGGAACAACAGGCCGTCCCTGAGGTAGCGCCAAACACTGTGGAAGGGCCAAATTCCACTGACCTCCTTTCTCCATACAACCATGGAGAAAATGTGCGAGAGAGAGCTGAGGGACGGCGCCTTGAAAACTATCCCACTACATACTAACTAACTAACCAACACGCATATATAAATAAAATAACATCACAGAATCTAATTTCAAGTTTACATTATTAGTAAAAGCAACAGCTTTTGTGCAAAACTAGGAAAACTTGACATCACAAGGTACTCAGTTATAAGCAATACATGAGTTAGTTTACTAGCTGTTTGAGATCTGAAGCAATGCTATTACAATGCCTGGAAATTGGCATCCCAGCACGGCGTTACATTGAAACAATCCCGAAGGGCCCAGGTTGAGGCAATTCTGATCTTATGCAGCACTTAAACTGAGCAATGAGCATTGACATGTATCCTGAATTTTCTGATTTTTTCCTGTTAGCCTTCCCAAGTTTATCTCACCAGGCTAGATTTCACTTTCTACCTTGTTTTGATAAGATTCCTAGATAAATGATAGTCAAAGAATCATCTGAAGATGTCTTGTCAACTAATTTAAGTGTTTAACATCATCTACCTAGCCTTTTCCCAACTGTATTGGGGTGAGCTTCCAGTCTAACTGGATGCAGCTGAATACCGGTATTTTTGTGGGACAAGCCCGCCACACTATTCCCAGACCACTGTAACTCCTGAAAGCCAGAATCAACAGTGGCAACCACCAGAAAAGCGGCGAGACAATGAAGCTTGCCGAAGTCCCAGAGAATGAATTTAACTGTCTTGGATCCTGCAACGAAATTAATCAGAAAAGTATAGTGGAGGAGTAGTAAAATACTGTAATTTCCACTTCCCTCCATATCAGCAGGAGACAGAACGAAACAAGGCCAATAGGAACAAAGGGACATTTACAACTAGGATAGGCCCAGTTGCCTAGCACCATGGATAAATATTAACATTAATGGGTCCCTAAGTTGTGAGCTGTTATATTTGGTTCCAATAATAGGTATGGCAAAAACGCTTGAATAAACGGAAATTTGTTCTAGTTTCCACAAGGTCTGTATAGTAAATAACTCTAGATGTAACCTGTACACTATCCAACATAATATTGCGTTCATTCTGCCAAAGACTGCACTCCCATAAAATGTGATGTGCTGACACATGGAGCAACGGCCTATCTGACCTCCACAACCCAGTTAGTACTGGGTAATACGATACCCCTTGGTAAGACTGGTTGTCAGAGTTTTGGGCCACTGACTCCCAGTAACGACTGTCAAAGATCTATAAATGACAGCCAGGACCAACTGCCTAACGTGCTTTCCGAGGTACGGAGGAAACTCGGTATGTAATGGGTGGTCACCCATCCAAAGACCAACCTAGGCAAGCAGGGCTTAATCTAAAGATCGACCCAAACGGCTGTTTTTATTTAGCCACGAGCTCCTCCAATTTTTTAAAGTTTATTATCTAATAAATGACAACAGAGAATGAACTAGGACACAAATAATTAAATAACGAATAATACTTGTACTCACAACAGGCGGAAGGAGCGGTACCCCATTTATTTTCATACAGGACACGTACTGGCCAGCTTGTCGCACACACTTTACATCCCACGGGTCGTTCATCGTTGATTACCCGAAAATGCGACTAACGCCTCCCACACTCCTGATTAACCCAGAAAATGCTAACTCATCAATATCCGATAGCTAACATCAGTGGAAAATTCACAGCGAACCTTATGTCGAGGGAAATTTAATTTCATTACGCCGACGGAATCGCATCATAATGTACCAGATGTTGTCATGCACGATTACGTCAGTTAATAAGTATTTTAACCGGTCTGATGGTGAACAATAACTTTATTTTGCTCTACTGTATACTGTCAATGCAAAAATACGACATTGATTGAAGTTGTGTTTGTTTTTTTAGCTGTAATTAATAAAAATATTGGTGGAAATAATTATCGGAACTCGAATTACATGAATTTGAAAATAATAAGCCTTTTCTCGTTTTCGTTTCTTCTAGAAAAAGTCAAATAAGTGTTTGTGACCAATCACATGAGTTAGGCCATTAAGTTTATAGTTAAACAGCCAATGGAAATGCTTTCTGAGCAAAACAAACCTCATTCAACATTTTGAAAACGGCCTTGCTTTTAGTTGTCAAACAAACTTCGTGTTGCCATGGTTACACATACTAAAATACTAAGTGCAAAGGAACTCTATCAAATAATAATTTTTGTTTTATTTTGGAAAAAAAGTATGAATTCATTTCTAAACAAAGTTAAGGTCACGTGGGACCACCGTAGCCCCGCAGCACCGGAGCCGTGACAGAAACCATGCCTGCTGCATGTTGCCTGCTTACTTGCATGCTGCATGCTTGCTTGCATGTTTTGCTTGCACGCTGCAAAGCAAACATCTTGGGTAAAAAAAAAATGTACGCATTCATGAGTGACCAATAATTTTAAAATAATGTCGGTTTCAAGTAGATTTGGTAATGGTACAATTCTTAATTGTATCTGCTTATCTATTGAATTATTGCTATGTAGACAAGGAGAAAAAATTACTGGAGCAAAAAAATGTAATATGGCTCTTTACGCAGGCCCTACATGTGCGGATGATTTTTTTTTATTTGTTTTTTTTTTTCGTATTTTTTTCTGAATGGCCATGGGTTCTGCTATGGGCCATTTTAAGGTTATCCATTCGTTGCCGGACACCTGTATATGGAACAGAGAGCCCTCTCTCGAGAATTTTTACACCTATATTGGACGGTGTCGCCATCTGATACCATATCCACTGAACTAATCCCAAAAACTATTGTGCACATTTATGGATAGGCGGATAATTTGAAATGTTGCCCTTATAAAAACCAGTTATGTAAAGATTTTGTGTTTGTTACATAGCGATTCGTGCTTAGTTCTTGATCTTTACAAATTTGACAGTCAGACTGCGTCAGGGGGGTTTAACCTATGAATCATAATAGGGGGTAGATGAAGATGACACAGTGCTGTCAAAACGCGGTTCTCTCATAGATGTTGATCGAAGTGTCATCTACCTTACAATAAAATGCAACTTTATGCCTCCCCCCACACAGGCGCGTTTTTGCGTTTTCGCGTTTCCGCGTCCCAACTCCCAATAAGTGCGATATGAATTCTTATAACATTGGTGTTGGGATGCAGAAACGCAAAAACGCGCGTTGAACGCGCCTTGTTTTGAACGCACCACCTTTCATCTTGACAAAACTGATGACTAGGCAGCATGGTCTCAGACCTTAGCCTGTTCCGTGAGGAACTAAAAAAAAAAAACATCTTGACATTGACGTTTGAGTGACAAATAATTAAGGAAATAGTAAATTAATGATAGTGATTTCTCATGTAAATTTAGGGATTGTTTTACAAATTTTCAATGATTTCTTCGAAGAAATATTTATGTACATACCGGAAATAGTAGCAAAATTGTATTACATAAAGTTCCCGAATTTCTAACAGGTTGATTTTTAGAAAATGCATGTCTTAGGGCTAAGAAATGTTTGTCCCGCCGGGAAACAGGCATTGTATTGTTTTTTTTTATCCCTAATTATTTTTATGGCATCATTCTTCTCTGGAAAAGTCCTAGGATTCTCGTCGGAGCTATGGGCCCTGACATATTGGGGCCCAGCTCTCTATTTCTGTCTATTTAACTTCATTTTAAGATACTGCTATACTGGTTTTATGTACGAGGTAAGATTCGTTTAATTTGTTAAACTACACACATTTATGTTCATAGCTTTGTTTCCTAAACCAGCCCGCCAAGCCTTGATTTCAGAGTCAGTATTTAGAGGTAGATTTTCCTTGAAATTTTGCTTATTGGATTAAATTCTACATCAGCATGACTCATTTATAAGTCATCGTTATATTTGGAATTGTAATTAATTAAGGAATAATAATACATTTCACGAACAGCCAGTTTATTCAAACAAATGCATATATTTATTTTGTCCTGAAAAATTAAATTTGCATATTATTATATTACTTTCGCAGGTATCAATAAGGTCAGCATTCCTTGGCGCAGCATTTTCCCTGGGTATATTCCTCGCCACCTTCGACAACGGCTGGAGAGTATTCGGCCTCTACACCACAATACTCTCGTTCTTCCATTTCTCGGAGTTCATGTCTGTAGCACTCACAAACCCAAGGACACTGACAGTTAACTCGTTCATATTGAACCATAGTGTACAGTATGGTGTGGCCGCTGTGGCCAGCTGGATAGAATGGGGAGTGGAGTACTATTTCTTCCCTGGTGAGTATACACATGTATAATTTTTTTTATTTTTTTTTCTCTTCTCTTATTTGCAATCAGCCCTAAGGCTATGATCAAATGTGTTCTGTGATGCTGTCATGCGGAGTGGCTTCCCCATTGGAAGCATATACTCATCTGCTGCCCAGAGCTACTGCCGGTCTTCTAGCTCTAGGATATGATGACGTTTCAGTCGTCTCACATACTGGTCCATGGTGAGTAAGTTCGTTAGGGTGATGGATTAACCGATCTTTGTATTTAGCTGCCAAACTCCGAATTTCCTCTTTGATTGTTCTCATTTCAAGGTGCTCATGAATTTCATTGTTGATTATGTACCATGGTACTTTTGCAATTGTACTTAAGATCTTGTTCTGCTGGCGCTGGAGTATTTTTATGTTGGAATCGCTTGCACTGCCCCATAGTTGCAGGCCATATGTCCAAATTTGCTTTAGGATGACTTTATATATAAACAGTGTGTTGTCCAAGGAGAGTCTCGAGTTCCTTCCTAGCATCCAGTATAGGCTGTTGCACTTTAACTGAAGCTCCTGCTTTTTACATTTGATGTGGTGCCTCCAGGTTCTTCGATCAATGTGCAAGCCATGATATCTGACATGGTCACTGTGGGGTAGAGTACATTGGCCCAACTTTACTGGTGGGCAGTCTCCTATTTTAAGAGTGAATGTCTCCTGTACTGACTTTGCATCACTTGCCTTTATTTTCCATTTTTGGAGCCATTCATTTACTTTGTTAAGGCCCTTCTGTAAGTTCTCTGATGGAAGTCTTGGATCTTTATTACTTGCTAATATAGCGGTGTCGTCTGCAAATGTAGCTGTGCGTTAGTGGTAGGTCAGCAGTGTACAAGGTGTAGAGCATAGGACCGAAAACAGATCCATGTGGCACCCCGGCGTCAATCTCTCGGAACTCAGAAGTGGCGTCACCTTCTTTCACATAAAATATGCGATCCTCGAGGTAAGATTTGAAAATTGCAAAGTATGAATGAGAAATATTCTGCTTGATCTTACATAGTAGGCCTTTGTGCCAGACCTTGTCGAACCCCTTCTGGATATCCAAGAACGCTGACGAACAGTATTCCCTTTGTTCTAAGGACTTTCTTATGGCGTCACATACCCTGTGGGTTTGTTCCACTGTGCCATGGCGTTCTCTAAAGCCGGATTGGTGGTCTGGTATCACTTTGAGCTCCAGGAGGCTGGGCATAATTCTGCGAAGTATTGTCTTCTCCAGTACCTTGGATAGGGTAGGCAACAGACTGATTGGTCGATAGGATGTTTTTTCAGTCATTACATTGCCAGCCTTGTGAATCATGATGATTTCCGAGACTTTCCACGCACTCGGGAAGTACCCTATGCGTAGCATAGCGTTGAAGATGATGGTGATGAACACAATAGCCTTTCTCGGTAGTTCCAGCAATACCTCTTTAGTTATCAGATCGTACCCCGGTGCCTTTTATTGTCCAGCCGTTTGATCGTTTTTATGACTTCCGCGGGTGACACAGGTCTAGGGGGAAGGTCCATTTGAAAGTCTTGTTTTAGGATGAGACAACATATTCTTCTGATGAGTTGTCTAGTGTTTCATTCGGTTTAAAAACGCTTGTTAGATGGTCCGCAAACAAGTCCGCTTTTTCCTCGCTTGTTCTGGCCCAATCGTTTTCTTTTTTAATTGGGTTTTTTGGTACCTTAGATCACAAGAACGGGTGATTTTCCAGAGCGAGTAGTTGTTGGCTTTAGTAGCAGTTAGAGACTCCAACTTTGCTTGCATTGTTAAGTCATTGGCATTATTTATAGCTTCCTTCAATTCTACAATGGCTTTATTAAGGACGGCCTTGTCTTGCGGATGACGGCTTAGCTGCCAAACTCTGCGAAGTCTGCGTTTCTCCAGGGTCATGATCCTATGTTCAGTAGTAGACGTGCTTCTCCACGCAGCAACCTGTATGAGATTAGCAAATTGCACTACTGCTGTTTCAATTTCCTCCGCTTCTTTGAGTCTGATATTTAGATTAAGGTTTTCCTCCATGTATTCCCGAAGGAGGGCCAATCAGTATGCTGGTTGTAAAATATTGTGGGTCTCTCGACTTCAATTATAGTTGAGCTGATAGTTAGTAAGACTGGGGTGTGATCAGATGACCCATCAGCACATGACTCGATCTTCATGTACTGTTCGGAGAGTCCTTTTGCAAGGAAGAAGTCGAGTATGTCCGGGATTCGATTGTGATCGGCTGGCTCGTTGGTAGGTTCTGATGGGGCAATTGTACTTAGGTGATTTATATCGACGCTCAACTTTAGTTGTCTTCCCCCAGTTGTTATTAATCTTGAACCCCAATGGACATGTTTGCAGTTCCAATCGCCTCCTGCTATGAAGCGATTGCCTAGACTTAAAAAGAAGTGAGAGAACAGGTCGGAGTCTATTCGATGTTTTGGTGGACAGTATACAGCTGATACATTAAAGTATCCAAATCTGTCTTAACTGTCTTAACTGTCGTCGACTGTAGTGGCCTGTAATTGCTCGGTTTTATACTCGGGCAGTAGATGGTGTTTTATTTTGTCCCGAATAATTATAGCTGATCCTGCATGGCCTGTACAATCTGGGCGGTTTGTAGTGTATGTCTGTCCCTTTGAATTTGACATTGGTTTTGTCTGTGCAGTGTGCTTCGGATATTAGGACTATGTCTAGTTTGTGCTCGGCCATTAGTATCTCGAGCTCATCTTTATTGGGTGAGAGTCCATTTATGTTCCAAGTCGCCAGTCGTAGTCATGAGGCTCATTAGAGAACTCATTTGTTGTAAGATTAAGTCAAATTTCTCGTTTTGTTTAGTGAGGAGAGTTTCTAATAATGTTGAGTATTGGTTTACATTGGGCATGGCATTTTCTGTGGTCGCTTTATCTGGCACATTTCTAGTAGCTTTGGCATAAGAGTATGGTTCATTTTCTTTATCAATGGAGGAAGATTGTTGGGCAGTATTTCTTTGAGGGTTTGTGTCTCGAGTTGCGTTGTCTTTTGCAATAGCATGCCTGTCAGCTCTTCGATGACCATATTTGTTCATTTTTCTGGTAAGTATTTCTCTGTACACCTCACAACCCTTGTAGTTAGCCGGGTGGGAGCCTTGGCACAGTGCACATTGGGCTGGTGTATTTTTATCGCGCTTTGAACAGTCGGAAGTTTTGTGTGCCTGCGCGCATTTCACGCAGCGGAAAGGCCTCATGCCTCATCCTTTGTGAAGAAAAATTCAATCGTACAGTGCCAACGGTGTCAGCAATGTGGGCACATTGCTGACACCGTTGGCACTGTACGATTAAATTTTTCTTCTTGGGAACCTCTATGGATACAGATTGATGGTAGATGTATTTGATTTCTTTAGCTGCCTTATTGTTCTGGCTAGGTAAGAGATTTACAAAGAATGTTGAGGTAGGTTTTTTCTCTGGACCATACCTGGAGTTAATAATTTCCCCGACAACAGTGTTTCGAGTTTTTTCAATTTCTTCCTTTATCTCACTTTTAGGTGTTGTGTGATGAAGATTCCCAATGACAATACGGCAGAGTCGTTCCTCCTTTTTGTTGAATGTGTGACCAATTAAGCCATTTTCACGGAACTTGGTGATAATTTTTTTGTAAACCTTCGCATCTGAAGTGTTGATTCTCAATTGGTTTCTGTTTGCAATCCGATATGTGAATGAAATTTTATCTGCAACAATTTCCACGAGTTCAGTTAATTTATTGACATCTTCTATACCATACAATATTATGGGTGGAGGCTTGCTAGGTTTTCTTTTCACTGGTTTCTTAGTTGCAGTGGGTTTTTCTGTTAGGTCAATTGGTAATTGGCTGAACATGTTGCTGGTGGTTATATTCTCTGGGGATTCACTGACTTCCGGCCTGGTACTCTCTGTCAAGATGGCGGGCATACAGTGCCTTGCTGGTTTGGTGCATTTTGCGTAGCCGTGTCTCTCGGTGGTTCTGTCACGGTTTGTAAACTTTCTGGGGGTTTACTTCCCAATGAATTGCTTCTAGGCCTGGTGATAAACAGACTGCGGTGAAAGGCCTGCTGAATTAACTTTTTGCTGCAAGTAGCATTCACTGTAATGGAAGCCTGGTCGCCTACTTCCATCAAGTCTTCGGTAGCTAACTTCACACCCTCCGGCCCGGGTACCGGAGAGCGCCTAGGGTTAGTCGGATCGCATGGCATACTATCTTTCTCATTATTTGACATTTCCGTAAAAACGGGGCTTGGGAGAGAACACACACTACTTTCCCAAGGCAGTAGTGCAGCTATTTTAAGGGGCATTTAACTTCCCTAGGTCCGCTGTGGCCTTAACAGGTTAATTGACCGCCGCCTGTTACTCGGCGTTGTTGCTCGTTTGGCACAACCCGGGGGACACGTGTAGGGTGGTCTAGGACCGTCCCCCGGTACACATGTATAATTGATGCTAAAATGTGATCATCGTCTGTTTAGCCTTTTCCCAACCATGTTTAGGGGTGACTTCCAGTCTAAGTAACTGCCTCTCTGGCCATCACAACACAGTAGCTACGTAACACATTACCCTTTACAACTTACAACAAAGAGCAATAAGAAAAAACCGGCCAAGTGCGAGTCGGTCATGTGCATGAAGGGTTCCATAAAATCAAAATCAAAGCATTTATTTCAAGTAGGCCAGTTACAGGCTGGGGTGTGCTTTAATAACTGACGTCAAATAAATATTTTTCTTTCTTTCTTTAGGCACTTTTGAACTGTCGAAACAAAGATAAAAATTAATTGTAGCTACAGTCCCAGTCACAAGACATAAAAACTGTGAAAGTACTGTAGTTGCCCATTCCCTAGCGTAAATCTCTATGGAGAAGAACGGGCAAGAAACTCCATGGACACTCTTTTAAATCAAAATATTGTTACAAAATCTTGGTTACATCATTCATGTTGAGATGGTACATTATGTGAGAACAATGTAGCAAGATGTTCACGTTAAAAGTGTCCACAGTAAAAACAAAACAAAAAAATACAATAAAAATCCAAAATAATTCATTCAAATAAGCCATGGCAACTTAGAGATGACCAGTCACAACTGACAGCGCCCGTTCACGAACATGACGCATGGATCAGCACCATTCAACTCACCCATTTTGAAGGGAACTAAATGATCCGACACATGCGCCACCATCAGCGAGACATTAGAGTGAGCATGACATACTCTCAACAGCCAGGGCACATTCAAGTCAAGAAAAGACGTAGGTGTCCAGTGAATGATAGCTTTCTAGCACATAATACTCACACAATATGGGCTATGCGATTATATAATACTCAAGAGATTGAATTTATACAATGCTAGGATAGTTGCACAATCTTCAGCAGCTTCAACAATACCATTTAATGCTATCAATTTATGCGCGCTGTCCTTTTGGAGCAGGACCAGCATTGAGCCAAGCATTTTTATTTCAGCGATATAATCGCTCAACTTGTAATATGCTTGCTTACATAGTGTGCGTTTAATGCATGTTTTAAATTTCGTCTCATTCAGTTCAAGAATACTTTGTGGAATTTTATTATAGCATATCAAATAGTACCTCATGAAAGATGAGTCTACTTTAGCGAGTCTAAAGCCTGGCTGAACTAGTTCCTTATTTCTAGTACTGTAATTATGTCTGTCACCTCTTTTACCAAAAAGGTGCAGATATTTTCTGACGTACATTATGTTTTCGTTGATGTATTGACAATGTACCGTCATGATGCCAATATCCTTAGAAAATGATCTCGATTTGTGTTTTATTTTAGCAGCGCCTCCGTGTTTTCGTAGGTTAATCCAACTAGTTAGTATTTTGTTACATTCATGTTGTTTGTTGTTATGTACATGAATCTCTCTATTAAATCTATTGTACAGCTGAGCTGAGCGTTTTTATATTGGATGCTGGCGAACTTGGTTTTCGTCTGGGAAACTTCTGCTATTATGTCATTTCTTCTTTTCAAAGTTTGGCCAGGGACATAAGGTAGGGTCTTGTGTGACTTTAGAATAGTTTTGACTATATATAATTTACTCGCCAAGAGTTAGTTGCTAATTTGGAAAAGACTTTGGGTAGGATATCTAATCCTCTTAAAATACATTAGTTTTATCAGAGCACGTTGTGCCCGCTCAAGATTAATATATTTAGTCTTAGCCGCTCCTCCCCATATGGGAATGCAGTGCACTAAGACAGATTGTACCAAAGCCAAGTATATTTCGTTGAGGAGATGTCTGAGGCGGGGATTTTTGTGTTTGTGGGAACATTTTTTGGTACAATATGCCTCAGAGTTTTGAAGATCCAGCTCAGTTTTCTAATTCTTTTTGTAACTTGTTCAAGCTGGGCATGCCAGGATAATTTATGGTCAACAACAACACATAAATATTTGGTCTGTGACACTCTGTCTAGTGTTGGACATAAACAATTATGTGCATCATCACACGTATGCACTCTTATACTGAAATCTGTACTTGGTTGTGTACGATTTGAAATACTAAAAGATATGTAATTTTTTTTAGCTGTGTTTAATGTGAGTAGGTTAGTTGTGAGCCATCTAGCTATTTGGGTCATACCAGCTTCAGCACTTAAGGCAATCTCACGTCAGGTATTCCCAGTAAAGACGACAGAAGTGTCGTCGGCATAAGAAAATACTTTTGCATTATTGATTTTGAGATTGCAGAGGTCATTGATATAGAGCAGGAAAAGCGTAGGCCCTAGCACACTTCCCTGGGGGATTTCGAATGTGACATCCGCGTCGAAACTTACATGTTCTCCCACTTTAACCCTCTGCTTCCTGTTTGAAAGGTAGTCTCTAAAATGTTTGAGCGGGATTCCTCTCACCCCTGCCGTTTCCAATTTGTTTATTAGGATGGGAACAGACACGGTGTCAAACGCCTTTTTAAGTCCAGAAACAAAGTCAGATATTTACTGCCCCTATCCAGATTATCAGCTACTAGAGAACTGAGGGCAGCAACCGCATCTTCGGTTGACCTACCCTGTCTAAATCCAAATTGTGTGTTACTTATGATATTCAGTTTGTGTAGATATATTGTGTAGATATTGAGAGTCTATTATTTATTAGTTTTACTAATATTTTAGAAATAGCTAGTAAAATGAATGTGGGCCTGTACTTGTTGACATGGTCTCTGTCCCCACCCTTGTGAACCGGAACGATGATGGATTGCTTAAGAGACGATAAATTTACAAACTTTACTTAACTTTACTTTTATTTTTTACTGTAGAGATGTTAAATGAGAACGCCATTGTTGCCTTGAATCAACAGTAATCCCCAGGAAAACTGTTTTATGTACGAATTCAAGTTTATTTGCAAATATTTTTTCTTTTGTTACGTAAACTAAAATTGACGAAGATAGTTACGACGCTTTTAAAATTCTCAATACGTCACGCCGCCGCCGTGCTATAATTTTTAGTGCGTTGTGACGTCATGAGCCCCCACTCTCGATTTTTGATGCGTTTTATCTTTGTCAAAATTCATTGATTTACAAAAACAAAAAATACGTGTCCATTATTTTCAAATACTCTAACTGACGGACTAAATAGATTTGCAATTTATTGATGGTGGAAAGTAGCCTATATCAACTGGAATCACTTACAACCAGTGCGTCCACTAACTATACGCTATGGAAGTTTACAAAAAAAAATGACAGACCACAAGTAGCCATACCTCCTCTAAAAACCGACGACGGATGGGCGCGTGACCCTCAAGATAAAGCAGATACATTTGCACTACATCTAGCCAATGTGTTTTATCTGAATGAGGCAAGTGATCCAGAGTCCGAGGAAGTGGATGACATTATCAATCAGGACTTGCAAATGTCGTCACCACCAGCCCCAATAATTGTACGAGAGGTCTGAAGGACAATCAACAAAGAGCTGAAAGATAAAAAAGCACCAGGATTTGACCTCATCACAAAAGAAGTGCTAGTGCAAGTCCCACGAAAAGCCATAGTATTTATTGCAACACTCTTCAACAGCATGCTAAGAGTCCAATATTTTACCAGACTTTGGAAAATCTCACAGATCTTGATGGTCCACAAAATGGGAACAGCGAATGAAGTAATTTCTTACAGACCTATCAGCCTACTACCGATCTTATCTAAGGTATTCGAGAAACTGTTACTATACTGAATGCTACCCCTACTCCAGAAAAATAATGCCATCCCTAATCACCAGTTTGGCTTCAGCCAACACCATTCCACAGAGGAGCAAGTCCACAGGGTAGTTGATAAAATAAGAAAGACATAAGAGGAGAAAGTGTATTGCTCTTCAGTCTTTCTTGAAATACAACAGCCTTTTGACAAGGTCTGGCATAAAGGACTACTCTGCAAAATCAAGAATAGCTAAAATTGTACCTGGCAGATAGACTCTTTCAGGTGATGGAAGCCGACTTCAGTTCCAAGTTCCACCAAATAGATGCTGGCGTGCCACAAGGATCAGACCTGGGACCTGTACTGTATACCATATATACATTCAGCCAAAAAAGTATCGGGAATGGATGATTTGTTTATGGTTCCAAATTTTTTTTTGTATTTTTTTGTTGTTGTTAGATTATCACAACTGTTTTCCATTTTGGCGCGGAGTTTGAGTTACATCTGTTAATTAGATTAAATACAGTGCTGTTTTTAATTATATCATATCTAGTGTGTATTGCGAATTTCATAATGGACAAAAACATCGAACAAAGAGTTTGTCCTAAATTTTGCATCGCCAATGGAATTTGGTGTTCGGAGTCACTGAAAATGTTACAGAAGGCTTACGGTGAATCGACTTTATCAAAAACACGCGCTTATGAGTGGTACAAAGCGTTCAAAAGTGGTCGAGGTGTGATAGAAGATTTGCCTCGCTCTGGTAGGCCATCAACGTCTGCAACTGAAGTTAACATCGCAAAAGTGAAGGAAATAGTGACTGACAATCTTGCCGGAAGGTCAAGCGGTAAATAAAGAATATTAATCGGGCGTTATGCGGCGTTTAAGAGAGCAAATTAGATGAAAAAAGCCAGATTTGTGGAAAGAAAATTCTTGGATTTTGCACCACGATAATGCGCCTTCGCACAATTGTGAACGATTTTTTGACCAAAACTCAACAAATACCATCGAGCAACCACCTTATTCACCAGATATGGCTCCAGCCGACTTCTTTATTTTCCCTAAATTCAAACTACCACTTCGTGGCACCCGTTTTCATTCAGTAGAAGACATAAAGGAAAATTCGCGGCGAGAACTGAACTCAATTCTGGAATAAGCATTTAAAAAATATTTTTATGATTGGATTATTAGTTGGCGTAAGTGTGTCGTTTCTGAAGGAGCATACTTTGAAGGTGATAAAATAAATTTGGATGAATAACTAATATTTTGTGTTTTTTTGATCTTTTCCCGGTACTTTCTTGACAGAGTAGTACGTGTGACCTGCCAGAAGATGAGAGTGTCACTGCAGCCACATTCGCAGATGATGCGGCAATTTTAGCAAGCGACAAGAACCCCGTGCTAGACTACAAACAAGCCTCAACAATATTACCAATTGGCTTCAAAAATGGAGTATAAAGGCTAGCGCCATCAGAGCCATTTAAGAATAAGAATAAGAATAAGAATAATTTATTGTTTCGAAAAGTACATTTAGTTTATTGATTCCTGAAACTCACACTAGGATTCCCTGTGTCGTGAGTTCCAGGCTCATTCGTTCCGTTTACATTTTATTGTTACACAAATAGTAGTATCCGCTACAACAAATTTCTAATCTAATCTAATCTACTCGTAATGTAAAAACCAAAAAAGGAATACATAAAGAAAACAGTTATTTATGAATTACGTAGACGCGACTCTCTAAGACAGTGTTTTTCAACCTTTTTCATGACACGACCCCCCATAGTATGAAAACATATTGGCGAACCCCGACCCTTCGCTTTTTTTTTTCATTCATTTTATTATGTTATAAATATTAAATCCATACAATTTTTTTATATTATGCATTTGCATAATTAGGATTCGGATGAAAACAAAAAAAATGATTTCGATTTAATTCTCAATGTACCAAAAACGGATCCACAATGTAAGAAATTAGTTAATGAAAAACAAACGAAACCTCAATAAGATGGATGACATGATCCATGATGATGATACAAGGAAATAGGTTTTTATTATGTTAATTTGTATGAACATACAAATGTTTATATCCTTTAGTTAACATTTTTTTATTAAATCTATCTTTCTAGGCTTCATTGTTTTGTTTAGTGAGGTAGTTTTAGGCGACCTCTTGCAACCCCCCTTTTTTTTTTTTTTTTCGTTTGGGAAATCATCAAATGACTTCTCCCGCTCTGGGCGGAGCAGGAGGGAGTGTCAGACTTTTACTGACTAAAACCCATCCATGTTCCTTCATCGCCCTTTGTGTTCCGGGGTCACGGTATCTCTTTCAAACAGTCCCGCAACCCCGGCAGGCATCGGTCCTTGCGGACCCCTTCTTTTTGCTGACTTTCTTTGAGGCGCGCGTGGAACACGAACGCGCCGTCGACACGGCCTGTCGTCATGAGACGGACGGACGGCAAGCTAGCCCATAGCCCACCGTCCACAGGCCCGCGCCTACGGTGGCCGGGACGCTGTGAGGTTCTCTCCCTCT
Organism: Xestia sexstrigata; assembly: GCA_941918905.2. Lineage (NCBI taxonomy): Eukaryota > Metazoa > Arthropoda > Insecta > Lepidoptera > Noctuidae > Xestia > Xestia sexstrigata. Next base: position 20,591,824 of record OW799214.2, read on the forward strand.
CATGTTCCGCCACCTCCTTCTCTAGCATTACTGCTTCGCAGAAGGAGGTGACGGCGTCCCATTCCGTTTCGCTCCGGACCATGGCTTGCACCAGGGCCGGACGCGAGAGGTCGCCGCCGCCAATCGCCGCTTCGAGGACACGGCGGTGCTCCGCCCACGCGGGGCACACCTCCACCGTGTGCTCCACCGTGTCCTCCGGTCGATCCTCGCAATGGAAACACCCGGGCGTTTCCTCCCGCCCGATTCGGTGCAGCCACCTCCCGAAAACACCGTGTCCGGTGAGGACCTGCGTCAGGCGGAAGGTGAGGACGCCGTGGCGTCTCTCTAGCCACTCCTCAAAGAGGGGACTTATCGCCACTATCGTGGCGGGCCCTTTGCAACCCCCCCCTACGACCACAACAAAGGCTTCACGACCCCCCAAGGGGACGCGACTGGCAGGTTAAAAAATACTGCTCTAAGAGAACTGTTAAGGAAATTAATATCATGACAGTACCTTGTCAATACATTTATGAAAACATCATGTACGTTAGGAAAAATCGGCATTTATTCAGTAAAAGAGGTGACAGACACCACTATAACACTAGAACACTATAACACTAGAAATAGAGACCAACTAGTTCAGCCAGGTTTCAGGCTTGCTAAAGTAGATTCATGTTTCATGGGGTACTGTTTAAAATGTTACAATAAAATAATAACTCCCCACATTCTTCAACTGAATGAGACACACTATGTAGGCAAGCATATTATAAGTGGGGGATAACATTGATGATAAAAATGCTTGGCTAAATGCTGGTCCTGCTCCACAAACATAGGGGCAAACTAATTGATTGTACTGGTCGGGCATTATTTGAGTAATTTGAGAAGGAGAAGAAGAATTGATTCCCATGTTAATGTATTGTGGAAACTGCAGAATATTTAAAAAAAATACTTGCATTGTATAGATTCCAGTTCTTAGTATTATATAATTGCATAGATATTGAAAACTATCCCACTACATACTAACTAACTAACCAACACGCATATATAAATAAAATAACATCACAGAATCTAATTTCAAGTTTACATTATTAGTAAAAGCAACAGCTTTTGTGCAAAACTAGGAAAACTTGACATCACAAGGTACTCAGTTATAAGCAATACATGAGTTAGTTTACTAGCTGTTTGAGATCTGAAGCAATGCTATTACAATGCCTGGAAATTGGCATCCCAGCACGGCGTTACATTGAAACAATCCCGAAGGGCCCAGGTTGAGGCAATTCTGATCTTATGCAGCACTTAAACTGAGCAATGAGCATTGACATGTATCCTGAATTTTCTGATTTTTTCCTGTTAGCCTTCCCAAGTTTATCTCACCAGGCTAGATTTCACTTTCTACCTTGTTTTGATAAGATTCCTAGATAAATGATAGTCAAAGAATCATCTGAAGATGTCTTGTCAACTAATTTAAGTGTTTAACATCATCTACCTAGCCTTTTCCCAACTGTATTGGGGTGAGCTTCCAGTCTAACTGGATGCAGCTGAATACCGGTATTTTTGTGGGACAAGCCCGCCACACTATTCCCAGACCACTGTAACTCCTGAAAGCCAGAATCAACAGTGGCAACCACCAGAAAAGCGGCGAGACAATGAAGCTTGCCGAAGTCCCAGAGAATGAATTTAACTGTCTTGGATCCTGCAACGAAATTAATCAGAAAAGTATAGTGGAGGAGTAGTAAAATACTGTAATTTCCACTTCCCTCCATATCAGCAGGAGACAGAACGAAACAAGGCCAATAGGAACAAAGGGACATTTACAACTAGGATAGGCCCAGTTGCCTAGCACCATGGATAAATATTAACATTAATGGGTCCCTAAGTTGTGAGCTGTTATATTTGGTTCCAATAATAGGTATGGCAAAAACGCTTGAATAAACGGAAATTTGTTCTAGTTTCCACAAGGTCTGTATAGTAAATAACTCTAGATGTAACCTGTACACTATCCAACATAATATTGCGTTCATTCTGCCAAAGACTGCACTCCCATAAAATGTGATGTGCTGACACATGGAGCAACGGCCTATCTGACCTCCACAACCCAGTTAGTACTGGGTAATACGATACCCCTTGGTAAGACTGGTTGTCAGAGTTTTGGGCCACTGACTCCCAGTAACGACTGTCAAAGATCTATAAATGACAGCCAGGACCAACTGCCTAACGTGCTTTCCGAGGTACGGAGGAAACTCGGTATGTAATGGGTGGTCACCCATCCAAAGACCAACCTAGGCAAGCAGGGCTTAATCTAAAGATCGACCCAAACGGCTGTTTTTATTTAGCCACGAGCTCCTCCAATTTTTTAAAGTTTATTATCTAATAAATGACAACAGAGAATGAACTAGGACACAAATAATTAAATAACGAATAATACTTGTACTCACAACAGGCGGAAGGAGCGGTACCCCATTTATTTTCATACAGGACACGTACTGGCCAGCTTGTCGCACACACTTTACATCCCACGGGTCGTTCATCGTTGATTACCCGAAAATGCGACTAACGCCTCCCACACTCCTGATTAACCCAGAAAATGCTAACTCATCAATATCCGATAGCTAACATCAGTGGAAAATTCACAGCGAACCTTATGTCGAGGGAAATTTAATTTCATTACGCCGACGGAATCGCATCATAATGTACCAGATGTTGTCATGCACGATTACGTCAGTTAATAAGTATTTTAACCGGTCTGATGGTGAACAATAACTTTATTTTGCTCTACTGTATACTGTCAATGCAAAAATACGACATTGATTGAAGTTGTGTTTGTTTTTTTAGCTGTAATTAATAAAAATATTGGTGGAAATAATTATCGGAACTCGAATTACATGAATTTGAAAATAATAAGCCTTTTCTCGTTTTCGTTTCTTCTAGAAAAAGTCAAATAAGTGTTTGTGACCAATCACATGAGTTAGGCCATTAAGTTTATAGTTAAACAGCCAATGGAAATGCTTTCTGAGCAAAACAAACCTCATTCAACATTTTGAAAACGGCCTTGCTTTTAGTTGTCAAACAAACTTCGTGTTGCCATGGTTACACATACTAAAATACTAAGTGCAAAGGAACTCTATCAAATAATAATTTTTGTTTTATTTTGGAAAAAAAGTATGAATTCATTTCTAAACAAAGTTAAGGTCACGTGGGACCACCGTAGCCCCGCAGCACCGGAGCCGTGACAGAAACCATGCCTGCTGCATGTTGCCTGCTTACTTGCATGCTGCATGCTTGCTTGCATGTTTTGCTTGCACGCTGCAAAGCAAACATCTTGGGTAAAAAAAAAATGTACGCATTCATGAGTGACCAATAATTTTAAAATAATGTCGGTTTCAAGTAGATTTGGTAATGGTACAATTCTTAATTGTATCTGCTTATCTATTGAATTATTGCTATGTAGACAAGGAGAAAAAATTACTGGAGCAAAAAAATGTAATATGGCTCTTTACGCAGGCCCTACATGTGCGGATGATTTTTTTTTATTTGTTTTTTTTTTTCGTATTTTTTTCTGAATGGCCATGGGTTCTGCTATGGGCCATTTTAAGGTTATCCATTCGTTGCCGGACACCTGTATATGGAACAGAGAGCCCTCTCTCGAGAATTTTTACACCTATATTGGACGGTGTCGCCATCTGATACCATATCCACTGAACTAATCCCAAAAACTATTGTGCACATTTATGGATAGGCGGATAATTTGAAATGTTGCCCTTATAAAAACCAGTTATGTAAAGATTTTGTGTTTGTTACATAGCGATTCGTGCTTAGTTCTTGATCTTTACAAATTTGACAGTCAGACTGCGTCAGGGGGGTTTAACCTATGAATCATAATAGGGGGTAGATGAAGATGACACAGTGCTGTCAAAACGCGGTTCTCTCATAGATGTTGATCGAAGTGTCATCTACCTTACAATAAAATGCAACTTTATGCCTCCCCCCACACAGGCGCGTTTTTGCGTTTTCGCGTTTCCGCGTCCCAACTCCCAATAAGTGCGATATGAATTCTTATAACATTGGTGTTGGGATGCAGAAACGCAAAAACGCGCGTTGAACGCGCCTTGTTTTGAACGCACCACCTTTCATCTTGACAAAACTGATGACTAGGCAGCATGGTCTCAGACCTTAGCCTGTTCCGTGAGGAACTAAAAAAAAAAAACATCTTGACATTGACGTTTGAGTGACAAATAATTAAGGAAATAGTAAATTAATGATAGTGATTTCTCATGTAAATTTAGGGATTGTTTTACAAATTTTCAATGATTTCTTCGAAGAAATATTTATGTACATACCGGAAATAGTAGCAAAATTGTATTACATAAAGTTCCCGAATTTCTAACAGGTTGATTTTTAGAAAATGCATGTCTTAGGGCTAAGAAATGTTTGTCCCGCCGGGAAACAGGCATTGTATTGTTTTTTTTTATCCCTAATTATTTTTATGGCATCATTCTTCTCTGGAAAAGTCCTAGGATTCTCGTCGGAGCTATGGGCCCTGACATATTGGGGCCCAGCTCTCTATTTCTGTCTATTTAACTTCATTTTAAGATACTGCTATACTGGTTTTATGTACGAGGTAAGATTTGTTTAATTTGTTAAACTACACACATTTATGTTCATAGCTTTGTTTCCTAAACCAGCCCGCCAAGCCTTGATTTCAGAGTCAGTATTTAGAGGTAGATTTTCCTTGAAATTTTGCTTATTGGATTAAATTCTACATCAGCATGACTCATTTATAAGTCATCGTTATATTTGGAATTGTAATTAATTAAGGAATAATAATACATTTCACGAACAGCCAGTTTATTCAAACAAATGCATATATTTATTTTGTCCTGAAAAATTAAATTTGCATATTATTATATTACTTTCGCAGGTATCAATAAGGTCAGCATTCCTTGGCGCAGCATTTTCCCTGGGTATATTCCTCGCCACCTTCGACAACGGCTGGAGAGTATTCGGCCTCTACACCACAATACTCTCGTTCTTCCATTTCTCGGAGTTCATGTCTGTAGCACTCACAAACCCAAGGACACTGACAGTTAACTCGTTCATATTGAACCATAGTGTACAGTATGGTGTGGCCGCTGTGGCCAGCTGGATAGAATGGGGAGTGGAGTACTATTTCTTCCCTGGTGAGTATACACATGTATAATTTTTTTTATTTTTTTTTCTCTTCTCTTATTTGCAATCAGCCCTAAGGCTATGATCAAATGTGTTCTGTGATGCTGTCATGCGGAGTGGCTTCCCCATTGGAAGCATATACTCATCTGCTGCCCAGAGCTACTGCCGGTCTTCTAGCTCTAGGATATGATGACGTTTCAGTCGTCTCACATACTGGTCCATGGTGAGTAAGTTCGTTAGGGTGATGGATTAACCGATCTTTGTATTTAGCTGCCAAACTCCGAATTTCCTCTTTGATTGTTCTCATTTCAAGGTGCTCATGAATTTCATTGTTGATTATGTACCATGGTACTTTTGCAATTGTACTTAAGATCTTGTTCTGCTGGCGCTGGAGTATTTTTATGTTGGAATCGCTTGCACTGCCCCATAGTTGCAGGCCATATGTCCAAATTTGCTTTAGGATGACTTTATATATAAACAGTGTGTTGTCCAAGGAGAGTCTCGAGTTCCTTCCTAGCATCCAGTATAGGCTGTTGCACTTTAACTGAAGCTCCTGCTTTTTACATTTGATGTGGTGCCTCCAGGTTCTTCGATCAATGTGCAAGCCATGATATCTGACATGGTCACTGTGGGGTAGAGTACATTGGCCCAACTTTACTGGTGGGCAGTCTCCTATTTTAAGAGTGAATGTCTCCTGTACTGACTTTGCATCACTTGCCTTTATTTTCCATTTTTGGAGCCATTCATTTACTTTGTTAAGGCCCTTCTGTAAGTTCTCTGATGGAAGTCTTGGATCTTTATTACTTGCTAATATAGCGGTGTCGTCTGCAAATGTAGCTGTGCGTTAGTGGTAGGTCAGCAGTGTACAAGGTGTAGAGCATAGGACCGAAAACAGATCCATGTGGCACCCCGGCGTCAATCTCTCGGAACTCAGAAGTGGCGTCACCTTCTTTCACATAAAATATGCGATCCTCGAGGTAAGATTTGAAAATTGCAAAGTATGAATGAGAAATATTCTGCTTGATCTTACATAGTAGGCCTTTGTGCCAGACCTTGTCGAACCCCTTCTGGATATCCAAGAACGCTGACGAACAGTATTCCCTTTGTTCTAAGGACTTTCTTATGGCGTCACATACCCTGTGGGTTTGTTCCACTGTGCCATGGCGTTCTCTAAAGCCGGATTGGTGGTCTGGTATCACTTTGAGCTCCAGGAGGCTGGGCATAATTCTGCGAAGTATTGTCTTCTCCAGTACCTTGGATAGGGTAGGCAACAGACTGATTGGTCGATAGGATGTTTTTTCAGTCATTACATTGCCAGCCTTGTGAATCATGATGATTTCCGAGACTTTCCACGCACTCGGGAAGTACCCTATGCGTAGCATAGCGTTGAAGATGATGGTGATGAACACAATAGCCTTTCTCGGTAGTTCCAGCAATACCTCTTTAGTTATCAGATCGTACCCCGGTGCCTTTTATTGTCCAGCCGTTTGATCGTTTTTATGACTTCCGCGGGTGACACAGGTCTAGGGGGAAGGTCCATTTGAAAGTCTTGTTTTAGGATGAGACAACATATTCTTCTGATGAGTTGTCTAGTGTTTCATTCGGTTTAAAAACGCTTGTTAGATGGTCCGCAAACAAGTCCGCTTTTTCCTCGCTTGTTCTGGCCCAATCGTTTTCTTTTTTAATTGGGTTTTTTGGTACCTTAGATCACAAGAACGGGTGATTTTCCAGAGCGAGTAGTTGTTGGCTTTAGTAGCAGTTAGAGACTCCAACTTTGCTTGCATTGTTAAGTCATTGGCATTATTTATAGCTTCCTTCAATTCTACAATGGCTTTATTAAGGACGGCCTTGTCTTGCGGATGACGGCTTAGCTGCCAAACTCTGCGAAGTCTGCGTTTCTCCAGGGTCATGATCCTATGTTCAGTAGTAGACGTGCTTCTCCACGCAGCAACCTGTATGAGATTAGCAAATTGCACTACTGCTGTTTCAATTTCCTCCGCTTCTTTGAGTCTGATATTTAGATTAAGGTTTTCCTCCATGTATTCCCGAAGGAGGGCCAATCAGTATGCTGGTTGTAAAATATTGTGGGTCTCTCGACTTCAATTATAGTTGAGCTGATAGTTAGTAAGACTGGGGTGTGATCAGATGACCCATCAGCACATGACTCGATCTTCATGTACTGTTCGGAGAGTCCTTTTGCAAGGAAGAAGTCGAGTATGTCCGGGATTCGATTGTGATCGGCTGGCTCGTTGGTAGGTTCTGATGGGGCAATTGTACTTAGGTGATTTATATCGACGCTCAACTTTAGTTGTCTTCCCCCAGTTGTTATTAATCTTGAACCCCAATGGACATGTTTGCAGTTCCAATCGCCTCCTGCTATGAAGCGATTGCCTAGACTTAAAAAGAAGTGAGAGAACAGGTCGGAGTCTATTCGATGTTTTGGTGGACAGTATACAGCTGATACATTAAAGTATCCAAATCTGTCTTAACTGTCTTAACTGTCGTCGACTGTAGTGGCCTGTAATTGCTCGGTTTTATACTCGGGCAGTAGATGGTGTTTTATTTTGTCCCGAATAATTATAGCTGATCCTGCATGGCCTGTACAATCTGGGCGGTTTGTAGTGTATGTCTGTCCCTTTGAATTTGACATTGGTTTTGTCTGTGCAGTGTGCTTCGGATATTAGGACTATGTCTAGTTTGTGCTCGGCCATTAGTATCTCGAGCTCATCTTTATTGGGTGAGAGTCCATTTATGTTCCAAGTCGCCAGTCGTAGTCATGAGGCTCATTAGAGAACTCATTTGTTGTAAGATTAAGTCAAATTTCTCGTTTTGTTTAGTGAGGAGAGTTTCTAATAATGTTGAGTATTGGTTTACATTGGGCATGGCATTTTCTGTGGTCGCTTTATCTGGCACATTTCTAGTAGCTTTGGCATAAGAGTATGGTTCATTTTCTTTATCAATGGAGGAAGATTGTTGGGCAGTATTTCTTTGAGGGTTTGTGTCTCGAGTTGCGTTGTCTTTTGCAATAGCATGCCTGTCAGCTCTTCGATGACCATATTTGTTCATTTTTCTGGTAAGTATTTCTCTGTACACCTCACAACCCTTGTAGTTAGCCGGGTGGGAGCCTTGGCACAGTGCACATTGGGCTGGTGTATTTTTATCGCGCTTTGAACAGTCGGAAGTTTTGTGTGCCTGCGCGCATTTCACGCAGCGGAAAGGCCTCATGCCTCATCCTTTGTGAAGAAAAATTCAATCGTACAGTGCCAACGGTGTCAGCAATGTGGGCACATTGCTGACACCGTTGGCACTGTACGATTAAATTTTTCTTCTTGGGAACCTCTATGGATACAGATTGATGGTAGATGTATTTGATTTCTTTAGCTGCCTTATTGTTCTGGCTAGGTAAGAGATTTACAAAGAATGTTGAGGTAGGTTTTTTCTCTGGACCATACCTGGAGTTAATAATTTCCCCGACAACAGTGTTTCGAGTTTTTTCAATTTCTTCCTTTATCTCACTTTTAGGTGTTGTGTGATGAAGATTCCCAATGACAATACGGCAGAGTCGTTCCTCCTTTTTGTTGAATGTGTGACCAATTAAGCCATTTTCACGGAACTTGGTGATAATTTTTTTGTAAACCTTCGCATCTGAAGTGTTGATTCTCAATTGGTTTCTGTTTGCAATCCGATATGTGAATGAAATTTTATCTGCAACAATTTCCACGAGTTCAGTTAATTTATTGACATCTTCTATACCATACAATATTATGGGTGGAGGCTTGCTAGGTTTTCTTTTCACTGGTTTCTTAGTTGCAGTGGGTTTTTCTGTTAGGTCAATTGGTAATTGGCTGAACATGTTGCTGGTGGTTATATTCTCTGGGGATTCACTGACTTCCGGCCTGGTACTCTCTGTCAAGATGGCGGGCATACAGTGCCTTGCTGGTTTGGTGCATTTTGCGTAGCCGTGTCTCTCGGTGGTTCTGTCACGGTTTGTAAACTTTCTGGGGGTTTACTTCCCAATGAATTGCTTCTAGGCCTGGTGATAAACAGACTGCGGTGAAAGGCCTGCTGAATTAACTTTTTGCTGCAAGTAGCATTCACTGTAATGGAAGCCTGGTCGCCTACTTCCATCAAGTCTTCGGTAGCTAACTTCACACCCTCCGGCCCGGGTACCGGAGAGCGCCTAGGGTTAGTCGGATCGCATGGCATACTATCTTTCTCATTATTTGACATTTCCGTAAAAACGGGGCTTGGGAGAGAACACACACTACTTTCCCAAGGCAGTAGTGCAGCTATTTTAAGGGGCATTTAACTTCCCTAGGTCCGCTGTGGCCTTAACAGGTTAATTGACCGCCGCCTGTTACTCGGCGTTGTTGCTCGTTTGGCACAACCCGGGGGACACGTGTAGGGTGGTCTAGGACCGTCCCCCGGTACACATGTATAATTGATGCTAAAATGTGATCATCGTCTGTTTAGCCTTTTCCCAACCATGTTTAGGGGTGACTTCCAGTCTAAGTAACTGCCTCTCTGGCCATCACAACACAGTAGCTACGTAACACATTACCCTTTACAACTTACAACAAAGAGCAATAAGAAAAAACCGGCCAAGTGCGAGTCGGTCATGTGCATGAAGGGTTCCATAAAATCAAAATCAAAGCATTTATTTCAAGTAGGCCAGTTACAGGCTGGGGTGTGCTTTAATAACTGACGTCAAATAAATATTTTTCTTTCTTTCTTTAGGCACTTTTGAACTGTCGAAACAAAGATAAAAATTAATTGTAGCTACAGTCCCAGTCACAAGACATAAAAACTGTGAAAGTACTGTAGTTGCCCATTCCCTAGCGTAAATCTCTATGGAGAAGAACGGGCAAGAAACTCCATGGACACTCTTTTAAATCAAAATATTGTTACAAAATCTTGGTTACATCATTCATGTTGAGATGGTACATTATGTGAGAACAATGTAGCAAGATGTTCACGTTAAAAGTGTCCACAGTAAAAACAAAACAAAAAAATACAATAAAAATCCAAAATAATTCATTCAAATAAGCCATGGCAACTTAGAGATGACCAGTCACAACTGACAGCGCCCGTTCACGAACATGACGCATGGATCAGCACCATTCAACTCACCCATTTTGAAGGGAACTAAATGATCCGACACATGCGCCACCATCAGCGAGACATTAGAGTGAGCATGACATACTCTCAACAGCCAGGGCACATTCAAGTCAAGAAAAGACGTAGGTGTCCAGTGAATGATAGCTTTCTAGCACATAATACTCACACAATATGGGCTATGCGATTATATAATACTCAAGAGATTGAATTTATACAATGCTAGGATAGTTGCACAATCTTCAGCAGCTTCAACAATACCATTTAATGCTATCAATTTATGCGCGCTGTCCTTTTGGAGCAGGACCAGCATTGAGCCAAGCATTTTTATTTCAGCGATATAATCGCTCAACTTGTAATATGCTTGCTTACATAGTGTGCGTTTAATGCATGTTTTAAATTTCGTCTCATTCAGTTCAAGAATACTTTGTGGAATTTTATTATAGCATATCAAATAGTACCTCATGAAAGATGAGTCTACTTTAGCGAGTCTAAAGCCTGGCTGAACTAGTTCCTTATTTCTAGTACTGTAATTATGTCTGTCACCTCTTTTACCAAAAAGGTGCAGATATTTTCTGACGTACATTATGTTTTCGTTGATGTATTGACAATGTACCGTCATGATGCCAATATCCTTAGAAAATGATCTCGATTTGTGTTTTATTTTAGCAGCGCCTCCGTGTTTTCGTAGGTTAATCCAACTAGTTAGTATTTTGTTACATTCATGTTGTTTGTTGTTATGTACATGAATCTCTCTATTAAATCTATTGTACAGCTGAGCTGAGCGTTTTTATATTGGATGCTGGCGAACTTGGTTTTCGTCTGGGAAACTTCTGCTATTATGTCATTTCTTCTTTTCAAAGTTTGGCCAGGGACATAAGGTAGGGTCTTGTGTGACTTTAGAATAGTTTTGACTATATATAATTTACTCGCCAAGAGTTAGTTGCTAATTTGGAAAAGACTTTGGGTAGGATATCTAATCCTCTTAAAATACATTAGTTTTATCAGAGCACGTTGTGCCCGCTCAAGATTAATATATTTAGTCTTAGCCGCTCCTCCCCATATGGGAATGCAGTGCACTAAGACAGATTGTACCAAAGCCAAGTATATTTCGTTGAGGAGATGTCTGAGGCGGGGATTTTTGTGTTTGTGGGAACATTTTTTGGTACAATATGCCTCAGAGTTTTGAAGATCCAGCTCAGTTTTCTAATTCTTTTTGTAACTTGTTCAAGCTGGGCATGCCAGGATAATTTATGGTCAACAACAACACATAAATATTTGGTCTGTGACACTCTGTCTAGTGTTGGACATAAACAATTATGTGCATCATCACACGTATGCACTCTTATACTGAAATCTGTACTTGGTTGTGTACGATTTGAAATACTAAAAGATATGTAATTTTTTTTAGCTGTGTTTAATGTGAGTAGGTTAGTTGTGAGCCATCTAGCTATTTGGGTCATACCAGCTTCAGCACTTAAGGCAATCTCACGTCAGGTATTCCCAGTAAAGACGACAGAAGTGTCGTCGGCATAAGAAAATACTTTTGCATTATTGATTTTGAGATTGCAGAGGTCATTGATATAGAGCAGGAAAAGCGTAGGCCCTAGCACACTTCCCTGGGGGATTTCGAATGTGACATCCGCGTCGAAACTTACATGTTCTCCCACTTTAACCCTCTGCTTCCTGTTTGAAAGGTAGTCTCTAAAATGTTTGAGCGGGATTCCTCTCACCCCTGCCGTTTCCAATTTGTTTATTAGGATGGGAACAGACACGGTGTCAAACGCCTTTTTAAGTCCAGAAACAAAGTCAGATATTTACTGCCCCTATCCAGATTATCAGCTACTAGAGAACTGAGGGCAGCAACCGCATCTTCGGTTGACCTACCCTGTCTAAATCCAAATTGTGTGTTACTTATGATATTCAGTTTGTGTAGATATATTGTGTAGATATTGAGAGTCTATTATTTATTAGTTTTACTAATATTTTAGAAATAGCTAGTAAAATGAATGTGGGCCTGTACTTGTTGACATGGTCTCTGTCCCCACCCTTGTGAACCGGAACGATGATGGATTGCTTAAGAGACGATAAATTTACAAACTTTACTTAACTTTACTTTTATTTTTTACTGTAGAGATGTTAAATGAGAACGCCATTGTTGCCTTGAATCAACAGTAATCCCCAGGAAAACTGTTTTATGTACGAATTCAAGTTTATTTGCAAATATTTTTTCTTTTGTTACGTAAACTAAAATTGACGAAGATAGTTACGACGCTTTTAAAATTCTCAATACGTCACGCCGCCGCCGTGCTATAATTTTTAGTGCGTTGTGACGTCATGAGCCCCCACTCTCGATTTTTGATGCGTTTTATCTTTGTCAAAATTCATTGATTTACAAAAACAAAAAATACGTGTCCATTATTTTCAAATACTCTAACTGACGGACTAAATAGATTTGCAATTTATTGATGGTGGAAAGTAGCCTATATCAACTGGAATCACTTACAACCAGTGCGTCCACTAACTATACGCTATGGAAGTTTACAAAAAAAAATGACAGACCACAAGTAGCCATACCTCCTCTAAAAACCGACGACGGATGGGCGCGTGACCCTCAAGATAAAGCAGATACATTTGCACTACATCTAGCCAATGTGTTTTATCTGAATGAGGCAAGTGATCCAGAGTCCGAGGAAGTGGATGACATTATCAATCAGGACTTGCAAATGTCGTCACCACCAGCCCCAATAATTGTACGAGAGGTCTGAAGGACAATCAACAAAGAGCTGAAAGATAAAAAAGCACCAGGATTTGACCTCATCACAAAAGAAGTGCTAGTGCAAGTCCCACGAAAAGCCATAGTATTTATTGCAACACTCTTCAACAGCATGCTAAGAGTCCAATATTTTACCAGACTTTGGAAAATCTCACAGATCTTGATGGTCCACAAAATGGGAACAGCGAATGAAGTAATTTCTTACAGACCTATCAGCCTACTACCGATCTTATCTAAGGTATTCGAGAAACTGTTACTATACTGAATGCTACCCCTACTCCAGAAAAATAATGCCATCCCTAATCACCAGTTTGGCTTCAGCCAACACCATTCCACAGAGGAGCAAGTCCACAGGGTAGTTGATAAAATAAGAAAGACATAAGAGGAGAAAGTGTATTGCTCTTCAGTCTTTCTTGAAATACAACAGCCTTTTGACAAGGTCTGGCATAAAGGACTACTCTGCAAAATCAAGAATAGCTAAAATTGTACCTGGCAGATAGACTCTTTCAGGTGATGGAAGCCGACTTCAGTTCCAAGTTCCACCAAATAGATGCTGGCGTGCCACAAGGATCAGACCTGGGACCTGTACTGTATACCATATATACATTCAGCCAAAAAAGTATCGGGAATGGATGATTTGTTTATGGTTCCAAATTTTTTTTTGTATTTTTTTGTTGTTGTTAGATTATCACAACTGTTTTCCATTTTGGCGCGGAGTTTGAGTTACATCTGTTAATTAGATTAAATACAGTGCTGTTTTTAATTATATCATATCTAGTGTGTATTGCGAATTTCATAATGGACAAAAACATCGAACAAAGAGTTTGTCCTAAATTTTGCATCGCCAATGGAATTTGGTGTTCGGAGTCACTGAAAATGTTACAGAAGGCTTACGGTGAATCGACTTTATCAAAAACACGCGCTTATGAGTGGTACAAAGCGTTCAAAAGTGGTCGAGGTGTGATAGAAGATTTGCCTCGCTCTGGTAGGCCATCAACGTCTGCAACTGAAGTTAACATCGCAAAAGTGAAGGAAATAGTGACTGACAATCTTGCCGGAAGGTCAAGCGGTAAATAAAGAATATTAATCGGGCGTTATGCGGCGTTTAAGAGAGCAAATTAGATGAAAAAAGCCAGATTTGTGGAAAGAAAATTCTTGGATTTTGCACCACGATAATGCGCCTTCGCACAATTGTGAACGATTTTTTGACCAAAACTCAACAAATACCATCGAGCAACCACCTTATTCACCAGATATGGCTCCAGCCGACTTCTTTATTTTCCCTAAATTCAAACTACCACTTCGTGGCACCCGTTTTCATTCAGTAGAAGACATAAAGGAAAATTCGCGGCGAGAACTGAACTCAATTCTGGAATAAGCATTTAAAAAATATTTTTATGATTGGATTATTAGTTGGCGTAAGTGTGTCGTTTCTGAAGGAGCATACTTTGAAGGTGATAAAATAAATTTGGATGAATAACTAATATTTTGTGTTTTTTTGATCTTTTCCCGGTACTTTCTTGACAGAGTAGTACGTGTGACCTGCCAGAAGATGAGAGTGTCACTGCAGCCACATTCGCAGATGATGCGGCAATTTTAGCAAGCGACAAGAACCCCGTGCTAGACTACAAACAAGCCTCAACAATATTACCAATTGGCTTCAAAAATGGAGTATAAAGGCTAGCGCCATCAGAGCCATTTAAGAATAAGAATAAGAATAAGAATAATTTATTGTTTCGAAAAGTACATTTAGTTTATTGATTCCTGAAACTCACACTAGGATTCCCTGTGTCGTGAGTTCCAGGCTCATTCGTTCCGTTTACATTTTATTGTTACACAAATAGTAGTATCCGCTACAACAAATTTCTAATCTAATCTAATCTACTCGTAATGTAAAAACCAAAAAAGGAATACATAAAGAAAACAGTTATTTATGAATTACGTAGACGCGACTCTCTAAGACAGTGTTTTTCAACCTTTTTCATGACACGACCCCCCATAGTATGAAAACATATTGGCGAACCCCGACCCTTCGCTTTTTTTTTTCATTCATTTTATTATGTTATAAATATTAAATCCATACAATTTTTTTATATTATGCATTTGCATAATTAGGATTCGGATGAAAACAAAAAAAATGATTTCGATTTAATTCTCAATGTACCAAAAACGGATCCACAATGTAAGAAATTAGTTAATGAAAAACAAACGAAACCTCAATAAGATGGATGACATGATCCATGATGATGATACAAGGAAATAGGTTTTTATTATGTTAATTTGTATGAACATACAAATGTTTATATCCTTTAGTTAACATTTTTTTATTAAATCTATCTTTCTAGGCTTCATTGTTTTGTTTAGTGAGGTAGTTTTAGGCGACCTCTTGCAACCCCCCTTTTTTTTTTTTTTTTCGTTTGGGAAATCATCAAATGACTTCTCCCGCTCTGGGCGGAGCAGGAGGGAGTGTCAGACTTTTACTGACTAAAACCCATCCATGTTCCTTCATCGCCCTTTGTGTTCCGGGGTCACGGTATCTCTTTCAAACAGTCCCGCAACCCCGGCAGGCATCGGTCCTTGCGGACCCCTTCTTTTTGCTGACTTTCTTTGAGGCGCGCGTGGAACACGAACGCGCCGTCGACACGGCCTGTCGTCATGAGACGGACGGACGGCAAGCTAGCCCATAGCCCACCGTCCACAGGCCCGCGCCTACGGTGGCCGGGACGCTGTGAGGTTCTCTCCCTCTCATGTTCCGCCACCTCCTTCTCTAGCATTACTGCTTCGCAGAAGGAGGTGACGGCGTCCCATTCCGTTTCGCTCCGGACCATGGCTTGCACCAGGGCCGGACGCGAGAGGTCGCCGCCGCCAATCGCCGCTTCGAGGACACGGCGGTGCTCCGCCCACGCGGGGCACACCTCCACCGTGTGCTCCACCGTGTCCTCCGGTCGATCCTCGCAATGGAAACACCCGGGCGTTTCCTCCCGCCCGATTCGGTGCAGCCACCTCCCGAAAACACCGTGTCCGGTGAGGACCTGCGTCAGGCGGAAGGTGAGGACGCCGTGGCGTCTCTCTAGCCACTCCTCAAAGAGGGGACTTATCGCCACTATCGTGGCGGGCCCTTTGCAACCCCCCCCTACGACCACAACAAAGGCTTCACGACCCCCCAAGGGGACGCGACTGGCAGGTTAAAAAATACTGCTCTAAGAGAACTGTTAAGGAAATTAATATCATGACAGTACCTTGTCAATACATTTATGAAAACATCATGTACGTTAGGAAAAATCGGCATTTATTCAGTAAAAGAGGTGACAGACACCACTATAACACTAGAACACTATAACACTAGAAATAGAGACCAACTAGTTCAGCCAGGTTTCAGGCTTGCTAAAGTAGATTCATGTTTCATGGGGTACTGTTTAAAATGTTACAATAAAATAATAACTCCCCACATTCTTCAACTGAATGAGACACACTATGTAGGCAAGCATATTATAAGTGGGGGATAACATTGATGATAAAAATGCTTGGCTAAATGCTGGTCCTGCTCCACAAACATAGGGGCAAACTAATTGATTGTACTGGTCGGGCATTATTTGAGTAATTTGAGAAGGAGAAGAAGAATTGATTCCCATGTTAATGTATTGTGGAAACTGCAGAATATTTAAAAAAAATACTTGCATTGTATAGATTCCAGTTCTTAGTATTATATAATTGCATAGCACATGTGTGAGTACTTTGTATTGTTCAGCCACCATTTACATTTAGTTATCTTTCATTGACTTGAATATGCCTTGGTGGCTGAAAGAATGTCATGCTCACTCAAATGTCTCGCTGATGTTGGCGGGTGTGTCGGGTCATTTAGTTTCCTTCAATATGGTTGAGTTGAATGGCGCCTGTCAGTTGGGACTGGTCATCCCATGAATGAATGAATGAATGAAAAAATGAATTTATTTAACTTCAAAAATCTTACAACTAAGTACAATGCCCCACAAAACTGCTTACGCAGTTTAACTGTGAGATCGATGAGTCTCTTTACAATAATCTTAAATAATAATAATATAGCTGCCACGGTTCATTTTAATTACTTTATTTTAAAATTGTTGAAATCTAATCTAATCTTTTACTCTGGACGCTCTTAATGTGCACGTTTTTCTACATCGTTCTCACATAATTATATGTATAATCTCAAAATTAATGATGTAACCAAGATTTTGTAACAATATTTTGATTTAAAAGTGTGTCCATGTTTTTAGTTTTTTAGTTTCTTGCCCGTTCTTCTCCATAGAGATCTAAGCTAGGGAATGGGCAACTACAGTACTTTCTCAAGTTATTATGCCTTGTGACTGGGACTGTAGCTTTGTTTTTTTATTTGTATTTTTGACATTCAAAAGTGTCTTATTGGTTTAATTGAAATAAATGCTTTGAGTTTGAGCGCATCAAAATCCGTACATGTTACGTTAACACTGTGACAAGGAAATTGCCTTCCTGTACACCTGGAAAACAATACTCTACCTCATCAAGACAGTGTACGATACCTTGGACTACACCTACACCGACGCCTTACATGGACACACCATATCAAAACTAAGAGGCAAGAACTCAAACTTCGATACACTCGCCTCTCCTGGATACTGCAGGGCCGAAATAGCAAACTACTCATATACAAGAGTGTTCTTAAACCTGTCTGAATGTATGTTATACAACTCTGGGGCACCGCTTGTGACTCATTGGAGTCACAAGCGTTCATAATAATCGATAGCGATCATAATAACACAGCGAATGCAGAACATGATCCTCAGAAACCTATGCAATGTCCCATGGTACATCACCAACGCAGAAATACACCATCATCTGGGGATGAGCACGGTGAAGGAAGACTCATAACACTACAAAGACATACAGAGGGAAGCTGGAAAGACACCCTAACAAATTGGCGGATAACCTAACAACTAGAAGCTACAAAAAACGGCTAAAGCGGAAAGACATATTGACCATATAATCCACTTCTATGGTCTACTGATGAGGAGATGACCTCTCTGGAGGACACACTCAAACTGCCACATCCTACATCTCATCTGCTTACCTATAGCATAGCTGATTGCAGATAAACAAAAAAAAACATTTCAACTTTCTACCTATTACGGATCATGAGATACAGCCCGCTGACAGACAGACGGACGAACAGGGTGGCTTAGTAATAGTTTCTTTAGTCACCCCTCTGGTATGGAAGTTACCAAACCCCAAAAAAAAGGGATGGCCCATTTTATGAAAACTTGCTTTTATTCAGTAGCCTTGCTGATTTTCTACCCATCTGTTTGTTGTAGATATGAAGACATACTTTTGGCTGTCATATCTGGGTGTTCTGATGTGCATCACAGGAGAAGGGCTGAGGAAAGCTGCCATGTTCACAGCCAAGACTAACTTTAATCACACAGTAAGTAATTGCATTATTTTTCTAAAAGATTTGTATCTATAGGTAATTAACAAGTATTGCAACCGATGTGTTTTCTCATCGGAAAAGACGCGAATTATTGAACTTACTACTGTGTGTATAATTTATGAATTAGATAATTTAACGATAATATTTTAATTTACTTTTAAGTTTTTGTGATTTGTTTTCATTGAGTTGTAATTGTATTGTGATTTTAATAAATAAATAACCTCATACCGCTTCCTTACTGCTCCAAGCTCAGGTGAGGCGTAATATTTAATACCACAAATAAGTAAGACTGTGTTCACTTATTTAAAGGTGCAGTTTGTAAAGCGCGCTGACCATGAGCTGGTGACTCACGGGGTGTACTCCATCTGCAGACATCCCAGCTACGTGGGGTGGTTCTACTGGTCGATCGGTACACAGGTAGGAGAAACAAAAACATATAACATAACATAATCACACACCCATATCTTGTTGAAGTAGTGAAGTCCCATGTAATAGCTCGGCCCAGCTAAGAGTCATCCACCAGGCACAATTCTACGCTCTGGGTTGCTAGTGTTGCTACATAGAAATACCGATGCAAAATTCAATAATACCGGATCACAACAGGCGGATCTGGGAACCGAGGCTAGCAACGATCGGTGCACAGGTATGAGATCAGTAATCTCCTTTTAAATCTATGTAAGCTGGTTAATGCAATGTAATGCGATTTCCTGAGTTGTAATCTGATTAGAAGCACTGTACCCATGTAGCCCAGTGGTAAGGTTCACGACTCACGGGCCGTAGTTTTAGAGTTCGAACCCAGGCATAAACTTTGGATAAATTATTTCATGACTGGTCTCTAAAATACGAAGTAAAACATCGTGAGGAAGCTGGCATGTCTTAGAACTAAAAAGTCGAAAACATGAGACATCCACCATCCAACACTGGACCCGCGTGGTGGATTATGTGCCATGCCCTCTCACAGTGAAGGCCAGGTAGGATGAATCTGATTAGTGCCATCACATTGATAACTATCGAGATTTGTTGCACACGAACAGACCACGACATGGGTTAGTGGTTTGTATAAGTTGTATACTCAGCTCCCCGAGAAAGGCCAATTTTTCGGATTGATGTGCGTATTGTATAATTATCACTTGCTTCGGTGAACGAATCGTCGTAAAGAAACCAGCATGCCTGTGAGATTTTTCTTTACGGCATGTAAAGCCAAGTCAGAGACCCATTGGCGGCATAAAAAGCGCTGACACCAGGCTAGGCACTAACCACACGATAATGAAGAAATAAAGATCTCTCGTGGATATTACCTGGGTTAGAAGGACAGAGTATTTCACAGCCAAGAGGGTGAAGTATCCAGTGTACCCATGTCTCTGTTTATCTTTCAGATAACGCTCCTAAACCCAGTATGCGTCATCGTCTACGCCGCGGCGTCCTGGATGTTCTTCCGAGAGAGGGTGTACGCGGAGGAGCTGACTCTCCTCACGTTCTTCGGGCCCCAGTACGAAGAGTACCAGAAGAGGGTCTGCACCGGACTGCCCTGGATCCTGGGGTACATCCCGGAGAATAAGGGGCAGTACGTTAGGGATGACCATTGGAGTTATTAACGTGAGTGGACAGAAAAAAGTAGCAGATTTCACTTAGTGTTCATAAAAACCAACAGGAACGGTTTATGCGTTATTGTAAAATGACTTTGAAAGCAGTAGTCAGTGGAAATCAATAAAAACTGTATCATCTGTTTGCAGGTACTTCGTCAGGCAGCAGCAGCAGAAGGCTCAAGTCAGTGACCTAGTCTAATACAATAAGTGAGAGAGATACATAACTTTATTCGAAGGTAATGTCGGCTAGGACTAGAAGAACCTTTCAAATTGTTGTATTGGTGCAAGCCTTAAACCTCAACTTTAGAAATCATATTATAAGCTTTGAGTGATGTAATGACGATCCTAGATAAAAGTTACTTAGCACTTGCGTTGATTTAGACATGTCCCCGTAACTTTCTGGACTTGTAGTTTTACAATGCGCGACAATGGAAGGAACATCACTTAGCACTTTTTAAGTAGACACCCTGATTTACTTCCATAACAAAACAATAATTTGTAATATTGAAAGTGAATTAACCACGAAAATTAAGTAATAAATTAAATCTAAACTCACGAACAGATATTTAAGAATCAGAATAGAAATAGAATAGAAATTTCGATTTTCAGATCTAATTATTATTCAAATAGCAATATGATATTATTCCCAGTTCAATGACACAGTTGTTTCAAAACCTCTGCATTTACATATATTTTGTAAAAAATAGCACTTTTCTGACACTTACCCCCGAATACTAAAACGTCACTCAAAATTTAAGGGCTGCTTAACATTTGAGCAGCTCCTAAACTTTAAATTTCGTATGACCAAACGTCACTTTTGAGTATCTGTTAAATATGTGCTATTTAAATTTTGAGTGACGTTTCAGTATTCGGGGGTAACTGTTCTAAAAAGTTTTAAGTAGACCTTTAGTAGTACAATCTTGTATATTTTTATGTAAGCAGTTTTATAAAGTACTGAAAAGTTCATGGCGTATTTTAATACTCAATCTAAGCGTGGTATCATTCAGTGCATTCTTTACTTTTCATTAAATTATAATTACTAATTTATATAACGAATATTTAAAAAAAAAAATGATCACAAAATATATCGCGTCACTAGCGCCATCTATAACTGTTAACATTATCAAAAAGGAAACCAGCTTAAAACCTCATAAAAAAAGTAACTTTTAAAATGAAAATATAGCATTTATGTAAATGTATTTATTTGTAAATAAATTACATTTTACAACGTTACAAAAAAAAAATTGCTAGACATGTTTGATAACTTTACTAAAATTTATTATTAAAACTAAGTAAATTTTACTAGAATTACGCTACGTTTTGTAGTTATAACTTATGTAAAAAGACTAGAAATCTTAGTATTTTCTAATATTTAATGGCTTGTGTACATAATGAACAAGAGACTAGACGTGTTTTGTACCGCCATCGTCACGGAAATACATTGCTAAGCAAATTGACACACTACTACGTCAAATGGTCGTGTTATAGCCATTTCAATTTGTATGTACAGACTATACAAGTTGGAATTGGCTCAACCCTAAATTTCCCTGGCTTTACATTTCCATTTAATGTGGCAATCAAGACAAAGACAAAAACTATAGTACAGAAGCCAAAGACACTAAACTCGCACTACTATTGCATGCCCGCATGCGGTAGGATGCCCGCAATGACTTACACATCACTAACAAACGATCTTACATTGTGCTGTTTCAAATTCAGATAGCAGCAAAGCCCCAAAAACGTGACAGACCGCAGGGAAAACGCTAACGTAGATTGCTACGTTGCTGCCTATTGATCTTTACATACAGGTAACATATAAACCTGTCGTTTCATTGAGGTCCGTCACTCCGATTAAACGGCTTTGCCTTTGCGGTTGACGAAGAACCTTGGTGATAAAACCTTTATTTTTTTTATCTTCTAAGGGAGTTGCGGGCCCGCATGCGGGTGCGGAAGTTTGGTCAGTCAATAGTGTTAATATTGAGCAATGATTGTGATGGTGATAAATGCTTGTATGTGTAAAGGTTGTGAATGTATTGAATAAATGTTAAATCAAATACATATTTTTAATGATTTTAAACTTGTTTTTCTTTAAAACCCTTTAAATTATTTTAAATATCTTAAATAATTTAAGTTTTGTAACCACAAACTCCAATGTCGTACCTACACGACAAAGTTCAAGCTTTGCTACCATTTCTTTTGAAACGGTTTTGTTCAAACTGTAACTCGAAAATCAAGTGAGCGCTAAATAAAATAATTGTTTAATAGGCAATAACTGTAAAGTATTAAAGATCCATTTTAGCACAATGAAAGAAACCATAACACGAGTTGGATTACATAATGTTTTCTAAAAGTCCGATAATGTTAACGATTGTTTACTAAACACAACTGTTTCGCAAGAAAAGTAACAGTATAGGCCCGAAACCAAGCCAAACCAGTCAACCACTGAAGAAACCTCAAATAAGACTGAAAAAAACATAACCCTCTCTCAGAAGTAGTCAGGTACAAAGAACCAGAAGTGGTATTGTGAAATCAGATACGATACTTTATCTAACCAAAAACCTCTACAAATATTGCTAAGAAGGAATTTATTAGTTTTCACGATTTTATCAAAAATACCTAAGTCAAAAACAGTGGGTCTGCGCAACACATATAGATGCAACGATAAAGTCAACACAGAGTAACACAATACATTAGCTATGAAAATGTCGAGCGTAGCAGTTTTTGTGTTTATACTGGATAATCTAGCAGGTAAGTCAATCTTCTAATTATTAATAAGAGGCGTTCTGAAGTTCTGCGTATCCTATGAGAAAGGCGATGTAATGTAAGATCTTTAAAGTTTTGGTAGTAATGAACGAGCCTTGCTTGGCTGATCCTAACTTCGAAAGTGCAATTCTCTTCTGTATCACAGTAGCCAACTTGGGCCAAAAAAGTAGTCCCGTATAGAAGTGAAGAAGAAGAATTAGTATGTAATTATTTTTGTCTTATCATTAGGAAAATGTTTATTATTATTTATTTATTTAACAGACAACATGATCCACTGACAATTAACACAATATACTTCTAATTCTAGAATGTTAGTAAACAATTAACTTATAACTTAGGTTAGTACTTATATTCTACTACAAACGGTAGTTTTTATAAGATGCCTCAGTATGGGGCTCTCATCGTACCTATCAGCAATAATTGTCAAGAGACTGTTGGTACTGCCACGCAATCTGGTAAGAAGGGACGCATTCTTTTTGCTCACTACAGCTGAGAAGCTGTCTACTCTGGCTTGAGTAAACATTGCAGATGCACTGCAATATCGTGGCAGTCGCAACAGCGCCCTGAAAGCGTTGTTATATTGAACACGCAACGCACTGGCTGCACGTTTAGTACAGCTGATCCATAGGGCGCTCGAGTACAGAGATGTGCAGTATGCTTTAAAAAGCGTGATTTTGACTGCATATGTACATCGAGCGACCCTACGGGCCTACATATTCGCCCGCACCGCCAATGCTCTGCGTTCCCGTTCAACATCCTCATCATCTTTAAGATCATCAGCAATTAAATGTCCAAGGTATTTGAAGCGGTGTACCCGAAGAATTGGGACGTCATTAATTTTAATAGGTGGGACATTTTAAGGACATTTCTTGCCAGCAGCCTTAAAGACCATGAGTTCCGACTTTTTCACATTGTATTTTAACCCATGGTTGGCAGCGTAGTTCTCACAAATCTTCACCAATTTTCTGAGTGCACTGACCGAGGAAGCCAGCAACACCATATCATCGGCGTAGCTGATGTTGTTAAAACACAACCCGTCAATAAAGCACCCCACATGCGCGCTGCTGAGTTCCTCGATCAATGCATTGAATGCATAAATATAGATACAAATTAAAAAGATTAGGGGAGGTTAAGCCTAACGCAGGTTAGTGCCTAACGCCACATTCCAACCTGTATGGTACAGACGACTCATTTCCCCACCTTACAACGTTAGGTTGTCATACCAGTACCTAAAAACGTTCATCAACTCGTTGGGGATACCTGTAGCCTTTAACTTATCCCAGAGAATGTCATATGAGACTAAGTCGAAGGTCTTGGAGAGATCTAGAAACTCCCCGTAAACTGGTGTACTCTTGTCACTATAGTACCTGACAGTGTGCTTAAGACAAGCGATTGCACTTCAATGGATAAACCAGGTCGAAAACCGAACTGTGCATCGTCAAGCACCTTAGCCACAATAGTTGCGAGAGAGATGGGTCTATAATTCGACCTATTTGATGCATCTCCAGTTTTGTTTTTAATTACTGGTACGACCACCGTTTTCATCATACTGTCAGGAAGGTAAGAGTGCGCGATACACATGTTAAAAAGTAATGCCGACACACTACAGTAGGTGGCAACCAGCATGCTGCAAATGCTCGATACTGAGACCATCATGACCCGGGGATTTCCCTCTTTTCATATTTTTAAGAGCTATTCTGACTTCTTTAGCTGTGATAAGGGTTGAGACTGGTCCTGTTTGGCCCTCAGTATCGATCACTGGCTGCGCTGGTCCCAATAGTGACCGAACCATGAAATGGTCTTTAAACAGTTCGGCTACTAAGTGTGGTTCTGTAACCCCGTCTTCGCTCACAGGGAACCCCTGGGCCCCGTTCATTCTTCTGGTACATTTCCAGAAACTACGGAAGTCAGACTTAGCATGGTGTGAGGCTAGTATGTCTATTTTAATTTCCTCTTGGTTATTTTAACACCATTTCAGCCTACCTTTAAAAACTTTCCGCGCTTCAACCATATCATCATAAAGGTGCCCTGATGATGGTCTGCTGTGCAAGTCCAACGTATTGAACTTAGCCTGGGCCTCCCTGTTCGCACTACCGACGTGTCTGTTCCATCCTGCCACACATTTACGATACCTAGGCTTCTTTTGGTGTGTGGAACCAGCTGCCAACCTCAAGGAGTGTACTATGTCACTATACAACTCAACAATCACTGCCTTATGGCTAGTTTCAGTACAAAACTTCCCACTACAAGATTCGAATTGCACTGGGAAATCTATATTGCGTAAGTGATTACCACAGACACGTGAGAACTGTTCTATTTTTAGGGATGGATTTTGTCACTAATGCCCAGGTTCCCAACGGTCTTCGTTTCCATAGTTTATCAATTAAAATCCCAGCTCAATACCTACTACCTTCAGTAAACATAGGCCGGTATTTACAAACAATAGAAAATGGCCATCACAATGTTAATGAAGTTCACGCTTTCTTACATAACATTGTTTAAAATAAAATTATGTGCTTGAGTTTTCTAGCCTGAAGCCTAGCAAAGGCAAGCCTCTGTCCACGTATTTATTTTGAATGAAAACACTGAGCAATAAAAAAGCTACAAAGGCGCAGCTAATGCCTAAGGAATTCTCTATCTGTTTGAGTAGGTAGATAGATACGTCTATGCAGATGTTATTATGATAATCTATAACTTTTTCAACCTTCTAGGTTTTAACGACGCCCTAAACGATACTCTGTTTCAAAATGCAAAATACATACACAGTGACGAGGCCAGTCCGGTCATACGCGATTGTGACACCGGCATAGCGGACCAGATCCTCGGCGCCGTTAGCCAGGACCTTGATCTAGTCATAGACCCCTCCGTCAGAAGAAATGACAACGAACAATCTGATGAACAGGCCTCAGAGATTTTCGGCAGGGTTTTAGTCGACAATTCTTTGCCTGAACCAGATGTTTCGAGATCGTTCGATGAAAATAAGTCGAAATTCGACCACGATTTGACTTTGTCGTTTAGAAGGAGTTCTGGTGGACGAGGAAAAATTAAAACCGTTACCTATGGACGTGGAAATGCTAAAAACGTTACCCATAAAGGAAAAATAGAATTTCCAAAAAGCGCGCCATTTTTGGTCGCCATATTTGAAACGCTGGCTAATGTTACCGCGCAAACTTGCGCGGGAACTCTCCTGACCCCGCGATGGGTGCTCACTGCTGGCAACTGCATCAATGTCTTGAATAATTCGAATGTCACCAAGTAAGATTTATAGAGGTTTTATCATACAATTAAGTATATTATATTATTATACTATATAATTTATATATTTCTATATTTTTGTAGTTATGCTACAAGCTTTAAGAAAAAAAGTGAGCCGTCACGGGACGCCTGGTAGATGTGAAACATCGAAATTATTTTGTATAAGTAATATGCTTCAAAAAAGTCAACTTAAAAAACAAACACATAAAATAAAATAAAAACAAAATGGCTCGATTTACAAAAAGAAAATCCTTATGCTGGGATCGAACTCGAAGTCATGAGATTGTAACCCAGCGCTGTGCCCCGAGACCAGCTGGCTTGTCGTAAACCGTGGCGAATATGTAGATCTTATGCTGCTTCAACAGGTCGGTAATGTTCGGGATTGTTCGGGCCGGGTTGACAACTTGACAGTTGGCGACGACGCGTCGCCACGCCATTTTTTGGTTTTACCCGCTTTTACAGATGTTTCACATAAAAAAAAATTAACAAATCTAAAATTCCCCAAGCTTTTGAGTTGAGTTAAGAGGTGTTCCAGGAGTAGGTTATTCACAAAGTGAAAACTTCATACAAACACGGATTAATGGGTGCACTATTTTAGTTTTTGGTCTGTTGGGTCTCTATCTCTCGACGTTACTCTTGTACCTTTTCTGGTTTTACAGTAATATTGAAATATTAACCCTACCGAAGAAATATTGCTTTAACATTTGGGTTGTTCTGATTATTTTTACTCATCCTACGTTCTTCCAGCACCACAAACGTCAACGACACAAGCCACTACACCATTGTGGCGGAATCCTCGAACCCACTTCTGGACGGCTCAGCGCACAATGTAAGTTCGGTTGTGCGGTTCGAAAAGGATATGGATGGGTCCTACTTGGCGCTTATGAGGATCGAGCCGGAAGTCAATGGTCCTGCCTTGGAGCTGATGAAGGAAATGGTGGTGAAAGGGGACGTTATGGCGTATGGCTGGATCTTGTCATCGAAGGTAAGGAGGAGAAACGATACAAACTACAAAAAAACCTCTGCCGTAATTAAACCTTTTTCTTAAAGAGCACGTTGTAATGAAATTATTATCATTGGTGACGCTAGAAGCGAAAAAAGTTATGTACCTAATTACCTACCATCTAAACCATTTGGACAAAATATCAGCACAACTCAACAGAGCTAAATATTCTTTTCTCCATATTTTTTGTTGTTGTAATAGTAGCGCTCGTTGCCACAAGGCCCTTGTGAACTACCACCACACACCATCGCCTTATACTGTGGGATAGCAACGCATCTGCAATGCCTTGTATGTTACAAAAACCCATAGGTGACCTATGGACTTCCACTAGGATTCCTAGGTTGCGGGACTGCCTCTTGTCAAGTCGGCTTGTATTTGTTTTACATCCACTAACTTAAACAATCTAATCGTTTAAGATATCGTGATTTTTCAGAACGACTCGGAACACGACGCGATGGAATGGTCTTCAGCTTTGGGCCAGATCCAAAGCCCCGCGAAGTGCCAGGCTATGTATAGTTACAAGAACGACGATGTCTTATGTCTCTTCAGCAAGGACAAGAACGTTACACAGGTGCGTATCAAGTCGTAGAAGTCTTTAAAATTATATCATTCAGCAGATAAATGTCAACTGCTGAAAAAAGCCCTGCCCTAGGCATCACCATTCTGACCAGTCCTGTTCCCGCATCAAGCGGAGTCCAGCGTGTCTCACAAGCTCTTCGGTTCATGTTTTGTGGTGCCTGACATCCTCCATGATAACAATTTAAAGACAGAACCTTGATTTAATAGCAGTAAAGGCGGTTTTCGTAGTTCAACTGTAACTATTAATGCACGGCAGACCCAGTTAGACACGTAAGAGAACCAGAGTGGAAAATTAGTAACTTATTATTAAAATTATGAGGAACTTTCCATACCCTTGTCCTTTGCATCCTGCTTACTTACTGTCGGAGAGTTCTTACTCGAGTTTCTGTTGTAAATGATGCAGGTGTTTCTGGTCTTATGTGACGTTGAACATGCCTTTACAGCTCTGTCTACCCCATAACAGATACAGGTGTAATAGTTAATGGTTTTCCAGCTGAGTACCGGTGGTCCTGTGCTGATGCTCCACGATGGTAAAGTGAAGATGTTAGCCGTGCTGCAGACTGATGTCGACGTATTCGTGTCGTACCCGGTCGCGCCGCATTACGACTGGATCTTACACACTATTAGCAATAAATGATATCTTAGTAGTCGTGTTTTATTAATTTTCTTCTGTCGTGACTTGAAAAGATAATAATAAGGGAGGTTGTATGAATGTGACTCAAATATAATATATTTGAGTCACAAGTCACTTATCATATTATGATAAGTTCGACACTGCATGCATGACATGACAAGCTACTCATTATTGTAATAATATCCTAATTGACCATTGCATACCCACCGTACCCAAGGCCTTACCCCTGGTGGTACGGTGGGTTTTTTAAAGTTAAACGATACCACTAACTAAACGGTAACACTAGTTAAAACCACTTCTGACAAATTTTTCATAATAATCCATGACAAAAATATTTTTCGTTCTTTTATTTCTTCAAAAGTGTATTGAAAAACGTCGTTTGATACACGTGGACATTTGTTATTGCAGTTCTCGGCTCAAAAACACCCTCGCCTACGGCTCGGGAGTTAATTCCGCCTCGTATGCAATAACTCCACTTGTATCAAAATGTACTATTATTTTCCTTCTGTTAACAATTTTTTTGTTTGGTAGCGAAATTTTGTTTTGTGCTGAGTAACATTGAAACACTGGTCTTTGTTACCTAATTTAAGGTTTGTTTCACATTTAGTTAATGTCATTTGAAATTGGCATCTAATGGGGCGGGCAAGTGGTGGAACTAATGGCGCTAGCAGCGCATGAACCTAACATCGTCATTGGTTGAAAATCTGTCAATGTCATTTTATATTTCAAAATAGATTGACCTCATTGGTTAGATTGGGTCTAAGCTATAGACGCGCCATCTACAATCAGCTTTGACCAGCCTTCCCCATTCTTTAATGCTTGCATGCCAATTTTATGGCGAAATGTGTGTCATTGCAATAGGTACATATTTTTTTTATGTAGGTACCACATTTATTGAAAATAAATAATTTTGACTTTGACTTTGACTAATAATGCGTCAAAATAACTTTACTTTTACAGTACGAGTATTGAAGCAGTATCGAAATAGTACATTACGATATTAGTGCGTTAAGATGTTATAACCAATACGCACGTATATCGTACGACGTTTTTTAACACATTTGCGAGGAAACAGAAAAAAAAAGATATTCACAATACAAGTACAAAGAAAAGAAAATTTGAGAAAATGGCGCGAGGATTATTTTCTGCCGTGGCTGCGTGAAAATGTTGGCAAAGACGCTAGAGCATGCAACCAAGTTTTTAAATTACCGAATAAACTGTTTTTTATTTAATTTTAAATAAACTCAAATCTGTGAATGCACACTGTTGCTTTCCCGCCATTTCAACAGCGCGCTAGCGCTGCCTACTGACTGGCGCCAGTTCGAAATTTGAATAGCAACAGCGCGCTGCTCACTAGCTGGAGTCGTGCGGCGGCGATCAGTTGCATATTTGAAATGGCAAATAATACTGTTATGGAATTTGTATGGACTATAACTTAACTATTTGCTTTGGTAACACACGCGTTTTTTATGACCCGCTTTACATATTTAAAACCGGTGGAATTACATCAGCTTTACGAGCAAGGGTGTTAAAAAGTACTTTTATAGTGCGGATTGATCCTGTTATAGTGTTTTTAACACCCTTGCTCGTAAAGCTGATGTAATTCCACCGGTTTTAAATATGTAAAGCGGGTCATAAAAAACGCGTGTGTTACCAAAGCAAATAATTAAGTTATAGTCCATACAAATTCCATAACAGTATTATTTGCCATTTCAAATATGGAACTGATCGCCGCCGCACGACTCCAGCTAGTGAGCAGCGCGCTGTTGCTATTCAAATTTCGCACTAATCGCCGCGCGGCGCCAGTCAGTAGGCAGCGCTAGCGCGCTGTTAAAATGGCGGGAAAGCAACAGTGTGCATTCACAGATTAAGTTAATTTAAAAAAATAAAAACAGTTTATTCGGTAATTTAAAAACTTGGCTGCATGCTCTAGCGTCTAAATTTTGCCAACATTTTCACGCAGCC
Organism: Xestia sexstrigata; assembly: GCA_941918905.2. Taxonomy (NCBI): domain Eukaryota; kingdom Metazoa; phylum Arthropoda; class Insecta; order Lepidoptera; family Noctuidae; genus Xestia; species Xestia sexstrigata. Next base: position 20,622,085 of record OW799214.2, read on the forward strand.
ACGGCAGAAAATAATCCTCGCGCCATTTTTCTCAAATTTTCTTTTCATTGTAGGTACTTGTATTGTGAATATCTTTTTTTTTCTGTTTCCTCGCAAATGTGTTAAAAAACGTCTTACAATATACGTGCGTATTGGTTATAACATGCGAGGCGGAATTTCAGCCCGAGCCGAAGGCGAGGGCGTAATTGAGCCGAGCCAACCACCATCTTAACGCACTAATATCGTAATGTACTATTGCACAACTATTACGTAACCTTTTAACTTCTTAAAAGATTCTTCAACATCGCTATGGGGCTAATTCTGTTATAGTACATTACGATATTAGTGCGTAAAGATGGTTATAACATGGCGGAATTTCAGCCCGAGCCGAAGGCGAGGGCGTAATTGAGCCGAGCATGTTATAACCAATACGCACGTATATCGTACGACGTTTTTTAACACATTTGCGAGGAAACAGAAAAAGATATTCACAATACAAGTACAAAGAAAAGAAAATTTGAGAAAAATGGCGCGAGGATTATTTTCTGCCGTGGCTGCGTGAAAATGTTGGCAAAGACGCTAGAGCATGCAGCCAAGTTTTTAAATTACCGAATAAACTGTTTTATTTTTATTTTAAATAAACTTAATCTGTGAATGCACATTGTTGCTTTCCCGCCATTTTAACAGCGCGCTAGCGCTGCCTACTGACTGGCCGCGCGGCGATTAGTTCGAAATTTGAATAGCAACAGCGCGCTGCACGCTGCTCACTAGCTGGAGTCGTGCAGCGGCGATCAGTTCCATATTTGAAATGGCAAATAATACTGTTATGGAATTTGTATGGACTATAACTTAACTATTTGCTTTGGTAACACACGCGTTTTTTATGACCCGCTTTACATATTTAAAACCGGTGGAATTACATCAGCTTTACGAGCAAGGGTGTTAAAAAAGTCATGAAAACTCTTCCATAGTACTAAATAGTACTATAACGACTCCTGCCCGCTTAGTATGAACGCCGTAGAAACGAAAGAGAATCGACAAATCCTTTGTTTATCTGTCATTTTGTCGATTCAATGACAGATGAACAAAAGATTTGTTGATTCTCTTTCGTTTCTACGTCGTTCATGCTAAGCGGGCTGGTGCAGTTGCTAGATAACTTAAAATCTAAATAGCTCTACTAGTGGGTTTGTGTTACTGCTACGAGACTAAATCGTGACATAAAAGCACCAAATTAATAATGAATGAACTAATTAGATCCATACTAGCTTTTCAGTATCAATTATATCACAAGTATATTTCATAAATGGTGGCACACTGTCGACGACGGTCACTGAAAAAATAGCACAAAATATTTGTTTGGTATCAGAACAGGGCTAAACAAATAATGTTCCTTTTTGAACATTCGCTTAAAATATGGACTGTTGACCATAGGCATTTAGGTCTGCAACCTATCAAAGAACCGACTTTATTGCGAGGTTGATGGAGTATTGGGCGTGCCCGCATGCGATGAGATAGGCCCAGCGCACACCGCTGGAGGCGCTACGTACGGTCTACGGTCGGTGTACTATATACGGTCAATTTAAGAATAAATTCGCACGCGGTACTCGGAGCGCCCCACAGTGGATCGTCCCCATACAAGAGGTCGGACATAGAATGAAAAATTAAAAAAGTATTTAATTAAAAAAAAAAAATATACAGTTGCATTCCTCTATTGAAGAACAACAAAAAATGTTACTACGCTTTTTTTATTTGACCAGCACTTTAGGAGCTATTCGATGAAAACTGTTATTTTTGTATGGAAACGAACACAAAAATGTCTGTATCTCATGATTCCCTCCTTGTTTCGATTTGCGGTTTTCACTACTGTCTTTTACCTATTTTATGCCACGTTTTCTTCAAGGACACATGGTGCCCGCAGAGCGCCCCTTTCGAGATATTTTGCCTATAGTAACTATCTTTGTTATTGTATTACTGATGGAATGGAGGTACATTAAGTATACTTATTACTGAGAATTAGTCATCACTAAGTATTTCCTTAAATAACAGGTGCATTTGTGAGTACTTTAATGACTTATTAACGCTTTTGTTGCAATATAACAAAAGCGTTAATGAGTCATTAAGTAACGGCTACCAGTACTTGCTTAATCTAATTATTTATTATAATTACTAAGAATTACACATAAGAAGTTAAATGAAGAAAAGGTGCATTAGTGAGTTCTATATGTATATTGAAAAAAAAAATATCGGTAATGAGTTGTGACATCGCATTAACAATAACAAATCAAAAAGAAAAGAAATGTTTTATGATGTTGATGAATAAGAAAATACGTATTTATAATTTTTTTATTTATATAATATAACACTGTAAAATATATTTAAATCTTTAAATAAATTACACTTAAACCTATAATAATTTATAAATAAAAAATAAAACAATTACTAATAACTAAATTGTAAATATTGATTATAATAAAAAATAAATAAACTAATACTACCTTAAAGTTACTAACAATTATATTACTATAAGACTTAAACTATATTTTCTTCGTCTTCATCAATAACGACATCATGATCATTATTGTCGTCATCTTCTTCAATGTCACTAGTGTCACTACATTCCGAAACTGCTCCAACTATTGTATCTGTTGAAATGTCAATAAGCTCCAATTCACTCTGGTCATGTATGAGCAAATCGTCCAGTTCTCTAAATGAAGATTTTTTAACTCTATTGGGCATCCTCGGTCGTAGGCTCGTTAGAAGAGGATCGGAAGATAAAAGAAGATTATGAAGAATGTCTTCATTAGTGGCGATGCTACTGTGCTTTCGCGTATGAGTTTCTCTAAATTTACGAAAATCCTTGTTTCTTGCTTCAGATGCTTCCTCAGACAAAAAACCTATAGGCACTACTGATAGGTGTTCCACTATCTGCGATCCATGAATCAGCAATTTATGCAAACTTGATGGCATGTTATACCATGGATATAACTGTACGAAGAAATTTGCTGTTTCATCACAATATACTACTCTGTCAAGAAAGTACCGGGAAAAGATCAATAATACACAAAATGTCTGTTATTCATCCAAATTTATTTTATCACATTCAAAGCATGCTCCTTTAGAAACGATACACTTGCGCCAACGAATAATCCATTCATCAAAACATTTTTTAAACGCTGCTTCCGGAATTGAGTTCAGTTCTCGCCGCGAATTCTCCTTTATGTCTTCTATCGATTGAAAACGGGTGCCACGAAGTGGTAATTTGAGTTTAGGAAAAAGAAAAAAGTCAGCAGGAGCCATATCTGGTGAATATGGTGGTAGCTGGATGGTATTTGTTGAGTGTTTGGTCAAAAATTCGTTCACAATGATAGCCTTGTGCGAAGGCGCATTGTCGTGGTGCAAAATCCAAGAATTTTCTTTCCACAAATCTGGCCTTTTTCGTCGAATTTGCTCTCTTAAAAGCCGCATAACGCTCAAATAATATTCTTTATTTACCGTTACACCTTCCGGTAAGAATTCAGAGTGCACAACACCGCGATAGTCAAAGAAAACAGTCAACATGACTTTGACTTTTGATCGACTTTGGCGTGGTTTTTTCGGTTTCGGTTCAGTTGGAAGGCGCCACTCCGAAGCTTGTTGACTAGTTTGCATGCCAAACTCGTAAACCCACGTCTCGTCACCAGTAACAATGCGTTTCATGAATGTTGGGTCCGAACTGACTCGTTCTAGCATGTCCTCAGCGACTTTCATGCGATTGAGTTTTTGGAGAAAATTCAGATCTTTTGGGACTAGCCGAGCAGCAACATGTTTCATACCCAAATGATTAGTTAAAATGGTACGGATCGACTCGTGAGATACAGAAAGTTCGGCGGCTATCTCTCTCAGAGTTGAATGGGGATTTTCAGTCACTATTTTCTTCACTTTTGCGATGTTAACTTCAGTTGCAGACGTTGACGGCCTACCAGAGCGAGGCAAATCTTCCATCACATCTCGACCGCTTTTGAACGCTTTGAACCACTCATAAGCAAGAGTTTTTGATAAAGTCGATTCACCGTAAGCCTTCTGTAACATTTTCAGTGACTCCGAACACGAAATTCCATTGGCGATGCAAAATTTAAGACAAACTCTTTGTTCGATATTTTTGTCCATTATGAAATTCGCAATACACACTATGTATGATATTACTAAAACCAGCACTGTATTTAATATATATAACAGATGCAACTCAAACTCCGCGCCAAAATGGAAAACAGTTGTGCCAATCTAACAACTACAAAAAAACAAAAATTTGAATTTGGAACCATAAACAAATCATCCATTCCCGATACTTTTTTGACTGAATGTAACTTGAATTTTTGGATTTCAATTTTTTCGCCTGAGGAAATGTTAAAGGAAATTCACAGGTTTAGCTCTCACTTCTTCCAAATTATTCATCTCACTTGGGCGAGCTTTGCACAAATCACATACTGCTGCCGATGTTCCCGATATGATTGAATGTACCTTACCATCAATCATGGTTAACCACAAATTGTGCGTAACAGTAGCATTGCCGCAAGCAGTTGGGTTCAGTTCACGAATCTCGGTCTCAAATATATCCATTTCAGCCTTTACATTTGCTTCCGTTTCTTTCATAAACGTAAATGAAATCGGACGACAATATGTGGTTGACGATGGCCGATCATTCTGCCACATTGTGTTTCCACTAGAAGTCACTAACTTAAGAGGTACAAGACTTGCCATAAATACACTGGATAAATCTTGTTCACTTGTTGTTGTTCTTTGATGATAAATGCTTTGACTTGAAGCTCCATCAAAACCCCATTTACTGTGAAGCACAAGTTGTTCACCAGCATCAAAATTCGGTTCAAGTGAATCGATCAGCCTCCTAACTGTGAGATCAAGGAGGGCTTGGAGTCGTATCTTTGCGGAAGTATCAGTCACAGTTACGTCTTCTTTTGCCGGGTAACACTTAAGTTTTTCTTTCACTAACATGTAATAGCTTGGGTATTTCGCATGACCTTCTTTAAAACTAAAGTCCATAAGTGTGATGTAACGCCACTTGGATAACTGCATGTGAACGTAAAGAGCAAGTGCTTTGTGAGTAGGAACTTCACGACGCAAAGTATTCTGTTTAGCTTCCAGGACATTCAGAACGGTTGAGACATGTTCAGGATTTCCCAGCAAATGCTTCATGATTCTGGCCACATCATTTTTTCCGGCAGACTTAAGTGCACTTTCAACAGTATGTAAAAGCTCATCTGGACGACTGCAACTAGCCATATTTTCATCAACACGTCTTCTTTTCTGTCTACTGGATAAATCTTCAAAGCGTTTTCGAGGAGATTTAAATGTTGAAGTTGATGCATCTGATTTTGATGGACTGATTATCTCTTCTGTCTCATCTTTAGCTTCTTCAGTGTGAACAATATTTTCCTTAAAGCAATTTGGCCAAATGATATCGGAACTTAACCACTCTCTGTTCTTGTCCATGAACTTGTCCACTGTCCTTCTTGATTGCACCCATTTGGAGTAAACCCGATAGCAAAATCGTCGACACCAGTTCTTTAGATCCGACACATCATTTTCACTTAACTGGACGTTACTATTCGACTTCAATGTATTACATAAATTTTCATAGTCACGAAGATCTTTATGATTACGAAGAGCAACATAAAGATCAAGATAAGTAGAAAACCCACGGAAAGCCATAATGACAACACTTGGCAGAGGTTGAAATTACAACTGAATAATATTTGCAAAACACACTAAAATATATAGGGCAGCAAGTTGCAACTAGTAATGAATTTGATAAGCTAATGATGACATATGAGCCAATCACAATGCAGAGCTTAAGGGCTGTTAACATGGTAATTACAATAACTAATTAGATTAAGCAAGTACTGGTAGTCGTTACTTAATGACTCATTAACGCTTTTGTTATATTGCAACAAAAGCGTTAATAAGTCATTAAAGTACTTACAAATGCACCTGTTATTTAAGGAACTACTTAGTGATGACTAATTCTCAGTAATAAGTATACTTAATGTACCTCCATTCCATCAGTAATACAATAACAAAGATAGTTACTATAGGCAAAATATCTCGAAAGGGGCGCTCTGCGGGCACCATGTGTCCTTGAAGAAAACGTGGCATAAAATAGGTAAAAGACAGTAGTGAAAACCGCAAATCGAAACAAGGAGGGAATCATGAGATACAGACATTTTTGTGTTCGTTTCCATACAAAAATAACAGTTTTCATCGAATAGCTCCTAAAGTGCTGGTCAAATAAAAAAAGCGTAGTAACATTTTTTGTTGTTCTTCAATAGAGGAATGCAACTGTATATATTTTTTTTTTAATTAAATACTTTTTTAATTTTTCATTCTATGTCCGACCTCTTGTATGGGGACGATCCACTGTGCGCCCTCAAGCTACTACAAGAGCATGCGCGCGACCGTACATCAAGGTAGTTAAGGTTTATATTAAATTGTTGTCTTCAAATGCGCTCCGCTGTGCTTCCAGCGGTGTGCGCTGGGCCATGTTAAATATTTTGGTTTAGTCAAAATAGCTTGTGAGGTTACATTAAAGATACACACAGAAACATTGTTTTTTCACGTAACTATTGTTTTTTAGCTACACATTAAGCAAGCAAGCTAAAGTTGTGTATTTTCTGTTCTAATTCTACAAGCTGTATGTTAAAACTTAGAATTATCCTTAAATACCGACACCTTTTAACTGTGTAATAAATAATCTCTTGGTTTCCGTGTGGAACTTTCAAAATAACAATTTTAATCTTAAGATTTTAAAAAATTCTACCTACTTACGTTTTCTAGATACATATTTACCATACCTATCCCAAATTACGCCCCAGTATGCACTTAAATGCAACTCCATACAAATAAATTTATTTAACTACGCTATTTATTTTTATATTTGGTCAAAAGGTAATTCACGTTTTTGGTGAAAATAGGACTGCTGTTTTTTGCCATGATAGCACATTAGTAGCACGACTGGAGCCAATGTGTACTATAGCAGCCATAGTCGGGACCAGTCTATACCTTATTAATTTAAATTTAATTAAAACATGAAAATTATAAGTGTGCATTGTCAATTATAAAATCAGCACGACTTTAACGATAAATAATTTTTCGCAAGTACTAGTTATGGCAGAGTTACTGAATGTATGTCCTTTTTATTACGTTAAGAAACATGGCTAATGACATTGCTATTGACATATTGCATTGCATTATTAAAGCTTTCAGATAAATTTTGTTTTCTCTTCACGACGTGTGATAAAAAAAGATGTCTGGAACCGTTAAACATGCAAAATAACACTATAAACAGGTTCTGGTTATTTTTATAGTGCAAATTTGTGACATAAACATTGCAGACACTGTTTTAGTTACCTAAAAGAGTTTCTCGACACTTTAACATTTCGACTATCGAGCTGATTTATCACCGTGAGAGCCTTTATGTAACGTTTATAGAACGAATCAGTGACAAAACTAGGGCCTATTTGGGGTTTTGTAAACGTTTACCTACAACACCACTATAGTACATGGACACTAATTAGCACGTTCTAAAACGTTCTCAGGACTTTTATAGTACCAAATTTTGTTACTTGTATATTAATGTAAATCGTATGTAATACATAAATAAAAGGTGTAAAAAGACTTAACGAAGCCGAAAGGCACTTGTTCTCCCTATCATTGCTAAAATTTTTTGTTCTAGAGTTCTAGACCTTCTAGTTACCGTGATAATGGGGGTTAAAGTTCCAACTTATTCACGTTCACCTTTTTTTGAAATATGTTTTTAATGTTAGAACTGTACTTTAAACACTTCCACGACCCCCACACATTCAATCCATCCACCAGCACAATGTTTTGGGTGCGTTATATTGAGTTTTACCGTAAAACGTGATTTTTCACCCCAAAAAAAAGTCCTTTCCCACCAATAATTTTTGCGTAGGGTTATAACTTAGTTTGATGTACGATCGAACAAGCTATTTCATTTACAGTTTAACCCACAAATTACATGGTAAAATGTAAACCAAATAGCTTGTTCGACCGTACATAATGCTTGGTTAACATCTTCGTGAAGAGTTTGTTTATACTCTGTATAACTTAAAAACAAATATATAAATACCATAAAAGCAAATAATACTATTTTAATGATACTATTTTAGTTTAATATTCATTTTTTTCTTAACAAAAAGCGCCTTCATTCTCTCTCCTATTACAAATTAACTTTGCTGTGCCCGACAGAGGGTCCTTAATGATACGATGTTTTAACATACGAATTGTTTTATGTAAACTTTAAGGAATGCAATAAAGTATTGAGTTGTAAGGGAGAGTAATTGTTGTGTGTCTAAATGCTACATCTGCCAACCTACATATTTTTTCGAAACTCGTGATCTGAGCTAGTGTATTTATAGACTACAAGCTGCAACGGTCTGTATGTCTCCCTTCCCTTGAGGTGTGCGAAATACGTCAGAAGTGCTGATGTAAGGCTTCATGCCAACAACACAACGTGCATCACACAACCTCTCACTGGCGTGGGGGGCGCGGACGGTCTGTAGGTACTGCGCCAAAAATAAATGCATTTGAGCAGTACCGCTGTGATGGTACAGGGGCAAGTACCGGCCGCTATTGACGTGAGGTCTTGGGTTCGAACCCAGGCAGATTATCTACTTCGTGCAATTTACTTCATCACCATCTGCTCTTTGAATGGTGAGGAAAAACATTGTAGGGAAAGCAGCATGTGCTAGAACCGAACATTCAAAGACGCGTCATTACCACCAACCCGTACTGGGCCCGCTTGATGGATTATTGGGACTTGGGACCCACTCCTTTTCTCAGGAATGAGGTCTGTGTCCCAGCAGTGGGAACTGTAATAAGCTGACTGTGTTTAAGTGGTTTAAGGTGGAAGCGCCACGGTAGCCGCGAAATTCAAATTATCTTACGTTTTTTGCTATTTGCAGGCCAGTGTCAGGCTGTATGTTGTACAAAATATGATTCGCGACCGTAACACGTACCTACCTGTGAACTTACATAATTATAATCATTAAAATTAAACACAACGTGCATTAAAATCATCAATGCAACCCTCCATTAAATTACTTTTTTTATGAAATAAGTAAGTAGGTAGTAGTACAAATCCCAAAAAAACTAAGAAAATAAGGTTTTACATTATGTTTACGAATTTAATTTTTTTATCGTGGTTCATATTATGATTCTGTTGAAGCGGCCATCAGAATCATAATATGAACCACATAAAAATTTAAAATTCGTAAAATGGACTTTATGACAATGAGTCTAAAGTCCATTTTAAGATTTTTTTTATTTAACTTGATTCATATTATGATTCTGTTAAAGCGGCCATTTTAGGCACGCAGCTTAGCTTTCTTTCCTATCGGGTGAATGAACTGCGTTGAAGATAACTGTGAATGTATTATCTCCAATCAAAACTCGTGCAATCTGACCGGTATACATATGAAACTTGTTATTATACAACATCACGAGCAATATGCAATAAAAACGATTAAGATACCATCTCATCTTGCACATGCAAACGAGTAAAAAGCGATAGTGTGTAACGAGCTTTCTGTATTTATTATACAACTAGCACTTCGCTCGCGACTTTGGTCCCCAGAAATTGTGATAGCTCGGCTGTGGCTCGGCTATATAATTTTCATGATATTAATACAATATAGCCTGTGTTACTTTCAGATGATTTAGCTTTCCGTTAGTGAAAAATAGCCTACGACCTACTCTCAGACCGACACATATTTTATAAAAATCGGTTAATAAATTTCATAAAAATCGGTCAGGTTGTTTCGGAGGAGTTCGAAAACAAACACTGTGACACGAGATTTTTAACCGACTTCAAAAAGGAGGAGGTTCTCAATTCGGTTGGTGTTCTTTTTGTATGTATGTACCTACACCGATTACGCTAAGATTTATGATCCTATTTACGTGATTCTTCTTTAGTCTGATGCGGAATAGTTGCCATTTAGTCCCATAAAAATTTAACATAGTTTGGCCCAGTAGTTTTTATTTTATTAACATTTTTTTACTTCAGTCGTGTGGTCTAAACATAGAGTTTAAATAATCAAGAAAGGGACTTCAAAAAGACATCAACGCGGTATAATTTTTTGGGTCATTTTATTACTTCAGTCGTGTGGTCTAATTTTATGTATGTTCACCAATTTCTCCCATTTGTGGAGCGATTCTCAAAATTCTTTTTATATTTGAAAGATTTTGACAGTATAGGTATGTTAAGTTCCATTTATTGGGGATAAGCCTATTACCATGACATATATTGCTAACAATGTAAAATAAATGCATAGCAAATATTTGTGTACAAACAAAAATGGAAAAATAAAAAATAAACTTTTTTTTAAACCGACTTAAAAAAACACAAAAAGAAAATACAAAAAAGTGAAAAATAACTTTAGCTTCAAAAGCCGGTGACAAAAACACGAAATCAATCAAACAAAGGTCCAGCTTCAGAAGCCGAAAGAAGTTATTTATTTTTCACTTTTTTTGTGTTTTTCCTTGTTTTTTTTATTAATATGGTTTTTATGATTTGCAAAAAAGTTCTTTATATTAATTTACCTTTAATATAGATTGTATTTAAATTAGATTAGTATTAGTATGTGCAGATGAAGTGGCTTCACAAATGTTGATACAACCTACTTGGTACCTATTACTTAATTCTATACAAACATTCATAAAATGTTGTCATCTGAACTCTACGACAGAATTCGCGATTTGTAAAGAATGACTAAGCAGTGTTTACTACTATTTCATTCATAGTGTTAATTTTTGCGTATTTTGTTACTTACGTAATTCTGTGAGTTAACTTTCACGCTTCTTTGAATTTCTTACGCATAACATACATAACGCTGACCTCTGTGACCTCTTGCTGGCAAACTATCACAAACAACTTTCAGTGTTCTTTCGACGAACCAGTTAGCAGTGTGATGAAAACACTGTTAACACTTTCTAGTAACATTGCCTAATTTAGATCTGCGACTCTCGGATTTCGTCGTCGATCCACCTTGTTTGTTACACATAATTGATGATAATGACAACTTTCGTTTGATTTTGAGTCCTCTTAGAATCTTATGGTGGATAATATACACTTTCGACCGACAGCCCCAGGGCCTCTCGTGGAAAAACGAACGCTCTCGCACTCGCCTTGACTCGGAGGGAGCGTCTCGGCGAGAGAGTACCTACAATGCCCATCAGATATTCAGCTGTCCTTAGAGACTCATTGAAATTAAGGTTATAGGGTATGTATGAATCCGAGCCTAACTCTGCCGTTTCGTCCGTTTTGCAAAACTAAACCTACACCGTTGGAACGACAATCAACACAAAAGTTAACTGACCAATGAAATTATGAAATTGACATGTAGCTGAGACTGATTGCAAGAATAAATTATTAACAGCCAATTGCATCACTTGATTTGCGTTTAATTTTTATCAGTCGAGACGATGTTACGGCGGGTAGGTAGGTATGAAACCTTTTCTTATCCTGCATGCAAACTGCAAGTTTCTAATATTATCAAATAGTCATAAGTGTGATAACTACCAGGTCGGTAGCCCATTGCTTTCGCCCACTAACAGGGCAATAAGTTATTTCCTTCGCATATGACATTGACACTTACAATACCTATCTGAGATTTTCGCCTAGCCGCCAAGACTGGGCCTGTGACTGGGCATATCAGTTCCACATCCCGCTGCTATTGTGAAGAGACTGGACAAGTCCGTTGGATAGAAATAAACGAGGAACTTGGATGATGTATTAACCCATCAGCTGCATCCGACTTTTAATCTCTGGAATAATCGAACATTCTGACTGACTAGAAAAAAAATCGAACTTCATAACGGTCAGTTGCTACTAGCAAGCTGTCGGCCGTAATTTTCTCTCTACGATAGTTGCAGCCTATCTAGGTTACTTACTAACAAGCCCTAGACCTATATCGGCAGCACACGGAAGTCAGCACACACGAGTGAAACCACCACGATCAGCAGACACTGACCGCTGTGACGTCACGGCAAAGAAAGTGCTGATCAGTGGGCGCGCGGCCAGTCGGCCTCCAGCCACAGTCCACGAAACACGCGCGCGCGGGCGGTACGCTCGCGACATGGCCGAGCGAAACACGACCAATAAAAAAGTTTAATTAAACATACAAAATGTCATTCCGACGATTGCTCAGCGCGGTCCGCTCTGCGCGGGAGGCTATCACTCGAGGTGCTCCGATGGCGGACGGACTCTTAAAATCCTTGTTATCAGTTGTTGTTATATTTTGCATCGCGGTGTCGTCGCCTCCATCGGCGTCGGCGAAACCGTTTGCCTTAAGTTTTCCTGCGGGGTGGTCACTGGCTGGGCTAGTTGGGACTGTCGGGGCCAGGTCTGAGGATGCGGAGCGCCGCGAGCCGGCGGCCGGGGCGAAGCCCTACACGGGGCGGCGCGTCGGCAACGACACGCTGCGGATGGTGTACTACCACGACCTGACGGTGGCTGTGGTGGAGCTGGGGCCCAATAAGCTGCTGCTCAACTGCGAACTCATTGAGACACAGTGAGTATCTGCACGCTTTCTACAGTGTACAGTTCTTAGCTGACACGGTCCTTTAAAACTTTCCAGGCCTTAAATTGAGTAACAATAAATTCAACTTAGTTTAAGCCTAAGACGACCCACTGACCAAGATCTTTAACAGTACCTAGGTAATAGGTATCATCCTATTTTTAAACAACACATGGACACAGTCTATAGTTTTTAGAGGACACTACTCGTATCTCTCAAATCTTTCCGGGATTGGAAATAAGCTGTAAAATATTTAGTTTATTATCATTTTCCAAAAAGAAAATTATTTTACAGTGACAAGTGTTTAATTCTCACTTTCCAAAACAAATCGTTTTCAGGAAAAACTTATATTTCATGCATGAAAGAAAAGTTGCTTTCAGTGTGGGAACGTCGACACATGCTAACTAATTAATCACAGGCACTAACACGCCTGTGCCGGCCGCGGCTTCCACGAAACTTACTGACTAACTATCAGCTATTGATTCCGACAACCGCTGTCCACTAGCTGTAGGATTTACCGAGTAACAAGAAGTAATTTAGTAAGTTTTGTAAAATCAAAATCAATAGTCACTGAATGAAATGAGGCTGATACAATACATTTTTTGATCGTTAAAAACTACTTTCCCTCATAACGCTCGCCCATAAACCATGAAGTGGACACTGACAGGTCCTGTCAAATATGCGCGGTTTTTTCCTCAAAAGACCTTCTAAGCCACTAATCTGCATGGTTCTCATTTGACTCTAACAAGATTCTGTCCGGCGTTTCTTCTCAGAGTGCCTAAAGTAAACACCAACCATAATAGTAGATTAAAATCAATTTACAGAATAAACACAATTGATTTTATCTAATAAATAAGCGTGTTTGTGTCTGCCTACCCTAGACTCAAATGCTACCGTGATATCTATATAACTAAGAGGCTAGAGCAATTTTATAGTTAAGTACTGCCTAGTTTTAGCTGCTCAATTGTCCAATTACAGACAATTTTCAACTAAACAAATTATTTCTTTAACAACAAGATGGAATGCCTGCCTTTTTTACTTTATTTTTATTGTTTGTTTTTAAGTTATGAAAAAAAGGAACTAGGTAGTAGGCAAACTTCCTGTTAGACACAATTGGTTATGACTTTGAACTATTACACTATTCTCTATTTTTAATTAGTAGGTACCTACTATACAGAAGATGCAATCACTAATGATAATAATTGGCTTTTCTTCTTTGCCGATGATTCCCTTTATAAGAGTCAAATTAGCTTCGATTTGCCATTAATATCAACTGTAAAGCTACGCTAAATTTATTGTGCTTCACAAAACGTCGGTCTGTAACCCTTTATATGTAAAACGTTTCCCGCCAATTATGAGTAATTAACTTTTTATAGAAGCACAGACTTGCACCAGCGATTTTTAAATGCCACCTAAATACCAAAAGGAGCTCGGTGCAAACACGGGGCTAATTTACCTTCGTACACCCGTACACCGCACTGAGTTAAGTACCTCTACATCTTTAAGCTAGGCTTTAGTCAGACGTTTTGCAAAAGTGGCTACGTTTAGATTCGCATTACTTACTTATAGCTTTTGAAAATAGCTCAATTGCGATTTTATAACACTATAAGAACTACACTACTTTAAAGACAATTTACCTAGGTATATGGTACATTTCTATCTATTATAGATCTACTCTCGTAACGGTCATGGAAAACATAGTGAGGATACTGGCATGTCCTTGAACCAAACATTCGAAGACATGGAGACTCAACCAACGGGCCAACCCGATGAGCGATGCCGTATTTGCTATCTTGAGTTCTCAAAAATCTGATAAATACTGACATACTTTACTAACCATCAGTTACCTGAAGTAAACCCCAATAAAACTTAAAAAAGGGTTTCTTGAAAGAGAGCACAATTCATAAAATAACTCAAAGACAATGCGTTTATGGGTCCGTTTAGCTTTGCGTAACCAAGGTTACGGGCGGTTACGCAGCGAGCCACTTAGGTGAGTAACACGGTGCAGTCAGATCATCAGGTGACCCTTCCTGCTGGCCCCTTGACATAATAAATCATGATGCCAACGTACGTAACCAGCTGGCAGCTGTGTTGACGGATTCGTTGCGTCTTATACGGTATACCACCATGTATGAACTGGCTGATCGATGAGGAATGCATAAATATGTAGAATGACGGACCTCTAAGCTTTACGACAATTTAATTAAAACATTTAATGTCATGAATTTCCGCAAAGTAATTTTCTGCAGTTAATTTTGTTTTAGGAGAATCGACCAATTACTGGCTATGTTTTCAACTATCCGATGATAATCTCTGCTGGAGTTGATGCGGACTTATTTATTAGTGCAGATTGCAATGAAGCACGATTAAACTTTACGAACATTGGAGGTACTACGCGAAATATTTCGGAGTAAACAGATCTTCCGTAATTTGCTTACTTATTAAACCAATTCTCTTGACTCCATGCAAGCTACATTGATTTGGTTAAATAGATGTAATCTAATTACGCGTGCGGGGCAGCACCAACACAACAGCCTTCTGAATACCATATTGGGAAGGGTTGATTGTCCGGTTGTGAGGAACTGGAATACCGTTCACGGATCTGGAGGAGTCCTTTTCAATGTAAAATAGTGTAAATGTAATAAATTTATAATAATAATAATATACTAACATAGTTATAAGTATGATTTATTAACATTGTATGGAATATTTTTTAATTCTGTTAATAAATGAATAATAATAAATCGCAATTTAGGTTTTCGAAACTATCTTTCCGTATTCCTTTTTACAATCTTCCACCTTTGGTATGCAGAAACATAGATTCGCGAACTAAACCAAAGAAATCTAAAACAAAACGCGTGCTATCGTTTAATCGTGGATCCGCGTTCAGGTAATAATTATAACGGGATTGCGCAGATTCACGGTCGTACTAAAGGTTAAGACTAGGTACGTTTAGGACGCTTTACGCAAATTCACATCATTTTTTACGATAGCATAATACTTTTCCCTGGCAATTCTACAGATATTCCGCGATTTTATTAATAAAAAGCACCATTAATCAATATTACCCACGAGCCGCACACAACGCGATGGTATCCGACCACTTCCTCCCTCATCTTGCGCAGGAGTCGTTTATCTTTGTCCGTCGATCGTACATCCTTACGCTTGCCCATTTCATTGTGCTCGTCTCGTAGATCGTTGAGGCGAGTGGCGTGATGTCTTGAATTCGCTAGATGATTTGTCTCATCGTTTTAAAAGTTATAAGTAACAGCTCTTGATGGATCATTCTTTGTGGTGTAAGAGAGCGATTTACACAGTAGTAGGTAAAGGATCATCTAAATCTTGTCAAAATAAAGAAAGAAAATACATTTAGGTATTTAACGCAGACCAAAAGACAAATAACACATTCTGTGAAATTAACACAAAAAAGGAAAGAAATAAAAACGCATCGTGAACCGCATAGTCAGTCTCAGGACTGCGCCAAACCCTATCAGAGTGATCATTGTTGTATGTAGAACATTGAAACTAACGACCATGAACACGGTGTAGATTCGCTGATCGCTCTCTTAGTTTCATAGGTGAAATTCACCATGATAAATCATGAAACAGCCGAAATAAAGTCAGAGGCCATGGTCTCTTTTAAGGTCCAGACATAATCTTGGTCAATTCACACGAGAAGTATGCAGATTAGTGTCTGAGGTGGTCTTTTGAAGAAATAACCACACAAATCGTGTAGCTCGACTTACAACTCAAGGAGCTCAACGACACGACCAACAATACCAAAGGAAGGACCTTTGATCATGTCTCTTTTAAGAAAATGTGTGTAATATACGACGGTGTAGAAGTCTTTGCCACTACATAAATCATTAGCCAAAATGCACTAGACCCAGTCAGAACCAGTGACGAACCTAATTACTTTATACAAGTCTATGCCCCAAGCATTGAAGCTCCTTGAACCATTTACGAACAATATACAGGATCCATTAAGCTTTCATTATGTGAAATGTCAAAAAGTGATTATCATTAGAACTTATTATGTACACAGCTATGTGTATATAGCCCAGGGCCAGTAATTACGTATTGATTCGATCAGACTGATAAAAATTAATGGAGCATGTGTCACTAACGTGAAACAGTAAACCTGTGGAGTAACTTATTGTTTGAAGTACAATATTATTTGTTGAATTGGTTTGCTCCATGGGTTTGTTTTGTTTGAAAGCAAGCAGTTCTGAATCATAACTTTATTAGCTCGATAAGCCGGATAATTGTATCCACTGTGGCCGCTCACAAGTCGAAAAGTATTGCAATGCGCTCCTATGAATGCGCCAAAATAGGTCGGTCTCGTTCCTTCGGCAATTGGATATGGAGGATACGTAAAAGAAAACAATTGAATAACAGCCAAATTAAAATCACTGTTATGATGGACGTAGGACTCACTTATTTAAGTAAGTACTAGCTTAACCGAGGCTTTGCCTGCGAGTACTGTAAACAGGGCTTCCCCGCCTCATAAAGCCATCCACATTAATTGTGATAGAAATGTCTATAAAACTTCCAATCTTAAACATAATTTTACTAGCGAACTTTCGACCTCTATCTAAGATTTATGTTGAGCGCAATGCAAGCGGTGTTAGTGGGTCAGCGCATTATCCCGTCGGCTCCTCGCGCTCGTTCAAAGGCCTCTTAAAGTTTATAACCGCCGCGGTATGGTAAGGTCAGTCTGTGTTTGGATTGCGTTCAGAAAGTGGACTAGGCTAGGGTACTATTGAGGTGAAGGGGTGAAGGACTTTCTATGTTGGTATGTAAACTATGTACCTAGATACTTTATTATACAGGGTTAGTTTTCAATGACCAGCCAAAATTTAAAATTAAGACCTAGGTATCAAACCAAAAGTGCATTTTAAATATTATTGTCGAAAAATATGAAATAAAATAATAGCTTTCATTTGAAAATGTCCTAAATCATAAACCTAGTGGAATCAATGCACTTGTGTACGTGCATGCACCGCCAAATTCATGTGTGTGCTAACTGCTACCTATCTAGGTTGTTGAACTGAATTGTGCTGTTGCAATATCCACACGTTCCCTTTTTAGTGGTGGACAGGAATGAAAATTGATTTAAAACAATGTTGTTTCTTTTTCATTATATCGAAAATATTGGTTGTCTATTGTTTGCCCGAAGATTATATGCCATAATCATCATTTTCCCGAATTTCATTTACCCGAATTTCATTTGCCCGAATGTTTCATTTGCCCTAAAAGACATATGACATACTTTTAATTGCCCGAATTTTAGATACCATAAGATACGAATGCCATAAGTATTGTTTGCCTTATTTTTATGTGTCATAATAATTATTAGACATAATATTTAAATGGCATAATATTTAAATGGCATAACAAGTATTAGACAAATATTTAAGCCCCGTAATAATCATGCTGTCATAATAATCTGGCTCTCGATGTCGATGGGTGCGCAATGTTTGGTATAATAAGAATAAACTTATTTATTCTGTGCATGTTTTTTTTTTCTGTGCATGGTTGATGGTGGGTTAGGTCGACGGAGCCCCGCTTCGCGGGGCTCCTACTTCTGTGTGGTTTATAAAAAAATAACCACGAAGGGGATGGCGGGGCCTATTCGCTCGCTTCGCTCGCTCACACGACCCCGCCATCCCCTTCTAACCTAACCTGTCCGAGTCGGGGTGCCCTAAAGTCCCAATTGCATCCAATTTCTCTTGATATAAACAACCGTTACACACCCGATGTCGATGGCAAATTATGTTATGGCATTTCATAATTATGGCATGTGATAATTAGGGCATGAGATAATTAGGGCTTACAATGATTATGACAAATGATGTTATGGTAAGTGACTTTATGGGAAACAATGATTCTGGCACGTGACTAATATGGCAAATGAGAGTAGGGCAAATGAGTATTATGTCGTATGATATTATGGCTGTTGACTATTATGGCAAATGATATTAGGGCAAATAAAATTCGGGTAAACGGCGGTATACCGAAAATATTATCTATTCTAAACCATCTTTGGAAATTTTGCCGGTCATTGAAAACTAACCCTGTATAAGAAGGCTGAACAGGCGGGGGAGATATCATGCCTGTACTACCTGAATTAGAAGGCAGAGCCATAGAGTACCTACATGATATAATCATCCAATAATGTTCCCACTACTGGGACACAGGCCTGCGCTCTTTGCAAGGGAACCTTACCGTACCGTAACCTGTACTCGTAATAGAAAAATAAGGAGTCAGGGTTTGGAACCACTCGGTGCTGTAATTGATGCGACGGTGCAATCTATCAATAAACATTGTTGCGAGGAACAGTTTTAGAATATTAGATTATAATCATATGCAGAACCAGTGTGCTTAATCGTTTAATAAACTACTAAAACTATTGTGTTTAATCACTATAAAATTGTAGATAAGTAAAACGTGTGTGTACGCTTAATATCGTAAATCATATTAATTTTGTACTTACAAACCACATAACTTATTTAAATTTATTATAATTTTATATATTTTTAAAGCAACGCGCGAATTATTTCACCTGGTTTTAATTTTCAAGAAAACACCTAATTACCTGAATGACATAAAAACTACGCCGGAAAGCCTTTTTCCATAAAAAATAATAAAAAGTACAAAGAGTGCATTTAATTCTAAAGCACCTACCTATGCTCCGCATTCATCGACCTCTCCACTTCAAGGAATCAACTAAGTAGGTATTTTGATCATACGACCCGTCCCTCCTTCAGACCGAAAAAACACCAAAAACAAAAAACAATATATGGAAACAAAATCCGAAAACAATATGGGGCGCAGTTATTTCTACGAAATTCTCTCGTTTAGGAAAACCTAAGAAGCATTCTTAACACCTCTCGTATATTTCAGACTACGTGTCTTGTCACTAGATAAAGATATTCACGAAATCCTCCACTGTCAATCACATGAAATATTGGATTTATCTTTTATTCATAACGCTTTACGACCTTACCAACGTAACCCATCCACGACCAAATTAGTCAGATGTTAGGTCAGGTTACACAACGACTGCCTAGCCTTCCCATTGTTACGACCTCGATTAAAATATTATGTCGCTACCGTATGTCAAAGGGTCAGAGGAGATTTATTTCTATAACATAAAACACAAGATATTTATGACTTAAGATCAAATAGATCTTAAGTCATAAATATCTTGTGTTTTATTGTGTTTTGCGGCACGTCCGAATGTAATTAAAAGTAATAGTAGGTATCTACATGTTACCAGCAGACTATCCAAACATCAAAGTATATTATGTAGTTATATGGTTGCTTACATCAGTGCCTGTACGAAGTTCTGTGTAACGACCGAGCCAACCTGTACCATTAAATTACTGAATAAACATGGTCTGTTAAGATTGGTTAGCATGGACAGAGATCCACGGACCCACCTGTTTTAAATTATTAGAAAAAAAGATATCCCAAATTCTCATTGGCGTCCTAAAGCTAGTGTCATGATTGCTAAGTTTGACACGTTTGAGTTTGGCACTTGTACCGACAGCAACCAGTTGGTTCACTTGGTCATACAGGTGCTGCCCGTCTACTACTTGCTACAATATTTCAGGTCATTCCATCAGCTCTGCATAGTATAATTTACTCGTGGAGTAACACAACTCTTTTGTCCGCCTGAATCGTTAGTCCGCTACTAATCTGAAGCCGTGAATATGTTGAATGGATTTGATGGAAACTGCGGGCAGTATTCATGCTGGTGGAATCTTTTGAAGAGTTGTTTATAGTCGCGCTGTCTGTGGTAGTAAAACAAACTTCCTGAAAGGGATTGTGTAATTGGATTCTAGGGTCAGTTGGTGCTTGGTGCTGATAGTATCACAAATTCACAATCAAAATCAAAAGCTATTTAATAAAAGGGTGGGATTCTGAGACTTTTTGGGATATTTATTAGCGATAACCGGGACACGACGAAGAAAATCGTAATTAAATACTTGTTATTACATATTTACAAATTCTGTCTAGTGTGAATAGTGTGATACGCCCGCTTCACCCCGCTTGTCAGGTAGCATTCGTGTGTCGAAATCGAAAATGTGCGGTATCCAAAATTATTTTATTCCCAATGTCCGCTCTAAGTCTTTTAAATCTCTTTGGGATAGCAGCAATTATTGAATATCAAAAATTACACAAGACAGTCCCACTAAATGCCATTTTAGGAAATAGTCATTCAATGGGATTAAATGAACATAGAGCGTTGTTTTGATGATTTTAAATGATTGTGACTAATTGACTAATTCTCTAAATACATATGTATTACGGCCGCGAATAATATTTTGTTCAGTAAACAGCCTGACACTAACCAGCAAATTGCAAAAAGACGTAAGTTTGAATATTGCGGGAATAAATTCGGTTGCAATAACGATGCTTGCGAGTAACGCAAGTCTCTACAATAACGATGCTTGCGAGTAACGCAAGTCTCTACAATAACGATGCTTGCGAGTAACGCAAGTCTCTACAATAACGATGCTTGCGAGTAACGCAAGTCTCTACAATAACGATGCTTGCGAGTAACGCAAGTCTCTACAATAACGATGCTTGCGAGTAACGCAAGTCTCTACAATAACGATGCTTGCGAGTAACGCAAGTCTCTACAATAACGATGCTTGCGAGTAACGCAAGTCTCTACAATAACGATGCTTGCGAGTAACGCAAGTCTCTACAATAACGATGCTTGCGAGTAACGCAAGTCTCTACAATAACGATGCTTGCGAGTAACGCAAGTCTCTATAATAACGATGCTTGCGAGTAACGCAAGTCTCTACAATAACGATGCTTGCGAGTAACGCAAGTCTCTACAATAACGATGCTTGCGAGTAACGCAAGTCTCTACAATAACGATGCTTGCGAGTAACGCAAGTCTCTACAATAACGATGCTTGCGAGTAACGCAAGTCTCTACAATAACGATGCTTGCGAGTAACGCAAGTCTCTACAATCCACGATGCGATTCTCGCAAGCATCGTTATTGCAACCGAATTTATTCGTAATCGTTAGTAAATCGTTAGTTAATGGAATCTTTAAAGCGCCAGGCCATTAAAAACAATTTAGTAAGAAACATTAACAATAGACTCGGCCCCTATTACAAGGGGCTTAAACATAACTGGCGATGTGTGGGTGTTCGGGGATTAACATTAATCGAAATTGAAATCAATATTAATCCAATAGCAAACAAAAACAAATCCACGGTTAGGTGTGGTAAAATTAATGATTGTTGTCGATGTTAACGACACTTTAACTTTGACATTGTGTTGTGAAGAGATAATTGAGTAGACAACACAATAGTTCATTCAACCATCACAAGAAATAAATAGAAAAAGACATCGATATATTTATTAATCGTCTTTACGAGTAATATAATTTTCTCTTTCTAAAAAGAAACTGTTTTTCCTTGCATCTTCCGTACACGTCATGTCTCATATATGGGAATGAGGAAAATATCGTGGGGAGAATTTTGAGTTTGAATTTGAATGTTTCATGGTAGGGGAAGAACAAAGCAATGATGGATGGACTGTCTGAAAGATGTTGTGGCTAGAAAGAGGGTGACTCGTGTGATGACAACTAATAGAGAAGTATAGCAGAAGAAGACACGCTGCGCAGACTCTAGAGAGGGTGACTCATGTGATGACAACAAATAGAGAAGTATAGCAGAAGAAGACACGCTGCGCAGACTCTAGAGAGGGTGACTCATGTGATGACAACTAATAGAGAAGTATAGCAGAAGAAGACACGCTGCGCAGACTCTAGAGAGGGTGACTCATGTGATGACAACTAATAGAGAAGTATAGCAGAAGAAGACACGCTGCGCAAACTCTAAAGAGGGTGACTCATGTGATGACATCTAATAGAGAAGTATAGCAGAAGAACACACGCTGCGCAGACTCTAAAGAGGGTGACTCATGTGATGACAACTAATAGAGAAGTATAGCAGAAGAAGACACGCTGCGCAAACTCTAAAGAGGGTGACTCATGTGATGACATCTAATAGAGAAGTATAGCAGAAGAACACACGCTGCGCAGACTCTAAAGAGGGTGACTCATGTGATGACAACTAATAGAGAAGTATAGCAGAAGAAGACAAGAGGGTGACTCGTGTGATGACAACTAATAGAGAAGTATAGCAGAAGAAGACAAGAGGGTGACTCGTGTGATGACAACTAATAGAGAAGTATAGCAGAAGAAGACACGCTGCGCAAACTCTAAAGAGGGTGACTCATGTGATGACATCTAATAGAGAAGTATAGCAGAAGAAGACACGCTGCGCAAACTCTAAAGAGGGTGACTCATGTGATGACATCTAATAGAGAAGTATAGCAGAAGAAGACAAGAAGGTGACTCGTGTGATGACAACTAATAGAGAAGTATAGCAGAAGAAGACAAGAGGGTGATTCGTGTGATGACAACTAATAGAGAAGTATAGCAGAAGAAGACACGCTGCGCAAACTCTAAAGAGGGTGACTCATGTGATGACAACTAATAGAGAAGTATAGCAGAAGAAGACACGCTGCGCAGACTCTAAAGAGGGTGACTCATGTGATGACAACTAATAGAGAAGTATAGCAGAAGAAGACAAGAGGGTGACTCGTGTGATGACAACTAATAGAGAAGTATAGCAGAAGAAGACACGCTGCGCAGACTCTAGAGAGGGTGACTCATGTGATGACAACTAATAGAGAAGTATAGCAGAAGAAGACACGCTGCGCAGACTCTAAAGAGGGTGACTCATGTGATGACAACTAATAGAGAAGTATAGCAGAAGAAGACACGCTGCGCAAACTCTAAAGAGGGTGACTCATGTGATGACAACTAATAGAGAAGTATAGCAGAAGAAGACACGCTGCGCAAACTCTAAAGAGGGTGACTCATGTGATGACAACTAATAGAGAAGTATAGCAGAAGAAGACACGCTGCGCAGACTCTAAAGAGGGTGACTCTTGTGATGACAACTAATAGAGAAGTATAGCAGAAGAAGACACGCTGCGCAGACTCTAAAGGCAGCAGAAAAATTATGAGAAAATCTCCGAATATGAAAAAAAAATATTGAAAACTTCATCATATAAAACATTTCTTACATATTTAGAATAGTTTAACTATTTCATTTTTGTTATTCTACGCAGCGACCTCGTGTATTTAGATACTTTATATTCGGCCCTGATAGGGTGTCAGTTAAAATCATCATTATCATTATAAAAACGAATGCATTTGATTGAATCGACCTTCTGAATCGGTACGAGTAATACTTTAAATAATTGAATACAAGCAAACATTCACCACGAATGTAGGTCAGTATTCTCTAAACTACTACATCATCAAATTCGCAGCCTTATTGACAATTTGTGTTGCAATTGATACAAAGACCTAACTATAATGAGTGAGGACATGAGGAATACAAATAGCCATACAAACTATTGATGTAGATTACTGGCAATATACCAAATGGACTGCCAATATTGCTAAGTAATGCTCTTTTTAGGGTGCCGTACCTCAAAAGGAAAAAACGGAACCCTTAAAAAATCACTTTCTTGTCCGTCTGTCTGTCCGTCTGTCACCACCGATTTTCTCAGGATCGGGTGATCCTACTTTTCCCTTTACTTGTATTGTAAGACCTTGCTTTTAACCAAAATTGTCAATTCTAGGTCAACCGGAAGTACCCTATAGGTTTTGGGTCGAAAACCTATATGGTAGTTCCTGTTGACCTAGAATCACGAAATTTGGCAAAAAGCAAGGTATTAAGCACATGTAAAGGGAAAAATCTGAAAACAGTAAATATGTAGTTTAATAACAAAAAAAAAGCGATTTTACTATTACAAACTTATTATTTGCGGTTGGTGCAATAGCCGTTTCTAGGGATCGAACAGCAAAGTTAATTTTGTCCTTTAAAAAGTTTGTACGGAACCCTCGGTGAGCGAGTCCGACTCGCTCTTGGCCTTTTTTTTATGCAGATTTTGGGATGTTAGATAATCATTGTATGTGTTTATATGGAGTCAATATGGAGGCATATCGTTTATGAAAATAATCTGATCGAAGGTCGTATATTATTAGTTGATGTCTATACTAGCCTCTCGATCCCTTGGTTAGGATGTGGTGTTTCGTTCCCCAATTAATTTAGAAACTTTTCTGCCCAGCCCTTTGAGGACTACAGGCGTGGTGTTATGCTTATGCATTTCATCATCTGCCCAGCCTTTTCCCAACTATGTTCCCCAACATAGTTGGGAAAAGGCTGGGCAGATCTCAGACAGGTGGCAGGGCAGATATCGGCTTCCAGTCTAATCGATTTCAGCTGAGTATCAATATTTTACACGGAGAGATTGCCTAACTGACCTCCAGCACCCAGTTTGTATTGGGTAATTACGATACCCCTTGGTAAGACTGCAGGTTTTCAGACTTTCGGGCCACTGACTAAACAACAAACTCAATCGAAAAAATAAAATAAAATATCTAACTGTACCCTTCTTTTTCACGAGCTCAACTTTCGTCAGAACCTTTTAAAAAACAGTCACGTCTTCTTCACTAATTGTAAGTAGAAAGTGTTTCTTTTCTTTAAAAGGGTGACTAGCTTCCACTAAATTATTCACGTCTGTGTGTCCTTGCGACATGGCTTTTGAAAGGTCAACGCATGCGCCCCGACTGTTAATCGAAGCTACTAACGAATACTAACGAATTTTGAAATGTCAAACGTCATTTTGGAAACGAACGCTTGTTCTAAAATAATAAATTACGCATACGGAATATTAAAACGGGATAAGTAATCGCAACTTCCTTTTGCATAGCTCCTGCAATATCAATACTTACTTCCTAATGGTAAACACGTAGACCCTGGCGCACGCCAATTGTGTAACACACTACTTTTCTTGCTTTGGAAAATTCAAATGTTCGACAGCAAATATCGCTATGAATATTGTTGAAGATCTAGTTGTATTACCCAGCTGATCATTCACTTGCAATAAATACACATAAAACCAGTCTTACCAAGGGGTATCGTATTACCCAGTACAAACTGGGTTGTGGAGGTCCGACAGGCAGTCGACCTCTCGAAGCTGGGAAACGATTCGCGAGATGATGATGACTTTTTTGCTTTGTTATGAAGAAGATATCAAATCGCCCTAAAGAGCTCTCTTTATTTAAAATTTTATTTTTATCTAATTAGAAACATAACGTCAGGCCTGCTTGATAGATGAATCACGCTGCCCGAAGGGGTGTAGTAGTAAACTGGGGCTTCTACTACTGTCACCTCTGTCTTGTGTAAAAATAATAGGCGGTGCCAAAGCCATCAGACACCCGGTTCCTTCTTACCTACTGAGAATCTCCTAATTTGATAAATTGATTAAGTTCAAAATATACTATTATATGCTATACCTAGTTTCAACGTTCGTCCAAGTACTTTCTCTGTCCTTGACCACTTTAACTCAATCGCTCGAAATTCAGACACGGACACCGATTACAACACTAGTTGAGTCAATCAATCTGAGATTCAGGGGCCGTTACTGATACAACAGATTATAATTAACATAATATTGTATTAATTTATTAATTTTACATCTTATGTCGTATTTATACAAGAATGTGTAAGAATAAATTGATTCGTTAATCTATTAATGAATTCAAAAGACATCAACGCGTTTCTAAACTTAAGACCACAAATCACGAAATCGTTAAACATATTCAAAGCGATTGATTGTAACAGAACGTTGTTTTTAAAAACGTTTAGTGACCTGTGGTGCATTGCCCAAACTTGCCTCATTCTTAAATCGATGGTTTTATGTAATAGAAAATGTTACAATATTTCTTAGAAGGTCATTGTTGCACTATTGTTGTACTTCAGTGTTGATGTTAGCTAGTAGACTGCGTCTGTCACTTAAATGCATAATTAAAAAATGGTCGTTGTAGCTTTGGTTACCGTTACCGTACATTGTATACTAAATTATAAATGTCTGGATGTTTGTTACCATTCCACCCCTAACCGCTGAAAAGATTTCAATGTTTGGCACAGGTGAACCATGAGCTGGTTTAGGATATAGGATACTTTTTATCTCGAAGTAAGCTCCCGGAGTAGGGATAATTTCTGTCACCCTCGCGGGCGAAGCCGCGGGAAAATACTATATAGTATATAAAAATAAAATGTACACCCATTGTCCTTGAAGGAAATATATGCAAAGGTACGCAAAATATGAAGCTTATCAACCCAAAGCAGGTACAAAAAAAAAAAGTAGCACAGCAAACCTACTACCCATCTACTACCAGACGATTACTAACGCGACCACTAAACTAACGAGAAATAATACATTCTTCACCGAGAGGAGAAAGTGACCGATTACCGTCGAGGGTGTCGTTTGAAGCCCGAGCCGTAGGCGAGGGCTTTAAAACACCCGAGATCGGGAATCGCACTTTCTCTCGAGTGATACATAGTGCTTTATACTACACCTACGAGGAAAATAAAAAACGAAATCTTTACTAATTGAAATTTATATTGAAATTGTTGCAGTTAGTGAAGCTTAATGTAACACTTTTTCCATTAATGTTTGTTTGAGATGTTTGCGACAATGTAGGAGGAATTTCACATGTTCTTTTTTCAAATTGTCATTTTTAATCTGTTAAAAACAGGGAAAGAAAATTGTACTGAATTTCATTCATCCTCTAGAGGGAGAATGTGATTTTAATTTGAAATACCGAAATTTATACTGAACTACATCTGTGTTTACACCATTGAGTTTGTATATAAAGCATGCATGCATGCGTGCATTTGAAAAAGGAATACGCATTTATTATGCAGTTATGATTATTAAATAAAATTACGAAAACCGACGAGGCCGTATGAGCTTGATGCCTTTGCTTTTCCGACAAAAAAATATTAGTCTAGGAATTTGCCGCGTTTTTGTTCTTCAAACGTTAAGTTTATTTTAATTGTCATTATTTTTAATAAATGCTTATCTCATATTATTATTGTGTTAATTTTATCGCAAATGGTACGAAAAGTAGAGTATTTTCCTCGGTGATAAAGCTGTCTTCGTCTTGGGTGAACTTAAATCCTCACCCGCGTCAGAAGACACTGCTTTATCCCCTTGGTTAATAATCTACTATTTCAAATACATCATGTGTAAATTACCCCGTCAGCCACTACTGAAGCTAAAGCTATTACCTTTAATCGTAACTACCTAGGACTAGTACTACCTAGGACACAAATTAAGCTTAATTCTATGTAAGCGTAATTATATAATGTAATTTGAATAATTAATAATATATATTTTAATTTTAATAATAATTTAAATATCCTTAATTATTTTGACATTATAATTATACTCTGACATTATTTTAATTTGAATCTATGACATTACTTACTTATTTATTTGAATTTATATCATTGTACAAGCTACAATTTTTGAATTTATGATATTTAATTTGATTTATGAAATTGTATAACTATAATTATAAATTTTGCATGCCTAAATTGGTACAATACAGAGGACTGCGCATTTACTTAACATCTGGAAATGTATAAAATGTAGGTACTGTGCAATAAATATTATTTAAATTTGAATTTGAAATGACAGGGTGCAAGCCACGTCATTTGTCATGGAACCTAATGATCGACTGACCCCCCAAGGGCACACCACCTCATACCACACATGACCCTGACATTGAAACCTTCACTAAGCTTTAAAAGTAATATCGACGTTTCCTATCGATGCTAATGCCAAGAATCAATCGATAGTTAAGCCGCGTTCACGGCTTCGGGTGGTACGACTCGCACAAGGTCCTAGACAAGTGACGACCGCTTTCATAGCCAGCAAGTCATTTTAAGAATTAGGCATTTGTAGAATGCTAGGCATTTTACGAATTGGGCATTGGTCGACTAAGCCAGCCTTTCCTATTTCTACAAGGAGTTTTAACAGGATTGACATACTTATACTTTTCGGGAGCCTACGTTAATCCAATAATACTTTTTGACTTTTCTATCGTTGTTATCGCTGATTAATTGTCACTGCATCTAAAGCCCTAAGCTAAGGCTGCCATACTCCTTATTTGGAACATTGTATCCCGTTCAATAAGCTAATTATGCTGGTTAGCCTATCAGAACAGAATCTTGAAATTTCGCTCTGCTCGAGACGTTTCTTCCGTTTGTTCCAAAAATATTTAAATCGATTTAACCGCAATTGAAAACGTGATTATTCTGCTAGCTAACTAGCCCAAGGCTGGCACTGTTCATCCCTCCCTCCCTTAAATACCAATTCTGGCTACACCCCTGCTTAGTCGATAATAAAATTAACTTATGTTTGCGCCGGAAAACGTCTTTTGAAAATCTGAGCTCTATGATAAAATCTCCCTATAAACCCAGAAATCCCTCGGAAAAATATGTCGTGCTCACATCATCATCGATGGTCTATCGTAATCGTACAAGTTCTATTACAAAGGTCTCGGTCGGCGTTTCTTCACTTTGGTTGGTAGCTCTACCATACGCGCTTGCTACCTTGGTTTCCTCCGTATGAGTAGCGTCGAACTTTTATCATTTGTTTTCTCCGTGGCCTATGTCGTAATACGCGTGGCCAAGCAGTTTAACGCCAATTTACCTAGAATCAATTGATGGTTATTATGGCACCGTAATTTCTTTCTTTGCGTGATCAATAATGGTGGAAAGTTACCTATTTGAACACAGCCTTTAATGCCTTTGTAGTTATTATTTAGATTGGATTTTCACAGTTTTGAGGGTACCTAGTAGACAATCGTTAAAGCGATTAATCGATAAAGATCTTTAATTTCGTGTTTAGACGATTGTATTCGGTTTTCATTGGACGTGTTTTACAAGTCGCAATCAGCGAATATGATTCTTATTACTCGACTGCGGCAAAGCCCGAAAGAAGGGATTATGTGCTTGACCTGTATGTACTCGTATTTATCTAGATCTACATAGGTATTTCTTACTATCAATTGGGTATTGCAACAGCTGTAAATACACATTCAAATGTAAATTAACATTGAAAGTTTATTAGCAAGTGCATGACAAAATAATGCTAAGGTCATTCAAGCAGTATGAATACAATCATTTAACCGCGACTTCGACGGCCGCGCGCGGTTCAACGGAAAGATAAGGAGTCTTCACAGATTTGACATTCCATGGCATCATGGGTTGGTTTTACAATCTTACCTTCTTTGCACACATTGAATCTCCGTCTCGGACAACCGTTCTTCTTAAGTATATCCATTGGCTTAGATTGTTCGCCTTGCAAATGTTTCATTCAACTATGATTCAACTACTTTATTATACAGGGCGATTCGAAGATGGGTGCAAAGCTTTAAGGTGAAGATAGTACAGACAATTTAGAACCATTTAAGCCATAGTTGTTTTAGACCAAGTCTTGCCATTTTTTTAACCGAATTTTTTGTTTTTTTTTCGAAAATTCCCAAAATTTTAACTAAACTGCTTATTTATGGCCAAATTGAATCATTTTTATTTTATTTTATTAAAGTAATGTGTAATTAATCGAGCAAAACATGTTATAGGCCTCTGTGTTGTTAGACATTTATTTTACAGACATTTAAAGATCATACAAATTTTAAAAATTCAGAAATACTTTTTGTAATACTTATTTAAAAAAATAACGAAGGGTGCTTTTTTTGTTCAAACCTTTTTGAAAATATGCTTGATAGGGGATCCCTTTTTTTTGCATAATGTTCTTTTTCCTAATTTACTTTGGTATAACTGTTTTGGCATAATTTGTTTTGCCATAATAATACATTGCCAATTTTTTTTTGGCATTCAGTTTAAGTTGGCATAATCATCTTGAAGGCTAATTTGTTTGGCATAAATTGAATTTTGCATAATGTTGCTAGGCATAATGACTATTAGCCTAATAGTATTTTGGCATACAATTAATAGAAATAACGGACACAAATTTGAGTTGTTTTTACGTATTTAAAAATTCCATTTTTAACCCTAAATTAAAATTAAAGTATTGCCTTAAAAATTCAATATGTTGGTCACAAAAGATGGTGACAGAAACGAATCGCTGCAAAACCGATTCCACGTAGTCTTGTCTGCCCTTGATACTTTACTGCTAGACATCCATGCATATACCCCTGTATATGCATGGATGTCTAGCAGTAAAGTATTCTTCATAAATCACTGCGGCAACATATGTCATGAAAGCGATGTGTAACTTGTTAGCGCGCACGAGCCCACGATGCAGAAATAGCTATGTTAACGTGAATCAACAAACGTTACTTCATGTCTGAGGCAAATGAGATAGCTTGGCCGTGAATGTAGATGTAGTAATTTGCAGATTACAGATTTGCATTCAAGCAATTTTTCCCACTGAATAACATCTAGTGACGATGCCTTACCAAAGAATGGGTAGAACCGCCATGACACGAGCGAAAGTGTTTCTATAAACATCTTCCACTAACTACACACTCCGTGAATCTGCCAGTAATGTAACAACTAAATCAAAATATAGGTCTTAAAGGTGACGTATCATCTTTTCTCCCAACTTTTCTAACATAATTATGATTGTCATACTATAACTCATCGTTAACAATATTATCTCATCAGTATTACACTCATTATGTAGTTCCATACTTACATCAACAATGAGATTTAGATTGCTCACGTCGAGATTGACGTAGGCAATTTGATTGTGGAACAATGAGCACTCAGCAGCTGGTAAGGTTGCGTGTGCGCAAGCTATGTGATGATCACTGGGATTAGTGGTAAATTATTATCATTAGAGACTCTTTGAATGCTTCTTCTTCTATTTATATTAAAGGCTTGCTGGTAGTTGGGAAACCAATTAAGGTCGATCCTAACAGCGGTTATAGTTGTTGCGTTTTTAAGCGTTGCCATAGCGGACATTGCCCTTTCCTTAACATCTCTTTGCAGTAAAAAACAATGAGCAAAGTATTTAATTGGAAAAAAATTGGTCACGAATTCACGATAAATGTCGATTTAAAACGATATAAAAGGCTTTGTGGCGGTTTTTAGGGTTCCGTTATTCCGAAGTTTTGAGTCCTAACAAGGAACCCTTATAGTTTCGCCATGTCCGTCTGTCCGAGGTTTTCTTAGATACCGTTGGTACTAGAAAGCTGTAATTTTGTAGGGATGTGTATTACAAATCAATTACGGCGATAAAGTGGTAAAATAAAATTTTGGAAGGGTAGCTCCTCTACATGTGAAGCGGGGATGAATTTTTGTTTCGTCGTCTGCCCCATCATGTCGGGTATCATTGAATAGGTATTTTAAAATGACTTAGGGGTTGCTAACACTATTTTTAGATTTAACGCTACATTTACGAAATATTAAACTTGCAAATTTTTGTACCAGTAGGGCGTCTCCCCCACCCTCTAAAAGCTAAATGCGGGCTTGAAAAATCTGGAAAAAATCATGATAGTGCATTTTCTGAACTTTAAAGGTAAACTATAGCGGTTAAGATAACTTTATTAGTTTAGCAGTAACAGTCGTTGGACTTGGGTGCTGGATAATTTTGTACCAAATACAAAATCCTTAGAAAAAAATCTTTAAAGTAAAGTGACTAAGATAAAGTAGAAGAACAACAGAATCGTTCTATATTGTGAGAATGGGTTACTACGGAACCCTAAACTGTGCGTGGCCCGTCACGCTTTTGGCCGGTTTTTCAAATGAAGAACGGCAATAAATATTGTTGGGTCAATGACCGCTATTGCCATACTAAAACACAACTATACTAGTTGTTCACTCAGGTTTTGCCAACAGTTGCCGTAGTTTTAGGCCAGTAGGCCTTGATAAACTTATCCCTTTTAAAACCCTTCCGGCAATTTTCCCTTCAACACGAATTTAAATCTTGAATAGCGAGTTCATTGACCTCCATTATATCCAACGACATCCCATCAACATCCATTAACCATAATACATCTTATTACATTGACATAACGTTTTTTTCCACTGACTACATTAATTTGCTGGCTGTATCTCAGTGTTATAAACCAGTACGAGTTGCAGCAGGTGCGAGAGGCTGACCTCTACAACACAATTAGTACCTACTAGGTAATACAAGCACTGTGTGGCGTCGGACGTAAAGAATGGCACCATCCCATTTCTTCCCGTAGGTGTCGTAAGAGGAGGGACTTTAATTAAGCCATATAAAATTAGGTAAGTAAACTGAAATTATATCAATAATTCATTACTTATATCATTTCATAGTTATACAAAAAAAAGTATTTTAAATAAAATTAGGTCATGGGATCATTAGAGCTTTTGTTATTATATCAAATGGTACGCACCCGTCAGACTTTTGGGTCACTGACTACCTGTAACAACTGTCAAAGATCTACAAATGACAGCCGGGACCAAGAGGCACGGAGGAAACCGGCATGCCCAAGAACAAAAATTCTAAGACATGTGTGACTTCCAAACCCCACGTGGCCCGCGTAGTGGACTAGGTCCTGTCATCTCCCTTTCAGGAGAGGAGGTTTATGGGTTTATTCCCATCTCGGCACCTTCCCATCTCGGCACCCATGAATTTATTTATCTTGTCAACGAAAAATTCCCATTTCGGCACCCTCTCATGAATCATTTTAAGGTACACAAAAAGAAACGGAAGCACAGTATCGTATAGTAAGTAAATCAACTTTATTATTTATTAAATCATTTTTGTTTCTTTTTAAATTACCATTTTCACAGACAAGCCCTTTCCATCTTTGGAAAGACACTACGAATCAACTCAAACATTATTTCGTAGGTTTTCATGTTTTTGCTGATTAATAGGCAATATAAAAGAGGCACTATATTCGTATGTCGCTCTGAACTGCCCAGATCACCCGATGTGACATATAATTGTTTAAAAGGACTTGGACAACATTTGAAAGTGCCATCAAGAAAGAAATGTTTTACCCGGTAAATGCATTTCCGGGTTTGTCGACTTGAGAATATTAAAATTCTGTCTTCATTATCACTATAGTCAGCGGTCAAACATTCTTTATAGTCCGGTGGAATGACTTACCTGACTCGCAATATCATATTGAGTTTTTGAAACTTTTAAATGTTTATTACGATGCCTGTACAGTCTTGATTTAATATTTTCAAGATCTGGTAACACTTTTGCAACACGAACGCTGCGGCTTTTTTTACAGGCAACTTTTTCGTATATTTGAGACACGGACGACATATCGTCGCACACTTGTTGTTCACACTGATATATGATATCTTTAACTTCTTTTTTTTTTTCAAAGTTTGGCACACACTCGGGTGAATGTCTGTTTTCATTTAGCACTATGTCACCTTGTACAGTCATACGCCCATAACACCCGTTTTTTATTTTTGAGTTTACGCATCGCCACCTTGTAGAGTCCTTATTTTGCTTTTGTACATAGTATTGATGACCTGCGTGTAGAAGTACCTTTTGGCCACGTTGGGACTTCGCATAATTTAGCACTGATCTCCCATTACTTGGTCCTGCACTCATTATTATTTCGTAACTCACTTGAACTTAAAACGTGACGATCCGTTTATCTCTAAAAAAACTAGAAATACTGATAAAATGACTGAAGAGTAAACACATGCATAACGAATGTAATGGTACATTAAACTGGCATGGCACCGGCCGCATTGCTAATTGTCTCTATCTCGCTCTTTCTTTTCTTAGTTTGCGCTATTGTCTTATTATACTATCTGGACTGAGCACTTCTAATTTAGTATTACACAAAAATGAACCATAATGAGCAGTCGTTAGGTTTACTTTGGTTTGACTGTCTTAACCGAGGCGGAAAAGATAGCCTAAAAATATGACACTTACTTGCTTACTTATTACTTGCGTATTTTTTTTAAGTCCCATGAAAATATATTTTACTTTGTCCACTAAACACTAAAAATTTAAAATTAAACTTATTTAATAGGTACTTTTTTTACATTTTTTAGTTTTTAGTCAATTTGGTTTACTCACTATACTGATACAGTGTATCCATTTTTTGATGACTGTACTTAGCAACGACTAATGACGGAGTGCCGAGATGGGAATTTTTCGTAAAGATGATAAATTAATTCATGGGTGCCGAGATGGGAAGGTGCCGAGATGGGACTAAACCGGTTTATGGCCCAGAAGGAACATGATAAGCTAATTATACTTAGTAGACTAGAGATCATGAACAAATATTTGCAAAAAAAGAAACATCATCAAAATAACTCGTTCAAATATTTTTCGCAAACATGTTTTGCTCCATAACATAATTGCTTTCGCTTTCTCGGCGTTTCATCATCACTATGTAGCTACCTACGTGGTATGATTTACATAATAATATGTAGGTGCTGAGACTGAATTGTAATTAATTGCTTTCTACATATTACATTTACATGAGTATTACAAATGATGTTGGAATTTGGATCAGAATAATAGAAATTGGATTAAAGACTTCTTAAAGAAAGTTTTTCTTAGGCCGATATATGTAAACTGCCTTCGTTTAGAAAAGTTCCTATCTCGATCAGGCACTGGTAGTTTGATAATTAGTTGTGTGAAACTGGCAGGAAAAAAAGCCAAAGTGATCATCATTTGCCTAGCCTTTTCCCAACTATGTTGGGGTCGGCTTCCAGTCTAACCGGATGTAGCTGAATGTACATTGCTTTTGTATGCATTTTTTTGTGAGTGTGTATTTTACATGGAGCGACTGCCTATCTGACCTCCACAACACAGTTAGTACTGGGTAATACAATACCTCTTGGTAAGACTGGTTGTCAGACTTTCGGTCTGACTGGCTGTAACGACAATCAAAGATCTACAAATGACAGCCGGGATCAACGGCTTAACATGCTTTCCGAGGGACAGAGGAAACTCGGTATAGTTATGGTGGTCACCCATTCACAGACCAACCTAGCGCGGCTTAACCTGAAAATTGACCCGAGTAGCTGTTATATTTAGCCACGAAACCCTCTAAACACACCGAGTCAAAGTATGAATGCTAAATAAAAAGTATAATCTCCGCCTGATACTAAACGCCAGCAGTAGGTCCACCAATCCATTCAAACCAAAGTGTTAGCTCTCCAAAGTCACCAATACCGGACTATGGCAGGCGAAATCTCTTACAAACGGAGTACATATTGTAGAGGTGTTGGCTGACGCTAACTGAGCGGTTGAGCACAATACACAATAGACGATACGCTTTATGACACGGGATCTGGCATGTGTGCACGTTGCCACCCAATTGAACAACAAACACGCCACTTATTCTGGCAGGTAGGCAGCACGTGTAGTACACGATAAATAATTTAGCTGTACTGAGGGCATTGACAAGAAGTGGCAGTCGCCTTCAGAACATTACCGCGAGTTTTTTGGTAGCTTGTATCAATCATTCAATCCTATGCGTTTTAGACTTGATTGTTATCTTTAAAGAGTTCGTGGTTATATAATAACAGCCGCTCGGGTCGAACTTTAGGTTAAGCCGCGCTTGCCTAGGTTGGTCCATGGATGGGTGACCACCCACTACATGCCTAGTTTTCTTTGTGCCTCGGAAAGCACGTTAAGCCGTTGGTCCCGGCTGTCATTTGAAGATCTTTGACAGTCGTTATAGGCAGTCAGTGGCATGCAATTCTGACAACCAGTCTTACTAAGGGGTATCGTATTAACCAGTACTAACTGGGTTATGGAGGTCTGATAGTCAGTCGCTCCATGTAAAATACTGGTATTTAACTGCATCCGCTTAGACTGGGAGCCGACCTAACATAGTTGGGGAAAGGCCGGGGCAGTTAATGACGATGTCTTTGTAAGACGGCCACTTTATCTCGGCTCGCGGTTCTTCGTGGGGACGTGCCCTGCTATCAAGCTCAGGAACTGTCTGAAGGTTCGTACTGACAAAAAAGAAGCAGAAGACAACTAAGATGAGATTTCTGATTACTTATCGTGTGGTAACTTGACAACCAAGCTAGATTTTTAATCAATGTCCAATGGTTAACCAATGAGCATTTTAACCAATGTTTTAATTTTATAAGGTTTTATAGCCGAAGGTAACCAACGCCACGCCAAGCCGCCGCTGTCCGTCCGGCCGTCCGTCCTTCCGTCTTTATGTCAGTGGGCTATATATACAGGGTGTTTGGCTTATGGGCAACACAATTTTTCCAGGGGTTCGGGAGGTCATTAGCTAGGTCTACCCATACATCTTATGTCCCAAATGTCACAGTTGGTTTTTATTTGAAAAAAATATCCGAAATGTTTCCTTTAATTCGAAATAACTTTTTCTTTTGTAGATGTAATGAGGAGGGTGAGGGGAGGGGCGAGGGGGAGGGGGGTGAGGAGGGTTAATTCAGGTAACAAAAGACCCATATCAGACACCCTTACAGACTAACATACTTATTTACTTATTTATTTTTGGTTGACTGGTAGAGAAGGCTTTGTGGCTTTAAGTCCGCCTATGTACCACTATTGTACATGAAGTTTAAATAAATAAATAAATTTATATAAACCACAAAAACCTAATTAATCTATTGTACACGAAGAGACGGCGTCATGTTGCGCTGCGTGGTGTCGCGTAGCCTTCCGCGGAATCGCCGATACATGACACCCTTCGGCCAAAACTCTTCCTTGAGGAAGGTCTCGGGACACATAGTATCGCCGGACGCAGCATATACCGCACACCGAACCGAACCGCCACCACTGCACCGTAATAGGTAGACAGTTTAAATTTCACATAATGTGTATTTCTGTTGTCATGTCAAGTCATGATCGTATCAGAGCTGACTGGCCAGGGTGCGCCGAACAGGCTTCTACATATTAAGCATCGTCACTAGGGGCCCACCCCACCCTAGTAACCGTGAACCCATGCGTCACATATATATGTCTATTTCTTTCTCAGTAGTAACTACTACCGATGCAGGTGTTAATCTGACGTGCATACATAACTTTTGATTCGAAATGTTTGACACCTTCAGACGGTGTTTGGAATGTGGTGTGATTCCAGATACCTATATGTACGTTTACCATTCTCGTTCTAACCTAGGTCATGGTTTATCTATAAGTATGCCAAATATCGAAGCCCTTTTGCCCATGTAATATAGACGGACAGACAGTCTTTCGCAATATAAAATATTTGAATGGGTAATGTCAACCGGGATGGAGGAGGCTTTTACCCAACAGGGATCCATATCCAAATAAAATATAAAACTATCAATTTGTAAATACATTTGTTAAGAAAAATATGGATTATATGAGCATTATTATTATTAATGTCAACCGATTTTTCCATCCATTTCTACTATAATCGAAGAAATAAGTATCAACCAGCTTTAAACCTTTGCAAAAAAACAACACAATTCAATAATATAAATTAATAAAGTTAGCGTAGTGTTGTGGCCGGCGCCGCCGGCGCAGGTCACACGGGCAGCCGGAACAGCACTCATTCTGAGTGAAACCAAATACCGCACAACTGGAGCAATCGATCCATCGATAATATCCGATGCTCTATTGTTTTTTAACGCTGTAGTACGACAAGCAAGCAAACATGCTGCCTAAGTGCCTACCTTCCTTCATTAGAAACCAATTCTTGGATGGTTTGTCTCCTCTCATCCATCATTGAATTAACTCCCAAAAACCCAAACTCAAATTCTTACGTTGACGCAAATTAGTGTATAACGTAACAGCTGGGACACAAACCTCCTCTCAATGAGAGGAAGTGGGCCGTAATCCACCACACTAGCGTCTATCCTAGGAGTAGAGATTTTCGAAGGTTTGCATGGCTCATTTACCGCGTAATATCTGGCGGTAAAAACTATATCAAGCGCACGACAACTAGGTATCTGCAGAAACAAAATAATTGTCGATTCTGGATAATTGAAGTTATGATTTTTGAACTAGATTTGTGTGGATTGGATTATGGCCAGAGTGACCGGTTCGCGGCCGGACAAACCTCTCCAATCATTCTAAGTATGTTGAAGGACATTGCCTAGCAATTACTATCGGTGGTGTAACAAACCGGTTCGAGTTTTCTTAGTAGGACTAGTTTTTGTCTTGAATTGTTTTTCTCTGGCAGTCAGAGCCAAGTTAGGTACATTTCCCTAACCTAGAAAATTCCCATGACCACCATTATGATACAGAAACATCTTAAAACTGCCTGAAAATTAGGCCGTTCTAGGCACACACCCTAAACTAGTAAATCCCAAGAACATGTGATTCAAAAAGCTAGCAGCTCGGAATTGAAAATTATCCTGAAACATACATGATAATTATATCCCATGATGTACACCATCTATGTGTCACATACTCATAACAAAAAACCCACTGGTTTTTGTGACAGTTTTCTAGAATTCAGCTCCATAGCTCCAGTGCCACGTGCCACCCATGAAGGGTATAAAACAATGATTGATTGACATTCAATAAGCCGTGGCGTAGGATCAATAGTTCACATGGAAGACAGTGTGGTTACAGTGGAAAACATTCGTGTTTTACTGTCGTATAAAATAGTAACCAAGCACTGCACTTCTCATGTTTTTACAGGTGATGTTATGTTCTTATGTTATGAATACACTCACAACAATAATGTTATTATGGTTCTGTGTTTTTGGGGACTTCACTTCACTGACTGTAAACAGCAGGAGATACAGAACATAACTGATAGCTAACGATTTAAAAAGCGAGTTGGGGATTTTCAGAAGACGGTAAACTGCTTCACATTGGTTTCTCAAAATCGAATGACAATGTTTGACACCATATCTAGTACCTACTAAATTCCACACATGTACCTACTATCAAAGACACTCCCGCCTGACCACCACTAAGCTAATTTTTGCTTGCACTTACGACATAGAAACGCTCTCTAGCCCCGCCCCGTTGACTTTGTATTGGAATAATTAATGAAAAGATACCTATCGGCCGAGCGCACTGACGACGCACGCCAAACGAAAGTTATTCTTATTTTGCGCGCCAAAATTGACGCTTTCCTAATAGGCCTAAACTTTAAGGGGGCGTGGCTCGGCGCCTCCGCATGATTTAAGCGAAAAAACTTTAACTCATCAGGCGGAAAAGACCAAGACTGTACCTACGCGTCAAAATAGAAACATATTCGAGCAGTTAGCAGGGCACCGCTAATAGGAGCCGCTTTCTCCGTCTGTCCGCCTTCCGGCGCTCCCAGCTCACGGCCACAAGGATACTGCAACTGAGACACACTACTGACATTTTGGCTATCCAAGTTTATGTCATCGGTGCACAATTACGTCGGCATAGCCTAAACAAAATGATCTAAGTTATTTACAGATTCCAAGTTTCCGGACACTACGCGTTCTGGACCATTTTGTCCCCATTTCGTTTGCATCCGTAATGGTTGAGGAGGTATGTCTCATATTTAAACGCCGGGTCCTCATAATATTACCAGTAGTTGTACTTTGAGCAGTTCGTCGAAGGCTCAATCCTGGTGTTTGTAGTAAAACACTTCAAGAAGTAACAGTAGGTTAAAAACGTCTGAATATAGAAATTTTGCACGATTTTGCGTAACTAACAGACGTGCGCGAGAGGGAGGGATAGATCCGAATATTCGGACGAAACGTTAGAGAGTAGGGGCCTCAGGAGTTTCTCATGACCAAGCTGTCAAATAGATACCCAGTTGTCTAATGAACCAACATTTGGCCAATTAACGAAATTACTTACTGTTGTCAACTACTTACAGCCAAAGTTACACGCAGTAAGTGACCACTTAATTCTTAAACATTCATTGACAATTCCCTTCCTCAATCGTTCTATTGATATTCGGTAATTGATTGATGCGAAGTAATCAGTGAAAGTTGCGATAAAGTCTGTGCGGATATCAGAATG
This sequence comes from Xestia sexstrigata, assembly GCA_941918905.2. Lineage (NCBI taxonomy): Eukaryota > Metazoa > Arthropoda > Insecta > Lepidoptera > Noctuidae > Xestia > Xestia sexstrigata. The sequence goes on from OW799214.2 coordinate 20,662,456, forward strand.
AAAGTGTAAGTAATAAATACGTGATCGTGATAGCAATATTTTAGAAGTCTCAAGGTAATTGACGCCACACTTCCGTGAACTTTTTAATCTAGTTATCGTTTTATTCTAGTATTCTAGTTATATGACAATAAATCCCGCATTCCAGAAGCTTTTTTCAATTGCTTATTCAATGCTTGGTTATTAAAGTTTTGATTTGCCAATCACCATAAATATCAAAGATTTAAATGTTTAAAAGCTCTCTGAACTGAGAAGAGTGACCTCACATTAGATATAATTATGTCATTCAGTTTTAGTTTAGTGCACGAAAAGATTATTCGGACATTCAACAAAATATATATAACTAACCATTTTTTGACGCTGCATGGTCTAAAGATTTTGATTGTTGCTACAGATGACAATAAACTAGTTAGACAACATTAATAGACTTGTCAAAATCTTGAACATAAGTAATTGGGTTTCCGAAGCGAAGGAAATAAGTTAAATAAACTCTAATGACCAACGGGTCGCTTTTGAATAAAATATATAATACGTGCCTTCGTTTGTCACCGACTAAGTAATTAAGGCTTATATATAAATTTAATAAACCTTTCCCCAACAATAACTGAGTTGCTACGTCCTAGTTAAAAAGATAAATGGATTCCTCTGTCTGTTATTTATGAACTCAATAAAATTGTGACATTTCCCTCGGCCGACTTAACGATTTGTGTGGGATTTAAGCAGGTGGTGCTGTCGTTAAATAGTCATATTCTTGTGAAGGCCTCATTCTTGAACCTTTCCAAGGACAGTAACTAGGTACATAATTATTAAAGAAAATAATAGTTCATAGTTGAGTAGGTAGTGACATTTTCGAAGTACAGACACTGGACAGACTTAGTAAGTGCCTGGAATATTGTGTTAAGTGTTACCTACCCATTGACTGGGATAGAGACATCAGATAGACAGCCGTTCCATGTAAAAATTCGGCAGAAGCGAACTCCATAGTTTTGAAAATGCTAGGCAGATGATGACTCTTCTTTCTTTCTATGTTGGCTGTCTTACTTGCTTGCTACCCCAGGCAGATCTGTAGAACTCCTAACCAACCCTAAAGAGTAGGTACATCAGCCAATCTCAGCGTCCACTTAGTAGTGTCAATGACATTACACAACCTTGCCTGAAATGTCGGCTGGATTTTACAACCAGCCCAGTTCTAGATCTGTCAAGTGTCTAGGAGTGTCTAGGTGCGGGGGGAGGGCATGCGGGGCTATCTCCCGAGGGGGGAGGACCTGATTGGATCATTGAGCAATTGCTATAGGTCGGCGTTATGCCATAGACGACATTCTATGGCATAACGCCGACCATAGTAAGGACTATTACTGTACCCAGCCATTCATTGTGAAAAACTGCAATGAAAGTAAAATATCTATAATAAAAATGAAACTATTATGGTTTGTTGAATGATTGCTTTATTTTTTTTTAAAGCAAACTGCCTTGCTGTAGCATGAAGCCGGAGGGGGAGTCTGGGTTTGTGGCCGGTTGATAGGCTCACCCCTATTACATGGGGCTTAAAATATTTCTAGGCCAAATAATAATATGACTGCTATTGACACACTTCTAAGTTATCCGTGCAGCTTGATGTGTGTTTATATTTGCATAATATTAAATAAGAAAAGAATGTTATTTTGCAAATATGGGTAATAAGAATAACACAATAGTTGTTATGAAATATCAAAGCTCAGTCATATTTTACCATTCGGCATGCAAACATTTACATTATCTACAAAACATGTACCTACCTACTTACATTTTAAAGACCAGATCAATTTATAAATTATTATTACCATTGCAATTATCATTCAATAGACCAATTAATAAGTTATCATTTTCATTACAATTAATTCAATAGATCAATTAATAAGTTATCATTTTCATTACAATTATCATTCAATAGATCAATTAATAAGTTATCATTTTCATTACAATTATCTTTCAATAGATCAATTAATAAATCTTAAATATGTATAATATTGTTTTCGGCCTTTCAGTTTAAGCTATTTAGTATAGTTATAGTATAGTTTTCTTACCTATTATTTTTGTAAATTGCGTATAGCTTGATTTACTCGCTATATAATTATATAGGTACCTACATATTACTGAATGTGCATAATATTTGAATCAACCTTGCATTACGTTCTAATGATTCATTGCAATGTTGTGCGGTGTTCACACTGAATCTATTAATGACATATTATAACGAGTGGAATGTTACAATCTTACATTACGACGTGATTATAATTTATTTCTATAAATGGGTAGACTAGGTACTTATTAAAAACCGGCCAAGTGCGAGTCGAACTCGCGTATGAAGGGTTCCGTATCGTATAATTTATTTTATCATTATTTGTTGTTATAGCGGCAACAGAAATACACATTGTGAAATTTTCAACTGTCTAGCTATCACGGTTCATGAGATACAGGCCTGGGGGCCTAGTCTGCTATTACAATAGTGTCACAATGATCTATCATTGATTTCATAATTGTTAATTTTGACAAGTTTGGTAATCTACTATGCAGTGGCGTCATTATGACTTTCCAATGATCAAACACTGACACTCCATTGAAAGAAATAGCATAGAATGGTAATCTCGTACACACTGACAAATGAATAACTGACTTACGCGCAAATCTGCAAAAATTTTGACAGTTCTAGCCGAAATTTTCTCAATTAGCACCATTTTGTATTGCAATAAATATAAGCTTCTATAATAAAGATAATTTTAAACACATAAATGAAAATAAATCAAAACACCGGCCGCTAGAAATAAAAACAGATAAAACGTCAGTAAGCATTAATGTCACATTTGACTTTGACAGCTAAACAGATAAAATATTATTGAATTGTATAGTTTCACATTAATCCGCCTTACACATAACTTAATGTTTTTTTGCTATTTACGAACTGCTTACTACTTCAGATTGCATAGAACACTAATAAATAATATGTAAAAATATAAATAAATTAAATCTGGCATGAATATACACACATCAACACGGTCTAGGGATATTTTTAAAAAAGCGAATTACTATCAATGTGTTAATTATTTATATGACATGTATATATTTAAAAGATACGTTATTTAATATTCTACCATTTTTTAATAATGGTTAAGGTATAGATTAAAATTTTAGGATTTTATGGAAAAAAAATGAAGCATAGACGGAAACCGTATATGAATGAACTTTTAATTTGTGAGTAAAAACTGAAAAAAATAGAAAAATCATTTAATTTGTGTTTATAAACTTGAAGTTAGTAGTCTGAGAAAGCGCCCATGATGTTCATAACACATCCGCAACGATTCGGCATGCTCAGAACAAGGTTGTCAATGTCTTGCTGCGGAATATTGTCCCATGTCCTTCTGAGGTGCGCAAAAAGTTGATCTTCTGTAGCCAGATTTTCAGGAACTTCCTTCAGAGCTCTTCTTTGCAGCATATCCCACGCATGCTCAATGGGATTTAGATCTGGCGATTGAGCAGGCCAGTCTAAGGCCCTAACATTATGTGTATGTAACCAAGCTGCTACCGTTCTCGCCGTGTGTGCCCGGGCATTGTCGTGCATGAGCAGGAAATCTTGCCCCATTTGTGTTCTGTGGGGCAAGATTACGGGCCCCAGCACCTGTTGGACGTATCGTTCTGCAGTCATATTGCCCCGCACCCAAACGAGATCCGTCCGTCCTCCAAGACGAATTCCTGCCCAAACCATAATTGTTCCTCCTTGGTATGGGTGAACTTCCTGAGGGTTCTGGAGACGGCTCCATCGTCCAGGAACTCGCCAAACACGCGTCCTTCGTGAATCTGGATGGAAGCCGAACCTGGATTCATCCGTGAACAGCACATTGGACCATTGGTCACGGCAACAGTCCACGTGGTTCCGAACCCATTCTAATCGTCGTCCACGATTGCCTCTCCGTAAAGGTGGGACCCGGAGTCGTCTACGAGAGCGTAGATTGCTTTCATGCAGTCGCCTTCTTACAGTTTGGTCACTCACAAGCACTTGGTGTTCCACTCGCAGCCTTTGGACCAATTGAGTCGCCGTTGCATTTGGTTGTGCTCGCGCAGTAATTTGCAAAAATCGGTCTTGTCTGGGGGTAGTGATGCGACTTGGCCCCCGGTGCCTCTCCGCTACTTCACCTGTGGCACGATAGCGTGTCCACAATCTTGAAATTACATTTTGATGGGTCCCTATGGCCTCAGCAACATTACTCTGAACAGATCCAGCTTCCAGCATTCCCACAGCTCGTAACATCTCCGCCCTCGTCAAATGTCGGCGTTGCATGGCTACAATACCTGAATTTTAACTTTATCTTTCGTTTAAAAATGAAAAAAAACTGTAACTAAACGTAATTCGTATTGTTTTCTAAATTTCGCACAAATGATAATTCCCTCTCCTATACACCAAGACATTTTTATGCCACCGAAACAAAAGAATTTTCAAAAATTTGAATTTGGAATTAGTCTGAGATAAATTACAAACAAATCGGTGTATAAAAAATTCCAATGCGGCCAGTACTTTTCGAGTTATTTAATTGAGTATGAAATATCCCTAGACCGTGTTGATGTGTGTAATTATGTTCAAATTTAATTCTAGTTTTTAGAAAATCATTTCCATTAAGGCGGTTCCTCGAGCAAAATTAGCAACTCTATTTGTGGTGGTTCAAACTTCGTTTGAAATACTGTTAGAATAAAGTTCTAATCAGCTTGCACTACAAAGTGATTGTTACGTCAGTCACTGCAGGCCAAATAGTGCGAAATGAGTGGTTTTTATTCTTTATAAAATCAAATTTACGTCTTTTGGAAAAAATAAAACGACATTTATGTTCATTACTAAATTGTCTATCCATTAGTATAAGTAGTAAATCAAAATAATGGTTACTTTACGAGGAGTAGCATTTTATAAATCACTATTTCTCATTTCTGTGGTTTCGTTGTGAAGGGATTTAAAAACACATTAAGCTACTTAAAAAAAAAGAAACGACAATTTTGGAGTCAAGAATATGTAGTAATTTAATGTATTTTTTATTGGTTGGTATTTCTTTTGGATAAAGAGGAGTAGGCTCCAAAAAACTGCTCGTTCAAGGTCATTTGCTCGGGGAGGCGCCTTAACATTTTTTATAATAATGGCAATACAACAATGTCATTGTAACACAATTCTATTACGAAACCATTGACCGACCAATGATCGACAATTATGAAGTTAGCAGATTACGAACTTTTAACAAAATGACAATGGCATCGTTCAACAATTATGAAATCAATGATAGATCATTGTGACACTATTGTAATAGCAGACTAGGCCCCCTGGTGACATACAGACAGATCGACGGATAGTAGAGTCTTAGTAATAGGGTCCTGTTTTTACCCTTTGGGTACGGAACTAAAAATGACTAACTGCATTTTTACTTTTACTATAAACTATTATCCTTCTCAGTTAGTGCACTGCCTCAATGTTACTGTTATGTTAGCTTATACTTCTTTCCACTGCTGCGCGAAAATCCTTTCTTTAAATCCAGACTTTAGTGAACCGCTGGTGACCGCTGGTCGATAGTTTTGTGCTCGTTACGCCGCCTAGTTAGACTAGATGGTGGACCTTCTAGTCTAAAATCAACTCAATTTAGACGTTCTTAAAGTTGCTATAATTGTTAATTGAAAATAAGGATTTGTATAGACTTTATTACTCAATGGCTCCAAAGGCGCTCAGATATGAGCAGATGGCTCTCTCACGAATGTGCCCGTCCCGAATACACGTGCTGTAGGTACTGGCGAGTACAGTCGTAAACAACACAACAACAACAACAATAGCACTCGTGTGATATGACGTAACGATGCGTGATGGTGACGCGTCCGTCTGTCTAGCTGTCCACTACCTGTGTACCTACTTAACTGTGCCTATTATGTGTTTATTATGTCTACGGGATGAGATTACGAAACTGGAGGATGTAGTAGCTGATACGTTAGCAGAGGTTTCGTTGAATTCGTGTCCGGTGGCAATAGACAGGTGGAACATTATGTTTTGACAAGTGGTAGAGGGGGTTTCCCATAGGTAAATGACGATTAAATTAAAAAAAATCCTCCCCAGTTACATAAGGAAGGGACAGTAGTGCATGCTTCTAGAAATCTAGACCCTTGGTTGTGTGTAGTGCGTCAGTGAATTACTGAATTAAAGATTTTTATTAAGTAGATGAAAATTTAGGTTGCCCAAAAGGCCCGCTTCAGTCAACCGTCGGAAAACCGCAGTTGCTCATTATAGCTAGCTGGTATTTATTACCCATTCACAATTCGACACCAAGACGCCTGACTAGCGGGCTTTGTGTGCGAGTGCAGTACATCTTGCACAGAAATTATTGAGATCCTGCTCTCCTCAAACCTTCATTGGTTAAGATAAAATTTTCCTTTCTGCAACGGACGTGCCAAATAAACTCAACGATGAAATGAATCAAGCAAGCTGTTGTTGCGTTCATTATGACATTATTTGTTTTTTTTTTGGAAGACCAGGACCCTGCCGTTTGCATGTCAATTAAGTTCATTTTAGAGTTATTATATAACCACAGAAAAAGTCAATAAACAAAAATTAAGTTGTAATGCTAATGGGACCTCATCTGTATAAGTTAGACTTTTTTTTTCCAAAAACTCATGTTTGTTTACATATTTGGAAACTAAATTCCAAAAAGGAGACTCGAATCCAGAATATCAAGAATATACGTGTTTGTCAGATGAAAATTGCCCGTGGTCGCTATTAATCAGTGATCGCCAAATAGATCCAAATATTTACGAGCGATGCTAGTGAATGGGAAATAGGGGAAATAGAAAACGAACCGATTCACTACCAATCGGACGAGCGGAAATAATTTGTCCGTTCGAGCTGTACTACAATTTTTTTTCTGTTGATAAATCCGGTGTTTTACTGAGCTGGCTCTTGTGTCTTAATATAATTTAGAGCTTTCACCAAGAGCCTTTTGTTAGCGCAAGTTTTTATTGGATATTGGTGATCCTAAATAAAATATTTGTGCTGACTATAATAATATTGTTCGTCAATGTTCCTGTGCACTGTGTACCTACCTGCAATAGAAATATATTTATTCCTATTTCTATACTTACAGTTATGTAAGTACCAATAAACACATCATACGAGTATTTCAATGGTTACTATTTTACTCTCTTTATACATATTATAATTAAACGGAACCAAACATAACATATCGACTTAAACATAACTGGCGAAATGTGTGTGTACTATTAGGTACACCTCTACCTAACCCTCCGGGGATTACAGGCGGGATGATATTAGGCAACAAATAACATTGAATATTTTTAAGTCACTAATGGCTAAAGGCTAAAGTGGAATAAGCAGTCAGCTAAACTAATTAGCTTTACCACCTTGACACTATAAGTGCACTATAGTTAGAAATATATATAATATAACAGAGCCAAGGCCAATAAGCTGCAATACACACGTATTACTCTTAGACTAGTGCACATTTATTCCTTTCTCTACTTCTTAGAAAGTGTAGTTCCACTCGCCAAATACAGCAGTAGACAGATCGAATGCAATGCGACCTCATTAAAAGTCTTTCTGTAAACATGAAAAAACGAACTGCAATAACAATGCACCAACTGCTGTCAACAGACTTAAATAAAGTTAAAAATGAACACCCTGTATATTACAATAACAAAGTATAATAGTTTCTTGAATACTGAAATATTTGTCATGTCCCCAATAATAATTAGGTAGGACTCTTTTTCCTCCTGGCTTTTATCCCAATTTATTTGGGGTCAGCCCTCCTAGTACTTCTGCGCCACACCGCACGGCTGTGGGTTGTCTCTGTCGTTGGGTTGCTCGCTGTCATGTCCTCCGCTAATGTTCGTAGCCAGGTTATTGGTGGTCGTCCACGGCCTCTTTTTCCGTCATGTATGTTCATGACTCTGTTTGTCATGTGGTCATCATCCCACCTCATCACATGTCCGTACCAGCGCAAGCGGTTTTCGCAGAGCTTTTCCTGTATCTTTGCGACTTTAAAAGTACCACGGATATATTCATTTTTATCTTGTCAATTCTTGAAACTCCACCAGACCAGCGTAGCATCTTCATCTCTGTGGTGTGGATCCTTTGTTCATCCGTCTTCCTCATAGGCCAGCACTCAGATCCATATAGTAGAGCTGGTCTAACTGCCCTTTTGTATACATTCAGTCAAAAAAGTATCGGGAATGGATGATTTGTTTATGGTTCCAAATTCAAATTTTTGTTTTTTTGTAGTTGTTAGATTGGCACAACTGTTTTCCATTTTGGCGCGGAGTTTGAGTTGCATCTGTTATTTATATTAAAAATATAAAATTACAGTGCTGGTTTTAGTAATATCATATATAGTGTGTACTGCGAATTTCATAATGGACAAAAATATCGAACAAAGAGTTTGTCTTAAATTTTGCATCGCCAAGGGAATTTCGTGTTCGGAGTCACTGAAAATGTTACAGAAGGCTTACGGTGAATCGACTTTATCAAAAACTCGTGCTTATGAGTGGTTCAAAGCGTTCAAAAGCGGTCGAGATGTGATGGAAGATTTGCCTCGCTCTGGTAGGCCGTCAACGTCTGCAACTGAAGTTAACATCGCAAAAGTGAAGAAAATAGTGACTGAAAATCCCCATTCAACTCTAAGAGAGATAGCCGCCAAACTTTCTGTATCTCACGAGTCGATCCGTACCATTTTAACTAATCATTTGGGTATGAAACATGTTGCTGCTCGGCTAGTCCCAAAAGATCTGAATTTTCTCCAAAAACTCAATCGCATGAAAGTCGCTGAGGACATGCTAGAACGAGTCAGTTCGGACCCAACATTCATAAAACGCATTGTTACTGGTGACGAGACGTGGGTTTACGAGTTTGACATGCAAACTAGTCAACAAGCTTCGGAGTGGCGCCTTCCAACTGAACCGAAACCGAAAAAACCACGCCAAAGTCGATCAAAAGTCAAAGTCATGTTGACTGTTTTCTTTGACTAT